>OY848917.1:4846117-6075491 GCA_963693285.1 Xestospongia muta
GACATATTACTGTAGTAACTGGTACATTAGTGAATGAAGAATGTTCAAAGTACACTGTAATGGTTGATACTTGAGCCAGCACAGTAGAGTAATCACAAGATATAGCTGATGCCATAATACTAGCAGTAACAGTAGTTGTTGTAATAGCTTCTGTACATGTGTCTTGTACTGTAAGTGTACTATACAATGTAGTAGCATCACTTGTAACATGATATGTCAGTGTGGGAGTCATTTGATTAGTAGTAGTAGTTATGGTAATTAAAGTTGTTGATTGAGTCATAGACAAACAATTTGTGTGATAGATGTTTGAAAATATAAATGAGCTGCTTACATGTTGTGTTGAGTTCCTTGATACTGCAAGTATGTCAAGCAACATTCCAGCTGGATAACCATAACCACCATAGTGTGAAAACCCATATACATTGACATATATCTTCCCATTAGGATGACTATGACTAATAGTATAGTTGCCATTTGCTGTAGTTGTGTAACCATATCCTGAGATTGTTCCATTTGTATTATAAATTAATGTCCAATCATATGTAGTCAATACATCATTGATAAGAATAGTACCATTGAAATATGAATCTGCAGGTACAACTATACCAAAGAAATTTGCTGGCATTTCTGGCAATGTAGTGAAAGTCACACTGTGAATGTATTGTCTTAATGAAGGGACAGTCATTATCAATGGGTCACCATAACCATCTCCTATATACAAATTATACTCACGACCAAATGCAAATTCAGCAACATAACAAAGCTGACTACACTGGATATGACAGTAGTGTAAAGAACCGACATAGTATGAAATAAAATTCCAGCAAAGGCCAAATTGGAGTGTAAAGATTGTTCTGAACATCTTATGACAACATTAGTGCTATTTTCTGAAGATAATACTTTAACCATTTGCCCATTATTACGACTTTGTAATGGTATTAGTAAGAATTGTGTACCCCAATTTATAGTAGGTGGTAATTGAGTAGCGATAGGATCACAATCTAAATAAGACATAGGTACAGTTGTACAATCATGTCCTCCAATAATTGTTAATGGATAATTAGATACAACTTTAGTTCCAGTTAGATCTACAAACTCTGCTGCTATTAACAATGTTTGTAGTGCATGTATTATAACAGTGTGAATTGTACCTGCTGTGATTGTAACTAGAGCACTGTTACTTTGTTGAGGATCTTGTGGTAATTGTATTGTTTGAGTGGGTGTAATAGTCACTGTTGTGTTATCTCTACAACCTACTATAAGGATCTGACTATAGCGATTACTTTCACTAGACTCATGTGATATACCATAATAGATGTACTCCTCTGTAGGTTGATCATGACATGGTAGAGCTAAATATGTTGAGCGAGGTGTAGATGTATATCCTATGACAACAACAGATATGGGTTGAGTGGGAGATGATGTAACATGAAGACTTAAATGACGATATGTATAACTAGATTGTCGTACTTGTAAACTTGATGGTATTGAGACAAATGTAGCAGCATTAGCAGTAGTTGTTCCAATATAACTGTATCCAGTTGAAGAGGAAATATTGAATTGAACTGGAGTTGAACTTTCAGTTAGAATGATCATTTCAATTTGATTGGTTGATGAATGTTGCCTTAAGAATCCTACATAGAAATTGCTTCCACTGTTACTCAGTCCATCTATATATAAAAGCATATTATAATTGTTAAATATAAAATAATATATACATTTTACCCTAAGGGGTTGTCAACAAGATTATTATTATAGCAACTGAAAAAACCATCTTAGAATAAGCTAAAATTCAATTTAGCTTAGCTGGCAATTCCCAATATAAGGGAAATTTTATACATAAGTATATTCATAGCTGATCCAGTACTATATAGTTAGTATAATCGATCTTATATACGTTGTGTGCTCCACATTCCAACTGTTACAAAGTCACCATACTCCTATGTAAATTGTCAAATTGATATTACATTAATAATGAAAACAGTATCATGACTACTTTCAGTTTGGGATAATGGAAAAACATGTCAAATATCCCAAAGTAAGAGTGGAAGTATGGATATTTGTACATAGTACATTAGTACATATTATTATTAAGGGCATAATGTTTATATTTGAATCTAGCAGAAATGCTGATTGGATATAAACTGTGTACAAATGTCCCTCAGGTGCAAAAGCTTGTGATATCAAACTGATGCTACATCAAGAGGTTTAGAGAAATGGTTAAAAAATACAAGTAGGAAAAAATTGTCAATTGGTTTGATCAACGTAAGAGAGTCTGGGATTTACCATCTCTTTCAGACTATACTCCAGTTTTGTTGTCTAGACATGGCCACCAAGTCCTGTGAGCACTCATACATGCATACATGCAGTTGTACTCACAGATCCTATATCAGTGATATCTCATCTACCTCAATATGGAGAAAGAAAGATGACGTTATACTACGTTTTGAGAATGTTGATACCTCATAATCACCATACAGTGCAGGTACTGATTGAAACACATTGAACACTATTAATACTTGTTTTTATGCCAGAAATGTCATTGTAGGTCACTATATTGATTAACTTATATTAAATTTGAAAAAGGATAGGTAAAGAAAGTATTTATAAGCATTCATGCTATATTCTATATTTATCATTAACATTCTATATTCATTATATTGTACATATATGATTTACTGATCATGAACAACAGAACTTAGAGAACTGCCATATGATTTTTACATATATGATGTTTGCTGTGTGTGTGTTTAGTTAGTTCACATTTTGTATTTAATCTTGTGTTTTTATGATACTCTCTGTTATTGAACTACATAATTGTACAAGACCTAACTCTAGATGACATGTCATATGATTCAGTATCCCCATATATTGTTGATGTTTCTCCTGCTGATTGTTCAAGAAGAGATTGTTCACTAATTGAATCTGGATAGGAAGCACCTTGGTTGATGATGATTATTGGTAAGTTTTCATATGTGGGGGACACGATAGGAATTTCTGCCATTTGTGATACTATTCGTTGTTGTTGTTGTTCTGCTGATGGAACATCGAAATTTTGCTGATGTTGACTTAGCAAAGTGTTATCTATTGGATTAGGTTCGGCAATATCATACACATGTTGATCATTATCTTCTAAAATAGAGTTAATTTCTAGTTCAGAATTAAGGTCTTGATTGTAAGATGGATCTGGCGAGTTTTGAATACGGGTCTCATACATAGAGTTAATGTCTGGTTCAGGATGATAATGTGGATTAGTAGATGCCATCCTTTCATAACCATCAGTTGCTTGCTTTGTTCCTCTACTAACACCAACCTTATAACTCAATATAGACACAACTGAACACACAATGATGCTTATTAATAATGCCATTGCTAATCCAATATTAGAGACTATAATAATGGTACTTGAGGCTTTTTCTGATTTTAAATTGTTTGTTGGCCTAAGTATGATGATATTGTTGGTAGTAATAAGTATACCTTTTTGTGTAGTTATAACAGTAGCTCTTGTAACACTTGGTTGTTTGTTTGCAAGATCTTTGGTTGTTAGTGGAGGAAATATGCTTGATGTAACACATGTTGCACTGCAATCACATGATGAAATCATTTCCATTGTTTTAGTGACACCTGTACATGTGAACAATGTTGTTGTTGTCAATGATATAATAGTTGAGCCTTGAGCTACTGATGTATGTATTTTTTCATTTGAGGTTGTTACTAGTGATGAAGCAGTTGTTGTAGATGACAAAATAATATTTGGAAAAAAGCTCATTTGTGAAGTAGAATGATTTTCTTTTTCACACCTGATAGTGGCAGTGATTATACTACAATTGGGCAGTTCCGTAGTAACAGAAAGTTCAAATTGTAGTGAACTATATAAGCCAGCAGATTTAGATTGTTTTAGTCTGTTTGTATATGAGCTAATTGTCTCTGTCACTACTGTTGTAGATGTAGCTGTTGAAGGAGTGATGTCAGGACATGCTGTATTAGAGGAAGCTGGAATGAAGACAGTAGTGGTTTGACAAAAAGGCATGATATGATTAGAAGTAATAGTCTTTGTTAATGTGGTAGTATCAGTGTGAGTAACAGATATGGTGTATGAGTTTGACATAGCATTATAACTGACATAGGAAGCAGCAGTACTACATGCACAGTCAGTTATTTGTGTTATTTTAACAACAGTATTGGGAAAGGTTTTTAATGTAAAAATTGTCTGTGATGATGAAATCACCGTTGATGGTGATACGACCATTTGTGATAAACTTTTTTGAGAAAGGATATTACCAACAGACGTTTCTGTATTACTGTCTATTATTGTAGTGATTGTAATATAGGTGCAATTAGGTAGTTCAGTAGGTTTGATAGATTTAAGAGGAGTGGTTTCTAGTACACTGTACATCAGGTTCTCTGTGGCTAGTGTTATAGATGTAGATGTTAATGAAGTCATGTCAGGACATAATGAATTTGTTGGTACTGGTACAAAGACAGTAGAATTGTAACAAGAGGACATACTTGAAAAAACTGATAAAATATTTGTTAATGTAGAAGTACTAGTTGATGTATATGTAACTGTTTCAATACAAGAGGTTGACTTAATTACGTAGCTAGTAACAGAGGAGGTTACAGAAGTACTACTACATTCACATGGAGTTATTTTAGAAGTAGTATAGGGCAACATACTTGGACATATTACTGTAGTAACAGGTACATTAGTAAATGAAGATGGTTCAAAGTACACTGTAATGGTTGATGCTTGAGCCAGCACAGTAGAGTAATCACAAGATATAGGTGATGCCATAATACTAGCAGTAACAGTAGCTGTTGTAATAGCTTCTGTACATGTGTCTTGTACTGTAAGTGTACTATACAATGTAGTAGCATCACTTGTAACATGATATGTCAGTGTGGGAGTCATTTGATTAGTAGTAGAAGTTATGGTAATTAAAATTGTTGATTGAGTCATAGACAAACAATTTGTTTGATAGATGTTTGAAAATATAGATGAGCTGTTTACATGTTGTGTTGAGTTCCTTGATACTACAAGTATGTCAAGTAACATTCCAGCTGGATAACCATAGCCACCATAATGTGAAAACCCATATACACTGACATATATCTTCCCATTAGGATGACTATGACTAATAGTATAGTTGCCATTTGCTGTAGTTGTGTAGCCATATCCTGAGATTGTTCCATTAACATTATAAATTATTGTCCAATCAAATGTAGTTAGTACATCATTGATAAGAATAGTACCATTGAAATAGGAATCTGCAGGTACAACTATACCAAAGAAATTTGTTGGCATTTCCGGCAATGTAGTGAAAGTCACACTGTGAATGTATTGTCTTAATGAAGGGACAGTCATTATCAACGGGTCACCATAACTATCCCATATATATGAATTATACTCACGACCAAATGCAAATTCAGCAACATAACAAGGCTGACTACACTGGATGTGACAGTAGTGTAAAGTACCGACATAGTATGAAATAAAATTTCCAGCAAAGGCCAAATTGGAGTGTAAAGATTGTTCTGAACATCTTATGACAACATTAGTGCCATTTTCTGAAGACAATACTTTAACCATTTGTCCATTATTACGACTTTGTAATGGTATTAGTAAGAATTGTGTACCCCAATTTATAGTAGGTGGTAATTGAGTAGCGATAGGATCACAATCTAAATAAGACACAGGTACAGTTGTACAATCATGTCCTCCAATAATTGTTAATGGATAATTAGATACCACTTTAGTTCCAGTCAGATCTACAACTTCTGCTGCTATTAACAATGTTTGTAGTGCATGTATTATAACATTGTGACTTGAACCTGCTGTGATTGTAACTATAACACTGTTACTTTGTTGAGGATCTTGTGGTAATTGTATTGTTTGAGTAGGTGTAATAGTCACTGTTGTGTTATTTCTACAACCTACTATAAGGATCTGACTATAGCGATTACTTTCACTAGACTCATGTGATATACCATAATAGATATACTCCTCTGTAGGTTGATCATGACATGGTAGAGCTAAATATGTTGAACGAGGTGTAGATGTATATCCTATGACAACAACAGATATGGGTTGAGTGGGAGATGATGTAACATGAAGACCCAGATGACGATAAGTATAACTAGATTGTCGTACTTGTAAACTTGATGGTATTGTGATAAATGTAGCAGCATTA
The DNA here is from genome assembly GCA_963693285.1 of Xestospongia muta. Taxonomy (NCBI): domain Eukaryota; kingdom Metazoa; phylum Porifera; class Demospongiae; order Haplosclerida; family Petrosiidae; genus Xestospongia; species Xestospongia muta. The sequence continues at coordinate 4,852,309 of OY848917.1, forward strand.
GCAGTAGTTGTTCCAATATAACTGTATCCAGTTGAAGAGGAAATGTTGAATTGAACTGGAGTTGAACTTTCAGTTAGAACAATCATTTCAATTTGATTGGTTGATGAATGTTGTCTTAAGAATCCAACATAGAAATTGCTTCCACTGTTACTCAGTCCATCTATATATAAAGTCATATATAATTGTTATAGAGAAGATAGTATATACATTTTACCTGAGAGTGATGTCAACAATATTATGATTATAGCAACTGAGATGCCCATCTTAGAATAAACTAAAATTCAATTTAGCTTAGCTGGCAATTCCAATATAAAGGAGTTTAATAATTAAGCATATTCATAGCTGATCCAGTACTATATACTTTGTATAATTGATAATACATACATTGTATACTTCACATTCCATTTATTACAAGGTCACTACACTTCCCATCCATGGCAGCCACTCCAAAACTGATTCATTGATTTAAACCTTTGATTGTTTGTGTAAATTAATTGTCAATTCATATTAGCATTAGTAAGCATAACATGATCATGTTTACTTTCATTTTGGGATAGTGGGAAAACAAGTCAAATATTCCAAAGTAAGAATGGCAGTATGGGTATTTGTACATAGGAGCCTCATTATCAAGGACATAATGTTTATTTATCATAATAGTTAGAGCAGGCTTTTATTCCAAAATAAAAGAGTCTTATGCTAACTACTGTCAACTGTTGTCAACTACTGCCAACTCTATCAACAATTTCAACAATGTCAACAATGCCCACTACTCTCAATAATATTAATTACTATCACTCACTGTCGGCTATTGTCCAGTTCCGTCAAGTACTGTTACTATCATCAAATACATTAACTGGTCAAGTACTGTCAACAAAGTCAAGATATTTAAAGACATTAAAGTGTGTCTTTAAAATCAACCAATAGTTAAAATAAAATGTGATAGTGAATAAATAAATATCAATTCATATCGTAAATAAACAATGAAAATTTAGGTGTGTAAAGTTAGATGTTAATTGTTCATTACTCATAGAGTCTCTTTCGTTGTTCAATCCTATTATAATAGTAATTAACCTTATGTATAATTATTGTAAATATTACTGTCACCATCTTATATATTTTTGTGCAATTTTTTTGTCAATCAAACTTTGATCAATTATGGAACACCTGCCTTTTGATTAGAGCCTATTCATCTCTTTATTTTTGTGTCAGTATAGAGTAGTATAAAGTACTGTTGTGACCTTGTGATACACTGTTTTGACTCAAAACAATATTCAGCTATTTACATGATACTCCATGTATCATTTTACTCCCACTTTATCTAGAATACTTAATATTTCATGACTGAAAATTAAAATAGTTTGATGAACGGATAACAGAGATGAGCTTTTTACATGTTGTGTTGAGTTCCTCTATACTGTAAGCATGTCAAATAATATTCTAGCTGGATAGTCATGTAATGTAAAACCCATATATTTGTAGTGATTCCTTAATAGCGCTTGAAAATATTTCATAAATAGCTCTAACCATAATGCTTTACAAATCCTATGAATTGAGACTGTTTCCTCTCTTGCCATTCTCCTCATTTGAGATACAACTTGGATTTTCTTGGTAGCAGCAGGATGGTTGTCTTCTCGTTTAACTACAATATTTGACTTTTTGAAGTAGCTTTGAAGTAGTTATGACCAGGATTTGACATGTTAGTATTTATTGCTCAAAGATATCATTATAATTATTAAAAGAAAGTGACACTGAAACAATTAATTGTATTTCAGTTAAAATTTCCTCATTCACTTAGGCCATTCATCTAACTTTGTGAAGGCAAAAATATCATGAAGAATTTGGTAGATAGCAGTGACTTGGGCACGTGGTTACTAAATGATGGTTCAAATTAATGTATTATATCTAATTACATAAGTGTTTAGATTAGTGACATTGGCATGTATCTGATAGATGTGTTACTGATTTTGATGATATTCTCTGTGATTATTCCAGATCTATCTATGCTCATTCTGTTAATGTATTTGATGGTGTGTTTAAACTAAAATGATCTGTTGATATTACTTAATTAATGTAAAGACTTCTTCTCTAGAGATATTATCTTTCTCCTTCACTGATGTAAAAAAATCATTATATCATTGTCATCAAGGTTGTTTTCATTTTCTGCATTACCTTGATTATCAGGCTCATCATGAAAGCCATCTAATTCATATTGTGGTAAATGAACTATTTCATAGTTATGAATACTAGGAGTATGTGACTTGACAGTTGATACTGGTGATGCATTGACATGTTTCTTTCCTTTATGCATACCAATCATAAGACACGCAAAACCCACAATTGTAGATTTGTTATAATAATGATCATCATACTTGTTCCAAGTATAGTTACAACTCTTGTATTAGATGCATTTGTTTCTTCACATTTAACTGTTATAATTATTGTAGGATGAGTAATATTGTAACATTAGAGTATGCAAGTAGTTTATCTAAGCATTATAATAATAATTTTATATGATTATATTTGCAAATAGCCAAAACAAAATATATATCAGTTAATGCCTACTCTATGTACAATGAATAGACAATATTAATATTAATATTGTATTGTAACAGCTTTACTCTTATCAGAGAGCTAAGTATATAGGTAGCAGAGGAAGTTATAGCAGTAGTAAGGTAATTACATATATAAAGTCATATTATAATTGCTAAAGAGAAAATAGTATATATATATATATATTTTACCTGAGAGGGTCGTCAACAAGATTATGATCATAGCAACTGAAATAACTGTCTTAGCTAAAATCTAATTTAATTCAACTGTAGCACAGCTAGCAATTCAAATATAAGGGACATTTAAAAACTAAGTACATTCATAGCTGATCCAGTGCTATATCTTTAAGTAAAATTGATCTTACATACACTGTGTACTCCACATTCCAACTGTTACAAGGTGACTACACTTTAGCACATTAAAGTCTGTTATAACAATAGCGACATGATGTCAAATGTATATTATAGCTAAAAGTATTAATTGTTTGCTTAACTTTGTTTATTTAAGATTGCAAAATATAAACAAAGGATATACAGCATCATTTAAATAGCAAAATGCTTAAGATAAGTTTTAAAAAAAGGATTGGAGAAAAATGACTTGAAAATTAAAAAAATGTATAAAGTTAATAACATATACTTTATTATAGATAATTACCAAAAATGAACTATTTGCTAATATATTGTGAAGATGGACCAAAAGCAATCAATAGATTGAGATGCAACGAAATAAACACTATTTAAAAATTACTGTTATATACGCAATATTTCATATATAATTGTCTTGCTAACGTTTTGTGACCCACAGATGGTGCCTGAAGAGCTGTTATCACTGCTTGCCAAGTGTAAGCAATACCATTGTTCATCCAGTGCTCTAGCACTTCACTAAGATTTTCAATGTTGTCTTGGTTTTGAATTGAATTAAGATGATACCTAGGTACTTGCAACTGGTCACCAAGTTGTTTCCATTTATCAGCTGCAGGAGTAAGCTCATTGATAAGGACATGAAATTCAGGAGGTAGTATTGTATGAGCATCACCTACATGAATTAAGAAAAATTAAATTAGCAAACATATAATTGTAAAAATCATCCTAATATTGTTTGCTTGTGCTTTTATTGCTGCATTTGTTAAAGACTGAAAAATTTGATAAGATACTTTACTGCCAAAGAAGCTTTGATCTGTCATGTCTAATTTGTAGTGCTCATGAGATTACTAATTATTACTTGAAATTGCATCAACAGTCAATATGCCTGTTAAATTTTATTCATTGTCTTTGAATGTCACAGCACTATAAGTAAACATATATGATTAACATGTCATCCAAATAATTTTATAATTAATTTATTATTATAAATTAATATTACCTTCAGAACATGTCTTTTCATACCAAGATAGCTCTCGAATTAACTCGAGATCAAAAGTAAGTTCTTTGTTTACACAACACAAAGCACGACCATCTTGAGGTAAATCGACAATAGCAGGATGTTGAGGACTTCCATCACTACACTTACATTGATCGTGTCTGCAAAGTAAAGCAATGTCAAAGTCAAGAGCAGCTTCATTATAGGATAATGGTTGAGCACAGGCTGTGATAGCATATTTAATAACATCACGAACTATGTGGCAAGAACAAGGATTACCAGTGAAGTAGACTTCAATCCATTTAACTGCATCAATGAGTAATAGAACTCCTGCTAAGTCTTTAGAATAAAGTCTAACTGCATGACGTAACTGATAATTAAAAGTTGGTGAAGTATCTAACACAAACTGTGGTGGACATTGACGATTCAGTAGTGAGACAACAGTTGCTGGAAAAACAGACTAAAGGAGAATAAAATTTAGTTAAATTGTACAACTACGAATTATCCTTTAATTTACTATCGATTAATAGGCATTATTCATGAGTTTACTTCTAATGCATGTCCATGATCTCCTTACATGTAAACTAGTGACATGCTATTGATCTGGCGTTAGTCCATTGTTATCATTGTTTCTTGTTTTCTTAAGATATCAATCAGTATATCAGTTGTGCAATGAAGTATTGCTTTACTGTGGTAATGCTTAGTGTAAATAATAGACTATCAGCTTAGTCAGTTTTTCACCATTAATAGGGGACTAGCTTTGTATGCTCGAATAATTATAGTAATTATTATAGTCATTTACAAGCTTCTATTCAAAATATGTTAATTACTTAATAACAAGATCAAATTAATTCATACCTGTGGAACAATTTCCTTCTTAAATAATATGATAATAGGCTGGCAAGTCTTCATATGGTTACATTTAACATCATCAGACACAGAAACAGAAGGAAGTACCAATGGCATAAAGTACTGAGTAGACTCTCTACTTTGACATAAACCTTGATGTAGCACAGGAGAAATTAATAATAAGCTCTGAAGAAGTTGTAGAAGATGCTCTTTAGTGAACAAGCTTTCATGAAAAGGAAGGTTAATTTGGTCTAAAAGTGATTTGTCAAATAAACCATCTTGTCGCAATGATCGATATTGATTTGCATGAAGACCTTGATAAAGTCTTCGAGCAATTCTGTCATCTCGTACAAAAGACACACTAATTAACTTGGAAACCATGTCAATTAAATACTGAGGATTTGTGAAGATAACATGGTTTAACACATTACTGAAGTAAATTATCAAATTAAATGAATTTAAATGTTCAAGACACGATTTGACAGCTGCTTCATTCATGCACATTTTAGCTCCAATTTGAAAACAAAATGTCAGAGAAACAAGTCCATGGCTTTTTTTTGTAGCTTCCCGCAAAATGTACATTTCAAAAATATACCAACGCATAGGTATTTGGACAGGAATACCCATGTCTCTGCAAGTAAGACGCTGACGAATGTCGGCAGACACTTTTTCCCTATCTTTTTTGAGCAGGTTATTAACAGGAAATACAAGTTCTTCGTTACAGTCATCATAAAAAATAAGACATTCGCGAAACTCATTCAATGCTTCTAATAACTGGGCATTTTTTTGACAAAGTGGTTCAATTTTCCTTACACCCAGTTTAGCCTTGACATCGTTTGTCTTATCTAAACAAGTACCGACAATGCAAAATAGTGGACTTACTTCCTTCCCTTCACAAGTACTATACTTTCCAGAAGATAACGATCGAACAAGGGAGACAATGATCTGAATATTAGTCATTTGGAGGCTACAAGGCTCACTTAAAACCGTGCCATTAATCGCATACTGAAAGGAGGGTGTGTCATCAAGAGATTCTGTTAGTTTCATAACTATTATATTGACGCAGTTGTACCGAACAAACGCTCGACAAACATCCATGAATTGAGGCTGTCCCCCACTATCTAATGCATGGATCCAAGTAGCTGTATATAACTCATCAGATGTATTTTGAGTGTCTATGCTATCTAGGAAATCTTTTGGGATTATTGATATATCAGGCTCTAAATCTGATTTTAAACGCAGATCATTATTAATACTACTTCTACTGCTTTCAGATGTAACTAAGACGTTACACTCACTTGGTAAAGAAGCGATTTCAGATTCACTATTGCAAGAGATCTTACTGGAATGCTGCTTAGATTTAACAAGATTCGGAATAGCCTCTGATATCATAGCATTAAGATGTCGTCTGTCAACACTATACCACACTTTTCCATTTTGATAGCCTGCAGCACGAGATACTCGTTCAATAGCGCGAACCGGACTGTCGATGATTCCTGTGCTTGTATATTGCTTAGGTGGGTCCCAATTCAAAAGAAAATGTAAAAATGATGTTTTGCCAACTGCTGGTGCTCCTACTAGAAGGACTTTTATTATTGTAATTTCAATGACGCTTTCTTTGAGAGCCTTAGTCAGGATACATTCATTCACTAAGGAAAGTAAAAAATACTTAAGTAACATTGATCTCCAATAAAAACTAAATTCAAAGTCATGTTTGTTTTAAAAAATTAGTGTGATTGTCACTTACAACAGACAAATAAATCTTCATGATTCACTCTGTTTACTAAATCAAGAGGTTTTTTTGCATCCTATTGAATAAAGAACATATATTCCTTAATAATCAATCATTGTTCAATCTTTCTTATTATTTATTATTTTAAGATGGTAGTTACTTGATAGTGTGAATGCATCAATAGTAACAAACTGACAAATGTCACAGCAAAAAGCCACAGTTAATATATACATAATTCATAATTCAGGTTAAGGATATACTATTGAATACACATTAAAGTATCATATGTGCTTCCAGACACAGTGTAATATTATGTTCATTACTTAGTTGTTTAGCAAGAAAAATAACCATTCCAATAACTTTTTGATACCTCATTTTTATATACTTATTTTATAATAGTTTTATGAAAACCCACATTGTTTTTGATGTCAAAGTCAGCTCCAGCTTGAATCAATATTTTAACACATTCATAATGGCCACCCCTGCAAGCAAGGTGTAGTGGGGTATTTCCCCGCTGTTATTAAAAAAACAACAACAAAGAACATGTGTAAATATGTAGCACTGGTAACATTCTCTCTATTAACAGACAGCAGTTAGGTATTACCATTAAACTATACAAGAACTAAAGGTCAAACTTACTTCATTTACATTGTTAATGTTTGCACCAGCTTCAAGTAGTATCTTTATAATGTCTCCATGTCCTCTCTTGCAAGCAATACAGAGTGGTGTGTTTTTTACCTATAAAAATTTAGCATTCATCAAATGTAAAGGAATTGTTATGAAGTATCAAGGATAAAAGTAATAAGATTAGATAATACAAACACAATTCTTTTATGAAAAATTATATTTTGATAGTAAATAACAGGCACTTCTGGTGTTACTATTTACATTATTTATTTGTTGGACAATGCCTTTAAAAATGAATTTAAACCTATCGCAAAATCGTAAGTGCATTAATATTAAATCTTTATAGTTACATTTGCAGGCATTTCCTAGTTTCAATAGATGATACATCTTTAAAAATAGTAAAGTAAATGATTGTAAATCTCTTGAAATATTTACAATTTCACAGGACAGAATAGCTATTGGTGAAGGATTTATCATTCCTCAATGAAATGATATTTAATTTTAAGACTTTCATGCCATGTCTAAGCACATGTATTGAAAATGTTTGTGTACACCTACTTAAATTGCGTATATTATTTAGACTGAAGAGATCATGATTGGTATTTTGTATTCTCACAATATGTAGGATTTCTCTCATAACTGCATTACTAGTAAAAGTTATATCTTCTTACAAACTCTTATTATACATTGTACCATGACTAGTATGAATTGACCAATCAGATTGCTTTAAATAAGGTTGATAAATTTCATATCAACCTCTGATCGTTATCAGTCAGGTTGACAATTTTTTTACTAGTGGTGGTAATTCAAAAATAAATAATAAATGAATGAAATATATATATATGAAATGCCGTTCGCCTATGACTCCTCCAGTCTTTCCAGACCTTAACTGCCCAGTTAGTATTGTGAGAGGTGTTTTTGGGAACAAAATTAGTTTTTGCTGCTTCCACACTTTCGTCACTTTGATAAGCAAAACGTTCACCGTTGGGTAAGGCTGAAGGAACTGCCGAGTCGCTAGCGACAATATCGGTCATGGCGTGGTCAAATAAATGGGCGTCTACCTGAGAAAGAATAATTATAGTCCAACTCGTCTTCCATTTTGAATTTGCGTCGTTAGAATAAAAAAAAAAACGTTGCTAGACTACCATTATATAGCAGGTTTGTGCGTGATATTGTTGCCATGGCAGACCATTTCATGGTACAAGCCGGTTATATACCCTCGATACAGTTTCCATGGCATTTATCAACCTCGCGACTTTGTCGCTCGGTTGATAAATCTCATGGAAACCTTTATCTCGGTATATAACCTATACTTATACACATACTTTTATATACATTAAATATTCTTATGTCCCAATAAAAACCTGTTATACAGTATTTTATAACTATGAACATTGTGTAGTTCACACAATATCAACTGAGATAACTATATGAAAGTTGGATATATTTCATAAAATCAAAATCCTAACCTTGTTTTGAATATCAACATCTGCGTTTCCTTCAATCAATATTTTCACAATATTAACGTAACCTCCCCAATTACATGCAATATGAAGTGGGGAGATACCTTCCTACAGCCAAAGAAATAGAATAAAATTAGTCTTTTTTGATTTTTGCTGTTAACTATATAATGGGTTACAGAGAAACTTATTATGGGAGTAGTAAGCCTGAATATAATAAAATTTGAAGCTATAGTCAAATTCACACTATATCATGTCCTAATGCAGCATGACTGTTACTAGAACTTCACACTCTGGATCTTACCTTCATTGCTTAGATTTCTAAATTGCATCTTAATTGTTAAAACAAGCCTGTTATGATATACTGATTAACCACATTCATTTAACCAATACTTTCCTAGATAAAGCTTAAAAACTTAGTTTTTGTATTATGTAATAGGCTATCAAATGTAAGCATGTGCTACATTACCTTGTCGCTTGACTACTAGCTATATAACCAGTTAATATTTAAGAGCTGAATGCACGAACTACTTTATCAGCATATTGGTTGCTTTCTTTAACTAAAAGGTCTAAGTTAAGTGCATATTAAAATATTACTTTTGCTGATCATGTAATATATAATCTAACTAACAGGATTTTGTGAATCTCGTTTGGCTCCATTTTGAATTAAAAGTCGCACAATGTTTTCATAACCATCTCTGCAAGCATAATGAAGAGGTGTGTTCCCTACCTATGGAAAAGTACCAAAAGAGTTCAAACTTAATGAATATATCTAAGAACCAAAAGTTATATACTCTTTATTGTATTACAACCTTGTCTGGGATGTCCAAGTCAGTTTTATTTAGAATAAGAGTTTTTGCACTAGCAAAATGTCCTTTCAGGCAGGCCCAATGCAAAGCAGTCATTGTATCCTATAATAATGTATATCTTACATAACATTATAAACATCAAACACAAGTTATCTTAGTGCTAAGATTCTTGAAAAATCCATGTATGCATGAATGCAAAGTGGCTGCATGCCATACATATAAAAAATATACACAAAATATGGTACATATTCTAAACATACTGCAGCTGATTCATCTCGAAAGTGAACATCAGCACCATGATTTATACAATCCTGAATTGCATGAGCATCATTGTTTTTTGTAGCAGCAATCAACTTCTGGTTCTATGAAAATGCATGTATATTAGTATATATAATTATAGATATAATAAAGTTGTTAATCAACTTAGGAAATCATTCTCAAAATATTATCATCATCAATAACATTGGTGACAAGTCATTCATGAAGGCTAAACAAGACCAAAACTGATGTGCCAACTCAGCGCACAAATTACTGAGTCATGGGCTTAAAATAGAATATTTTTATTTAAAAGGGTAAAAGAAAATCTATAAATTATATGTATATATATATATATATATATATATACACCGTATACCGGGAGTTATTGGTGACCGATAAAATATGGCGAATTGGTGAATTTCAAAAAACCGTCAAATAAATAACTCAAAATTTTTCATGTAGTCGCCACACCCACAATTTTTATTTGTACACGTGAAACATTGTGGGTGGATGGCTAAAGTGGGTGTGGTAACTAGACATGTGCTAAATTTGTCAAATTTTATCTCGTGAATAATAAAATTTCACAATTCCACCAAATTTTATCGTCGCTAATAAATCCCGGTATACTATTTCAGCTAAACAGTTTTTTAATGACATTAACATCATCTACAAAAGCACTCTCTCTGATTAAAAGATAGGGTAAACAGGAAAGTATCCGGACAGTGGGGGGTTTTTGGGTATACTCCAGATTTCAAGTGTTATGAAATAAAAATGCGATGAATAATGTTAATATTATTACACACAATAGGCCTATATATAATCAATCTATATTAGCAATCATCCAAAGTTTTACTTGCTCCAGTAGGGATCTGTAACTTAAATGTCTGTTTTATTTTTAATGTAGCAATGATACTCTCATGCTAAAATCTTCTCTCTATCACTTCTTGTAATTAAAAATGCAGTTTTGTAAACTGGAACAATTAGCTATAACAAACAATATATACTCTTCTAAAACTTTAAGTAGAAAGTACTGTACTTTATTGTCTCATAAATTTGACATTTTCAATCACTTTGATCATGCTCGTAAATAAATTGTTCAAAACTTTAAAATTTAAATTGTAGTTTGAGTTTCTTTATCATGGCTTATAGAAGAGTAGCAATGGAAAGTGCTATAGAAGAAGTCAAGACAGGTACTAATAGCATCTGTGATGTTGCTAGAAAGTATGGAATAAACTCCAGTACTCTCCATGACCATCTTTCAGATAAACATACTAAAATAGGTGCTGGGTGGGCCAACAGTTTTGAGTCTTGACATATAACGAAGAAAGAGAACTCGTTCTCTCTCTTATTGCAAAGTTAGCTATGATAACGATGATGAAGACGAGAAGGAAGGCAAGATAGGATGTGATGAGGATTATAACAGATAATACCATTACAGGTGTTTGGGTTTAAGAAAAGCCAACCAGCAGACAATAATTTTTTTGCTAGTACTGCGACAAAAAAGGAGCAAATTTTAACTGATCATGCAGCTATGAATTAAAGTTACTCAGCAATTACATACATCATAATTTATGCTGCTGTCCGGAAACCACGCCTTCGATTATTTCAGGGTAAATGTCGCATTCAAAACTGTATTGACTTCATACGAAGGAAAAATTACTTGAAATCTTGGGTTAACATCGTACAAGAGTTTAACTATCTAATGATATTAAAATAAAATACTGAAAAGGGAAGACATGAATGAATAGCTTTTCAAGACGAAAGTTTGTCGGGATACCACCGCATTTACTCTATATTATAGACATTACTTAATGTTTCACTTACCCAAGAATTGCCATTAGCCATCTAATTTAAAAATCAACCACCATCAATAACAAGGACTGGCCACTAATTTTAAAATCAACCTACACCAATGACAAGGGCTGGCCAAACTGTCACGCCCTATGCAGTAGGTGTGACAGGATATGAGTGGTGACATGACTACATGTACAAAACTATACGAGTATGCGAGTATATGTTTCAGTTTGCATTTAGTTAGCAGGAGAAGAGCTTGATAAGTCTTTTAACTACAACTAGCTAGTTTGATTCAAGCTGTTTCACAGTAGCTATTGACATGCGACCAGGGGTGGAGGAACATATTTGAATTTTGGGGGCATCAAAGGAGGGGGTTTGGTGTACAGCCCCCAGAAGCTGATTTTATTGAATTTTCACTGACTTTACTTTATTTAACTGGCCAAGTGATATTCCACGTGACAATGAATTTGATTAATGCCTGTAACCATGACTACACATGTTTATATACAATGAATGTGGTTAACACCGAATAGCCACAATTATTATAACGAGTGTTTTTCATTGTTCTCTAGATATTGCATACTTCAATGTAATTTTGGGGGGGGGCACGTGCCCCTGGTGCCCCATAGGTTCCTCCGCCACTGCATGCAACCATGAATAAAACAATGTATGTTCTGGGGAATTATAATGAATAAATGTTGTTATAAAAACATCTCGGTAGTTTCAAAGGGACTGAAAGAAGGGGAAGTTTCAGGGATGTAGCATCCGCTCAGGCCAGCCAAGTGATTACTTGACCACTTTTCTTCTTTATTATTTCATTATTACTATATAACACCTGAATTAATTAATTACATATATAATGTATAAGTCTTAATAATTATTAATTGTATATATTTACACCTGGTAGCACAAGTGAGAGTAGTCTTGCTGAAGTTGGAGATAAGTCTTATCAACCTCTTAATGATCAATTTCCTAGACATGAGTTTCGGAAGTTAGAATGTTGTGAGACGTTTCTTTCAAGCAGTTTGGTTCAGAAAGTGGCCGTGGGCATATTAACCACCTCTGACATTTGGCTTTTTACTATGCCTGTGTTCATGCTGCAAAATCTGGTGCACTAAAGAATCTTAAGATTACTAGATTAGTGACTTGGTTTATTTCCTGAGGTTACAGCAACTAGTGAGAAAGCTGAGAAATTAGTTTTGCTACTCATGAAATTAAAGTATAGTATTCACAAAATAGTTGTTGAGGTAATTGTTACTTTAGCAGAAACTACTAGAGATGTAGGTGAGACACTTTCCACAGCACACACAAATGAAAAAGTGGCCAACCGAGATTATGTCTTCAAGTTATTCAAAAACTGTCAATTTCTTGCATGAGAAGGATTAGCACTCAGCTCAACACCTTGATGGTGGTTCATATTTATAAAAGTAAATTAGATATTCTTTCTCTATTCTCTTGTGTAAATGAATTTTCTGTTGTCAAGGAACATTGATTTTCCCATATTACAAAGTTTCATTAATCTTTACTTTTTCTTTAACCATTGTCAATCACGTGTCTTTCATATCCAACTTTTATATACAAAGCTCCACTCCTCATGAATAATTAGTAACTTAAATTTTGTGGTACATTGTGCATGCCAAATGCCCTGGCTACACCTTACTTGTTTCCCATGGCATTGAGCTTGCCTTTAAACAACTTGACTCCCAAGTGCCCAAATTAAAGTACCTCTGAAAGATAGATAATGCTCTCTTTAAACTTTCATCCTTATACTCTCTTTTCTCTCTCTCTCTCTCTCTCTCTCTCTCTCTCTCTCTTCTCTCCTCTCATTTTATCAAGTGAGTTCAGTCACATCTTTTCAATATATCTTAATCAGAAATATAAATTTTAAATCAAATGTTCTTTATAATATCATTAATTAAAGTTGTCTTGGACTTAAGTTTGTGCAAATTAGTAGAAATATACAGTTAACCATTATGTCCAAGTTTTATAATCACATTACTTTATTTAATTTTGGTAACTAATACTGTAATGTCACTTGTAACCTTTGTGGCTGGGTTGGCTATCTATGTGTGACAAACATAAATTGATGAATAAATGAAATGAAATATATTGTGAAAGTTTTCAAGTTAAATTCTAAAATATTATCTTACCTTGATCACAGCCTCATGATGAAAGCCGCCATCTGGTTCATATGGCGGTACATTAACTGTTTTATAGTTAAGAATACTAGGAGTATCTGACCTGAGAGTTGGTACTGGTGATGTATCAACATTTTCAATCAAATGTACAGGGTTTTCAAATCCAACAGGCCTAGGTCTGTTTTGATTCTTCCTTTATGGATACCAATCATAAAACATGCCAAACCCACAATTACAGATACTATTATAATAATGATCCATCTACAGTTACATCTTTTCTATTAGGTTCAATTATTTCTTCACAGTTGAAAGCTAACAGGAAAGCCAAAAGATATTATTATGGTATAACTTCTCTGTGCTGGAGTAGAACATGTAGGTGTGAGATCATACATTGATGTGGATGTCACTTGACCTGTTGTCTCAGTCTTGTACAAAAAACTTCCTTGATTAATAGATAACACAGATGAGCTGTTTATATGGTGCACTGAGTATCTCGATACTGTAAACAAGTCAAGTAACATTCCAGCTAGATAACCATAGCCTCCATGATGTGCAGAACCCATATACACTGACATACATCTTCCCATTAAGATGTCTATAACTATATAATAGTATAGTTGCCATTTGCTGTACTAGTGTAACCATATCCAGAGATTGTTCCATTAATATTATAAATTATTGTCCAGTCAAATGTAGTTAGTACATCATTGATAAGAACAGTACCATTGAAACAGGAGTCTGCAGGTACAACTATACCAAAGAAATTTGTTGGCATTTCAGGCAATGTAGTGAAAGTCACACTGTGACTGTATTGTCTTAATGAAGGGACAGTCATTATCAATGGATAACCAAAACCATCCCCTATATATGAATTACATTCACAACCAAATGCTACTTCAGCAACATAAAAAGGCTGAATACACAAAATATGACAGTAGTGTAAAGAACCGACATAGTATGAAATAAACTTTCTGGCAAAAGCCAAATTGGGTGTAGAGATTGTTCTGAACATCTTATGACAACATTAGTGCCATTTTCTGAAGATATTACCTTAACCATTTGCCCATTTCTGTGACTTTGTAATGGTATTAGTAAGAATTGTGTACCCCAATTTATAGTAGGTAGTAATTGAGCAGCGATAGGATCACAATCTAAATAAGACCTAGGTACAGTTGTACAATCATGTCCTCCAATAACCGTTAATGAATAATTCAATACGACCTTAGTTCCAGTGATTAACAATATTTGTAGTGCATGTATTGTAACAGTGTGACTTGTACTTGATGTAATTGTAACTATAGGACTGTTACTTTGTTGAGGATCTTGTAGTAATTGTATCATTTGAGTGGGTGTAATAGTCACTGTTGTGTTATCTCTACAACCTACTATAAGGATCTGACTATAGTGATTACTTTCACTAGACTCATGTGATATACCATAATAAATGTACTCCTCTGAAGGTTGATCATGACATGGTAGAGCTAAATATGTTGAGCGAGGTGTAGATGTATATCCTATGACAACAACAGATATAGGTTGAGTGGGAGATGATGTAATATGAAGTCCCAGATGACAATAAGTATAACTAGATTGTTGTACTTGTAAACTTGATGGTATTGTGATAAATGTAGCAGCATTAGCAGTAGTTGTTCGAACATAATGGTATCCAGTTGAAGAGGAGATATTGGATTGAACCGGAATTGAACTTTCAGTTAGAATAGTCATTTCAAATTGATTGGTTGATGAATGTTGTTTTAAGAATCCTACATAGAAATTGCTTCCACTGTTACTCAGTCCATCTATATATAAAAGCATATTATAATTGTTAAATATAAAATAATACGTACATTTTACTCGAAGGGGTTGTCAACAAGATTATTATTATAGCAACTGAAAAAACCATCTTAGAATAAGCTAAAATTCAATTTAGCTTAGCTGGCAATTCCCAATATAAGGGAAATTTTATACATAAGTATATTCATAGCTGATCCAGTACTATATAGTTAGTATAATTGATCTTATATACGTTGTGTATACGTACTCCACATTCCAACTACTACAAAGTCACCATACTTCTATGTAAATTGTCAAATTGATATTACATTAATAATGAAAACAGTATCATGTTTACTTTAGTTTGGGATAATGGGAAAACATATCAAATATCCCAAAGTAAGAATAGCAGTATGTTTATATTTAAATCCAGCAGAAATGCTGATTGGACATAAACTGTGTACAAATGTCCCTCAGGTGCAAAAGCTTGTGATATCAAACTGATCCTACAACAAGGGGTTTAGAGAAATGGTTAAAAAATAATTATGAAAAATTGTCAATTGGTTTGATCAACGTAAGAGAGTCTGGAATTTACCATCTCTTTCAGACTATACTCCAGTTTTGTTGTCTAGACATGGCCACCAAGTCCTGTGAGCACTCATACATGCATACAGTTGTATTCACAGATCCAATATTGTTGATATCCTATCTACCTCAATATGGAGAAAGAAAGATGACGTTACACTATGTTTTGAGAATGTTGATACCTCATAATCACCATACAGTGCAGGTACTGATTGAAACACATTGAACACTATTAATACTTGTTCTCATCCCAGAAATGTCATTATAGGTCATTATATTGATTAACTTATATTAAATTTGAAAAAGGAGAGGTAAAGAAAGTATTTATAAGCATTCATGCTATATTCTATATTTATCATTAACATTCTATATTTATTATATTGTACATATATCATTTACTGATCATGTATAACAGAACTTAGAGAAATGACATATGATTTTTACATATATGATGTTTGCTGTATGTGTGTTTAGTTAGTTCACATTTTGTACTTAATCTTGTGTTTTTATGATACTCTCTGTTATTGAACTACATAATTGTACAAGACCTAACTCTAGATGAGATGTCATATGATTCAGAATCCCCATATATTGTTGATGATGTTTCGCCTGCTGATTGTTCAAGAAGAGATTGTTCAGTAATTGAATCTGGATAGGAAGCACCTTGGTTGATGATGATTATAGGTAAGTTTTCATATGTGGGGGACACAATAGATGTTTCTGCAATTTGTGATGCTATTCGTTGTTGTTCTTGTTCTGTTGATGAGATATTGAAATTTTGCTGATGTTGACTTAGCAAAGTGTTATCTATTGGAGTAGGTTCGGCAATATCATGCACATGTTGATCATTATCTTCTAAAATAGAGTTAATTTCTAGTTCAGAATTAAGGTCTTGATTGTTAGATGGATCTGGTGAGTTTTGAATACAATCCTCATACATAGAGTTAATGTCTCGTTCAGGATGATAATGTGGATTTCTAAATGTCATCCTTTCATGACCATCAATTGCTTGCTTTCTTCCTCTACTAACACCAGCCTTATAACTCAATATAGACACAACTGAACACACTATGATGCTTATTAATAATGCTATTGCTAATCCAATATTAGAGACTATATTAATGGTACTTGAGGCTTTTTCTGTTTTTAAATTGTTTGTTGGCCTAAGTATGATGATAATGTTGGTAGTAATAAGTATACCTTTTCCTGTAGTTATTACAGTAGCTCTTGTAATGCTTGGTTGTTTGTTTGCAAGATCTTTGGTTGTTATTGCAGGAAATATGCTTGATGTAACATATATAGATGAGCTGTTTACATGTTGTGTTGAGTTTCTTGATACTGCAAGTATGTCAAGTAACATTCCAGCTGGATAACCATAGCCACCATAATGTGAAAACCCATATACACTAACATATATCTTCCCATTAGGATTACTATGACTAATAGTATAGTTGCCATTTGCTGTAGTTGTGTAACCATATCCTGAGATTGTTCCATTAATATTATAAATTATTGTCCAATCATATGTAGTTAGTACATCATTGATAAGAACAGTACCATTGAAATAGGAATCTGCAGGTACAACTATACCAAAGAAATTTGTTGGCATTTCCGGCAATGTAGTGAAAGTCACACTGTGAATGTATTGTCTCATTGAAGGGACAGTCATTATCAACGGATCACCATAACCATCCCACATATATGAATTATACTCACGACCAAATGCAACTTCAGCAACATAACAAGGCTGACTACACTGGATATGACAGTAGTGTAAAGAACCGACATAGTATGAAATAAAATTTCCAGCAAAGGACAAATTGGAGTTTAATGATTGCTCTGAGCATCTTATGACAACATTAGTGCCATTTTCTGAAGATATTACTTTAACCATTTGCCCATTATTACGACTTTGTAATGGTATTAGTAAGAATTGTGTACCCCAATTTATAGTAGGTGGTGATTGAGTAGCAATAGGATCACAATCTAAATAAGACACAGGTACATTTGTACAATCATGTCCTCCAATAACTGTTAATGGATAATTAGATACAACTTTAGTTCCAGTGAGATCTACAAATTCTGCTGCTATTAACAATGTTTGTAGTGTATGTATTATAACAGTGTGACTTGTGCCTGCTGTGATTGTAACTATGGCACTGTTATTTTGTTGGGGATCTTGTGGTAATTGTATCATTTGAGTGGGTGTAATAGTCACTGTTGTGTTATCTCTACAACCTACTATAAGGATCTGACTATAGTGATTACTTTCACTAGACTCATGTGATATACCATAATAGATGTACTCCTCTGTAGGTTGATCATGACATGGTAGAGCTAAATATGTTGAGCGAGGTGTAGTTGTATATCCTATGACAACAACAGATATGGGTTGACTGGGAGATGATGTAACATGAAGCCCCAGATGACGATAAGTATAATTAGATTGTCGTACTTGTAAACTTGATGGTATTGAGACAAATGTAGCAGCATTAGCAGTAGTTGTTCCAATATAACTGTATCCAGTTAAAGAGGAAATATTGAATTGAACTGGAGTTGAACTTTCTGTTAGAACAGTCATTTCAATTTGATTGGTTGATAAATATTGTCTTAAAATTCCTACATAGAAGTTGCTTCCACTGTTACTTAGTCCATCTATATAGATATAGTAATATTATAATTGTTATATACAGAAAATATATATACATTTTACCTGAAAGGGTTATTAACAAGATTATGATCATATTAACTGAGGTAGCCATCTTAGAATAAACTAAAATTCTATTTTAGCATTGCTGGCAATTACTAATAATGGGAAATTTCGTACATAGTTGGTCATGACTACTCAAACATGACCAATACTACATACATTGTTTATTCTACATTCGAATCATTTCAAGATCACTAACTTCCCATTAATGTTGGCTACTACAAAACAAACTGGTTGATTTAACCTTTAATTGTTTTGTGTACTTTGCAATTCATATTACTCTCTTTAGTTATTTTGTTACGTTCAATATTTTAATTAGTCCATGTCAATTGTTTCTTATTCTTTTGTCATTACAGCTAGAAGTCTAATATCATGATTATGCTTTGTTTTTTTGATGGGATCAGACAAAGTAGAATGACACGACAACGTAGATACTTCCACAAAGGGGTTAAAATTAATGGTCCACCCACAAATAATCATAGGCGCCAAATGACCTAGTGCTGGGGAAGTCATGATATCAAAATTTGTACAAGTCTTTATGATCCTTCATTTTGTTACTATTACTAGCAGCAATAAATCCAACCAAACTTTGACAAAGTTGAATTTTCTCCATCTTTTTTCACCAGATATTATATTAGAGGAACCTAAAGATATCCTGGAGAAAGCAGTGCAATGGTTGAATAGCAGTGCTCTTCTAAAGTTAACATAACATTTACAGTGGAGTCATTCATGGTACATTTGTTGTATACAATGATTTTTTTATTATAGTGTATCAGGTTTCTTCTACTTTGAATTTAACAAGACTTGTGGCTAATCAAACAGATTTAGTGGCTATATTAGATGGTACTTGCTCAGTCATATCTAGAAACATATTTGATATTACAAAGCAGCTCAGTACAGTCCATGTAAGTTTATTCAATGTATGTTATATTATAATTAGTATTTGTTGCTTGTATAAAATTCATTATCATTTTGTACAACAGATAGCATATACTCCATTTGTTGACAATTTAACTGGAATATTTTTGTAGGAAGGAATAGGAATATGAAGGATTGTCCGAAGAGTAATCCAAAATGAGGACAGTATCATGTGTATTATGTTTTATACGTTTATTATTCATTAAAAATGTCATATAATAATTAAGTAATAGAAGACCACACCCATTATGAACATTAAGATTTGTTCCTCAAATTAGGAGCAGTCCTGGCCAAGCTGTCACACCTATGCAGTCAGTGTGACAGGATATGGGTGGTGATATGACTACATGTATGAATATTTGTTACAGTTTGCATTTAATTAGCAGGAGAAGAGGTTGATAAATCTTTTTTTAAAAAATAAACAATGATGCTGCCCAAATAACACAGCTAATGAGATGGGCAAAGTAATGCATGTGAATATATAATTGTAGAGACTAATCTATGAAGGATGAGTTGAATCTAACTTATTTTCAGTTGATTGATAGAGTTAGAATCTTTGATGAGAGGAGAAAGTGAGTTCCATAGTTTAATTGTTGTGGGAAAAACGAGTTTGAGTAGGTGGTAATGTGACATGATGGAGATTTTAATTATAAACTATGGCTAATTTGATTTATAGTTATTGACATGGGACCATGAATAAAATTTTGATTGATACTGCAGTGTGTGTTCTGGGAAAATTATAATGAATAAATATTGCTATAAAAGCATGTCAGGACTTTCAGATGGACTGAAAGAAGAGGAAGTTTCAGGTATGTAACGGCCGCACAGGCCAGCCAGGTGATGGCCTGACCAATTTTCTTCTTGCTTTTAATTAAAATTCATAATTTCATCATTACTATAACACCTGAATTAATTAATTAATGCATAAATCTTAATAATAATTCGTTGCATATATTACACGTGGTAGCAGTCTTCCTGAAGTTAAAGATAAGCCATATTAGCCTCTTAATGGTCAATTTCATTCTAGGACAGGAGTTTGGAAGTAAGAATGTTGTGAGACGTTCCTTTCAAGAGTTTGGTTCAGAAAGTTGCCATGGTTATATTATGACCACCTCCGAGATTTGGCCTTTTACTATACCTGTGTTCATGGTGTAAAATCTGGTGCAATTAAGAATCTCAAGATTAGTGACTTGGGTTTTATTTCCCGAGGTTACAACAACTGGAAGGATTCAACAGGTGAGAAAGTGGTTTTGCTACTCATGAAAATTGTAGTGTTCACAAAAGAGCTGTTGAGGTATTGTTACTTTACCAGAAACTACTAGAGATGTAGGTGAGATATTTTCCACAACAAACACAAATGAAGAAGTGGCCAACTGAAATTGCATCTTCAAATTATTCAAAAACTGTCGATTTCTTGCACAACAAGAAATAGCATTCAGCTCAACAACTTGATGCTGCTTAAATTTAATGCCTCGCTGGACCTGCCTAACACCCTGGCTACACTTTACTTGCTTCTCATGGCCCTGGGATTGCTTATAGACAGCTTGACTCCAAGTGCCCAAATTAAAGTATCTCTGAAGAATAGATTATGCTCTCTTTTAACTTACACATCCTTATACTTTCTCTCTCTCTCTCATACTGATAAACTATCTATCATTTTATTAAGTGAATTCAGTCATATCTTCTCTATATACCTCTATTAGAAATATATATTTTAAGATCAAAAATTCTTTATAAGATCATTAATTAAAGTTAACTTGAACTTAAGTTTGTGCAAATTAGTAGAAATGTACAGTTAATCATTATGTCCAAGTTTTATATCACATTACTTTATATAATTTTGATAGCTAATACTGTAATATCACTTGTAACCTTTTGTGGCTGGGTTGGCTATCTATGTGTGACAAATAGAAATCAATGAATAAATGAAATACAATCTATTATGGAAATTTTCAAGTTGAATTCTAAAATATTATTTATATATAGGGTCTCAAATGAAACTTTTAAAGCATAGCTCTCAAAAACTCAATAATTAATATATCGACATTATTATTATTAGCTTTCTAGTTATGTCTGCTGACTTTAACATTTTTCAACTAAATACATTGCTCTGCTATTAAGTATTATTAAAATCATTAAGCATGTGTCATATTATTAAATCCATGCTTTTGTTTTTATTTGCTGTATTACAAGCCAATGGCTATGAAATTAAAAGCATGTATTCAATAACATTACATTAATTTGGTGAATGATTTATTATCATATGTGCTAATATCAAAAGTCAAGACAAACTTAAATGGTATTTTAAAAAGGTAGCTACGTGTAGACAGCAAGTACAAAATTGACTCATAAATTGATTTTAAATTATATAAATCAACAACTACAATTGAATATTAATTATATACCACTGTGTGTGTATTTGTCCATATTGAAAACTAGCCCAAAGTAAAAATGGCAATCCAGTTCTACTTTTGGCTAGTTTGATTTGGTTTTACTGCCATCCCTATATTTAATGTATTGATGGTATTTTAGACTAAATTGATCCGTTGATACTGCTTAATTAATTAAAGACTTCTTCTCTAGAGATATTATCCTTTCTCTCTCCTGAGGTAAAGATTCTTTAAATCTTTGTCATCAAGATTGTTTTCATTTTCTGCATTACCTGATAACATAGATGACTAACAGATAACACAGATGAGTTGTTTACATGTTGTGTTGAGTATCTTGATACTGTAATCAAGTCAAGTAACATTCCTGCTGGATAACCATAGCCACCATAATGTGAAAACCCATATACACTAACATATATCTTCCCATTAGGATGTCTATGACTAATAGTATAGTTGCCATTTGCTGTAGTTGTGATATAGATAACAGATATAGTGTGACTGGGAGATGATGCAGCATGAAGACCCAGATGACGATAAGTATAACTAGATTGTCGTACTTGTAAACTTGAAGGTATTGAGACAAATGTAGCAGCATTAGCAGTAGTTGTTCCAATATAACTGTATCCAGTTGAAGAATTAATATTAAATTGAACTGGAGTTGAACTTTCAGTTAGAACAATCATTTTAATTCGATTGGTTCGTGAACATTGTCTTAAAATTGCTACATAAAAATTGCTTTCACTGTTACTTAGTCCATCTATATAGATATAGTAATATTATAATTGTTATATAGAGAAAATATATATACATTTTACTTGAAAGGGTTATTTACAATATTATGTTCATAGTTTATGTAACTGCAGTAACCATCTTAGAATGAACCAAAACTTGATTTTAGCATTCCTGGCAATTCCTAATAAATAGGAAATATTATATATAAGTATATTTATGGCTGGTCACAGCTACTCATATATGATTAATGCTACATACATTGTGCATTCTACATTCCAACTATTACAAGGTGACTACACTTCCCATTCATGGTGGTTACTACAAAACAAACTGGTTGATATAACCTTTAATTGTTTTGTGTACCTTGCAATTCATATTACTCTTTTTAGTTATTTCATTACATTTAAAGTTTTAATTAGTCCATGTCAATTTTTTTATTCATAACTAATTACAGCTAGGAATCTAAAATAATGACTATGCTTTGTTTTTTGAGCAGTAGGTCACTATTATTTTATAGTACAGATAATAAGTTAGTAATGACGGGAGCATTACAAAACTGTTAGTTTAATCCACGTACATGTTTATAACTGAATTACAACTATGTTACAACAGATATATCAGATATGTCAAAACAAGAGTGTCTATCTCTCTCAGTCACTGTAAAATGCAGTATAGTGTATTAACTTATTTTTATAATTACTTTAATTTTTGCATTGAGGTTCGTGTTTATGTAATATCACTTACTTCCTAGTTGGTTATGAGCACATGAAGCTATTCTTGTCAATTACACTACTAATATAAGGATCCTTCCTTTATTACTTACATTATAATCTAACATTAAATTTGTGATTTTCATAACATCATTATATATCATGCCTTAACGTTTGAATAATTAACTTCTTACATAATCACATATTGACAAAACTGTTCTCTTCTTTATCCAATCACGGTTGTAGTATACAGCATTTAATTAAATACATATTTAGTTATATATCAATTCATTTTAAATACAGTGAATTTGTATTGTTACTTTAGGTACTATATATCACCTTTGTGGTATTTCAGTATGTGAATATTGTAATAGGGTTAATTTTCTTAATTGAATGTGTAGTCTCTTTTGGCTGTTTACAAAAAAAGTTAAGTGGTTATTGATTTTCATTTTCAGTTTTAACTCTTCTACACTGTAAAAGTTGTTTGGTTGAATTAACTAATACATGGTTATACAGGTTGTATATGGAAAATTAAACACAATACTGTTTTGATTACTAACATATATAAGCAGTAGTACATTAGTTAATGAAAACAGATTATGCTAACTTTTTTGACAAAAATAAATTTGCAATTACAACCTGTATAAACAACTAATGGTCAAATCAATTTTTACAGTGATACTCTATTTTTACAAAGTTAGGATCAAAACCTCAAAAATAGTTGCACAATTAAGTTATGTCTTTTATACTTTTAGACGAAATTGGACAATAGTATATTTCATTAGACAAAGTGGGATTAGACAAAATAGCACAAAGGGGTTAAAATTAGTGCCCACCCACAAATATCACAGGCGCCAAATAACCCAGTGCTGGAGAAGTCATCATAAGTCATGATGTCAAAATTTGTACAAGTCTTCGTGATCCTTCATTTTATTACTATTACTAGCAGCAATAAATCCAGCCAAACTTTGACGAAATTGAATTTTCTCCATCTTTTTTCACCAGATATTGTATTAGAGGAACCTAAAGATATCCTGGAGAAAGCAGTGCAATGGTTGAATAGCAGTGCTCTTCTAAAGTTAACATAACATTTACAGTGGAGTCATTCATGGTACATTTATTGCATACAATGATTTTTTATTATAGTATATCAGGTTCATTCTACTTTGAATTTAACAAGACTTGTGGCTAATCAAACAGATTTAGTGGCCATATTAGATGGTACTTGCTCAGTCATATCTAGAAACATATTTGATATTACAAAGCAGCTAAGTACAGTCCATGTAAGTTTATTCAATGTATGTTATATTATAATTAGTATTTGTTGCTTGTATAAAATTCATTATCATTTTGTACAACAGATAGCATATACTCCATTTGCTAAACAAGTTGACAATTCAACTAAAAAGGTCATTTTTAATGAATATCCTTCAACTGACTCATATGGCATTAATATGTGTACCTTACTTCGAGAGTTTAAGTGGTACAATATTGTACTAATTACAGAACATAAACTATTGGAGGTACAATATAATAGACACACTTTAACGTGTCTCTATATTATGGCAATATAGTTTTCTCAGGGCATAAAGTATGATATAGAATTCAACTGTGAAGTCAATATCACAAGTATTCATGTCTATAATGAGAGCGTTTTAAATATTTTAGTGAGTAAACACAATCTGTTTTCTTTCAAGTTCTTAAAATTCTTTGTTCATTTTTTTTGATATTAGAATGAAAACATTGGAGTTTATTTAATGTTTATGTCATCTACAAACATGAAAGATATTCTTTGTGAGGTTAGAATTTATGTCAAATAAACACTATGTTATTTTTTTCTATATAAAAGGCTTATCTTAAGGGACTTGGATATCCTACCACTATGTTTATTTTACCATATTGGTATAATCCTAATGTCATCAGTAATGTCAACAATGGCTTGTGTAATAGTAACCAATTGCAGTCTATACTTGAAAAGACATTAGCTGTCAGGCTTGAACCTTCAGTTTTTTTAAATACTAATGAAGTATGAAACTATAATATGTATTCCATGTACTGATACAATGCCATGTTATATCTACAGAAATGTTTTACTTTTAATGAATCAGATTTCTTACCAAAGCCACCACAAGCGCAGTTTACTAAGTTTGCATTAGAAGCAATCAAAGTGGTTTCCTATGCTGTTAGTATCATTGATAAAGAAATAAGCCAAAAAAACAAAACATTAAGTGGACCATTGCTTCAACAGTACATCATCAGTAACTTGACAAATAAACTGTTTGATTTGACAGCTACTAAAACAAGTAATCAGGTGTGTACATTTATAATGTATTGGTCATGTTTGTTACATGGTTTATTGACATTGTGTCATGTACAAGTATCTATAATGTTTCTCTTCATTCAGGAACAGTGTCTTTACTTTGATAATGATGGTTCTATATCAACTGAGTATATGAATGTATATCAATACAGGAACGGTATAGCTATATTATTATAATTAAATACTTCGTAAAATTAATGAATTTGGTTGAATTAATTAATATATATGGCTATACATGTTGTGGATTTGATGCAAACTGAAATTAAACATATTCATCATATTGTTTTCATTCCTAATGAACTATCATATTTACTATCTGATAGTATATTAAATATGAAAACAGTATGATGTTTATTTTCAGTTTGTATCGTATAATTTACTACATTCAACCTCTATATTCATGAATTGATTATATCAAAATCAATTTTACAGTGATATATCATTACAGGGAATTATGTATACGTTGCTTTCATCAACGGAAGCAGTTTTGTTTACACTAACAACAACGACAAAGCAACCATTTTAGCTGGTAACATAATTTTGTATAAAATGATCATTATAACACACCTTTTATTTAGGGATAATAAAATTTGTTCCTGTACATTTAGCAATTATAACAACAGCTTATATATTTGCTTTTCTGGGTATTATCTTTACTACAATTTGTTTGATTTTCAACATAATTTTCAGGAACAAGAAGTGAGACTATACATGATATACATATACACCAAATGTTTTATACTAATTCTTTTCTTGCTAGGATTTTAAAACTTTCAAGTCCAAAACTAAATTATTTAATTATTGTTGGTTCATACTGGCTCTATATAAATGTCTACTTTATAGTGTTTCCTGGTAGGGAGAACAAACCGCTGGCATATGAAATCCTTTGCATTGTCAGTAAAAACATTACTATAAATAATATAGATTTTGTTTTTATTGTTAGATTGATTACACTGTTGTTATAAGCGTTTCTCTTTGTGATGGAACTATCCAGGGAAAGATGTTCCGAATATTTTATATATTTCGTAATCCCTCTCCCACTAAAAAGGTAAAGTGAAGGTCTTGAGGATTGAATTAATCAATTGGTCATAACAGAGAATTACTGACTGGCACATTGCTGGCTATGTTGCAATATTAGTTACTATTGATATAATTATTCTTGTAATTACAATGGGTCATCCTTTATTGAGACCACAAGCATTTCCATATCCCAGTGCTGAGCATCCTATAGAAACTAATGTAAGTTATTCAGTTAGTCATCATTCATGTTTGTATTTCTTTATCTGTCATTATAGTCAATAGGTGTTAATACCACTTACATGCTTTATGGATGTACAAGTATCAACATTAAGTATAGTGTTATCCGGTTCTCATTTATTTATATCTACCGAGGTCTACTTGATATCATCACAGCCATTCTCGCTATTATGAGTTGTTGTCATATTAATAACAAGGCTGTTAAAGATGTTAAGTCTATTATGGCTATTGTGTATATTAATGTCACAATAACAGTGTCTCAATTTCCTCTCTTTTTGACTGTTGCTCAGTATCATAACCCAAAAGAGATCATTAGCTGCCTAAGTCTTATTGGTTTTCCTACTGCTGTTCTTGTCTTTACATTTGTTCCAAAAGTACGTTTTGTAATATTTGCTACTGCATTATAATGTACATAAATGTAATTAATAAATTCTATGAGGAATTTCAAGTTTAATATATGTGTCATTATTTTAGATGATTGCTGTTTACAAAGATCCAGAAGCTAAACTTGTTTTTAGCATGACATTTACATCATTAGGGAGACTTTCTCAAAAGACAAAGAGTAGCAGTGAAGAGAAAAGCATTGAAATATAAACAAACCATTTGAATTTGTTAAACATGCATTCATCATGTATATCTTGTACAGAGTAAGACTGATTGTTTCATGCTGATTTAATTAGTTTGTAGTTTCTTTTACTTGATTGTAGGGGTGTACTTATCATTGTTTAATTGAAATATCATTAAGAAACATGTTGTGTGAGTAATACCATCTAATATACAGGTCTATTTTATACACTGGTCTTGTTACATGTGTATAAATATTCAAATGAATTAGTGGCCATTATCATTTGCCTCCCATATTGCACTTTAGATTTGTATTGTTCATTACTTAATATTTAAAATTTATTCATGAGTAACTTTAGCTTACCTCTCTGGGAGTCATAAGAATTAAAGTCATGTGTTTTGTGTTCACTCTAACATGTTTGTACTATGTAGGAACTTCACTAATGATCCTGTTACTCAAGACTTTAGAAAGATGAAATATACATCTACATAAATATATTATATATATTTTATGTAGTGTATGTATGTTATGTATGCATATATGTATGTATGTATATATCAATGATAAGGTAGCCAACGTTTTTCATGTATAAAACGAAGAAAGAGCAACTCATGTAACTATCGCAGATATAATATTTTGATTACAATCTTGTACTTGTATAAGTATTAACATGTCTATAGTCATTTTGTAGAAATTGTTTAATGTATGTTTAAGGTACTATTTAGATTTCTTTCTAATTAGGTATTATGTTAAGAAAAGATTCATAATTATATTATTATTAATGTAAAATAAAATTCACTAATATTAATGTTAATTTAACACAAGCATAAGTGGAATTAACACTCAATTACCAGTGAGCTATTGGACTAACTACGAACAAACCCATTTTAGTGGGGATTCCCCTACCAATTCTTGTAGTGTATCATCTTTTAATAAAACCACAAATGGAAATTAATGAAGTAGACATATAGTATGCATCTGATTGTCGGCCATCTATTTCTACCGCAGTCTACTGGACAACAATTATTACACTTTTGTTTTTACTATGAATAATTTCAAAGTAATATGCATTATTCATTAAATTATTTCGTTTGAATTATATTCATGAGTGACCTTTTACGTTATCATCATCTTTGGCTATCCACCTTTAGAGGAATGAAGCTATACGCTTTCTTGTGCTTTCTGGTCACTCTAACATCGTTTGCGCTGAGTAGTAACTTCACTGACAAATTAAAGTCAACACAGACAGATCCTGCTACTCGAGCTGAGCAGACTTTAGAAGGATTATTTAGTTACTATTGGAAGTCTGACCCTTTGGCCAAACAGATCAAATTTTTGTTTGTTTGTGGTCAAGTTGGTGGCTGGGGCGAACCACACTCAGAAGGTGAATGTAGCTGTGACAATCGTACAGCCTGTGTCAACTGTTATCGCTGGTTTGATGCTACAACATTAGAATCTGTTGCTACATATGGTATTTATATGAACACTAAAAATCATTCTACTGTTCCCGATGTAATTTTTGACCACTCTCCTTACAATGCCAAATGGAATGCTAAAGCAATATGTACCTTTATTGATGACTTTTCATGGTATGGAATTGCTTACCTTCGTGTCTATGAGTGGTTGAAGGTAATATTAAGACAATTGAGTTAAGGTGATAATTACTGTGTGTAATTTATTTTTTTCATTATTTAGGATCCAAAGTGGTTAAATCGTTCACTTGCTATTTATGACTGGGTGTGGAAGTATGGATGGGACGAGCCTTGTGGAGGATTCTGGTGGACAAACTGTGATGACCAAATGTTTAAGGATTCCATTACAATAGTAGAAGTACTTCACTTTGCTTCTAAATTGTCATACATGTTTTCTAATGAGTCACGTTATCTTAGAGATGCTACCAAGATATGGGATTGGTTTTTTAGCTTTGATGACGGGCATGGACTTATGAGTGATAAGTATTTGGTATCTACAGGAGCAATCCCAGAGAAATGCTGTAATTCAACTTCTAATCTGAACACCAAGTGTTATAATTCTAAGATGTCAGGAACTTCTTATAATCAAGGGCTACTAATGAGTGCGTCAGCTTATTTGTATTTACGAACAGGCAACAAGACTTACCTCATGGTTGGTTTACGAGCACTTGAAGCTATTCTTGTCAATTATACTACTGATCAAGGGATTCTTATTGATGAACCTCGTACCTATCAATCATTTGAAGGTTCATGTTGGGGTGGGGCAGACCCTGGAGGTGACTGGTACTCATTTAATGGCATATTTATGCTCCATCTCGGCTACTTTACAGAAGTGTTAGTCAAAAATAAGAGCTTATCTCCTGAATTCTTACAAAAAATTAAAAATTTAGTCAACAAAACTAGCGATTCTGCTTGGTCTCACTCAGCTGTTTGGCCTCCCTTTAGCTATAGTGATGGCTGTAATATTGGTGTATCACCATTGAATGGTAATGTTCATTACCCCAAATTTCATTGGTGGTGGGGTCATGACAATACACAACAAATGATACCACCTGATCCTAAACACTTCTTCTTTAGAAAAGGACTACGTTGCCATACTGTTGGTCATGAGACACAATTGTGGGAAGGTATGATAGAGAGTGAATTGAAATGTAAACACAAGTGTAATTCGTTTGCTAACTGTTCCAAGTACCTCTATCAAACTGATCAGTCTAGTGTGTCTGGACTCAACTGCTGGCTATGGTCATATAATAGATCTGATCACTCCTGTTCTCAAATCCAATCGAATTTTAATTTGGGAATAAAAAGACCTATTGGTACAGCAACTTGTGCAGGAAAATGTGGATCAAAAGAACCACAAAAACTTGAACATGGAGTTTGTTACTGTGACTCTGACTGCGCAAAGCATTTAGACTGTTGTCTAGACTATGCTGACTATTGTCGTCCTAATAAACCAATTTCATGCAAAGGATTGTGTACTAAGTTTGATCCCCAACCCATTCCAGGAGGAGGGTATTGTTGGTGTTTTGATGGCTGTAATGGATGGTTTACAGACAATAATAGTGATGCTAGTTGCTGTCAAGATTATCCACAAGAATGTATGAATGTTGTTATGCCAGTGTGTTTAGATGGCAGGACGCAGGGATCTGCACTTAATTTATTTTTAACACATTACACATTGACCAAAACAAAGTCAAAATAATACCTAATGGTGATTATTAATTGTGCTCTTTTTTGTGCTTCAATACATTTTGTTTATTTATACAATACAAAGATCCATCTATTTGATATAATTATATAATGATATATTTGAAACGTACAAGAACTATTGTATTAGCATCAGAAACCGATGATATATATAGATATATATAATTCCAGAGCATCTTGGGGCAAGGAGTGTATGGTCTGACAAGTTTGTGGATTACATCATGTAATGCAGTAGGCAATTTATTTTTAAGGCTTTAGGCTGTTCAGTACTTTAACGTTTTTACAATGTTACAATACTGTAATGATACTAACTATTAAATTTGAATAGGTAATTAACTATACATAATAAGATGATCACTGTACTTTTGTGCCAGGAAGTTTGTATACTTAAGTTACAACAGTAAATATAGTAATCACATTAATTTAAAATTATACAGTCAAGCTACTTGTTTACTAAAATGTTATTCTTTAGACTGATACTCAATGTTTTCAATTATCTCAGTCTCATTGTCTTAACAGTTACTCAAGATGAAACAGAAGCTCAATTAACTATTGAAGGTAAAACAAAATGTAAATATGTTTGTGTATTTGTATATCTACAGCATCTAGAAATACCTTGGCATGTTGTTTGATTATGGACAGAATCTAATTCTATATGGTTTTCTACTCTGTGTAATGTATAGTATTAGTACTTCAAGTGTCCACATGATTATGGACAGATTCTAATGCTATATGGTTTTCTAAAGTTTGTCTAAGCTCTGTTTAATGTATAGTACTAGTACATCAAGTGTCAACATAATAAAGTTGTCAGGTAATTGTAGATACAACATATTATAAGATAATGTTAGAGTAGTAGTATAACTACATAGACCAGGAAAAAGAAAGTAACAAAAATAGCACAAAAAGATGGCAGTCAACAAATAAATCAATAATTATGAATGAAGACTTTTGTCATAACCATGTGATGAAGGCACAGTGGATGTACTTAGTAGACTTCTACATTTAGAATGTGATAAGGGTATGGGTTTAGGGAGCATTGTCTGTACCAATAGTAACACTGTAAAAATAGATCGTTTGACTTAACCAATCTATGATCATTTCCAATGAATATTATAATACATGATGAGATACCACTCTGTTAATTCTCATTGCTAATATACTAATGACACATTATTTAGTTGATTCTCAGAGTTATAAGACTCTCTATAATATCTTGTTAGACAATAGCTCCATTAGCCTATATCCATATATGCATAATGTAGTCTACTTGCTTCTTATGTTTGCACTGTAGTATGGAGGAAGGGTAGGGCATATGTATATCATTTTCATTTGTTCTATTTGTAACAAAAATGACAATTCATCAGTTAAATTAATTATTCTGTTTACAGTGATATATATATATATATATATATATATATATATATATATTATTTATTATCTAAAGTAAATATCCTAAAATCATTTGTAACAATTTTAATTCATTATCATAGTTGTGATTTTGTATATGATTAACAAGAGAATTATATCATATGATGTTATAGGTAAAGTGAAAGCTTTATATTATTTATTATTGTATACATACACAATATATATCTGATTAGTGCTTACAGATATATTTTACATTAATTTAAAATGTAATATACATACAATACTATCAAAAGTATATCATATATTTGAGCTCACATGTGAGACAAATGTAATAAAAAATCACATGTAAAGTAAATGCATAAATTCTTGCAGTGTTAGGAGTGAATTCTTTGTCATAAATACACACTGATAATGATGGATATAGCTTTTAAAAGTTTTCACATATTTGCTTTCCTGAGGCTATTCTGACAGAGCTCTGTAAGTTATATTATGTGTGTCATTGTCATGTATACATTTGTTAATGATATTAGACACCATACATGCACACATTTCATATTCTTTTATAGCTATTATAGCTGGTGACGAGATCAAAGCTGTCAATGAAAGTGATCCAGTTGATATGCATTGCATTGCTTTTAGCAATACAACAACAAAAATAACGTGGTTTTCAGATAAAAACTTGTCACAACCACTCATGAGTGGGAAAGATATTAGAATAACCAATGAGCAATTCAATTTTATGAATCACAAAGTTTTTGGAGCTTCTTCTGAAATATCTATCTGCAAAACATCTAAAGTTCGTGATGAAGCCAATTACACATGCATTGCCACTAATGTGACTGGAAGTGTCACTCAACAGCTAATAGTACAAGGTTGGTAGGTAGTGACTGTAATTATACAAAGCGCTATTAATTCTTTGTAATAGTTCCTCCAACAGTAACCTTAGTAACAAAGATGCAAGTAACAGCATTGACTGAGAATAATGTGACACTAACAGTGAACATTACAATGGCTTCACCTCCAGTTAATCCATTTAACATTACTTGGATGTTTACAGCATCAGAACAGCTTCAATCGATTGACTTAGCTGGTGATAAGTACATATTTTCAATGGATAGG
This sequence comes from Xestospongia muta, assembly GCA_963693285.1. Lineage (NCBI taxonomy): Eukaryota > Metazoa > Porifera > Demospongiae > Haplosclerida > Petrosiidae > Xestospongia > Xestospongia muta. The sequence goes on from OY848917.1 coordinate 4,885,511, forward strand.
CAATCACTTACCATTACTAATATTGTCCACAGTGATGAAGGACGTTACACAATTACTGGAAAGAATCCAGCTGGAATGGACTCTGTCTACATTGATGTTACAGTTGAAGGTATGTACTTTATTGTTGATGAGATCCTATAACCTCACAAAGTGTAATTACTAAACGTGTGTCTTAATTCATTACAGCTGCGCCAATGATAATTTCACTTTTTCCAGTTGATGATATTATGATAAGAAGTGATTTTACAATATCGTGTATAGCAACAGCTGATCCAGTGTACAAAATAAAATGGTTAAAAGATGGCATTGTCCTACCACGCTCTACTAAATATCTAGACTCTGAGGTTGTAGAAATATTTGAAAGAGAATTTGATTGGATAGCAAATTTGACAGTTTACGATGTTGATCTATCTGATGATGGCAATTACACTTGCTTTGTTTTCAACATACATGGAAATGACAGGTCTGAGATTGAAATCCAAATTATGGGAACAGGTTAGATGAGCAAGCTCCTTTAATTGACAAATAGATTAAACTTAATGTTAGACTTACGGAATCAGTGCTGAAGTATAATAGAATTTGTCATTTCCATAATATATTAAAACTTATGTGCTAACTGCATGGATAGGTTTTGTGATTTAAACAATGACAAAACTTATACTTTATTTATAGGAATATCCAACAAAACTTCAAATTCTAACCTAACTACACCAATAGTGGCATCTGTTGTAGTATTGGTGTTTCTTGTGATAATGGTCATAGTACTATTAATATTTGTTTTATTTACAAGATCTCGAAAGAAAAAATCAAGGCTTCAGCTATTGAGAGAACTACCAATGCTTGAGTAAGTATGAAGCTTATCCATGCTTTTAAAATATTAAAATAAATTGTTTTATTTTTCTAAATATAGTCTCAATATGTATTTTCAACAGCACCCAGACCTAATTCCAAGTAAAATAGTTTGATTACAGCGTTTGTTGTTTATTTGACAAATACACACAGGTGATTTGGATCCAGACAAATTGATGGAACTTGCTTCTCATTTGATTATATTGAAAAATGAAATTAAACTCCTAACTTGTATTGGACAAGGTATATCGTTTTTATTGTTATTACAAACTGTCACCAAAATGTACATAGGTGAGTTTGGTATTGTTTATAAGGCTCACTATTATAAAAATGAAGGTTATCCTAGTTTTGTTGCAGTAAAAACATTGAAAGGTATATGTATAGATATATTTAAATACTTTGTTTTACTTCTATACTGCTCATAATAGGAACTATGGGTAGGTATCGCCAAGAAGATGCCAATGAGTTACTCACAGAAAGTATTGTAATGAAAGAACTAGATCATCCTAATGTGATGGGATTGATTGGTGTGTGTTTAGATGCAGGACCATCTCCATATGTAGTCCTACCATATATGTCAGGTAATAGGTAAATGTTGTTAGGCTAAGGACTTACACAGTAAAGATATCTTATATTGTACTGATCTGTTGATCGTTAAGGATAATGTGTATTGTACATACTAAATATTTACGTGTAACCGATTTTATTTTATATAGGTGGTTGTTTATTAGATTACTTAAAGGATAATAGAGAATCTCTTATAGTGACATCTGAAGATAGTGAAGAGCAGGTATTAAATGATTATAAGATTGTTTTTAAAATTAAAATGGGTGTGCTTTATGATCAAAGGTCACAAGTATTCAATCACAGTTACTTTCAATGTGTCTACAAATTGCTAAAGGTATGGAATATCTTGCTCAAAAGAACTTAGTTCACAGAGATTTGGCAGCAAGGAACTGCATGTGAGTTTAAATCAGGAAGATGTAGATACTAAAATGTTTATAATCAGGATTGATCATGAAGGCATAATAAAGGTGGCAGACTTTGGCTTATCCAAATGTCTCTATGAAAATGTGTATGTAAAAGACTTTGATGAAGGAGTTAAATTACCTATTAAATGGATGGCAATCGAAAGTATTCAGGATTGCAAGTTCTCTGAAAAAACTGATGTGGTATGCAACATGTATAGGTTATTGTACAACTCTAGATGAGGGCTGTACATCGCATAAATTTATATATATATATATATATATATATATATACTATCATATACAATGTGCTGTGATGTAAGGCTACAAATCTGATGTTTATTACATAAAACAGACTATATAACTATGTGCATTAGAGTATGATGCTAAGTAGATATAGCTATAAAGTATTTTTAACATAGTACCATAAACTTCACCGTGTACACAGTATCTTGTCTGGATATACTGTGATATCATTTCATGCCTCAAAAATTTGTCAAGTCTTTGATATTTAATGACAATTATTATTGTATAATGTTTTAATTCCATATATTTTAGTGGTCCTTTGGAATTACATGTTGGGAAATATTTAGTGGTGGGATGGTACCCTATGGGGGAGAGTCTGTAGCAGATGTCAGACAATTGCTAGAGGAAGGAAAAAGAATGGATTCTCCTATGAATGGAGCTTGTAATGAAGACATGTAAGTTTACAAAGTAATCTACTTTGAAATGAGAAAATTAATGATATGTGAAATGCCAAATCTGATAAATTTCTAAATACTATTATTTTCTCGAATTTACCTTACAATAATATTATTGTTTTGTTAAGTATGAATGTAAAGGATACAAAGTGTGAACCATAGTTAGATAGTATATCCAAAGTAATCTTAGGTATCTGTTATGCAATGACTGACATTAGTATACATATCATACAAATGATCTCATTATATAATGTTAAAAAAACTATCACAGCAAATGTGCCTGAATGATTATATTTCCTCATGTAGCTATCAATCTCTAATGTACCAGTGTTGGAACAGATCTCCTGACAGTCGACCACATTTCTCTCAATTAGTGGAGACAATAGGAATGATGCTATCACAAACAGCTGGATATCTTGATTTGATTGACTTACCTCCTAACAAATTACTAAATGAAGACACAACTGAGCATCAATAAACTTGGTGCTTGAAAGATGTAAATATTTCACAATCTTGTTTTTACTTTTGTAAATGTATCAATTTACAATTACAGCATACACAACTAATTTGGTTTTGTTTTTTTATTAGGCAAAAACTTGTATGTTACTTCTATCCAAATTAAATTGCAATTAAACTGACTGTAACAAGATATATTTAGTGTTGATATTAGGCATGACCTTGTACTTTAAAAAGACTGACACCATTTTACAAAAGCGGCTAAAAAAGGAATACTTACATAAAAATATTTCACAGGAACGGTATATTATATATTCATGGCAACTTTGATCAGTGAATGGATTGACTAAAATAATTAGCATGTGCAAAATTCAATTATTATAATCATTCCTCTATTTTGATTGACTTTTGCCTTAAAGCAACTCGAGCAAATCTATGCTGCAGTTGGTGAAATGTTCAAGTTCACGCATGTCCTACAACATAGAAGGTAAACTATTGGAATATTATTTGTTAACACTTGGTCTGTATAAATATATATATATATATATACATATAATATAATAGTATATGTACATTTAATGTATTTACCAGTGAACCCATCTACAGCAGTCATCACATTCTATTATGATTCCATGCATTGGCGATAGTTGGCAATGAGAGCACATCTATTCAAGACATTTAGTACTTACTGCAGTTTTGTGTTAATGGTTATAATTCAGTGTACACAAGATCATCAAGAGACATAGTTCCTTCTTTGCAAGTTTCACTAATACTTTTGTCTACATTCCCACTCTGAAATGACAATGTTTACACAGCAAAGTGTTGCAATTAATCTAACATACCTGTGTATCAATTTGAATGTAAGACTGATAAATTTCTGTCAATTGACTGAATTAGATTCCACACATTGAATTTATTTCAAAATATTTTTATGTGACCCACATATAAATCTATTACTTATGTGTAGTCTCAATACCAATGTTTATTTGAGAACTATATAAAAAGATATCATATTTGAAACTTAATTAATGTTTGCTTCTTATCTATAGGTTCTTAAGAATTCTAAGCAGAAGTTCATGGGCATCCTCTTGATTGTTATAGTGCCAATGTGGTAATATGTTTGTAAAGATGTTTCATAATAATGTTGTATAATATGATTTATTATTCGTATTTTTGTACAACTCCTTAGGAGCAGTTGAATTCGAATCATTTGTGTATTTTTTTGGATAAACATACAAAATTTACATGTGCATTCTTAAAAAGCAACAGACAATTTACTGTATAATTGACAAAATTATTAAAGTTGCTAACCACTTTGTTTATGTGACATCAAGTATCTATAAAAGTCTGGGCTATGAATCAGTGATTGCAGTGTTGCACTTACATAGCTTGTATTTCCCAGATTCTGTAGTCCGACTTCCACCTCAAGAAACAATTTGTTCCTTTTACAAGCAGTACTAACTTTAGAAAAACTATCGCAATCCATTCTTAAAATTAAAGTGAATATTCCAGCTTAGCGCATTCGGTGGTACAGTGTCATGATACTTATTCTTCATAGTTCATCTGTAAACGCTACGCACATTTCATGAATTTCTGATAAACAATCCTGAACAGGAAGCTATTCGACTCTTACGGAAGCCCCAGGCTGACATTCCAATTTCTATTTCCAAATTCTAATTCCTATTTCCAAATTCTTCCGCGCAGCTTCGCGTATTTGAAAATTCTAATTAAAGCCCAGTTGATAGGTTTCAATAACCAAATTGATAGGTTTCAATTACAATTACCTACCAAGTTGGTGAGTTCCAATTCCTTATTCAATATTCCATTGTTGGCACGTGGGCTATTTCTAATTTTTATTAGACTTTTCTTATTTCAAATTTCCATTTTTTAACTTGTGCTTATACATTTTTATTCTTATAAAATGCTAGTACAGAGCTTACTAATTTTAGTGCCATTCCTATGTCTCCTCTTATGAATTCCTCTGAATTTTCAAGAGATAAGCTAATACACTATTTTGCTATGTGTGGACTTTCTACTAATTCAATTGAAAAAATACTGACAGGAAAATATGGTTACTCTATCACTAAGAGACACATAAGAAGGATTAGAGCCAAATTAGGTGTCAGCCAAAAGTCAGAAGAATCATCTATTAAGAAAATATGTGATACTATTCAGGTATAAGCAATAATATAGTTATATTACTCAAAATGTTAAGCATTTATATCTATTATAAGAATGGATTACAATTTTTTGATGAATTATTGGGATATAGAAGTATGTATATATATATATATATATATATATATACATCGATCGATCGATCGATATATATATATATATATATATATATATATATCGATCGATCGATCGATATATATATATATATATATATATATATATATATCGATCGATCGATCGATCGATATATATATATATATATATATCGATCGATCGATTGATATATATATATATATATATATATCGATCGATCGATCGATATATATATATATATGTATATATATATCGATCGATCGATCGATCTATATATATATATATATATATATATATATATATCGATCGATCGATCGATCGATATATATATATATATATATATATATATCGATCGATCGATCGATCTATATAAATATATATATATATATATATATATATATATATATATATCGATCGATCGATCGATATATATATATATATATATATATATATCGATCGATCGATATATATATATATATATATATTATATATATATATAATCGATCGATCGATCGATATATATATATATATATATATATATATATTATATATATATATATATATATATATATATATATATATATATAATATATATAGATCGATCGATCGATATATATATATATATATATATATTAAATCTTATATATATATATATATATATATATAAGATTTAATACTTACATTCAATGGAATGAGTGTTACAACAACTATGATAATTCTTTATTATGAGTTGCAGCAGTGAAATGAGGTGATAGGTGAGTAATATTAATTCCCTGCTTGTTTATATAATATTGTTAAGTCTTTAGTAGTGCAATTTATGTCTATTGTAATTATCTTATGTACTTCTATTACATATAGGACCTAACACCTCATCTGATTTAACAAGAGCCAAAATACTTATGTGAAAGATGAAATTCTTGGTGAGGGAAATGTTGTCAATTGTGATGACTTGATACTATTTATTTTAAACATGCATTTTTTATCCACAGACAAAGAGCCAAGGAAATTGCACTTAATGACAATACTACATTCTATTAAACATCAATGGAACACTATTGCAGAACAGCTTAGTGTACAATATAGTGACATCAAGTCTACTGAGTACAATGTCGCCTATAATGATACAAGAAAGCTTGTACTGTCTCTTGGAGAGCCATTTTAACTGTGGTTGAAGAACCTCCTGTTGACAATGCCAGTATTGGTCATGACATGCGTAGCTTTCTTTGTCGATCTGATATCTACCATTTATATTGTGGTGATCAATCAAGTAAAGCACTAATTCAGTTACAACTCTAAAATTCTTCATTGTTATAATTATAGATTTTCCAGTTTTTCCTACATTCATTCCTTCCAATTCAATTCTCATGAAAGGTACTGTTATGATTGACTCTATAATAATATCCTGCCTTGTTTCTAAAGATAAAGCTGAACCTTATGTTGTGACATCACATCTTACTGTAGAAAAAGAGATCATCACTGAAAGTACATTAGATATTATGTTGTTTTATAATGCTTCATATAATAGTTACAGATGTAAAAGAGTCTAGTATAGACAAACAAAAAACATAACTGTACAGTTGTGGCAGCCCATTTGATAACTTCTCTCAATCATTACATCTCAAATTTCAATGTATGTGAAATATTTCTTGTGAAGTTTTCTTGCTATATATCTATACTCATTATAGTATTGGATATCAATTATTTAATGTACAAATGGTACAAAAGAATGAGTTTACATTTCGTTGCTTTATGGAACAACTTTAAGAAACAGTGTAAACAGAGAAAGGAACATTACTTCATTAACCTAAATAGGACGAAATGCTACTGTTTTCGTGAATGGAAAAATGAATAAATGTTCTTTTTGTTAGAAGATATTGTCACTAGTCAATCGTTAGATCTTGATATAGGTAATGCAGTAGACCATCACAGAATATATCAAAAGAATTGTGCTTATGAAAATGAAAGTGATTATGATATTCATTAATATTGTTTTTAAACTTATCATAGATGCCATCCATCTACATTATTATCAGTACTGCAGATCTAGATTAGCTGACAGTGGCTTTTCTAATTACAATAAACGTTTATAGTACTCCTACCACAACATGTATGTAATAATAATATTAGAGACTCAAACAAGCAACATCAACTTTACATAAAGATTTTCAATTATAAAAATTACATTAAGACTATATTATTATAAAAGTGATGATGATCTCATATGCTTGATTGTCAAATAAAATAAATAATCTATATTATTTATAAAATAAAACTATTTTTATAAAAATAGTGTATTACTATTAATACTTAGCTTCTATTGTCATTTTCACACATCACTTCTCATAATAATCAATTAAACGCTTGGCCTCACGTAAACCGCTTTCATATGCTCCAGTTGTAGTAGAATACCAACTGCAATGTGTTGCTTCTCCAGCAAATAATAACTGAAGTGGTTTGCTACCATTTACTGGTTGAATCAATTCCTCTCTCTCGTTTTTACTAGAACCAATTGAATTATATGAGTAGCTACCTTGATATAACCTGTCATTCCATTTGGTTGTTCTCACACCCATTAAAGTCGGAGTCGGGTTGTTTAAGAAGTAGGATAGAGCATCTAAAATCACCTTCACTATGACATCATCTGGTAACCCTTCAATGACTTCAGCATCTTCACCAACAAACCAAGCACTGTAATTGTACAAAGAGGTAATGGGTGATGGATGGTATTGAATTAAGTGTAATCCTTTAATCCAAGGACTTGTTTGAACAAGTAAACCCTTTGTGTCACTTGCCTTCCAATAAATTCTCATCTCAGTATACTCTGTGCTAAATAAGGGATTTTGAAACTGGAGAATAACTTTGTTGACGAGCCCAAAGCCAATACTTGCAATGGCTTCTGATTTTGAGGGTGGCAGGCATGGCTGAAATAATTTATGAGATGTTTTTAAAACACCCAATGAAACAGTTATGAAAACATGATCAGCTTCATAATAACTACCATCAGAACACTTAACTAGTACAACACTAGTATCTAGGTCATTTTTACGATCCCATTCCACAGATACCACTTGCTTATTCATCTGTAATAAGCCAGAAGGAATGGACTCAGTTAGAGACTCAATGATCTTAGAATATGCATTATTGGAATATTCAACTTCTTTTGTTTCAGAATTCCATACCCAGTCATAATAGGATTGGCGGTCAACATCCATTGAGTTCTTAGATCCATCTTGTACACCTTCATAAGCCAATATCCCATGTAAAATGGCATCAAAATCCTGCGGGATACTTTCCTTTACAAGGCCATGTTTAAACTTTGCTATGGCAAACTCACCATAACTACCAGTAACTCTCTCTGTCTTTTCTTTATTTTCAAACATAAAACATTGAAGTTTGCTCTGTAAACCTGAAATGAGTTTGTCTGAAATAACTTCACCATTTGGAAATAAATGTAGACTTTGTCGATCTGGTGCTTTTGTTTGATTGCTAATCAAGCCTTTGTCTGTAGCATAATGCCACAATAAATTGCCCTCCTGACCATTAAAAAATGTAGCACCGGCAGGAAACGAACTTCCGTCTGGCAGAATCAAGCTTTTTGCTCGACCTCCTAGTTCACTAGAAGCCTCTAGAAGTTGTACAGTAAATCCTTTGTGTTTAACGAGTTCTTTTAATACTGTTAGTCCTGCCAAACCTCCCCCAATAACGAGAGCACTTGGTTTTTTGTTCATTACTGAATTTGCCCCTGGTCTACTTCTCAGACGACCACGCCTGACGATGAAAGGTGTGGTAATTAGTTGTCTAGACTACTACGTTGACCAAAGGCGGAAATGACTACCTTTAAATACATGAAGGGTGTGCAAATTATGGGGTGGTTCTTGGTGTAACCTGACTATGATGACATCATAATGAAATGACACATAGTGATGTCATCATATTGATGACATCACCTAAACCGTAAACCAAACCTAACATTATTAACTCTATGACACATAGTGATGTCATCATAGGACATGTTGTTACATCATCAGTCAAGTTACACCAAGAAGCACCCAAAATATGACTTGTTTATTGCAAGTGAACAAGCTAATACCAAACGAATATGACTCCACACATTGACTCTATTTGCTCAGAATTAAGAAGAATACTAGGTTTTTCAAATACTCAATTTTAAATTATATATATATATATATATATATATATCCTGTATCCTTTACAGGATATGTCATGAATCTATTATTTTAAAAATGCGTGATACTGACAATATTGAAATGGATACAGAATGAATTAAGAATATTATATTAATTTTATAGAACATAGCGGTTTTATTTAATTATAGTAGTTTGTATCTGTTTGGACGTGCATATTGGCCATAGCTTAACTCTCTACCTATTATGAGTGCTTCTATTAGTAGAGACACTAACTACGTAATAGTCCTGAAAAGGTACTGCTAACTTTTTATTCCGGATAGTGCAGGATTAATTGTCGTTGCATTGTAGCTCCACCTACTTTAGGCGTGGCCATATATGATAAATCTTAAATGGCTAACTTTGATGATGATTGTGAGCTTGCCCACTTGGCTTTACTAGTTAAAGATAAGGCATACAATCGGTACTCTAATTTTCGTGTTGGTGCATGTGTAAAAACTAGTACTGGCAAAATGTTCACTGGTAAGAATGATTTTTGTTATCTAATTTGTACAATGAGTCATGCAGTTTACTCAAGTTCGCCTTCATAAGAATTACTATTAGTTAAATGTAGTTAATAAATTACTATGTATTATAGCTTATAGCTGTAAATGCTGACTTATGAGACATCATGATTTAATAATCTATTATAAAGTTAGGTATATAGGTGTGGTGACATAACTAGAAAAAAATGAACATATATATATGTGTATGTATGTATGTATGTATGTATGTATGTATGTATGTATGTATGTATGTATGTATGTATGTATGTATGTATGTATGTATGTATGTATGTATGTATGTATGTATGTATGTGTGTGTGTATGTATGTATGTATGTATGTATGTATGTATGTATGTATGTATGTATGTGTGTGTGTGTGTGTGTGTGTATGTATGTATGTATGTATGTATGTATGTATGTGTGTGTGTATGTACGTGTGTGTGTGTGTGTGTGTGTGTGTGTACAAAACAGCCTTTACTGTATATAAGACATGATGTCAGATATAGATGTACTAGTATACATACTGCTTTCTTTAGTCACACATTATCTCTTAGATCTAGTCATTGTTGAGTGACTTATATCATGCTACAACATCAGAGGTTGCTTCATGTAACATATAAAAGTCATTTTTTCATTTATAGGTTGTAGTGTTGATAATGCTGTCTACCCACTTTCAACATGTGCCGAGAGGGTCGCGATAACTACAGCTGTTAGTGAAGGAGAGAAAATAATGATTGCCATTGCTGTAGCATCGTAAGTATTTGATATACATGCAATAACCTTTGCCTCATCAGTTTTTATAATATATGTATAAGTTTTACATTGTTTTCTAGTCAAAATATATTACACCAAATATTGTGTGTAATAAATGTATTTACCTATGGTTTAGGAAGGCAAAAGAATTAATTACCTGTGCATATATATATATAATTCAGTTTTCTTAATAGTGTCCAAAGCTTAGAATTTATCTGTACCTAATCTTTCTGATGCAGTGACCTTAGCAATCACTTCATAACTCCATGTGGTGGTTGCCGTCAAATCATAGCTGAATTTGGTTATAACACTAACTGCAGAGTGATCTTGGTAAAATCAACTGGTGAATATAAAAGAACCAGTATTATTGATCTTTTACCTGATTTGTAAAAAATAGATTTAAAGTGACATTCATTGATAATTATTATTAAGATATTTATCACTCTTCTTGAGAACTGATTGAGTTTTATTGTTAAAAGTGATGATTGTCCTCATCAGCTAGTTACTAGAGCTAGTGTACAATACCACTTATGAACTAATTCACACAAAGTTTGCACAGCTAGGTTGTGACAGAAGTGTAAGACCTAAAATAGATGACACACAATGTCAATACAATGTGTCAAATCACCACAATGGAAGAGACTTCCCTTACTGCATACAGTACACTTTTTGTGATATCTTCAGAGACTCTCTTGAGCAAATCAGTAAGGGTTATCAATGACACCAAAGAGACTATTACGACATTAGTTTAGTCATCAAAGCCAAGACTCTAAACACTGAAGTTGTGGAGCTTGGTATATATCTTCAACATAATTTATGAGATAACACAATAGTAAGTGTCTCTATGTGATTTGACAAAGCTATAGTCCAAGGTCTGTTTTCCTTAGAGAGTCATTTCCTAGTAGATTTTGGTACTAGTTCAAATGGTGAGAATTCAACTTGTGGTACTTCACGATTAGCAGGTAAACAGAGGGTATCTATTTATCCCAATCTTCACATTTATTCATAGCTACTTTATGTAACATTGCCTTGAGTGCATGATTTAATTCACTATCCACTAGGTTATTAGTTTGTGGTGTAGTACATACTGGATGACTGTGTAGAAGTCAATACAGTTCAGCCAGCAACTATGACGTAAAATTACATTCACTGATCAGTTAGAATATCCTGAGGAACTCTGACTCTGGTAGAAAGTTACATCAGCACCTTGGCTACATCCTCCACATCAGTTCTCTTCAATAGAATGGCCTTGGGATAACTAGCACAAATCAATTACTGCTCTCACTCTTGGGTAGTGGTCCTACAATATCCATGGTGATGTTCTGAAATGGTTCAACAAAAATTGGTAAGGAACTAAGTCCTTTGTTTCTTGAATTCTGACATTGCCAACAATATTCACATTACTCTTTGACTGTAGAAAAATGGCCAAAAGAATTGTTGTATGATTCTATATCTCATTTTCTCCTTGACTGTATGACTAGAACAATCTAATGGGCTAAATCTAGTAATTTTTTTAAAGGTCATTTGATAGGACTCACTGCAAACCAGCCATCTCCTCAGTGTCCCTACCAAGTCCACTTTATGCAGTAGCCATTTAAAACATAGAAAAATTGGGGTACTATGTAACTGTTTGATCATTCAACTTTATTTAGCATTTCATCTTACTCTTGCAATTTCTTCAATTTGGTGGCTGACAACTCCAGATTATGTTCAGTCAACCTCTCTTCATCTTGCTCTATTGAGTTGCAATGCTGATAATAGAGTCCCTTCTTGTCAGTTTGACTTTTCTTGCTTCAACCCAAAAATATTAATGCAGTCTATATTATAGCTTAAAGCAGTCAGTCAGTCACTTTAAGCACTTTATGCACATCATTGTAACAATTGAGTTAAAATTTATTTAACTAAAAACTTTAATAATAGTAATGGGAAAAATTTATCATTTTATTAATTTTTAGGATCAGAGGTGACTTGTTAAGTTTTTTGAAGAGAAAGAGGGCTACACTAGTAGTATTATCAGATGAAGAAGATGTAAAATAATCTAATACAAATGAACATACTGTGACTTTAATTCTTCCAATAATTTAGAAAGAAACATTTGAAATCCAACTACTGTCCATGTCTCTACAAATAGCTAAACATATGAAATATATTGCTGAATAGAACCTTCTACACAGAACTTTAGCTAGCAGCAAGAAACTGTATGTAAGTTCTTTTTCACAAACAGTAGTCATCTATACTGTTGCTAAATATATTATGCCATTGTACCATTGAACAAATCAACAATACTTAGTAATCTGTTTCATCACTATAAATGTTCTTGATGTGTGTAGGATTGATCATTAAGGTATTATTAAGGTTTTTGACTTTGGACTTTCTAAACGTTTGTATGAAAAGATGTACTTCAGACATGCAGGATAAAAATGATAAAGCTAAACTGCCCATCAAATGGATGGCAATTGAGGGCACTAATGATGGAATATTCACAGAAAAAATCGATGTGGTACACTAGTTTTTAAAATGTATCATTTGCCTAATAAACATTATTTCTTGTATATTATTTAGTAATCTTATGAAGTCACTTGTTGGGAAATACTAAGTGGTGGGAATATTCCTTATGGAGGGCTTACTCCAATAAGTTTGCCTAAAATGTTACAAGAAGGCTATCGTATGGAAAAACCAAACAGTGGAGCATGTTCACAAAAACGTAAGTTAACAAAATTAGCACTAATTTATTACAAATTGTATTGCTACTCACTGTACAATGCTTTTTTATGATTTCATCATTCTAAATATAGGTATGAATCAGTAATGTTACAATGTTGGAGTAGTTCACCAGATGAGAGACCTACTTCTCAAAGTTGGTAGCTACTATTGAGAACATCAATGGCTAACTATATTGATTTCAATCAGTTTACATTAGCAAATAGAAGGACAGAAAGGTTAAGTCACACACACACACACACACACACACACACACACACATATATATATATAATCTGTTTGTTATTGTAACATTTTATTTATTTATTATTATAGGAATAGTGAGTACCACTGATGAGGAATCATCTGAGCTGTGGAATAAAAAAAATTCAAATAATGTTATTTTCATGGATTATTAATCCTTTGTTTATTAATATATTTTTGATTGTTTTTTATTGGTATGTCTTTTTAAATATCCTACAATCAGCAAAGTCATTTATACTATAACAAATATCCTATTTGGAACTAGAGGAAGTAGTATCAAATAAACTTTTTAAGGCAAATTTAGAATGGACAAAGTGATTAGCCACTTATGGGAATATTTTCTAGTCCCGTTCTGCTGAAGCAAGTACAACATCCATTGTCCTATTGACATTAAACTGAGCATTAGTGATGTCTATGACACAAATATCCAACAATCGCTCAATCTGTTGATACCATAACCCTCTAATGCTCAGATAAATCAGACTAAATAATTTCAACATGGGTTGATTTTGATGTCTTTTCATACAACTATCTTCAGCTTAGTTTTGTAATTTCTTTGATTGTGGAATTGCGAAATACTCATACCTATAATTATTGCAACACACCTTATATCATATCATATATAACAGATAAATGATACAACTATATATATAGTCCCAAACAGTAGTAGGCGCGGCATCAATAATATGAATATTATTAAAATTTCTCAGTGTACTAATATAATATTAACTCACTGTAATAGTAGCTCTCTTCTTCGCGGACCCCAATACCCCCAGAACCTTTCAGGTATAAAACAAAAGGAAATCTAAGGTAAGTAAATTATCAAACAAAGAACTTACAAATTCCTACTATTTTAAATTATTTTATATAATAATTTTAAATTTAATGGAGTGATCAAACCTTCCTTTTTGCCTGTGCTTTTTTGAAGGCCTTCCAACCTTTTCAAGCTTTGTCATTCGTTCTTTGACTGCCATATAGTTAGAACATAATTATTTGTCCTAAATATTTGATGTTTCTCTGCCAAGGTTTGTAGCTATAAATGCTGTTGATGACAAGTTATATTAATACAGTTCAAAGTACAGCCTGGTAACAGACAGATAGACACACACCAACTAAATAGTGTACATAGATATACATAACTTCAACACATAAAATTAAAGACCAATAGTATTTCCCATGAGGGCACTAAATTATTTTTCTCAAAAGGTTATATATATTGAAAATGTGTGAATCTGCATGTATAATTAAAAAATGATTACAAACTTTGGCCTGTTTTTAAATGAGTCAGTGGCTCTGAAAACAGGTTGCCCAGATTTAAAATAGGCCAGCCCAATTATTTAGAAGGAATATACAACATAAAATCTGTAACTTATTTTTATCATAGATATAAAGTTTAAGAAAGCATTTGGCATCTTAAAAACAGGCTGCAAGCACTTTAGTTAAATAAAAGCTCCTGTTGCAAACTTATAATATTTTAATAGCATTATAAACAAGTAATAAAAGAATTGCAATCACGTGCAGCTCTCTTGACATGATCAAGGCCTGAAACCAACCAAAGCTGTATTACACTCTTCCTTGTGCTTTCTTAATTATAACAGAAATTGTCCTTGAATATTGACTACATAAACATTGAAGCTAACTTTTTCATTTCATGGAGTTGGCCAACAAATGGGCCTGACAAATTCAACTCTAACCACCCAGTTTTGAAACAGACCAGCTGGCTTTAAAACTAGCAATCAGGTCTAAAATGCATGTGATGTAATATATATACACAAGCCAAATATATCACTAACTTGCAAACAAACTATATTGATAAGTGAACATATATATTACAGCATTTTGTAGGTGTATCATTTCAGTGAGTATGTACAAGATGGTCTGGAAGAAGAACTATCTCTCTCTGTACTTGTTGTATATGATAATATCTGTCTTATGCTATAACAGCAGTACAAATTATACATCAATTGAAAAATATGTGGCCTACTTGACATCAGATATTGCATCCAAAGTTTCAGGAACTACAATAGGTTAGACTATATTTATAAAGTATTTAGTTGTATATATCATATTATATACACAGACTGTAGCAGTCTACTGATATATTCTAGTGAATTGAGCAATGACACATTTTACAGGTAAATAATGTTATTATACTAAATGAATATAAGTAATTAGCAAATAGACAAATTGTATATTGATAAATCATTATTTTATTAATAAGTCATTTTTGACACATAGTTAAACCAACACCTCTCATGATAATAACTTTTTTTATTTTTTAAATTTTTTAAATGCAAATACATGTTTTTTATATAGAGAATGTGCTGCTGATACTGTTTCCTATAACACTTCATTTATCATAATGCATTTTAACTGGGATGATTCTGTTGATCAAGACATGAGATGTTATTGTGCAATGGCATTATTAAATTTGACAATATCTACAAATATATTGACAGCTGATATTTGTGAAGACATCAACTCAGAAATTAATTGTGAAAACATTTGTGAAGAAGACAATAACAACTCATTGATCTGTGGAGATTCTAATGATCAGAAGTGTACTATAGAGACAAAGATATGTCTTCTATATGGACATGAACAATACATACCATTGCAAAGTTATTTATATCAAATATTTTTTGTTGGACATGATATAGCATGTGATGTCATAGGTAACCATGCTGAGGAGATATGTAGTGTGTTATTTATTAATAGAAATATTACAACACCAACACCAACTGAGATAGGTAAGTGATGTTATCCAAAAGAGAAAAGTTTCTGTACACTATACAAAGCACTGATCTACTACATGTATACTAATGTAGCTACTTTATTTCTCACAATTACTATTAATTATAAATGCTCTGTTGTAATAAGTCAAAAGATTTTCTTGTTTTAGATGATCATGAAAAAAAGTTAAACTTTTCTATTTTGTTCTTATCGTTTGGAACTTTAATATGCATCACCTTTACATGTTTCGATGTCTGTATTTGCATTTGTATCTGTTACAGTATCCGAGGAAGAAATCTAAGGTAATCAACAACAAGTATTTTTATACTGATGTTATAACAAAAACTCATGCTTGATATTATAATTATTATTATTGTGTTGTATAAACTATTTTATGATTGTTTTTGTAGTAACACAGATTCCTTTACCATGACCATTAATCCAGCATATGCAACAACAGTAATTAATTCTTCAAATATCAACTCTACAACACCAGATTATGAAGAAATATTGTATGTAATAACTAATAAATTTTTTAATTACTATTAATTATATTACAAATGCTAATGTGTTTTGAGTTATTATTCACTATTTAATAAGATTAATAATGATTTTTTGCAGCTATGAAGAAGCATTCAATGCAACAAGTGATCAAGACCTAACTAATGAACACATACTTTGAATAGATGTACTAACTCTGACCAGCTGTGTTTGAGTGGGCACTACATCATTTGTCTTTATCTTAATAGTATGACTAGTGCAATAGTAGTTATCAATAACTTATAAAATAAGTTTTTAAAAGATTTACTCCTACCTGCTGCATAATATGCTGTTTTGATGTAACATTGTGGTATCATTTTTAGTTGATATAACAAATTAAAATACAAACTGCAAGCTTTTCTATTTAATTTGTGAATGCTTTCATTATGTATTATTAAGAATTCATATATAACTAATGTGCAATTGTATTAGCTACATTTATAATAATATTTACATTTATGAAAGTATTGTTTTATAGGATGGTAGAGAATGTTTGAATGTAACAGACCAAATTGGACTTAAACACATTTTCTCTAAACAACCATAAATCACACACACACTATATATCTTTGAGGTAACCTGAGACCACGCTAACGATCAACCGAGATTAGAGAAGATTGACAACAACTTATTTATAAGAAAACAATGACTAGCTCGACACATGCTCTAAGCGCATGCTCACAAAAAAACATAACATTACATAATCATAACATAATGAATAATAAGTAATTAAACACACAAATTATTACACTTCCCCCCTACTTGGGTGGGATTATTCAATAACTACACAAATCATAAGAGTAAACATTAACTCACAAACCAATATACAGGTTACAATAGTTACTTGAAACTTGGGTCCCATCTATTGGGTGCTGTACGTTGACGTGTAGAACGACAAACTGTTGCACCAATGGATGTTGCTGAACCATTTAGTGTAGGTGGGCAAGTGAGTGTAGAGGTGCCACCTGAGTCCACAGACGGTGAATCAACTGGTATAGGTATAGGGACGCTAGATGTCCAATCTTTGGTATTACTATCAACCGACGTTACAGGTGAATGGTCTTGGTCTGGCACTTGACACATTCGTATATGGTCAAAATGACGTCTATGAAATGCTTCATTCAACAACTTGACTCGAGCTGACATTGGACCCAACAATTCTACTATCTTTCCAGGCAGCCAATGTTTACTGCCAGGATGGAAGTCCTTAATAAAAACTGAGTCACCTATAGCAAACACACGAGAAGCACTGTGAATATCATGACTTTTCTTCTAATTGACCTGACGTCGTTCAACCACTTGCTCAATACTAGGAACTAGGATATCTAATCTGGACCGTGGGCAACGTTTAAATAACAACTCTGCTGGAGACTGTGATGTTGTAGCATGAGGAGTGAGGCAGTAAGTAAATAAGAATCGTGACAGCTTGGACTCAATAGATCCACTGGTGAACTTCCTCATAGACTGCTTAAAACTCTGGACTGCCCTCTCTGCTAACCCATTAGAGGCTGGATGGTATGGGGAGCTAGTAGAATGAGCAATACCATTTGCTTCTAGAAATGCCTTAAACTCCTCACTAGTGAAGACACTACCATTATCCGTTACAACTCTCTCCGGAAGACCATGTGTGGCAAATATTGACTGAAGACATACTATGGTGGCTTTTGACGTCGCTGCAGGTACCATCTTGACTTCTAGCCATTTTGAGTTGGCGTCCACAACAACTAAAAACATCTTCCCCATGAATAGTCCCACATAATCCAAATGCAACCTGCACCAAGGACGTTGTGGCCACTCCCACAGGTGTAGTGGAACAGCAGCAGGTGCACTGAGCAAACTTTGACAAGGTATACAAGTCCTAACCATTGTTTCAATATCTTTATTAAGTGAAGGCCACCAGACATAACTACGAGCGAGGGACTTCATTCTTGATATACCAATATCCGTATCATGAAACTCTTTTAACACTGAATCCCGAATTTGTGGAGGTATAACAACCCTTGAGCCCCACAATAAACAATTATCAATCACAGTCAGTTCTAGACGTCTACACCAATATGGCTGTAAGCCCTGATTATCCACTTTGGTAGGCCAACCTTGGAGAGTAAACCTAACTACTGCTGATAGGACAGGATCACGAGCTGTAAAATACTTGATTTGTTTACTAGTGACTACCATTGGACCTTGGTGTTCTGCAAACAAAAATACTTCCTCTTCTTGTGCTTCAACTGTGGAGGGCGTTGGGACATCTTGTGGTAACCTACTCAGTGCATCTGCATGAGGTATTTGACTACCTGATTTGTATGACACGGTGTAACTATATGAACTCAAAATCAGTGCCCAGCGTTGAATACAAGCAGATGCTAGTGTTGGCACTGCTTTATTCTCTCCAAAGAGATACCTTAGCGGTTGATAGTCAGAGCAAATAGTGAAATGTCTCCCGAACAGATAAGAATGGAAACGTCGTACACCAAATATTATGGCTAATCCTTCCTTCTCTATATGAGCATAGTTATGCTCTGCCTGTGACAATGTCCTTGAGACAAAAGAAATTGGACGTTCTGTGCCATCATTCATAAGATGAGATAGGACCGCCCCCACGCCATATGGTGAGGCATCACAGGTTAAAACAATCTTGTTTGGGTCAAAATGAACTAACAACAGATCTGAAGACAATCCCGACTTGACAGCTTGAAATGCATTCTCTTGTGCTTTAGTCCAACACCACCAACTGTTCTTCCTGAGCAACAAATAGAGCGGTGACAACCTAGAAGACAAATGAGGTAAGAATTTGCAATAATTTACCAAACCAAGAAATGCTTTGAGCTGAGTCTTGTTAGTTGGAGCTGGAGCTTTCTGTATTGCTTCTACCTTTTCAGCTGTTGGATGTAATCCTTCTTGGTCAATGCGATGGCCAAGGTACTCTACGTGAGACACCATAAACTGACATTTACTTCTCTTTAGCCGCAAACCAATATCCTCTAATCTCTGCAACACTAATCTCAGGTGCTCCAAGTGCTCCTTTTCAGATGCTCCTGTAACTAGAATGTCGTCCAAGTATACACATACACCTGGAAGGCCTTGTAACACTGTTTCCATAGTTCTTTGGAAAATTGCCAGTGCAGAAGCTATCCCGAAGGGAAGCCGTGTATATTGGAACAACCCTCCGTGTGTGTTTATTGTTACCAGTTCTTGACTCTTCTCCTCTAACATCAGCTGTTGGTACGCATTCTGCAAATCCAACTTTGTAAAAGTTTTACCACCTGAAAGTGACGCAAATATTTCCTCTATACGAGGTAGAGGGTAAGTTTCTGTGTTACTAGCTTGATTAATAGTCAGTTTGTAATCTCTACACACTCTAATCGAATGATCTCTTTTAACCACAGGCACTATTGGTGCTGCCCAGTCTGATGTGGCAACTGGCTTGATTACTCCTAGACTCTGTAGTCTTTCCAACTCTTTCTCAACTCCTTCTCTAAGTGAAAATGGCACTGGACGAGGCTTGTGGAATTTGGGAACACAATCTGGACAAACATGTAACTTTACAGTGACATCCTTAAGTAAACCTAGTCCTTCCTGGAATAGTGCAGCATGCTTGTCCAGTAACTTGTCTAAAGCAGGGGAGGGGCTTGATACTAGATTTATTGAGCCCAATTCAATTTGATCACCTAAAGCCAATCTCTGCCTAATAAACTAGGTCCATCCCCCTTTACAACATGCAGTTGTACCACTTTGTTTTGACCATCGTAACTAGCTTCAACATTTAGTACACCAACAACTTCCACCACGCTTCTTGTATACGTCTTTAAACGAACTTTTGATGGCTTGAGTGTTGGTCGGCTATTCGAATTTCACAATTTGAAGTATGTTGACTCACTTATAAGTGATACAGATGCACCAGTGTCGAGTTCCATGTCCAAACTTTGACCATTTATCACCACTGACACCCGAATTGGCTTCACAGATGTCGTTTTCACTGCATACATAGTGAGAAACTCTGTTTCCGGCTCACCATCATCTGATACAACAGTAAGTGTTTTGGTCTCTAGATCACGTTGCTGTCCTTTTTGTGAATGCTGTTGTTGCGTCTTTCTATGACCATTCTTCTTCTTATGACACACCTTCTGTAAGTGTCCTGATTTACCACAATAATGGCATTGGTAGTCCTTAAATCGACAACCAGTAGAAGGATGTTGGCCTCCACAATGATAGCAGGTAGTTCCTTGCTTTTTATCTTGCACCTGGTGAATGGAAACATCTCCAACTAAGGGCTGAGCTTGTGATGGTTGTATATCTAAAAGGTCCTTGCTGGCTGTTTCTAAGGCTTGTGCTAAATCAAATGCTGACGTCAAAGTTAATTTAGGTTCAGCCAGAAGTCTTTTTTGTATCTTTGGCTCGTTAACACCACAAACTAATCGGTCACGGAGCATATCGTCCAAAGCATCGTTAAACTCACAATGCTTGGCTATGTTGCGTAAGTCAGCAACAAAATTCGCTATCGATTCACTTTGATTCCGTACTCGCGTATGGAACTTGTACCGCTGAACGATAATGGATGGTGTGGGGGAGTAATGTTTCTTGATAAGTGCCACGAGGTCATCATACGATTTATTACCTGGTTTGTCTGGTGCTACCAGATTACAAGCTAACGAATATACCTCTGGACCTGCTACTGTTAACAAGGTAGATCGACGCTTAGCTTCTGTTCTTATGTCATTCGCGATAAAGTAATGTTCTAACCTCTCGACATAAGTAGACCAATCGTCGGTTGCAGGATCAAAACACTCAACTCTCCCGTGAACAGGCATCGAATAGGTTTTTACCCTCGTCGCCAAATGAGGTAACCTGAGACCACGCTAACGATCAACCGAGATTAGAGAAGATTGACAACAACTTATTTACAAGAAAACAATGACTAGCTCGACACATGCTCTAAGCGCATGCTCACAAAAAAAACATAACATTACATAATCATAACATAATGAACAATAAGTAATTAAACACACAAATTGTTACAATCTTGTTACAAATCAAAACAATTGAAGTAAAACACTTAATAACAATAGACACAAAACTGACCTAATAATTACAGTAATGACAAAATTTAAAGAAATTTATTTTAATATTTTAGAAAAAAAACTTTAAAAATTATATTTGTATAGTTAATTTAAGGCCATTTTAAAACATTCATCGAAATAATAGGATTGAGATGACACCAATACTTAATAACAGGTATCGACAAAGTATATTTACTGTTTATAAAAGTATACATATATATTGCTGTTTAAAAAAAGGATCTAGTATATCCTATTACTTGTTTTCTCCAAAGTAAATGTTTATTCCCAACAGTTTATATTGAAAGTGAGAAGATATACACAGCCAACCAATACATTAATGACTTGTATGCAAATCATATCGTTAAGCAAACATATACATTAGTAGCTATATTATTTTAAGTGTATAAATGTATTGTAAAGGTGTCCTTATTGACACTATATACTATGTGTTAATTGCCTTTGGCCAGCAGCTATATTTTAGTCAGCAATATTGCAGGGCTAATAACATTAATGTTACATAGATATAGGAGTTTTGATATTTAACAAATGCACACTATAAGGGAGAGATTAGTAAACCAAAGCTAGTAATAGACATTATAGCAGAAACCATCAGAACTAAAAGAGACTGTAATCAATTCATTAGTCAATCATATTTTGGATTATATATCTAAAATTATATTGATTGTGGTATATTATAGTGGATGCAATAGCTATATAGATGTCGCTAACTACACAATCACTATAAATAACAACAAACGATAGGGTGTATGTTCAGGGACTAAGGATCAATGAGGTGAGGTACTCCCAATGTTGACTTCGTCCAGAAACTGCTGTAAATCTTATTTATAATCATTTGGCTAAAGAAATAATTTTGATTATACAGTTGTACAGTTGACTAAATAAGTTCAATATAGGATTGATTTTGATGTCTTTTCACACAACTATTTTCAGCTTAATTTTGTAATTTCCTTGAAAGCCAATTTTAATCAATGACTTCTTTAGTCAATGGTTCAATTCCTCAGTTCCCCCACTTTCTCTATCTGACATATTTCCTCACTTCCCAACAGACTGCCTCTCAGATCTTCTTTGTACTTCTGAAAACATCAATTGATTTCTCAACTACCTACCCATACATCCACTGGTCCTGACGGAATATCATCAAAAATGCTTAAAGCTACAGCCTACTCAATTTCTGTCCCTCTATGTAAACTGTTTAATCTGTCCCTCTCTTCTGATGTTTTCCCAATGGACTGGAAAACATCTCTAGTAATTCCTATCCCCAAGCAGTCATCACCTAATCCTTCTCCATCAAACTATCATCCTATTTCCCTTCTTTCTTTAGTTAGTAAACTTCTTGAAAGACATGTTTTTGACTGGCTCCACAATTTCTGCAAAAATAACATTTTGTCCAACAACCAATTCGGCTTTAGATCATCCTATTCTGTAGAATCTGCTCTTATCACAACTACTCATTCATGGTTTTCTCTACTTGACTCTAACGTTTCTATCTGTGCTGTCTTCTTTGACTTACGTAAGGTCTTTGACTCTATACCCCACAGACCTCTCCTAGACACACTTCTATCCTACAACATTCCTCCTCATCTAGTCAACTGGATTCAGAGTTATTTTATTCATTGTTCTCAACAGGTTGTCATTGATAATTCTTTTTCATCCAAATCTGATGTGATATCTGGAGTCCCACAAGGATCCATTCTAGGCCCACTATTATTCATTCTGTACATAAATGAAATCTCCTCTATTTCTCTTCTACAATCTCAATTAGTTTATACGCTGATGACATCCTCCTATCTTGCCCCTACAAACTTACTCCTGACTCATCTCAAATCCAATCCAGTATAGATCTTCTATCCTCTTGGCTCCATTCCAAACACCTAACCATTAACCCCTCCAAGACCAAATACATGGTTATCTCCAGAATATCTTCTAATTCCTCCAATTTTTCCATACTTTATCTCAATGGCTCTCCCTTAGAAAGAGTTTACTCCTTAAAATACTTGGGTGTTATCCTGAACTCTCAGCTGTCTTGGTCTCCTCATATTGATTATATCTGCTACAAAAACAGAAAACTCCTCGGTTTTATTTTCCGGAATTTTTACTTTCACTCTTCTCCTTCTGCTCTACTCAAACTTTATCAGTCCCTCATCCTCCCCTATCTCTCTTACTGTTCATCTCTTTGGGACCCTTACCAACTGAAAGACATTAAGAAACTTGAAGATGTTCAGTCTTTTGCACTCAAGTTATGTACAAAACAATGGTCCTCTGATTACCACTCTTTACTATATCAACTCTCCCTTCCCAAACTCTCTTCCAGAAGGAAATTTCAAAACTTCTTCTTCTCTATAAATTCATTCACAATATCTTATTTATTCCGGGTAACATTCTCAACTTTCAAGACAGTTCCTCATCTCATCTTCGCTTTTCTCACCATCTAAACATTAGAATCCCCTATTCCTGAACCAATTCTTCCTTGTATTCCTTCTTCCAAAACACTTCTGCCCTGTGGAACTCACTTCCACCATCTGTTAAAGACTCTAACAGTCCAATAATTTTAAAAAATTCCCTTCGTCATTTATTCAAGTAATTACCTATTATTTATTTATATAATTCATCATTGCTCTTTGTACTGGTCTCTGACTATTGAGCAATTTATTGTGTTTCTATAATAAAAAAAGCGGAATTAAGAAATGCTTATACATTTCTAACTAAAATATTGCACTACACAATACAACATATCATATATAACAGACAAATGATGCAACAATAGTCCCAAACAGTAGTAGGCGCGGCATCAATAATATGAATATTATTAATACTTGTCAGCGTACTATATTAACTCACAGTAATAATAGCTCTCTTCTTCACGGTCCCCAATACCCCCAGAATTATTCAGGTACAAAACAAAAGGAAAACTAAGGTCAGTAAACTGTGAAAGAAAGAATTTACAAATTCCTACATATAAAAATTTATTATATATGTATATATATTACAGTAATTTTAAATTTAATTGAATCATCGGCTCTTCCGTTTTGACTGTACTTTTTAAAAGGTCTTTCAACCTTTTCAAGGTTTGTCATTCGTTCTTTGACAGTCATATAGTTAGAACATAATTCTTTGTTGTCCTAAACTTTGCTGTTTCTCTGCCAATTTTTGTAGTTATAAATGCTGTAGATACCAAGTTAATACAGTTCAAAGTGCAGTTCATTGCCTGGTAACAAACAGACAGACAGACATACACCAACTAAACACTGTACATAGATATACATATAATATATATAATATATACATACAGTGCCTATACTTGTCAAAAAATAGGACCAATTGTATTTCCCATGAGGGTACTAAATGATTTTTCTCAGAACATTATATTGAAAATGTATAAATATGTATGAATACAGATTGATTACAAAGTTTGGCCTGTTTTTTGAATGAACCAATGCCTCTAAAAACAGGTTGTTCAGATTTAAAATAGGCCAGCCCAATTATTTTGGAGGAATATACAACATAAAATCTTGTAACTTATTTTTATCATAGATATGAAGTATAAATAAAGTGTTTGGCATCTTAAAAACAGGCTGCAATTACTTTAGTTAAATAAAAGCTACTGTTGTGAACTTATAATATTTTAAGAACATTATACATAAGTAATACAAGGATTGCAATCACATGTAGTTCTGTTGACATGATCAAGACCTGAAACCAACCAAAGCTGTATTACACTTTTCCCTATGCTTTCTTAATTATGACAGAAATTGTCCTTGAAGATTGATTACATAAAAATTGAAGTTAACTTTTTCATTTCATGGAGTTGGCCAACAAATAGGCCTGACAATTTAAACTCAAACCAGCCAACTTTAAAACAGACTAGCTGGTTTTAAAACTAGCAAGCAGATCTAAAATGCATGTGTCGTAACATATACACACAAGCCAAATACATCAGTACTTGCAACCAAACTTTATTGATAAATGAATATATATATATTACAGTATTCTTGTAGGTGTATCATTTGTCATAGTTTGTACAAGATGGTCTGGAAGAAGAGCTATCTCTCTCTGTGCTTATTGTATATGATAGCTACTGTCTTATGCTATAATAGCAATACAAATAATACATCAATTGAAAAATATGTAGCCAACTTGACATCAGATATTGCATCCAAAGTTTCAGGAACTACAATAGGTTAGACTATACTTATAAAGTTTTTAGTTGTATATATCATATTATATACACAGACTGTAGCAGTCTACTGATATATTCCAGCGAATTGAGCAATGACACATTTTACAGGTAAATAATGTTATTATACTAAATGAATATAAGAAATTAGCAAATAGACAAATTGTATATTAATAAATCATTATTTATTAATAAGTCATTTTTGACACATAGTTAAACCAACACATCTCATGATAATAACTTTTTTTATTTTTTAAATGCAAATACATGTTTTTTATATAGAGATTGTGCTGCTGATACTGTTTCCTATAACACTTCATTTATCATAATGCATTTTAACTGGCATGATTCTGTTGATCAAGACATGAGATGTTATTGTACAATGGCATTATTAAATTTGACAATATCTACAAATATATTGACAGCTGGTATTTGTGAAGGCATCAACTCAGAAATCAATTGTGAAAACATTTGTGAAGAAGACAATAACAACTCATTGATCTGTGGAGATTCTAATGATCAGAAGTGTAATATAGAGACAAAGATATGTCTTCTATATGGACATGAACAATACATACCATTGCAAAGTTATTTATATCAAATATTTGTTGTTGGACATGATATAGCATGTGATGTCATAGGTAACCATGTTGAGGAGATATGTAGTGTGTTATTTAGAACTATTACAACACCAACACCCACTGAGATAGGTAAGTGATGTTACTTAAAAGAGGGAAGTTTTTGTATCCCCTACAATTAACACACATATATATAGCTAGTACATAATGTATAGCTACTTATTTCTCACAAAGTTTTATTTGTGATATCTCTGATATACTTTCTCTTTTAGATGATTCTAATGAAGAACTAATTGCTATAATTATCTTAATGTCATTTGGAATGGTATTTGGCATTATTATTACATGCTGTATCTGTATTTGTATTTATTGTATCTGCTGTTGTATCAAAAATAAAGCTAAGAGGTATATTACATTGCATTGAGTACAATTGTATTAATGATGAAGTAACTATATGACTGCACCCCAATGTGAAAAAATTGTATGTCTTTTTTCAGAAAATAAATTATAATTATTATCATTGTATTGTATAAAATATTTTATGATTGTTTTTGTAGTAACACAGATTCCATTACCATGACTATTAGTCCAGTATATGTAACAACAGTAATGAATCCTTTAAACGTCAACTCTACATCACCAGACTATGAAAGAATATCACTGTATGTAATAATTAGATTTGTGAAGTACTATTAATTAAATTATGTTAATGTATTTTGAGTTAATATTCACTATTTAATAAGATTAATAATGATTTTTTGCAGCTATGAAGAAGCATTCAATGCAACAAGTGATCAAGACCTAACTAATGAACACACACTTTGAATAGATGTCTAACTCTGACCAAATTGGACTTCAACAGATTTTCTCTACACAACCATAAATCACACACACACTATATATCTTGTTACAAATCAAACAATTGAAGTAAAACACTTAGTAACAATAGACACAAAACAGACCTATTAATTACAGTAATGACAAAATTTAAAGAAATTTATTTTAATATTTAGAAAAAAAATTAAAAATTATATTTGTATAGTTAATTTAAGGCCATTTTAAAACGTTCACCGAAATAATAGCATTGAGATGACACCAATACTTAATAACAGGTATCAACAAAGTATATTAACTGTTTATAAAAGTATACATATATATTGCTGTTATCCTATAACTTGTTTTCTCCAAAGTAAATGTTTATTCCCAACAGTTTATATTGAAAATGAGAATATATATAGACCCAACCAATCCATTAATGACTTGTATGCAAACCATATCGTTAAGCAAACATATACATTAGTAGCTATATTCTTTTAAGTGTATAAATGTATTGTAAAGGTGTCCTTATTGACACTATATACAATGTATTAATTGCCTTTGGGCAGCTATAGTTTAGTCAGCAATATTGCAGGGCTATAATAACATTAATGTTACATAGATATAGGAGTTTTGATATTTAACAAATGCACACTATAAAGGAAAGATTAGTAAACCAAAGCTAGTAATAGACTTTATAGCAGAAACCATCAGAACTAAAAGAGACTGTAATCAATTCATTAGTCAATCATATTTTGGATTAATATATCTAAGATTATATTGATTGTGGTATATTACAGAAGATGCAATAGCTATATAGATGTAGCTAACTACATAATCACTATAAATAACAACAAACGATAGGGTGTATGTTCAGGGACTAAGGATCAATGGGGTGAGGTACTCCCAATGTTGATTTTATCCAGAAACTGCTGTAAATGTTATTTATAATCATTTGGCCAAAGAAATAAGTTTGATTATACAGTTTTACAGTTGGCTAAATAATTCAATATAGGATTGATTTTGATATATTTTCACACAACTATTTTCAGCTTAATTTTGTAATTTCCTTGAAAGCGGAATTAAGAAATGCTCATACATTTCTAACTACAATATTGCAATACACCTTACGTCACATCATATATAACAGACTAATGATGCAACAATAGTCCCAAACAGTAGTAGGCGCGGCATCAATAATATGAATATTATTAATACTTGGCAGCGTACTATAGGCCCCCTATTAACTCACGTTAATAATAGCTCTTGTTCACGGACCCCAATACCCCCAGAATTATCAGGTACAAAACAAAAGGAAATCTAAGGTCAGTAAACTGTGGAAGAATGAATTTACAAATTCCTACATATAAAAATTTATTATATATATATATATATTACAGTAATTTTAAATTTAATTGAATGATCAGCTCTTCCGTTTTGGCTGTGCTTTTTGAAAGGTTTTTCAACCTTTTCAACGTTTGTCATTCGTTCTTTGACAGCCATATAGTTAGAACATAATTCTTTGTTGTCCTAAACTTTGCTGTTTCTCTGCCAAATTTTGTAGCTATATATAAATGTTGTAGATGCCAAGTTAATACAGTTCAAAGTGCAGAGCATTGCCTGGTAACAAACAGACAGATAGACATACACCAACTAAACACTGTACACACACAGTGCCTATACTTGTCAAAAAATAGGACCAATTGTATTTCCCATGAGGGCAATAAATTATTTTTCTCAGAAGATTATATTGAAAATGTATGATTATATATGAATACAAATTGATACAAAGTTTGGCCTGTTTTTAAATGAGTCAGTGGCTCTGAAAACAGGCTACCCAGATTTAAAATAGGCCAGCCCAATTATTTCAGAGGAATATACTGTACAACATAAAATCTGTAACTAATTTTTACCATAGATATAAGGTTTAAGAAAGCATTTGGCATCTAAAAAACAGTCTGCAATTACTTTAGCTAAATAAAAGCTCCTGTTGTGAACTTATAATATTTTAAGAGCATTCTGTTGACATGAAAGACCTGAAACCAACCAAAATTGTATTACACTTTTCCCTATGCTTTCTTAATTATAACATAGAAATTGTCCTTGAAGATTGATTATATAAAAATTGAAGTTAACTTTTTCATTTCATGGAGTTGGCCAACAAATGGGCCTGACAATTTAAACTCAAACCAGCCAACTTTAAAACAGACTAGCTGGTTTTAAAACTAGCAAGCAGATCTAAAATGCATGTGTCGTAACATATATACACAAGCCAAATACATCAGTACTTGCAACCAAACATATTGATAAATGAATATATATATATTACAGTATTCTTGTAGGTGTATCATTTGACTGAGTTTGTACAAGATGGTCTGGAAGAAGAGCTATCTCTCTCTGTTCTTATTGTATATGATAGCTACTGTCTTATGCTATAATAGCAATACAAATTATACATCAATTGAAAAATATGTAGCCAACTTGACATCAGATATTGCATCCAAAGTTTCAGGAACTACAATAGGTTTGACTATATTAATAAAGTATTTAGTTGTATATATCATATTATATACACAGACTGTAGCAGTCTACTGATATATTCTAGTGAATTGAGCAATGACACATTTTACAGGTAAATAATGTTATTATACTAAATGAATATAAGTAATTAGCAAATAGACAAATTGTATATTAATAAATCATTATTTATTAATAAGTCATTTTTGACACATAGTTAAACCAACACATCTCATGATAATAACTTTTTTTATTTTTTAAATGCAAATACATGTTTTTTATATAGAGAATGTGCTGCTGATACTGTTTCCTATAACACTTCATTTATCATAATGCATTTTAACTGGGATGATTCTGTTGATCAAGACATGAGATGTTATTGTGCAATGGCATTATTAAATTTGACAATATCTACAAATATATTGACAGCTGGTATTTGTGAAGGCATCAATTCAGAAATCAATTGTGAAAACATTTGTGAAGAAGACAATAACAACTCATTGATCTGTGGAGATTCTAATGATCAGAAGTGTAATATAGAGACAAAGATATGTCTTCTATATGGACATGAACAATACATACCATTGCAAAGTTATTTATATCAAATATTTGTTGTTGGACATGATATAGCATGTGATGTCATAGGTAACCATGCTGAGGAGATATGTAGTGTGTTATTTAGAACTATTACAACACCAACACCCACTGAGATAGGTAAGTGATGTTACTTAAAAGAGGGAAGTTTTTGTATCCCCTACAATTAACACATATATATATAGCTAGTACATAATGTATAGCTACTTTATTTTCACAAAGTTTTAATTGTGATATCTCTGATATACTTTCTCTTTTAGATGATTTTGATGAAGAACTAATTGCTATTACTATCTTAATGTCATTTGGAATGGTATTAGGCATTATTATTACATGCTGTGTCTGTATTTGTATTTATTGTATCTGCTGTATCAAAAATAAAGCTAAAAGGTATATTACATTGCATTGATTACAATTGTATTAATGATGAAGTAACTTTATGACTGCACCCCAATGTATGTCTTTTTCAGAAAAAAAATGAGAGCTGACTTCGACATCTCTTCGTGTATGTTGTGATCTATAGTCAACCATTATATAACCTTTTTTTATTTTTTGTAGACCAAGATTCACATGACATTACTCATTTGTACCAGTTTGTACCTTCAGTTATAAATAATCACAATGAACTTATTAACGATTACAAGGCAAATTTTGCAACTGTCCTAACTCCTTTTTCTGAAATTGAAAAAACTGAAGAGCTGGGAGAAGGTGTTTGATTTTGTATTTAACATGTCATTTTACCATTTTAATTATCAGGTGCTTTTGGTGTAGTATTTAAAGGTAAACTAATAAGGGAAGATGTAATAATTGATGTAGCTATCAAGTCTTTAAAAGGTTAGACTGATATAATAATTATTGATTGATTTATTGAAATATTATAACTAATATAGATGCTCCAACAATTAAAGAAGTAGAGGAGTTTATTTCAGAGGCTGTTGTGATGCTAGACTTTGATCATCCCAATGTTATGAATTTGTTAGGAGTGTGTTTTGATACTGAAGATCATCTACCTGTAATTATATTACCATACATGACCAATGGAGATCTCAAGTCTTTTTTAATATCAAAAAGGGGAGATAGTGACGAAGCAAATATACTACCACAAGTGAACACTATATTTCATATGATATATAACATCATTATTTTTGCTTAGGGCATTGAATTAAAGACTTTACATAATATGTGTATTGATATTGTTAATGGTATGACATATTTGGCACAAATGAAATATGTACACAGAGATTTGGCAGCAAGAAATTGCATGTATGTAAAATAATCATATTATATGGTTTACAATGTTGTCTTTGTAGGGTTGATGAAGCACTGTCAGTGAAAGTGGCAGATTTTGGATTTTCACGAGATGTTTATGATCAAGGATATTACCGTCTAGAACGAAGAACTAAGCTACCAGTTAAATGGTTACCACCTGAAAGTCTTTACGATAAGATCTATAATGAGAAGACAGATGTAGTGAGTAGTACATATATATAGTCAAGTAATTAGCTAAGCTATTATATGATTATTGTTTATCCAGTGGTCATTTGGAGTTGTGTGCTGGGAGATCTTTAGTTTGGGTAGAACTCCCTATGCTGGTGTTGATAATGCTGATATTCCAGACTATATTTCAGCTGGAAATAGACTCAAACAGCCAACATTGTGCCCTACAGAAGTGTAAGTACTATCAAACTAGTTAAGCTCAATATAACTAAATTAAAATTAATTTGATTTATAGATATCTTGTGATGTACCAGTGCTGGAACAACAAGTCTAAAGAAAGACCAACTTTCTCAAGCATTTTAAACAGATTCATAGCACTTAGCTCTTCTGATGAGATAAAAGACTTCAAAATTACTGAAGACAGACCATATTTTACATTAGAGCCCCCAACTATCAATACATAAACAAGAAATACATTATCAGTTTAATCAAGTAATGGTAAAGATCTTAACTAAGTTTGTATATTCATTTATCACATCTACAGAAAGTTGATTATTCCTTTTTTATTTTCAAAATTAGTATTTTTCAACATCCTAAACATATAGGCTGAGGTCTCTGTCTCTCAGATTTTCTTGATTCATTTTATTTTGTTTCCATGTCTTACTCACCTCCCTATCTGTCACCTCACTACTGCCACATAATCTGATACCTATAGTTAGTAGATTATTGTGAGTGAGAAAGATCTATCACTTGATAATTATCACAATTATTATCATTGTACTGTATAAACGTTTTTGTGATTGTATTTGTAACAACACAGAGTACATTACCATGACAATTAGTCCAGCATACATAACAACAGAAATGAGTCCTGCAAACATCAACTCTACGTCACCAGATATGAAAGAATATCACTGTATTTAATAACTTTGATTTGTTAATGACTATTAATTATATTACAAATGCAATATGTTTTACCTAAATGTAAATGTAAATGTAAATGTAAATGTGTGATACCTATGTATAATAACAGGTACAGACAAAGTATATTAACTGTCGATAAATACTATACATATATATTAGTGCCTAAAATAGGACCTAGTATTTCCCATGAATTTACTAACTTCTTATGTCCAAAGTAAATATTTATTCCCAACAGTTTATATTGAAAATGAGAAGATATATACATCAACCAATACATTAATGACTTGTATGCAAACTAGATCTATAAGCTAACATATACATTAATATATATATATATTGTTTTAGCAGTGTAAACTTTGAGATTTCCTTATTGACACCCTTGTAGCTTTCCACCAACTACCAGCTCCTCCTGAAGCTTATAGTCTGTAATAATATGGGATAGTGTCTGAAAGTCTTAATATTCATATGATTTTGATGTGGTGCCTACCATGTGTTAATTGTTTATGTCAGCCATATTTTAGTCAGCAATATATATATTCCAGGACTAATAAATTAATGATACATAAATATAGGAATAGGAGTTTTTATGTATAATTAATAACCATTATAAAGAAGGAGTTCAGGTTGACTAAGTCTAGTAATAGGATTTATACCATAAACCACTAGAAATAAAGGAGACTGAAGCAATTTTCATTAATCAATTATATCCTGGATTATTTATTATCTATGATTATATTGATTGTGTGCATATTACATAGCTACATAGCTATATATTTGTAGCTAAACACATAACTGGTGGATCTAGGTGGGTGCCTGGGGTGCACAGGCACCCTCTTTTTTCTAATAATGTTCATGGTCAATCATTTAAGTCGCATCCTGCGGTGAAAATTAATTTTTAAATATATTCATGGCAAATTCATGCAACCACACCTTAAAAAGCTATACCTATTGACTTTACAGTCTCGTGATTAAAAGAGTGAGTCTATAAATAATAAACACATGAAGTCTGAATATAATATTAACTCACAGTGAATAGCGCTCTTCTTCACGGACCTCAATAAAATACACCCAGATCTTTTAGCCACGAATAAAAGCAAGGAACTCGAATGTAAGTAAATTGTCGAAGAAAAAATTCATATATAAATTATGATAAAGTAATAAAATATATAAAGAAATTTCATTTTATATCTAAACTATATCTATTTATCTATCTATCTATCTACATATCTATCTATCTAGATATAATAGATATAATTATGTGTTCACAATAATTTTAAATTTAATGTAGTGAAATGTAGTCATCAACCTTTCCGTCTAGCCTATGTTTTTTAAAGGTCTTCTAAACTTTTCAAACTTTATTATTCTTTGATAGCCCTATAGTTAAAATATAATTATTATCCTAACAGTTTGCTGTTTGTCTGCCAAATTTTGTAGCTTTAAATGGTGTTGATGCCAAGTTAATACAGTTCAAATTGCAGTGCATTGCCCGGTAACAGACAGACAGACAGACCTGCACCAATTGCAACTAAATACTTACATAGATTTTCATAATGAAAATTTCATTATCTATCAATCAATCAATCTATCTATCTATCTATCTATCTATCTATCTATCTATCCATCCATCCATCCATCCATCCATCCATCCATCCATCCATCCATCTATCTATCCATCTATCTATCTATCTATTTAGTTGTAATAGATATAATTATGTGCGCACAATTATTTCAAATTTAATGTGGTGATCAACTTTTCTGTCTAGCCTGTGTTTTTTAAAGGTCTTCCAAAGTTTTCAAACTTATTCATTCTTTGATAGCCCTATAGTTAGAATATAATAATTATCCTAATCGTTTGCTATTTGTCTGCCAAATTTTGTAGCTTTAAATGGTGTTGATGCCAAGTTAATACAGTTCAAATTGCAGTGCATTGCCCGGTAACAGACAGACAGACAGACCTGCACCAATTGCAACTAAATACTTACATAGATTTTCATAATGAAAATTTCATTATCTATCAATCAATCAATCTATCTATCTATCTATCTATCTATCTATCTATCCATCCATCCATCCATCCATCCATCCATCCATCCATCCATCCATCCATCCATCCATCCATCCATCCATCCATCCATCCATCCATCTATCTATCCATCTATCTATCTATCTATTTAGTTGTAATAGATATAATTATGTGCGCACAATTATTTCAAATTTAATGTGGTGATCAACTTTTCTGTCTAGCCTGTGTTTTTTAAAGGTCTTCCAAAGTTTTCAAACTTATTCATTCTTTGATAGCCCTATAGTTAGAATATAATAATTATCCTAATCGTTTGCTATTTGTCTGCCAAATTTTGTAGCTTTAAATGGTGTTGATGCCAAGTTAATACAGTCATTGCCCAGTAATAGACAATAGAGTTTGTACAAGATGGTCTGGAAGAAGAGCTATGTCTCTCTATGCTTGTTGTATATGATAGCTACTGTCTTATGCTATAATGGCTGTACAAACTATACATCAATTGAAAAAGTAATAGCAAGCTTGACATCTGATATTGCATCCAAATTTTCAGGAACAACAATAGGTTAGACTATATAAGTATTTAGTTGTACATACCAACTTATCTATACAGACTGCAGCAGTCTTCTGACACATTCCATTGAATTGAGCAATGATTCTGCTTACAGGTAAATAATGTTGTTATACTAAATGAATTTAAGTAAGTAGCAAATAGCCAAAAACTTGCAAAAGGAAAATGCAGGAACAAAGAAAGCTAATGAACATTGAGTTAAAAATTATTGTAGCTAGTCTGCAATATAAATTACAAAAAATATAATTGCATAGAATTTAATATAAGTCTACATTCATGTGCTTCTAAGATACTGGAATGACACAAATATTATGAATAAGTCACTTTTGACAATTATTTAAGCCAACACATCTAATAATAATAACTGTTTATTAATAGAACTATTACAACAGCTACACCCACTGACATAGGTAAGTTTGGCTATTCAAAAGAGGGAAGATTCTGTATACCTTAAAAAGTACAATATATAACCAATACGCAATTTATTTATTGTGATAATCTGAAGTACTTTTCTCTTTTAGATGATTCTATTAGAAAAACAATGAGTATTATTTTATTAACGTCATTTGGAATGCTATTAGTCACTAATATTACATGCTACATATGTGTTTGTATTTATTGTATCAGAAAAAAAAGTAAAAGGTATACTACAATGTAACTGATTAACATCATTGTAAAGTGTATAAGTGATGATGTAACAATATGACTGCATCCCAATGCGATAAAAATGTATGTCTTTTTTCAGAAAAAAAACGAGAGCTGATTTGGACATTTCTTCTTGTATGTCATGATCTAGTCAACCATTATATAACTGTTATTTTTTGTAGACAAACATTCACACGATGTTGCTCATCTGTACCAGTTTGTACCTCCAGGTACAAATAATTACAATGAACTTATTAACAATTACAAGGCAAATTTTACAAATGTCCTTACTCCTTTTTCTGAAATTAAACAAACGGAAGAGCTAGGAGAAGGTGTTTGATTTTGTATTTAACATGTCATTTACTATTTTAATTATCAGGTGCTTTTGGTGTAGTATTTAAAGGTAAACTGATAAAGGAAGATACAATAATTGATGTGGCTATCAAGTCCTTAAAAGGTTAGGCTGATGTGATCAACTCTAATTTATTGAAATGTTATAACTAATATAGATACACCAACATTTGAGGAAGTAGAGAAGTTCATCTCAGAGGCTGTTGTGATGCTAGACTTTGATCATCCCAATGTTATGAATTTATTAGGAGTGTGTTTTGATACTGAAGATCATCTACCTGTAATTATATTACCATATATGGCCAATGGAGATCTCAAGTCTTTTTTAATATCAAAAAGGGGAGGTAGTATTGAAGCAAATATACTACCACAAGTGAAGACTATATTTTATATGATATATAACATCATTATTTTTGCTTTAGGACATTAAATTAAAGACTTTACATAATATGTGTATTGATATGGTTAATGGTATGACATATTTGGTACAAATGAAATATGTACACAGAGATTTGGCAGCAAGAAATTGCATGTATGTCAAATAATCATATTATATGGTTTACAATGTTGTCTTTGTAGGGTTGATGAAACACTGTCAGTGAAAGTGGCAGATTTTGGATTTTCACGAGATGTTTATGATCAAGGATATTACCGTCTAGAACGAAGAACTAAGCTACCAGTTAAATGGTTACCACCTGAAAGTCTTTACGATAAGATCTATAATGAGAAGACAGATGTAGTGAGCAGTACATATATATAGTCAAGTAATTAGCTAAGCTATTATATGATTATTGTTTATCCAGTGGTCATTTGGAGTTGTGTGCTGGGAGATCTTTAGTTTGGGTAGAACTCCCTATGCTGGTGTTGATAATGCTGATATTCCAGACTATATTTCAGCTGGAAATAGACTCAAACAACCAACATTGTGCCCTACAGAAGTGTAAGTACTATCAAACGAGTTAAGCTCGTTATAACTAAATTAAAATTAATTTGATTTATAGATATCATGTGATGTGCCAGTGCTGGAACAACAAGTCTAAAGAAAGACCAACTTTCTCAAGCATTTTAAACACATTCATAGCACTTAGCTCTTCTGATGAGATAAAAGACTTCAAAATTACTGAAGACAGACCATATTTTACATTAGAGCCCCCAACTATCAATACATAAACAAGAAATACATTATCAGTTTAATCAAGTAATGATAAAGATCTTAACTAAGTTTGTATATTCATTTATCACATCTACAGAAAGTTGATTATTCCTTTTTTTATTTTCAAAATTAGTATTCTTCAACATCCTAAACATATAGGCTGAGGTCTCTGTCTCTCGGATTTTCTTGATTCATTTTATTTTGTTCCCACGTCTTACTCTCCTCCCTATCTGTCACCTCACTACTGCCACATAATCTGATACCTATAGTTAGTAGATTATTGTGAGTGAGAAAGATCTATCACTTGATAATTATCACAATTATCATCATTGTACTGTATAAACTTTTTGTGATTGTATTTGTAACAATACAGAGTACATTACCATGACAATTAGTCCAGCATACGTAACAACAGAAATGAGTCCTGCAAACATCAACTCTACATCACCAGATATGAAAGAATATCACTGTATTTAATAACTTTGATTTGTTAATGACTATTAATTATATTACAAATGCAAATGTGTTTTACCTAAATGTAAATGTAAATGTAAATGTAAATGTGTGATACCTATGTATAATAACAGGTACAGACAAAGTATATTAACTGTCGATAAATACTATACATATATATTAGTGCCTAAAATAGGACCTAGTATTTCCCATGAATTTACTAACTTCTTATGTCCAAAGTAAATATTTATTCCCAACAGTTTATATTGAAAATGAGAAGATATATACATCAACCAATACATTAATGACTTGTATGCAAACTAGATCTATACACAAACATATACATTAATATATATATATATTGTTTTAGCAGTGTAAACTTTGAGATATCCTTATTGACACCCTTAATGGCCCTTAGATAAACTGTGAATGGTTTATTCAGTGTAAGATGTAGCTTTCCACCAACCTCCAACTCCTCCTGAAGCTTATAGTCTGTAATAATATGGGATAGTGTCTGAAAGTCTAAATATTCATATGATTTTGATGTGGTGCCTACCATGTGTTAATTGTTTATGTCAGCCATATTTTAATCAGCAATATATATATTCCAGGACTAATAAATTAATGATACATAAATATAGGAATAGGAGTTTTTATGTATAATTAATAACCATTATAAAGAAGGAGTTCAGGTTGACTAAGTCTAGTAATAGGATTTATACCATAAACCACTAGAAATAAAGGAGACTGAAGCAATTTTCATTAATCAATTATATCCTGGATTATTTATTATCTATGATTATATTGATTGTGTGCATATTACATAGCTACATAGCTATATATTTGTAGCTAACACATAACTGGTGGATCTAGGTGGGTGCCTGGGGTTCACAGGCACCCTCTTTTTTCTAATAATGTTCATGGTCAATCATTTAAGTCGCATCCTGCGGTGAAAATTAATTTTTAAATATATTCATGGCAAATTCATGCAACCACACCTTAAAAAGCTATACCTATTGACTTCACAGTCTCGTGATTAAAAGAGTGTGTCTATAAATAATAAACACATGAAGTCTGAAATAATATCAACTCACAGTGAATAGCGCTCTTCTTCACGGACCCCAATAAAATCTTTTAGCCACGAATAAAGGAACTCGAATGTAAGTAAATTGTCAAAGAAAAAATGTACAAATTCATATATAAAGAAATTTCATTTTATATCTAAACTATATCTATCTATCTATCTATCTATCTATATATCTATCTAGCTATCTATCTAGATATAATAGATATAATTATGTGTTCACAATAATTTTAAATTTAATGTAGTGAAATGTAGTCATTAACTTTTCTGTTTAGCCTATGTTTTTTAATGTCTTCCAAACGTTTCAAGCTTTATCATTCTTTGACAGCCCTATAGTTAAAATATAATTATTATCCTAACAGTTTGCTGTTTGTCTGCCAAATTTTGTAGCTCTAAATGGTGTTGATGCCAAGTTAATAGTGTTCAAATTGCAGTGCATTGCCCGGTAACAGACAGACAGACAGACCTACACCAATTGCAACTAAATACTTACATAGATATCCATCTATCTATCTATCTATCTATCTATCTATCTATCTAGATATAATAGTTATAATTATGTGCGCACAATTATTTCAAATTTAATGTCGTGATCAACTTTTCTGTCTAGCCTGTGTTTTTTAAAAGTCTTCCAAAGTTTTCAAACTTATTCATTCTTTGATAGCCCTATAGTTAGAATATAATAATTATCCTAATCGTTTGCTATTTGTCTGCCAAATTTTGTAGCTTTAAATGGTATTGATGCCAAGTTAATACAGTCA
Source organism: Xestospongia muta (assembly GCA_963693285.1). Taxonomy (NCBI): domain Eukaryota; kingdom Metazoa; phylum Porifera; class Demospongiae; order Haplosclerida; family Petrosiidae; genus Xestospongia; species Xestospongia muta. The sequence continues at coordinate 4,925,590 of OY848917.1, forward strand.
TTGCCCAGTAATAGACAGACAGACATCTATATGTGTGTGTGTGTGTATTACCTATGCTCATATAAAAAAGACTTATAATATTTCTCATGAGGATATATTTTTCTCAATATCTAAAAGGGTGTGTCTATGAATAATAAATATATGAAGTCTGAATAGCGCTCTTCTTCACGGACCCCAATAAAATACACTCAGATCTTTTAGCTACGAACAAAAGGAACTCGAATGTAAGTAAATTGTCAAAAAAAGAATTTACAAATTCATATATAAAGAAATTTTATTTTAAATCTATCTATCCATCTATCTATAACAGATATAATTATGTGTTCATAATAATTTTAAATTTAATGTAGTGAAATGTAGTCATCAACTTTTCTGTCTAGCCTATGTTATTTAAGGTCTTCCAAACTTTTCAAGCTTTATCATTCTTTGATAACCCTATAGTTAGAATTTAATTACTATACTAACTGTTTACTGTTTGTCTGCCAAATTTTGTAGCTCTAACTGTTGTTGATGCCAAGTTAATACAGTGCATTGCCCAGTAACAAACAGACAGACAGACATATATATGTGTGTGTGTGTGTGTGTGTTACCTATGCTTGTCCAAAAAAAGACTTATAATATTTCTCATGAGGTTATTTATTTTTTTCTCAATATCTTATATAGTAACTTTGTGAATATGCATAATATAGATTGATTACAAAACTTGGCCTGTTTTTATATGATCAAATGGTTCTCAAAACAAGCTCTCCAGATTTAAAATAGGTCGGCCCAATTATTCAAAAAGAATAAACAACATAAGACCTGTAATTTGTTTTATCATAGATATGAGCTGTAAAGAAAGCATTTGACATCTTAAAAACAGGTGGCTTGTACTTTTAGCTCAATAATACATAAAGTTGTCAGCTTTAAATTTTTAAGAGCATTACATGTAAGTAATACAAAAATTATAATCACATTCGGTTCTATTGACATTATCAAGACCTGAAACCAAACGAAGTTGTATTAAAGTTTTCCTTATGTTTTCTTAACTATGACATTTAAATTATTCTTGAAGATTGACTACATAAACAAAGTACTTAACTTTTTCATTTCATGAAGTTGGTCAATAAATGGGCCTGGCCAGTTTAACAAGCATTAAAACAGAATGGCTGGCTTTATAACTAGCCAGCAGTTCTACAATGCATGTGCTGTAACATATATACACAAGTCAAATAAATTATTAACTTGTAAGCAAACTATTTTGATAAATCAACATATATATGTCACAGTATTCTTGTAGTTGCATCATTTGACTGAGTTTGTACAAGATGGTCTGGAAGAAGAACTATATCTCTCTATGCTTGTTGTGTATGATAGCTACTGTCTTATGCTATAATAGCAATACAACCTGTACATCAATTGAAAAAGTAATAACAAGCTTGACATCTAATATTGCATCCAAATTTTCAGGAACAACAATAGGTTAGACTATATAAGTATTTAGTTGTACATACCAACTTATCTATACAGACTCTAGCAGTCTTCTGACACATTCCATTGATCAAGAATTGAGCAATGATATATCTTACAGGTAAATAATGTTATTATACTAAGTGAATTTAAGTAAGTAGCAAATAGCCAGAAATTTGCAAAAAAGAAAATGCAGGAACAAAGAAAGCTAATGAACATTGAGTTAAAAATTATTGTAGCTAGTCTGCAATATAAATTACAAAAAATAATTGCATAGAATTTAATATAAGTCTACATTGATGTGCTTCTAAGTTATTGGAATGACACAAATATTATGAATAAGTCACTTTTGACAATTATTTAAGCCAACACATCTAATAATAATAACTGTTTATTAATAGAACTACTGCAACAGCTACACCCACTGACATAGGTAAGTTTGGCTATTTAAAGGAGGAAAGATTCTGTATACCTTAAAAGTACAATATATAACCAGTACACAATTTATTTATTGTGATAGCTCTGATGTACTTATCTCTTTTAGATGATTCTAATAAAAAAACAATCGATACTCACACTATTAAAATGTTATTTGGAATGGCATTAGGGATTATTATTACATGCTGTATCTGTATTTGTATTTTTTGTATTTGCTGTTGTATCAAAAAGAATACTAAAAGGTATACTACATTTTTAACTGATTAACATCATTGTAAAGTATATAAGTGATGATGTAACTATATATTTATCCCAATGTGATAAAAATGTATGTCTTTTTTTCAGAAAAAAAATGAGAGGTGACTTGGATGTCTCTTCTTGTATGTCATGATCTAGTCAACCATTTATATAAGTGTTATTTTTTGTAGATAAAAATTCATATGCTGTTACTGGTTTGTACCAGTTTGTACCATTATCTAGAAACAATCACATTAAACATTTTAATCATTACAAGGAAAATTTTGCAACAGTCCTCATTCCTTTTTCTGAGTTTGAAAAAACAGAAGAGCTAGGAGAAGGTGTTTGATTTTGTATATATCATGTCATTTACTATTTTAATTATCAGGTGCTTTTGGTGTAGTATTTAAAGGTAAACTAATAAAAAAAGATACAATAATTGATGTAGCTATCAAGTCTTTAAAAAGTTAGACTGATATAATCAATACTAATTTATTATAACACTATAATTTATCTAGCTACACCAACAATTGAAGAAGTAGAGGAGTTTATCTCAGAGGCTGTTGTGATGCTAGACTTTGATCATCCTAATGTTATGAATTTGTTAGGAGTATGTTTTGATACTGAAGATCATCTACCTGTTATTTTATTACCATATATGGCCAATGGAGATCTCAAGTCTTTTTTAATATCAAAAAGGGGAGATAGTGACGAAGCAAATACACTACCACAAGTGAAGACTATATTTCATATGATATATAACATCATTATTTTTGCTTAGGGCATTGAATTAAAGACTTTACATAATATGTGTATTGATATTGTTAATGGTATGACATATTTGGCACAAATGAAATATGTACACAGAGATTTGGCAGCAAGGAATTGCATGTATGTCAAATAATCATATTATATTGTTTACAATGTTGTCTTTGTAGGGTTGATGAAACACTGTCAGTGAAAGTGGCAGATTTTGGATTTTCACGAGATGTTTATGATCAAGGATATTACCGTCTTGAACGAAGAACTAAGCTACCAGTTAAATGGTTACCACCTGAAAGTCTTTACGATAAGATCTATAATGAGAAGACAGATATAGTGAGCAGTACATATATATAGTCAAGTAATTAGCTAAGCTATTATATGATTATTGTTTATCCAGTGGTCATTTGGAGTTGTGTGCTGGGAGATCTTTAGTTTGGGTAGAACTCCCTATGCTGGTGTTGATAATGCTGATATTCCAGACTATATTTCAGCTGGAAATAGACTCAAACAACCAACATTGTGCCCTACAGAAGTGTAAGTACTATGAAACGAGTTAAGCTTATTATAACTAAATTAAAATTAATTTGATTTATAGGTATCATGTGATGTACCAGTGCTGGAACAACAAGTCTAAAGAAAGACCAACTTTCTCAAGCATTTTAAACAGATTCATAGCACTTAGCTCTTCTGATGAGATAAAAGACTTCAAAATTACTGAAGACAGACCATATTTTACATTAGAGCCTCCAATTATGTAACTATACATAAACAAGAAATACATTATCAGTTTAATTAAGTAATGATAAAGATCTTAACTGAGTTTGTATATTCATTTAGCACATCTACAGAAAGTTGATTATTCCTTTTGTTTTTGATTTTCAAAATTAGTATTACTTCAACACCTTAGAAAAACTTATACAGGATGCATTCGTTTGTAGTAGAATGTACATACAAATGTAAAAAATATTATTTAATATTACCTTGCACTGTGCTTAAAATGATGTCAGCGCCTTCCTAAATTTTTGGGCTGAGGTGTCTGTCTCTCTGAGTTTCTTTTAAGTCATTTTCTTTTTTTTTGTTTCCATATCTTACTCATCTGCCTATCTATAACTTCACTGCCACATAATGTAATAATTATAGTTAATTGATTATTGTGAGTGAGAAAGATCTATCACTGATGGTCTTACAATACCAAAATACTCAATATGACCTTAACTATAATTAACATTCCATTGTACAAATTTAATCTATAGCTAACCCTCCTAAAACGTCTGACTGAAGGAGACTATGAGAGACTAAGCTATTTCTTGGTAGGTTATTTTTAATCTAGTTGTTGATGAAGAGATGAGAAAGTGCACATATACATACATACATACTAGTGTTGTAATTGTTTAACAATAACTAAAACTAAAACCATTTTTGTAAAAGGGAAATCATTATTGTTAACAATAACAAAACTATAACTAAAATTAGTTAGACATCATTAACAAACAATAACTAAAACAAAAATTGCAGCTCTATACTAGTAAAATAAGAAAAAATTATTAACGCATTGATGTGTAAACAAGGTGTATAGACCTATTGAATGGTCAAAGAACTTTTACAATACCACGAGTCATCACCTGACTTGGCTGTTTATATGAGGATTCATTTGTTTCGTTCAAAAGGAGAAGAACATTATAAAGGAAAAAGAGTCAGCTTTGGCAAAGTCAAAAAGGTCCCAATGTAATTTTACTTAAACGTTTGACATTGTACATTTGGCACTTAAATGTTACCCTTTAAAATAGACTTTCATCAATAACAATAACAAAAATTTGATTCACTAACAATAACTAAAGCAAATACTCACATCAATTTTGTGAACAATCAATAACGAAAACTAAAATTCAAACAAATTTTGTACAATAACAATAACAGTAGCTAAATACAAATTCAATACTTTTACAACACTAATACATACATGCATACATAAATACATATATACATACATGCATACATGCATACATGCATACATACATACATACATACATACATACATACACACATACATGCATACATGCATACATACATGCATGCATACATACATACATACATACACACATACATGCATACATGCATACATACATGCATGCATACATACATACATACATACACACATACATGCATACATGCATACATACATGCATGCATACATACATACATACATACATGTATATATACATACATGCATGCATGCATGCATCCATACATACATACATACATACACATACACACACACATATATATACATATATATATATTTAGAAATTAATTACATTTAGCTATAGCTGTAAATAATATACGACACCTCTAACCAAACAATTGATTTTGTATTTTTACCTATTTCTATCAGTCATGATTTCTGTAAGTCAGCCATTTCCTTAAGGACATTGCTGACTTACAGAAATCATGACTGAAGACCAATACTAAGTAGTACTGACTTTCTTGTATCTGTAATTTAAAGCTTAATGTATATATATTGTAATCCTCTCCTACTTGGAGAACAGCGATGATTAGATACATACTTAGGGGCATTATTCATCAATCCATCACACTGTTCACCCCACAAATCAAATTCCCTCCTCATCATTACCCCAAATGGTTAACCTCTGAGACATGACATCAACTTAACAAATTACACTTCCTCAGAAAATGCTACAAGCATAATCCTTCTACATCCAAACTAACCAAGCTTTCTGCTGCAGAATCAATATTACAATCTAACATCAATGCTCATATAAACTATGAATCCTAACTTGTAAATAATTTTGCTCATCACAACAACTCCAAAATCTACAAGTACATCAACAGTATTTGCAAAGAAACTAAAATCCCTGAAGTTCTCACATATAAGTCCCAAAACTTAACTTCTCCAATTGACAAAGCCAAAGCATTCAATAATTAGTTTCACTCCACTTTCAACACCTATACCTCAGACATCTCTCTTGACAACTAACCATTTCCAGTCAAATCTCTCTGTTCACTTACCCTTACCAAGCATGATGTCTACACTGCTCTTGCTAATCTAGACCCCATCAAAGCAATGGGTGATGCAGTATATTAGGTCAACTATTATTCATTATATATATCAATGACCTACCCCCTGTCCTAGCCTCTTCATTTCCATATCTATTTGCCGATGACACCAAGTGCTGTATGCGTATCCTCAAACCACTAGACAGTATTTTACTACAATTGGATCTAGATCACCTCTTCAACTGGACTTACGAAAACAATCTTTCTTTCAATGTTTCTAAATTTGGTCATTAACACTTTCTATACTGTCCTATATTGAATTATTGAACAAGTACTTTAACTCCATACAATTTAAGTCTTATAAATATCTCCTTGAACAAATTCTGTTTTAAAATCACCAAAACTAGCTTTTACAAGGCTTTCCTGTGCATAGTATATGACATATCGACGTTGCCATGTTACCATATAAAGCTCCCCACTTATGTTCTATGGAATTACAATATTTGTCAACTGATTACTTACTGAAAGAAAGGATATATTGATGAATAATAACACATTTTAAACATAACCAACAATTTTAATAAATAATAATAGCTTTCAAAGCCTATGGCTGCCCTTCGTAGGCTTCAAAAGTTAATGTGTTTTACTAGTAATCTATCTAACAAAAGGTGTTACAATACATGTATATATCCTGTAATCCTCGACAATATAGAGTACTGCGATGAGGAGATATAATTATAATTTTCATTTAATAGGCGTGTCACTAATTAATAGTCTATAAACCACGTGTTGTCCTAACTAAACATGTCATCTAGCTCTAAGGTGTATTGTCTTGTACGTGGTTGTAAGAAGATATGTACTAACTCAACTGTATTAACTGATCATCTCCTCAACAACCATTGTTGCGCAAAAGGAGGTACTCTTCACTGTCCTTTGTGTCATCATGTGACTAGTACTGATCGTAACATTATGACTTATCATATCCGTTCTCATCACACTGGTGACAAACCCTATCACTGTCCAGATTGTAAGTGTACATTTAGTCTAGAAGGTAACCTCAACACACATTGTCGTGTACGTCATCAATCCCAAAGTGTACCAACTATATCAAGTCAGTCTACTAGTGTTGTGTCCAATTCAAAAAAACACTCTTGTATTACATGTGGAAAAAAGTTCTCAAGTTATAATAACTTACTTTGTCATTCTCGTATCCACACTGGAGAAAAATCCTTTATATGTAAGGACTGTGGTAAAGGGTTTGCTCAGTCTAGTGATCTTACTAAACATTCTCGTAAACATACTGGAGAGAGACGTTATATATGTAAAGACTGTGGGAAAGGATTTACTCGTTCTGATAGTCTTAATTATCATCGTCATATTCATACTGGAGAAAGACCCTTTAAATGTAAGGACTGTGGGAAAGGATTTATTCAGTCTAGTGATCTTACAAAACATTCTCGTATTCATACTGGAGAGAGACCTTATAAATGTAAGGACTGTGGGAAAGGATTTATCATCTCTAGTCATTTCATTCAACATTCTCGTATCCATACTGGAGAAAAACCCTTTATATGTAAGGACTGTGGGAAAGGGTTTGCTCTGTCTGGTGATCTTACTAAACATTTTCGTATTCATACTGGAGAAAGACCCTTTATATGTAAGGACTGTGGGAAAGCGTTTGCTCAGTCTAGTAATCTTACTAAACATTTTCGTATTCACACTGGAGAAAAACCCTTTGTATGTAAGGACTGTGGTAAAGGGTTTAATAATTCCAGTAATCTTATTTCTCATTCTCGAATGCATACTGGAGAAAAACCGTTTACATGTAAGGACTGCGGGAAAAGGTTTACTCAGTCTGGCGATCTTACTAGACATTTTCATATCCATACGAAATTGTACTAACTGCATATTTTAAAATATCACTCTTTAATCGTCATTTATTTATTAATAAAGTATGTATACATTGTCATTATGTTAAATATATTTAATTAGCACTACATGTAATAATATACATAATCATTATATTATTACATACACACACATATTCACATAATTAACTTAATACTTAATTTAATAGACCAGTAGTCTAGTCCATTGATTACAGACTCTCATACCAAAGTATTTAATAGTGACACTTCGATTGTGTCAAGACTTGTAGGCTCTACTAGTGATAACAAGGTATATCAGTTGTCATACTTTAAGATTTTAAATGTCTGAACAAGATATTTTGACAATTTATGTCACAAACTGTGTCTATGTTCTATCAAAATACTTTATGATGGAGAATGTTGTAGAAGGTAAATAAGTATATTGCCAATAGCTTTCATTATCTATACTCACTGCCTTAGCTATCAATGTCAGTTGACACCAGTGTACTGATATATTGAGTATACAATTACTTTGCATACTCAATCATGCTTGGCATACTTTTTTGTATGATTCATTGATGATTTAGAGGAGCTGGCTAAAAGAGACAAATGAAACTATCCTAATATTACTGCTGTAAACAACAGTGGTACAACCCCGTTCTTCGTTGTAGAGCGACATAATAAAGTGCCTAGAGGTACTGTAGCACTGATTGGAGATCTAAGTATTAGAGGGTTATGGTAACCATGAAGAAAGGATTTTTGGATATTACTGTTGTAGACACCAATGCCCAGTCTTTTGACAATAGGACAATGGATATTACACTTGCTTCAGCAGAACAGGAATAGAAATACATTCTGAAGCAATAGAAGTACGTTGTGGATCTTTCAGCTATTTATTACCTCTGTGGGTGCTCCTTAGGCTGTGGAGCAAATGTCATCCTGAAAAAAGTAGGTGAGAGATTGTCCTTTAAGTGGAATAAATCATGTAGTGAGGTATTGGATTGGATACAAGTTATACTATCTGTCTTGTTGATTTGTACAACAGACTTGTGTTTAAAAGGTTCTAGAGTAAAATGGAGGAGTGACATAGGTATGGAGGATAGTGAAGGCCATCTTTTCTTGGAACTTTAAGATATTAGCTTCACTTCTATTATTTATTTATTTTTTATTTATTCAGAAGTCCATTTCATTATTTCAATTCAGTACATTCCCTGCATAGAGATATCTTGGAGGGAATGTTAATGAATAACATAACAATATTACCAGTTTCTTAAGGATCTTCTCATATATCAATGATGGTAAGTCAGCTAGTCATGTAATAACTTTAGTTACCTATAGAACTAGACTGTACAACTGTTGTTCACAGCAGTAATTTAATGGTAGTTCCGTTTACTCTCTTTTTATAGCCAGCTCCTCTAGTCAGTGAGTATTGATGATGAAAGCTATTTACAATCTATTTATTTGCCTCCTACGACATTCTCCATCATAAAGTATTTTGATAGAGTTATTACAATGTTTCAATTAGACACAACATAGACACAGTTTGTGACATAAATTGTCAATATTTTGTTCAGACATTTAAAATCCTAAAGTATGACAACTGACATACCTTGTTATCATTACTAGAGCCTACAAGTCTTGACACAATCAAAGGGTGACTATTAAATACTTTGGTATGAGAGTCTGTAATCGATGGACTGGACTACTGGTCTATTTAATTTAGTATTAAGTTAATTATGTGAATATGTGTGTGTGCGTGTAATAAAATAATGATTATGTATTTTACTACATGTAGTGCTAATTAAAAATATTTAACATAATGACGAAGGAAACATACTTTAGCTCCTCTAGTCAGTGAGTATTGATGATGAAAGTTATTTACAATCTATTTATTTGCCTTCTACGACATTCTCCATCATATAGTATTTAATGTTTCAATCAGACAAAACATAGACACAGTTTGTGACATAAATTGTCAATATCTTGTTCAGACATTTAAAATCCTAAAGTATGACAACTGATATACCTTGTTATCACTAGTAGAGCCTACAAGTCTTCACACAATCAAAGTGTCACTATTAAATACTTTGGTATGAGAGTCTGTGATCAATGGACTGGACTACTGGTCTATTTAATTAAGTATTAAGTTAATTATGTGAATATGTGTGTGTGCGTGTAATAAAATAATGATTATGTATTTTACTACATGTAGTGCTAATTAAAAATATTTAACATAATGACGAAGAAAACATACTTTATTAATGTAAGTCTATAAACCACGTGTTGTCCTAACTAAACATGTCATCTAGCTCTAAGGTGTATTGTCTTGTACGTGGTTGTAAGAAGATATGTACTAACTCAACTGTATTAACTGATCATCTCCTCAACAACCATTGTTGCGCAAAAGGAGGTACTCTTCACTGTCCTTTGTGTCATCATGTGACTAGTACTGATCGTAACATTATGACTTATCATATCCGTTCTCATCACACTGGTGACAAACCCTATCACTGTCCAGATTGTAAGTGTACATTTAGTCTAGAAGGTAACCTCAACACACATTGTCGTGTACGTCATCAATCCCAAAGTGTACCAACTATATCAAGTCATTCTACTAGTGTTGTGTCCAATTCAAAAAAACACTCTTGTATTACATGTGGAAAAAAGTTCTCAAGTTATAATAACTTACTTTGTCATTCTCGTATCCACACTGGAGAAAAATCCTTTATATGTAAGGACTGTGGTAAAGGGTTTGCTCAGTCTAGTGATCTTACTAAACATTCTCATAAACATACTGGAGAGAGACGTTATATATGTAAAGACTGTGGCAAAGGATTTACTCGTTCTGATAGTCTTAATTATCATCGTCATATTCATACTGGAGAAAGACCCTTTATATGTAAGGACTGTGGGAAAAGATTTATTCAGTCTAGTGACCTAACTAAACATTCTCGTGTTCATACTGGAGAAAAACCCTTTATATGTAAGGACTGTGGGAAAGGGTTTGCTCAGTCTAGTCACCTTATTTCTCATTCTCATATACATACTGGAAAAAAGCCTTATATATGTAATGACTGTGGGAAAGGGTTTACTCAGTCTAGTCATCTTAATAAACATTCTCGTATCCACACTTGAGAAAAACCCTTTATATGCAAGGACTGTGGGAAAGGTTTTACTCGTTCTGATAGTCTTAATTGTCATCGTCATATTCATACTGGAGAGAGACCCTGTATTTGTAAGGACTGTGGGAAAAGGTTTGCTCAGTCTGTAATCTTACTAAACATTCTTGTATTCATATTAAAGTGTACTAATATAAAAATATATTAAGTTAACACTCTTTTGTCATCATTTATCTAATGATATAGTGTGCATACATTTTCATATTTTATACATATGTAATTACCTATATATGTAATAATACAAATTATTATAGTTTGTTACACACACATGCTCACATAAACTTAATAAATAAACTTAATGTTCATAAAGAACTTAATATTTAATTAAATAGGCTAGTAGTCTAGTTCATTGACTGTATACAGACTTGATATAGTGACCATATGATAATGTTGAGACTTGTAGGCTTTACCAATGATAACAAGATATATCAGTTGTCATACTTTAGGATTTTAAATATCTGATGAAGATATTTTGCCAATTTATGTCACAAACTGTGTTTATGTCTTCTGTCTGATTGAAACAGTATAATAACTCTATCAACGTACTATATGAGAGAGAATGTTTTAAAGAGAAATAAGTATTTTGCCTTTAGGTTTCATCATCTATACTCAGTTGACACCTAGTCTGGAGACCCACCTCTTCGCATACGTGAAGGGTATGGCGTACCATGCATATAACAGTTGTCGCCTTCCATAGCATTCCTGGGGAAACCGCATTTTCATTATTCATTACAATAATAATTTATTAATTATTCATTGCGTTTGACACGTGAGAGAAGGAATATAAGTACAGACAGACATGTCTATGAACGTGTGTGTGAGCTGTAGTGTAGATACAGCCATCCTAAAAGAAAAGACAAAATAGGAGAATCCTGAAGGATAGTTTCCTGACATTTTCTTGACTTTACTGTCTCGTGATTAAAAGGGTGTGTCTATGAATAATAAATACATGAAGTCTGAATAGAGCTCTTCTTTACGGACCCCAATAAAATCACTCAGATCTTTTAGCCACGAACAAAAGGAATTCGAATGTAAGTAAATTGTCAAAAAAAGAATTTACAAATTCATATATAAAGAAATTTTATTTTATATCTCTCTATCTATCTATCTATAATAGATATAATTATGTGTTCATAATAATTTTAAATTTAATGTAGTGAAATGTAGTGATTAACTTTTCCGTCTAGCCTATGTTATTTAAGGTCTTCCAAACTTTTCAAGCTTTATCATTCTTTGATAACCCTATAATTGGAATTTAATTACTATACAAACTGTTTACTGTTTGTCCGCCAAATTTTGTAGCTCTAACTGTTGTTGATGCCAAGTTAATACAGTGCATTGCCCAGTAACAAACAGACAGACAGACATATATATATGTGTGTGTGTGTGTTACCTATGCTTGTCCAAAAAAAGAATTATAATATTTCTCATGAGGTTATTTATTTTTTTCTCAATATCTTATATAGTAACTTTGTGAATATGCATAATATAGATTATTTACAAAACTTGGCCTGTTTTTATATGATCAAATGGTTCTCAAAACAAGCTCTCCAAATTTAAAATAGGTCGGCCCAATTATTCAAAAAGAATATACAACGTAAGACCTTAACTTGTTTTTATCATAGATCTGAGATGTAAAGAAAGCATTTGACATCTTTAAAACAGGTGGCTTGTACTTTTAGCTCAATAATACGTAAAGTTGTCAGCTTTAAATTTTTAAGAGCATTACATGTAAGTAATACAAAAATTATAATCACATATGGTTCCATTGACATTATCAAGGCCTGAAACCAAACAAAGTTGTATTAAAGTTTTCCTTGTGTTTTCTTAACTATGACATTTAAATTATTCTTGGAGATTGACTACATAAACAAAGTACTTAACTTTTTCATTTCATGAAGTTGGTCAATAAATGGGCCTGGCCAGTTTAACAAGCATTAAAACAGAATGGCTGGCTTTATAACTAGCCAGCAGTTCTACAATGCATGTGCTGTAACATATATACACAAGTTAATTACATTATTAACTTGTAAGCAATCTATATTAATAAATGAACATATATATGTCACAGTATTCTTGTAGTTGCATCATTTGACTGAGTTTGGACAAGATGATCTGGAAGAAGAGCTATATCTCTCTATGCTTGTTGTGTATGATAGCTACTGTCTTATGCTATAATGGCTGTACAAACTATACATCAACTGAAAAAGTAATAACAAGCTTGACATCTGATATTGCATCCAAATTTTCAGGAACAACAATAGGTTAGACTATATAAGTATTTAGTTGTACATACCAACTTATCTATACAGACTGTAACAGTCTTCTGACACATTCCATTGATCATGAATTGAGCAATGATATATCTTACAGGTAAATAATGTTATTATACTAAGTGAATTTAAGTAAGTAGCAAATAGCCAGAAATTTGCAAAAAGGAAAATGCAGGAACAAAGAAAGCTAATGAACATTGAGTTAAAAATTATTGTAGCTAGTCTGCAATATAAATTACAAAAAATAATTGCATAGAATTTAATATAAGTCTACATTGATGTGCTTCTAAGATATTGGAATGACACAAATATTATGAATAAGTCACTTTTGACAATTATTTAAGCCAACACATCTAATAATAATAACTGTTTATTAATAGAACTACTGCAACACCTACATCCACTGACATAGGTAAGTTTGGCTATTCAAAGGAGGGAAGATTCTGTATACCTTAAAAAGTACAATATATAACCAGTACACAATTTATTTATTGTGATAGCTCTGATGTACTTTTCTCTTTTAGATGATTCTAGTAAAAAAACAATTGGTACTATTTTATTAATGTCATTTGGAATGCTATTAGTCATTAAATTTATATGCTACATATGTGTTTGTATTTATTGTATCAGAAAGAGAAGTAAAAGGTATACTACAATGTAACTGATTAACATCATTGTAAAGTGTATAAGTGATGACGTAACAATATGACTGTATCCCAATGAGATAAAAATGTATGTCTTTTTTCAGAAAAAAAATGAGAGCTGATTTGGACACCTCTTCTTGTATGTCATGATCTAGTCAACCATTTTATAACTGTTATTTTTTGTAGACAAACATTCACACGATGTTACTCATCTGTACCAGTTTGTACCTCCAGGTACAAATAATTACAATGAACTTATTAACAATTACAAGCCAAATTTTACAAATGTCCTTACTTTTTTTTCTGAAATTGAAAAAACAGAAGAGCTAGGAGAAGGTGTTTGATTTTGTATTTAATATGTCATTTACTATTTTAATTATCAGGTGCTTTTGGTGTAGTATTTAAAGGTAAACTAATGAAGGAAGATGCAATAATTGATGTGGCTATCAAGTCCTTAAAAAGTTAGGCTGATGCGATCAACTCTAATTTATTGAAATGTTATAACTAATATAGATACACCAACATTTGAAGAAGTAGAGAAGTTCATCTCAGAAGCTGTTGTGATGCTAGACTTTGATCATCCCAATGTTATGAATTTGTTAGGAGTGTGTTTTGATACTGAAGATCATCTACCTGTTATTATATTACCATATATGGCCAATGGAGATCTCAAGTCTTTTTTAATATTAAAAAGGGGAGGTAGCATTGAAGCAAATATACTACCACAAGTGAACACTATATTTCATATGATATATAACATCATTAATTTTGCTTTAGGACATTAAATTAAAGACTTTACATAATATGTGTATTGATATTGTTAATGGTATGACATATTTGGCACAAATGAAATATGTACACAGAGATTTGGCAGCAAGGAATTGCATGTATGTCAAATAATCGTATTTTATGGTTTACAATGTTGTCTTTGTAGGGTTGATGAAACACTGTCAGTGAAAGTGGCAGATTTTGGATTTTCACGAGATGTTTATGATCAAGGATATTACCGTCTAGAACGAAGAACTAAGCTACCAGTTAAATGGTTACCACCTGAAAGTCTTTACGATAATATCTATAATGAGAAGACAGATATAGTGAGCAGTACATATATATAGTCAAATGATTAGCTAAGCTATTATATGATTATTGTTTATCCAGTGGTCATTTGGAGTTGTGTGCTGGGAGATCTTTAGTTTGGGTAGAACTCCCTATGCTGGTGTTGATAATGCTGATATTCCAGACTATATTTCAGCTGGAAATAGACTCAAACAACCAACATTGTGCCCTACAGAAGTGTAAGTACTATCAAACTAGTTAAGCTCATTATAACTAAATTAAAATTAATTTGATTTATAGATATCATGTGATGTGCCAGTGCTGGAACAACAAGTCTAAAGAAAGACCAACTTTCTCAAGCATTTTAAACAGATTCATAGCACTTAGCTCTTCTGATGAGATAAAAGACTTCAAAATTACTGAAGACAGACCATATTTTACATTAGAGCCCCCCAACTATCAATACATAAACAAGAAATACATTATCAGTTTAATCAAGTAATGATAAAGATCTTAACTAAGTTTGTATATTCATTTAGCACACCTACAGAAAGTTAATTATTCTTTTTGTTTTTGATCTTCAAAATTAGTATACTTCAACACCTTAGAAAAACTTATACAGGATGCATTCGTTTGTAGTAGAATGCACATACAAATGTAAAAAATATTATTTAATATTACCTTGCACTGTGCTTAAAATGATGTCAGCACCTTCCTAAAATTTTGGGCTGAGGTGTCTGTCTCTCTGAGTTTCTTTTGAGTCATTTTCTTTTTTTTTGTTTCCATATCTTACTCATCTGCCTATCTATGATTTCATCACTGCCATATAATGTAATAATTATAGTTAATTGATTATTGTGAGTGAGAAAGATCTATCACTGATGGTCTTACAATACCAAAATACTCAATATGACCTTAACTATAATTAACATTCCATTGTACAAATTTAATCTATAGCTAACCCTCCTAAAACGTCTGACTGAAGGAGACTATGAGAGACTAAGCTATTTCTTGGTAGGTTATTTTTAATCTAGTTGTTGTTGAAGAGATGAAAAAGTGCACACATACATACATACATACATACATACATACATGCATACATACATACATACACACATACATGCATACATACATACATGCATACATACATACATACACGCATACATACATACATAGTTGTTGTTGAAGAGATGAGAAAGTGCACACATACATACATACATGCATACATACATACATGCATACATACGTACATGCATACATGCATACATGCATACATACATACATGCATACATACATGCATACATACGTACATACGTACATACATACATGCATGCATACATACATACATACATACATACATACATGCATGCATACACACAACATACATACACGTACACACACAAGACCAATACTAAGTAGTACTGAGTTTCTTGTATCTGTAATTTAAAGCTTAATGTATATATATTGTAATCCTCTCCTACTTGGAGAACAGTGATGATTAGATGCATACTTAGGGGCATTATTCATCAATCCATCACACTGTTCACCCCACAAATCAAATTCCGTCCTCACCATTACCCCAAATGGTTCACCTCTGAGACACGACATCAACTCAACAAATTACACTCCCTCAGAAAATGCTACAAGCATAATCCTTCTACATCCAAACTAACCAAGCTTTCTGCTGCAGAATCAATATTACAATCTAACATCACCAATGCTCGTATAAACTATGAATCCTAACTCATAAATAACTTTGCTCATCACAACGACTCCAAAATCTACAAGTACATCAACAGTATTTGCAAAGAAACTAAAATCCCCGAAGTTCTCACATATAAGTCCCAAAACTTAACTTCTTCAATTTACAAAGCCAAAGCATTCAATAATTAGTTTCACTCCACTTTCAACACCTATACCTCAGACATCTCTCTTGACAACTTACCATTTCCAGTCAAATCTCTCTGTTCACTTACCCTCACCAAGCATGATGTCTACACTGCTCTTGCTAATCTAGACCCCATCAAAGCAATGGGTGATGCAGTATATTAGGTCAACTATTATTCATTATATATATCAATGACCTACCCCCTGTCCTAACCTCTTCATTTCCATATCTATTTGCCGATGACACCAAGTGCTGTATGCGTATCCTCAAACCACTAGACAGTATTTTACTACAATTGGATCTAGATCACCTCTTCAACTGGACTTACAAAAACAATCTTTCTTTCAATGTTTCTAAATTTGATCATTAACACTTTCTATACTGTCCTATATTGAATTAGTGAACAAATACTTTAACTCCATACAATTTAAGTCTTATAAATACCTCCTTGAACAAATTCTATTTTAAAATCACCAAAACTAGCTTTTACAAGGCTTTCCTGTGCATAGTATATGACATATCGACGCTGCCATGTTACCATATAAAGCTCCCCACTTATGTTCTATGGAATTACAATATTTGTCAACTGATTACTTACTGAAAGAAAGGATATATTGATGAATAATAACACATTTTAAACATAACCAACAATTTTAATAAATAATAATAGTTTTCAAAGCCTATGGCTGCCCTTTGTAGGCTTCAAAAGTTAATGTGTTTTACTAGTAGTCTATCTAACAAAAGGTGTTACAATACATGTACATAACCTGTAATCCTCGACAACATAGAGTACGGAGATGAGGAGATATAATTATAATTTTCATTTAATAGGCGTGTCACTAATTAATAGTCTATAAACAACGTGTTGTCTTTATTAAACATGTCATCTAGCTCTAAGGTGTATTGTCTTGTACGTGGTTGTAAGAAGATATGTACTAACTCAACTGCATTAACTGATCATCTCTTCAACGACCACTGTTACTCGAAAGTAAATACTCTCCACTGTCCTTTGTGTCATCATCTGACTAGTACTGATCGTAACATTATGATCTATCATATCCGTTCTCATCACACTGGTGACAAACCCTATCACTGTCCAGACTGTAAGTGTACATTTAGTCTAGAAGCTAACCTCAACACACATTGTCGTGTACGTCATCAATCCCAAAGTGTACCAACTATATCAAGTCATTCTACTAGTGTTGTGTCTAATTCAAAAAAACACTCTTGTATTACATGTGGAAAAAAGTTCTCAAGTTATAATAACTTACTTTGTCATTCTCGTATTCACACTGGAGAAAAACCCTTTATATGTAAAGACTGCGGGAAAGGATTTACTCGTTCTGATAGTCTTAATTATCATCGTCATATTCACACTGGAGAAAGACCCTTTATATGTAAGGACTGTGGGAAAGGATTTATTCAGTCTAGTGATCTTACTAAACATTCTCGTATTCATACTGGAGAGAGACCTTATATATGTAAGGACTGTGGGAAAGGATTTATCATCTCTAGTCATTTCATTCAACATTCTCGTATCCATACTGGAGAAAAACCCTTTATATGTAAGGACTGTGGGAAAGGGTTTGCTCAGTCTAGTCACCTTATTTCTCATTCTCGTATCCACACTGGAAAAAAACCTTTTATATGTAAGGACTGTGGGAAAGGGTTTACTCAGTCTAGTCATCTTAATAAACATTCTCGTATCCACACTGGAGAAAAACCCTTTATATGCAAGGACTGTGGGAAAGGTTTTACTCGTTCTGATAGTCTTAATTGTCATCGTCATATTCATACTGGAGAGAGACCTTATATTTGTAAGGACTGTGGGAAAAGGTTTGCTCAGTCTATTAATCTTACCAAACATTCTTGTATTCATATTAAGGTGTACTAATATAAACATATATTAAGTTAACACTCTTTCGTCATCATTTATCTAATGATATAGTGTGCATGCATTGTCATATTTTATACATATGTAATTATCTATATATGTAATAATACAAATTATTATAGTTTGTTACACACACATGCTTACATAAACTTAATAAATAAACTTAATGTTCATAAATAACTTTATATTTAATTAAATAGGCTAGTAGTCTAGTTCATTGACTGTATACAGATTTGATATAGTGACCATATGATAATGTTGAGACTTGTAGGCTTTACCAATGATAACAAGATATATCAGTTGTCATACTTTAAGATTTTAAATATCTGATGAAGATATTTTGCCAATTTATGTCACAAACTGTGTTTATGTCTTCTGTCTGATTGAAACAGTATAATAACTCTATCAACGTACTATATGAGAGAGAATGTTTTAAAGAGAAATAAGTATTTTGCCTTTAGGTTTCATCATCTATACTCAGTTGACACCTAGTCTGGAGACCCGCCCCTTCGCATACGTGGAAGGGTATGGCGTACCATGCATATAACAGTTGGTCGTCTTCCACAGCATTCCTGGGGAAACCGCAATTTACATTATTCATTGCAATAATAAGTTATTAATTATTCATTGCGTTTGACACGTGAGAGAAGGAATATAAGTACAGACAGACATGTCTATGAACGTGTGTGTGGGCTGTAGTGTAGATACAGCCATCCTAAAAGAAAAGAAAAATAGGAGAATCCTGAAGGATAGTTTCCTGACATCGTGGAAGGAACTTATCAACACAGCTACAGTACTACCAGCAGATGAAATTTTGAAACAACGTATGTATCTCTGTAGAAGCTGTTATTCTAATTTTGAGCAATATCACAACGTAAAGCAAAAGCTTCTCAAAAATATATCAGCTCTTCTTTAATATCATAACCAACTTTAGTGAACACTTGCTTAATTACATCTATTTCAGCCATTTTCTACTTTATAACTGACCATATTTGCATTTAATAACTAACTGCAACTCAAAATAATTAAATTCCTATGCAATAACTGTCATCATTAGAAGCTACGTGTTTTGTTAATTTTATTATAGCTTTATTATTAGAAGTTAATAAAGATTACCAAACAATTACTAATTCACAGTTTTATGCAAGTGAACATCTCCAACTGCGAAATCACTGTTAATCATATCTGTTCTCAACACACTGGTGACAAACCCTATCACTGTCCAGACTGTACGTTACTTTTAGTCTTGAAACTAACCTCAACACACATTGTCATGTATGTGAGTATGTCATCAATCGCAAAGTATACCAACTATATCAAGTTATTCTACTCGTGTTGTGTCCAATTCTAAAAATTTTTATATTACATGTGGAAAGAAGTTCTCAAGTCATAATAACTTACTTTGTCATTCTCGTAATCACACTGGAGAAAAACCCTTTATATGTAAGGACTGTGGAAAAAGGGTTTGCTCATTCTGGTGATCTTACTAAACATTATCGTATTAATACTGGAGAAAACCCTTTATATGTAAAGATTGCGTGAAAAGGTTTCTCAATCTAGTCATCTTATTAATCATTCTCATTATTCACACTGGAGAGAGAGACCTTATATAGTAAGGAATGTGGATGGACAAGGATTTATTACCTCTAGTCATTTCACCCAAGATTTCCGTATCCATACTGGAGAAAAGCCCTTCTTACGTAAGGACTGTGGGAAAGGGTTTGCTCAGTCTATAGTCATCTTACTAAGCATTCTCCTATCCAAACTAGAGAAACACCCGTTATATGCATAAACTGTAGAAAAGGTTTTACTCGTTCTGATAATCATATTTCTTATTCTTATATTCACAATGGAGAAAAGCTCTTTATATGTAAGGACTGTGGGAAAGGATTTGTTCAGTCTAGCAATCTAACTAAACATTCTCATATCCACACTGGAGAAAGACCCTTTTTATGTAAGGACCGTGGGAAAGGGTTTACTACCTCTGCTAGTCTTACTAGACATTCTCATATCCATAATGAAGTATACCAACTGGATACTTAAAATTAACAATCTTTAATCGTCATTTATCTATTAATAAAGTATGTATCCACTGTCATTATGTTCTGTCCGATTAAAACAGTGTAATAACTCTATCAAACTACTATATAAGGGAGAATGTTATAGAAGGTAAATAAGTATATTGCCAATAGTTTTTATTATCTACACATACTGCCTAAGCTATCAATGTCAGTTGACACCAATATACTATATATTGAGTATGCAATTACTTTGCATACTCAATCATGCTTGGCATACTTTTTTGGAGGATCCATTGATGACTTAGAGGAGCTGGCTAAAAGACACAACAGTGGTACAATCCAGTTCTTCCTCGTTGTTGAGAGCATTGTATTCACGAAGACATCTGACTTTTTTGATGCTTTGTGGGGACTAATTGCACCATATTTCACTTTTAATATTCAACACCCCAAAGCACTTACCAACGTCCTTGTGTTTACACAGCATTTGTTGTTAGGAATCAAGAACAATAGCCACAAAATCCCTCCTCTCTTAACTGAGTGTACATACAGTGCCATGGTAAAGACTGTATCTGACTAAATAACAGTATACATCATTATATTATACATCTTTTGATTATGCACACATTAGATGAATTATTTTTTGTTTTTGTTTTGTTTTGTTTTATGCACTTTCTCACATTTGTTGAATTTTTAAAGATAAAAGAGATTTGTTGTTGAACAACTATATTTTGCTCTACATACATTGGAGAATTGTAGCAGCTTACAACCTTGGGTTGCTACACAGTAACAACTATTTTTTTGTTGTCATATATTTAAACCAGCAGGCGAATAACCTTAGGGTTATTTTGACCACAACCTATATTTACAGTGTAAGGATACTACCCATTGCAGCACTGTTATCATTAAACTGTAGGTGGGGAAACTCCATAATTTGCTCTTAATTTAGACAACCAAACTAAGAAAGTAAACTGAAAATTGTGATCAGTGTTCAACAACTACAATGTTCTGAAGGAAAGAGACAATTCAAATTAAAAGAAGTAATTACAGAATTTATAACCAATTAAAGTTAAAACATTGAGTTGGCAATCAATATTCATGTACAGAAATGTATACTATGCAATACTGGTACCTGCATGAAATAAAATAAGTAATAAATACTGACACTTGATTAATATTATCAATACTTAAATTGGCATATTATTCATGCAGTCCAGCTCTGTAACATCTGTCAACATTTGATCATGTCTGTAAATTTCAAAATATGGAATTGTGTTCCAATGCAGTTAAAATAGAGACTTCTAGGAACAATGAAAGTATCATCATTACAAGTATATTTTAGAAATGTTATTACAATACCCCTTTTTCTACTGGTACATTACATGTAAGTTAATTAATGCTTTTAAGTTGATTTACACAATGTTTCTGAACATAGCCAATAACTCTACTTAAGAAAATACTGTACTCACATTAAAAATCATAGGACATGACAATAACTTAGTCTTAAGTTGTGATAATATTAAATAGGCGTGGCTCTAATTAAATAGACACGTGTTGTCCTATTAAACATGTCATCTAGCTCTAAAGTGTATTGTCTTGTACGTGGTTGTAAGAAGATATGTACTAACTCAACTGTATTAACTGATCATCTCCTCAACAACCATTGTTGCGCAAAAGGAGGTACTCTCCACTGTCCTTTGTGCCATCATGTGACTAATACTGATCATAACATTATGACTTATCATATCCGTTCTCAACACACTGGTGACAAACCCTATCACTGTCCAGACTGTAAGTGTACATTTGGTCTAGAAGCTAACCTCAACACACATTGTCGTGTACGTCATCAAACACAAAGTGTCCCAACTATATCAAGTCATTCTACTAGTGTTGTGTCCAATTCAAAAAAGCACTCTTGTACTACATGTGGAAAGAAGTTCTCAAGATATGGTAAGTTACTGTGTCATTTTCGTATTCATACCGGAGAAAAACCCTTTATATGTAAGGACTGTGGGAAAGGGTTTACTCAGTCTTGTCATCTTACTGAACATTCTCGTATCCACACTGGAGAGAGACCGTATATATGTAAGGACTGTGGAAAAAGTTTTACTTTTTCTAACAGTCTTCTTTCACATTCTCGTATTCATACTAGAGTAAAACCCTTTATATGTAAGGACTGTGGGAAAGGGTTTGCTCAGTCTAGTCATCTTACTATTCATTCTCGTGTCCACACTGGTGAGACGCCCTATATATGTAAGGAGTGTGGGAAAGGGTTTGCTCAATCTTGTAATCTTACTAGGCATTCTCGTATTCACACTGGAGAAAAACCCTTCTTATGTAAGGACTGTGGGAAATCGTTTGCACAATCTAGTAATCTTACTAAGCATTCTCGTATCCACACAAGAGAAAAAACCCTTTATTTGTAAGGACTGTGAGAAAGGTTTTGCTCAGTCTGGCAATCTTATTAAACATTGTCGTTTCCACACTGGAGAAAGGCCTTTTATATGTAAAGACTGTGGGAAAGGGTTTACTACCTCTTCTAATTTTACTAAACATTCTCGTATCCATAATAAATTTTACTAACTTGATACTTAAAATTAACTCTCTTCAATCATCATTTATCTATTAATAAAGTATGTATTCATTGTCATTATGTTAAATATATTTAATTAGCACTACATGTAGTAAAATACATAATCATTATTTTATTACACGCACACACACATATTCACATAATTAACTTAATACTTAATTAAATAGACCAGTAGTCCAGTCCATTGATTACAGACTCTCATACCAAAGTATTTAATAGTAAAACTTTGATTGTGTCAAGATTTGTAGGCTCTACTAGTGATAACTAGGTATATCAGTTGTCATACTTTAGGATTTTAAATGTCTGAACAAGATATTTTCACAATTTATGTCACAAACTGTGTCTATGTTCTGTCTGATTTGAAACAGTGTAATAACTCTATCAAACTACTATATAAGGGAGAATGTTGTAGAAGGTAAATAAGTTAATTGCCAATAGCTTTCATTATCTATACTCACTGACTAGAGGAGCTGGCTATAAAAAGAGAGTAAATGGAACTACCATTAAATTACTGCTGTGAACAACAGTTGTACAGTCTAGTTCTATAGGTAACTAAAGTTATTATATGACTAGCTGACGTACCATTATTGATATATGAGAAGATCCTTAAGATACTGGTAATATTGTTATGTTATTCATTAACATTCCCTCCAAGATCTCTCTATGCAGGGAATGTACTGAATTGAAATAATGAAATGGACTTCTGAATAAATAAAAAATAAATAAATAATAGAAGTGAAGCTAATATCTTAAAGTTTCAAGAAAAGAAGGCCTTCACTATCCTCCATAACTATGTCACTCCTCCATTTTACTCTAGAACCTTTTAAACACAAGTCTGTTGTACAAATCAACAAGACAAATAGTATAACTTTTATCCAATCCAATACCTCACTACATGATTTATTTCACTTAAAGGACAATCTCTCACCTACTTTACTATTTTATTTTACACATATTCACATAATTAACTTAAAACTTAATTAAAAAGACCAGTAGTCCATTCCATTGATTACAAAGTAAAAGTATTTAATAGTGACCTTTGATTGTGACAAGACTTGTAGGCTCTATAATGATGACAAGGTATATGAATTGTCATACTTTAGGATTTTAAATGTCTGAACAAGATATTTTGACAATTTATGTCACAAACTGTGTCTTTGTTCTGTCTGATTTGAAACAGTGTAATAACTCTATCAAATTACTGTATGAGTGAGAATGTTATAAAGGCAAATAGGTATTTTGCCAATAGCTTTCATTATCTATACTCACTGCTTTAGTTATCAATGTCAGCTGACACTAATGTACTGGTACAGTATATTGAATATGTAATTGCTTTGCATACTCAATCATGTTTGGGATACTTTTTTGTAGGATCCATTTGATGACTTAGAGGAGCTGGCTAAAAGAGAAAAACGGAACTATCCTAATATTTCTGCTGTGAACAACAGTGGTACAATCCAGTTCTTAATTACTAAAATGACCATGACAATTTTTTGACATGATGCATATGATTGTCTAGTCTATTTTGCCAAGCCATCAATTTTCTACAGTTATTTGTGCCTCCGTTCATCCATCCATTCATGAATCTATCTATTCACATTGTTTATCCCAACATCCATTCAAAAAATTAGACAGATGTGTAAATTGACAAACAAATTGACAGATAGATGAACAAAATTATGTATGGATAAATGGATGGATGAGCATATGTAACCTGCTGACTCTATCACTAAGTACAAGACTATATAAATGTTCATAAGTAACCGAGGAGTGGTTTCTATGAATGTTCATTATGTTACTTAATAAATAGTCTAATATTGTAGACCTTTCAAGGCAAACAGTTAGTGTTGGTAACACCAGACTAAAATTTATATAGGCGTGGCTCTAATTAAATAGTCTATAAACCACGTGTTGTCATCACTAAACATGTCGTCTAGTACTAAAGTGTATTGTCTTGTACATGGTTGTAAGAAGATATGTACTGACTCAACTCTATTAACTGATCATCTCCTCAACAACCATTGTTGCGCAAAAGGAGGTACTCTCCACTGTCCTTTGTGCCATCATGTGACTAGTACTGATCATAACATTATGACTTATCATATCCGTTCTCAACACACAGGTGACAAACCCTATCACTGTCCAGACTGTAAGTGCACATTTAGTCTAGAAGCTAACCTCAACACACATTGTCGTGTACGTCATCAAACACAAAGTGTACCAACTATATCAAGTCATTCTACTAGTGTTGTGTCCAATTCAAAAACACACTCTTGTACTACATGTGGAAAGAAGTTCTTAAGACATAGTCACTTACTGCGTCATTCACATATTCATACTGGAGAAAAACCCTTTATATGTAAGGACTGTGGTCAAGGGTTTACTCAATCTATCAGTCTTATTTCTCATCATCGTATCCACACTGGAGAGAGACCCTATATATGTAAGGAGTGTGGGAAAGGGTTTGCTCAGTCTAGTCATCTTACTATTCATTCTCGTATCCACACTGGTGAGACGCCCTATATATGTAAGGAGTGTGGGAAAGGGTTTGCTCAGTCTAGTCATCTTACTAGGCATTCTCGTATTCACACTGGAGAAAAACCCTTCTTATGTAAGGACTGTGGGAAATCGTTTGTACAGTCTAGTAATCTTACTAAGCATTCTCGTATCCACACAGGAGAAAAACCCTTTATATGTAAGTACTGTGGGAAAGGGTTTGCTCAATCTAACAGTCTTATTTCTCATCATCGTATCCACACCGGAGAGAGACCCTATATATGTAAGGAGTGTGGTAGAGATTTTACTACTTCTAGTAATCTTCTTTCACATTCTCGTATACACACTGGAGAAAAACTCTTTATATGTAAGGAGCGTGGTAAAGGGTTTGCTTGCTATAGTGATCTTAATAAACATTCACACTGGAGAAAAACCCCTTCTATGTAAGGACTTCAGGAAAGGTTTTACAGTTTTACAGAGCTTCACAGACAGTCAATTTATAAATTAAACAGGTGAAGATCACCTGCTGGTGTTTACATAATATTTAAAACACAAAACATATTTTCATTAGTCAGGTTACTTTTAAATTAATTTTATTAATTCAAATTAAAAGAAGCAATTATAGAATTTATAACCAAAGTTAAAACATATCAAGTTGTCAATCAATATTCATGTACAGAAAATGTGTACAATGCAATATTGGTATCTGCATAAAATAAAATAAGTAATAAATACTGACAGTTGATTAATATTATTAATACTTAAATTGGTATATTATTCCATCTATGTAATATAATTGTCAAGATTTGACAATAAGTAAAATCAAAGTATGAAATTCATTTCCAGTGTTGTTGAAAATGTAAGAAGAGTTAGCCTGATGTAGTAATGATACTGCATTGAATAGACACTTCATTAGAAAGAATAAAAAATATCATCATTAGAAGCTACGTGTATTGTTAATTTTATTATAGCTTTATTATTAGAAGTTAAAAATTACCAAACAATTACTAATTCACAGTTTTACAGAGCTTCACAGACAGTCAATTTATTAATTAAACAGGTGTGGATCACCTGCTAGCATTTATATAATATTTAAAACATAAACATACTTTTATTAGTCAGGTTATTTTTTATTAATATTACACAAAATCCTACAGACCAAGAAAATGCAAACGCAACTCTATGTTCTGCAAGTGAGCATGTCCATCTGTGAAGTCACTTCTTAATGATATGTGTTTGGTATAGAGGGCTGTCAACTATAAAGTCTATGGTGACAGCACACACAAAAACAGACACAACATCAATAGAAATTCTTGTGTCCATAACTAGTGAGGAATTAAAGAAAGTCTTCATAGCTTTGACAATTAACTAAATGACTATACTAAGTATATGATGTGACACTAAAAGAAACAAATGAATGAACTGAAGTTAAACCTTGAAATATTCTGTTGATCATTATCACTGGAAGAACTACTGCAGAAGTCTGAACAATGTCTTAAATAAGATGAGTTGTAATGGCCGAAAATCACAGGTAATGAAATCATGTAATAATTTGGCTATATAGGCCTAGTTAAGTAGAGATGTTGGTTATATTGAGAAACATTGTTAAAATTAACTTAAAGGATTCATTAATTCACAGGTACATGTACCAATAGAAAAAGGAGCATTAATTGTTATAATATTTCTAAAATCTAATGTAGCGTTCTAATAATTCAGTCAGTGTCAACTGCGATGCTATTATGACACTCTACCTTATTTACAAGTGAACACATCAACTAATAATCTAATAATTAGACTAATGATGGTGTCTTGAACATGAGGGTCTATACAATATGGTTTATACAATTATCATCTGTCATACAAACTATTTATTTGTAGAAAGTCTTCGTTTACTTCAAATAAAGTTAGTATTGAACCATACTCAATACAATGATAAGTGGATTATCAAATTCTTCAACAATGTAATGGATATGTCTCATAACAAAAGCTGATGCTCTTTCACTATCTCAACACTTAAAAAGAACAGAATATGTCTACTTGTCTAGAATTATCTATCCAATTACATCTACAATGTAAATTTGGTTAATGGTACTAATTAACTCAAACATTTTGCGAACATGTGCTACAATCTAATATTTATGATATCTACAATAGCTTAGAAGTCTTTTTTATCTATTTTTCTTTCAGGACATCTATCAATTTATTATTCCATCATTTCATCTGTTAAGTTTACGTATATACTTGTCCATATTATATTAATCAGTTTAGTTATCTCTCCATTAATCATCTGTCTATTAGTCCCTCCATTAAATAACAATGTATTTACATCTATCTGTCCATCTGGTAGCCTGACTATCCAGTTGTCCATCAGTTTTTCTGTTAATTTATTTGTCATACAAACTATTTATTTGTCTGTCTGTGTATGATTGTTTATTTACCTATTTTTCCATCAATTCACGTTTTATCAATCCATCCATTTCTCTAATTATGCATGCCTATTAGATCACCAGCCATTCATTCATAACTCTATCTATCCATCATTACATCACAACATCCATTCAAAAATTGGATGGATTGACGTGCAAATTGGCAAAACATTGACAAATGGATAAATGAATGGACGAACTCATGTCACCTGCTAACTCTATTACCATGTACGAGGCTATATAAACATTCAGTAGTGCTCTCTATGAATGTTAACTGTGTTACTTAAATATTCTAATATTGTAGATCTTTCAAGACAAAATGTTAATGTTGGTAACACCAGACTAGAATATATATCAATATTAACAACAGAGATCAGTCTGGTCCAACAGTCCACTTCCATATTCTAGCACAGTATATTCCTGACATAAAAGATCTTGCATACAAGTAATGAAAAACATAAAAATATGTACTTACCACTATTTTAAAATTTTCATTTATCAATGATGATGAGTCAACAAGTCATGTAATAACTTCAGTTAACTCTAGATCTCTTTCCATGGAGGATGCAAATTAAATTTTGAGTATTAACACTTTCTATATTATCCCAAATTCATCTAGTGAACAAGTACATTAACTACATATAACTTAAATCTTATAACTTACCTCTTTGAACAAACTGTTTTAACATCAGGAACATCAATAAAATAGTCTCTACAAGGTTTTCCTGTGCAAAGTATATGACATATCAACGTTATTATATTACTGTCAAAAGCTTCCCGCTTATATTCTATGGAATTACAACATTATCAGCTGATTAGAGAAAGAAAGGATATATTGATGAATTGTAACACCTTTTATATACAAATCATCAATAAAACACAAAAGCTTTCAAAGCCTATAGCTTCTTCGTCATAGATTTCGAAAGTTAGTGTTTTTTACTAGTGTTATTAGTCTATACTAAAAAGGTGTTAGAATATATATGAATATATCCAGTAAACCTCGCCTACTCGAAGAGCGACAATGATTAATTGATTAAATTACCTAATTTTTAAATAGGCGTGGCTCTAATTAAATAGTCTATAAACCACGTGTTGTCATCACTAAATATGTCGTTTAGCTCTAAAGTGTATTGTCTTGTACGTGGTTGTAAGAAGATATGTACTAACTCAACTGTATTAACTGATCATCTCCTCAACAACCATTGTTCCTCAAAAGGAGGTACTCTCCACTGTCCTTTGTGTCATGTGACTAGTACTGATCGTAACATTATGACTTATCATATCCGTTCTCATCACACTGGTGACAAACCCTATCACTGTCCAGATTGTAAATATACATTTAGTCTAGAAGCTAACCTCAACACACATTGTCGTGTACGTCATCAAACACAAAGTGTACCAACTATATCAAGTCATTCTACTAGTGTTGTGTCCAATTCAAGAAAACACTCTTGTATTACATGTGGAAAAAAGTTCTCAAGATATAGTCAATTATTGTGTCACTCTCGAATCCATACTGGAGAAAAACCTTTTATATGTAAGGAGTGTGGGAAAGGGTTTGCTCTGTCTTGTAATCTTACTAACCATTCTCGTATCCACACTGGAGAAAAACCCTTTATATGTAAGGACTGTGGGAAAGGGTTTGCTCAGTCTAGTGATCTTACTAAACATTATCGTATTCATACTGGAGAGAAACCTTATATATGTAAGGACTGTGGGAAAGGATTTACTGGTTCTAGTAGTCTTAATTATCATTGTCAAATTCACACTGGAGAAAAACCCTTTATATGTAATGACTGTGGGAAAGGGTTTACTCAGTCTAGTGATCTTATTAAACATTGTCGTATTCATACTGGAGAGAGACCTTATATATGTAAGGACTGTGGGAAAGGGTTTGCTCAGTCTAGTCATCTTATTTCTCATTCTCGTATCCATACTGGAGAAAAGCCCTTTATATGTAAGGACTGTGGGAAAGGATTTGCTCAGTCTAGTCATCTCATTTCTCATTCTCGTATACATACTAGAGAAAAACCCTTTATATGTAAGGACTGTGAGAAAGGGTTTGCTCAGTCTAGTCATCTTATTTCTCATTCTCGTATATATACTGGAGAAAAGCCCTTTATATGTGAGGACTGTGGGAAAGGTTTTACTTGTTCTGATAATATATGTAATTACCAATATATGTAATAATACAAATTATTACTTTATTCCACACACATTCTCACTTAAAATTAATAAATAAACTTAATATTCATAAATTACTTAATATTTAATTAAATAGGCCAGTAGTCTAGTCCATTGACTACAGACTCGATCTAGTGACCCTTGACAATGTTGAAACTTGTAGGCTTTACTAATGATAACGAGGTATCAGTCATAATACCTTAGGATTTTAATTGCCTGATGATCATGATACTTTGACAATGTATACAGAAACTTTGTCTATGAGGCAGAATGTTGTGAAGGCAAATAGGTTTATTGCTAATAGCTTTCATTAATGTCATTTGACACCAATATACTTATAAGGTTACCCATAACAGTACTAGTATCACTGAACATTAGGTGACGAAAACACCATAATTTAATTGCTCTTAATATATGCAATCAAACTAAAGGAAGTAAGCTGAAAATTGTGATCAGTGTCCGACAACTATAATGTTTCGAAGACAAGAGACAATTCAAATTAAAACAAACAATTGTAGAATTTGTCAACATAGTTGAAACGTCAAGTTTCAATCAATATTCATGTACAGAAACGTGTACAATGTAATATTGGTAACTGCATGAAATAATGTGTCATAAATACTGATAGTTTGTTAAGATTATTAATGCTTAAATTGACATATTATCCCTCTAGTCCAGTTCTGTAATATCTGCCAACATTTGATCATGTCTGTAAATTTCAAAATTTGAATTCTGTTCCATTGCTGTTTAAAATAGACACTTCATTAGGAAAAATGAAAATATCATCATTAGATGTTAATAGTATTATTATAAGTTAAAGATTGCCCCAACAATTAGTAATTCTTGCTTTTAAAGAACTGCACAGACAGTTAATTTATAAATTAAACAGGTGTATATTACCTGCTGGCATTTAATAATACCTAAGACATTACCATATTTTTAAAGACAGATGTATTACATTGTGGTCTGAATTGAAACATTTCTTTTAGTATTTCAGTCTAACATGATGGTCTACATTTCCATACCGTCAATTATGTCAGTTCATCAATACTTTATATATCTCAGAAGGTTGTTATAGTGATTTAAATAACTTTATACCACTAGCTTTTAAACAATCTGGTAGATTCAATATTGAATTTGTATATCATTCAATTTCTATGTCTTATTTACAAGTTTTAAAACCTATCAGACATTCAAAATCCCCAAAACACTATTGTGTATGTCATCAAGCACAAAGTGTACCAAATATATCAAGTCTAATGTTATACTTGTGTTGTGTCTAATTCTAAATAATACTCTGCATGTATGTGAAAAAAAGGTTCTCATTTCATAGTCAATTACTATGTTATTCTCATATTCACACTGGAGAAAAACCCTACATTTATAAAGATTGCAGGTAAGTATGTATGTGTGAAACAGTGTAATAACATTATAGAAGTACTATATAAGGGAGAATGCTGTGAAAACAAATAGTTATGTTGCCAATGACATACATTGTCATAGTAACTATAGTTACAGTCACCATAACGATATTGCCATAACAACAGCATATATATCTCACCATAGCAACAATATAACCAATGCAAAATTATATGTAAAATTTTCTTCCAAACTGTACCCACATTAAAAATCAAAGGCCATGACAATAACTTAGTCTTAAGTTGTGAACTCATATAAAACTATGTATAAAACGTGTAATGACATTCACCCACATAAATAATATTAATTAAAGGTCAGTTCAGTCCAGAAGTCCATTTCATTATTTCAATTCAGTATTTAAAATTCCCTGCATAGAGAGATCTTGCAGGGAATGTTAATGAATAACTTAATATATTACCACTATCTTAAGGATCTTCATTTATTGATGATGGTAAGTCAACAAGTTATGTAATAACTTCAGTTACCTCTAGATCTTCTCCCATGGAGCATGTAAATTTTGAATATTGTCACTTTCTATACTATCCCAAATTCATGTAGTGAACAATTACTTTAACTACATACAACTTATATCTTATAACTTACCTCTTTGAACAAACTCAGTGTTTTAACATCAGAAACATCAATAAAATAGTCTCTACAAGGTTTTCCTGTGCAAAGTATATGACATATCAACGTTATTATGTTACTGTCAAAAGCTGCCCTCTTGTATTCTATGGAATTATAACGTTGTCAGCTGATTAGAGGAAGAAAGGATGAATTGATAAATTGTAAGACCTTTTAAAATTGACTATCAATACTAATAAAACACAATAGCTTTCAAAGCCTATAGCTCCTTATTCATAGGTTTTGAAAGTTAGTGTGTTTTACTAGTGTTGTTAGTCTATACTAATATCCTATAAACCTGTAAACAACGCCCATTCGAAGAGTGACGATGATTATATTACATAATTATTAAATAGGCGTGGCTCTAATTAAATAATCTTATAAACCACTTGTTGTCCTTATTAAACATGTCGTCTAGCTCTAAGGTGTATTGTCTTGTACGTGGTTGTAAGAAGACATGTACTAAATCAACTGTATTAACTGATCATCTCCTCAACAACCACTGTTCCTTCATAGGAGGTACTCTCCACTGTCCTTTGTGTCATCATGTGACTAGTACTGATCATAACATTATGACTTATCATATCCGTTCTCAACACACAGGTGAAAAACCCTATCACTGTCCAGACTGTAAGTGTACATTTAGTCTAGAAGCTAACCTCAACACACATTGTCGTGTACATCATCAAACACAAAGTGTACCAACTATATCAAGTCATTCTACTTGTGTTGTGTCCAATTCTAAAAAACACTCTTGTACTACATGTGGAAATAAGTTCTCAAGATATAGTCAATTAATGCGTCATTCTCATATCCACACTGGAGAAAAACCCTTTATATGTAAGGACTGTGGGAAAGGGTTTGCTCTGTCTGGTGATCTTACTAAACATTTTCGTATTCATACTGGAGAAAGACCCTTTATATGTAAGGACTGTGGGAAAGCGTTTGCTCAGTCTAGTAATCTTACTAAACATTTTCGTATTCACACTGGAAAAAAACCCTTTGTATGTAAGGACTGTGGGAAAGGGTTTAATAATTCCAGTAATCTTATCTCTCATTCTCGAATGCATACTGGAGAAAAACCGTTTATATGTAAGGACTGCGGGAAAGGGTTTACTCAGTCGAATAATCTTATTAATCATTCTCGTATTCATACTGGAGAAAGACCCTTTATATGTAAGGACTGTGGGAAAGCGTTTGCTCAGTCTAGTAATCTTACTAAGCATTCTCGTATTCACACTGGAGAAAAACCCTTGGTATGTAAGGAATGTGGGAAAGGGTTTGCTTATTCTAGTGATCTTACTAAACATTATCGTATCCATACTGGAGAAAGACCCTTTATATGTAAGGACTGTGGGAAAGGGTTTACTCAGTCTGGCGATCTTACTAGACATTTTCATATCCATACGAAATTGTACTAACTGCATATTTTAAAATATCACTCTTTAATCATCATTTATTTATTAATAAAGTATGTATACATTGTCATTATGTTAAATATATTTAATTAGCACTACATGTAATAATATACATAATCATTATATTATTACATACACACACATATTCACATAATTAACTTAATACTCAATTAAATAGACCAGTAGTCTAGTCCATTGATTACAGACTCTCATACCAAAGTATTTAATAGTGACACTTTGATTGTGTCAAGACTTGTAGGCTCTACTAGTGATAACAAGGTATATCAGTTGTCATACTTTAAGATTTTAAATGTCTGAACAACATATTTTGACAATTTATGTCACAAACTGTGTCTATGTTCTGTCTGATTTGAAACATTGTAATAACTCTATCAAAATACTTTATGATGGAGAATGTTGTAGAAGGTAAATAAGTATATTGCCAATAGCTTTCATTATCTACACTTACTGCCTTAGCTATCAATGTCAGTTGACACCAGTGTACTGATATATTGAGTATACAATTACTTTGCATACTCAATCATGCTTGGCATACTTTTTTGTATGATTCATTGATGATTTAGAGGAGCTGGCTAAAAGAGACAAACGGAACTATCCTAATATTACTGCTGTAAACAACAGTGGTACAACCCCGTTCTTCGTTGTTGAGCGACATAATAAAGTGCCTAGAGGTACTGTAGCACTGATTGGAGATCTAAGTATTAGAGGGTTATGGTAACCATGAAGAAAGGATTTTTGGATATTACTGTTGTAGACACCGATGTCCAGTCTTTTCACAATAGGACAATGGATATTACACTTGCTTCAGCAGAACAGGAATAGAAATACATTCTGAAGCAATAGAAGTACGTTGTGGATCTTTCAGCTATTTATTACCTCTGTGGGTGCTCCTTAGGCTGTGGAGCAAATGTCATCCTGAAAAAAGTAGGTGAGAGATTGTCCTTTAAGTGGAATAAATCATGTAGTGAGGTATTGGATTGGATACAAGTTATACTATCTGTCTTGTTGATTTGTACAACAGACTTGTGTTTAAAAGGTTCTAGAGTAAAATGGAGGAGTGACATAGGTATGGAGGATAGTGAAGGCCATCTTTTCTTGGAACTTTAAGATATTAGCTTCACTTCTATTATTTATTTATTTTTTATTTATTCAGAAGTCCATTTCATTATTTCAATTCAGTACATTCCCTGCATAGAGAGATCTTGGAGGGAATGTTAATGAATAACATAACAATATTACCAGTATCTTAAGGAACTTCTCATATATCAATGATGGTAAGTCAGCTAGTCATGTAATAACTTTAGTTACCTATAGAACTGGACTGTACAACTGTTGTTCACAGCAGTAATTTAATGGTAGTTCCATTTACTCTCTTTTTATAGCCAGCTCCTCTAGTCAGTGAGTATTGATGATGAAAGCTATTTACAATCTATTTATTTGCCTTCTACGACATTCTCCATCATAAAGTATTTTGATAGAGTTATTACAATGTTTCAATCAGACACAACATAAACACAGTTTGTGACATAAATTGTCAATATTTTGTTCAGACATTTAAAATCCTAAAGTATGACAACTGACATACCTTGTTATCATTACTAGACGCCTACAAGTCTTGACACAATCAAAGGGTTACTATTAAATACTTTGGTATGAGAGTCTGTAATCAATGGACTGGACTACTGGTCTATTTAATTAAGTATTAAGTTAATTATGTGAATATGTGTGTGTGCGTGTAATAAAATAATGATTATGTATTTTACTACATGTAGTGCTAATTAAAAATATTTAACAGAATGACGAAGGAAACATACTTTATTAATAAATAATTAAAGAGTGATATTTTGAAATATGCAGTTAGTACAATTTAGTATGGATATGAAAATGTCTAGTAAGATCACCAGACTGAGCAAACCCTTTTCCACAGTCCTTATATATAAAGGGTTTTTCTCCAGTGTGGATACGAGAATGTTTAGTGAGATTACAAGACTGAGCAAACCCTTTCCCACAGTCCTTACATATAAAGGGTTTTTCTCCAGTGTGGATACGAGAATGTTTAGTAAGATTACAAGACTGAGCAAACTTTTTCCCACAGTCCTTACATATAAAGGGTTTTTCTCCAGTATGGATACGAGAATGATTAGTAAGCTCGCCAGACTGAGCAAACCCTTTCCCACAGTCCTTACATATAAAGGGTTTTTCTCCAGTGTGGATACGAAAATGTTTCGTAAGATTACTAGACTGAGCAAACCCTTTCCCACAGTCCTTACATATAAAAGGTTTTTCTCCAGTATGCATATGAAAATGTTTAGTAAGATTACTAGACTGAGCAAACCCTTTCCCACAGTCCTTACATATAAAGGGTTTTTCTCCAGTATGGATACGAGAATGGTTAGTAAGATTACAAGACTGAGCAAACCCTTTCCCACAGTCCTTACATATAAAGGGTTTTTCTCCAGTATGGATACGAGAATGGTTAGTAAGATTACAAGACTGAGTAAACCCTTTTCCACACTCCTTACATATAAAAGGTTTTTCTCCAGTGTTGATACGAGACTGAGGCAGTAATTGACTATATCTTGAGAACTTTCTACCTGTAGTACAAGAGTGTTTTTTTGAATTGGACACAACACAAGTAGAATGACTTGATATAGTTGGGACACCTTGGGATTGATGACGTACACGACAATGTGTGTTGAGGTTAGCTTCTAGACTAAATGTACACTTACAGTCTGGACAGTGATAGGGTTTGTCACCAGTGTGATGAGAACGGATATGATAAGTCATAATATTACGATCAGTACTAGTCACATGATGACACAAAGGACAGTGGAGAGTACCTCCTTTTGAGGAACAGTGGTCGTTGAGGAGATGATCAGTTAATACAGTTGAGTTAGTACATATCTTATTACAACCATGTACAAGACAATAGACTTTAAAGCTAGACGACATGTTTAGTGATGACAACGCGTGGTTTATAGACTATTTAATTAGAGCCACGCCTATTTAAAAATTAATCATCGCTCTTCGAGTAGGCGAGGTTTACAGGATGTATTCATATAATGTAACACCTTTTTAGTATAGACTAATAACACTAGTAAGACACATTAACTTTCTAAATCTATGAAGAAGGAGTTAAAGGCTTTGAAAGCTATTGTGTTTTATTAGTATTGATCGTTTGTGTTTAAAAGGTGTTACAATTTATCAATATATCCTTTCTTTCTCTAAGAAATTAGTTTACAATGTTGTAATTCCATAAAACACAATAAAGCATCTTTTGATGGTAACTTGCCAATGTTGATATGTCATATATTATGCACAGGAAAACCTTGTAGAGACTGCGCATTGTATTCATGAAGACATCTGACTTTTTAAAAGCTTTGTGGGACTTATTGCAGCATATTTCACTTTAATATTGAATACCCCAAAGTACTTACCAATGTCATAGCATTTGTTGTTAGGAATCAAAAAAACAAAGGCCAGAAATACCTCCTTTCTTAAACCGAGTGTACAGTGCTGTGGGCCCGTGGTGACGACTGTATTTGACTAAATAACAGTATACATCATTATAATTATTATACATCTTTTGATTATGAATGTGTTAGATGAATTAGATTGTAATAAACATTATTTTTGTTTTTGTTTTTGTTTTTGCTTTGTTTTGTTTTCATCCACTTTCTCACATTTGTTGAATTTTTAAGGATGAAAGAGATTTGTTGTTGAACAAGTATATTTGCTCTACATACAATGGAGAATTGTATCCATTTACAACCTTGAGTTGCTACACAGTAACAACATTTGTGTCGTCATATTAACACCAGTGGGTGAGCAACCTTATGGTCTTAACACTTAAAAAAAGAACAGTATGTCTACTTGTCTAGAATTATCTATCAAATTACATCTACAATGTAAATTTGGTTAATGGTACTAATTAACTCAAAGATTTTGCGGACATGTGCTACAATCAAATATTTATGATATCTACAATAGCTTAGAAGTCTTTTTTATCTATTTTTCTTTCAGGACATCTATCAATTTATTACTCCATCACTTCATCTGTTAAGTTTACGTATATACTTGTCCATATTATATTAATCAGTTTATTTATCTCTCCATTCATCTGTCTATTAGTCCCTCCATGAAATAACAATGTATTTTAATCTATCTGTCCATCTGGTAGTCTGTCTATCCAGTTGTCCATTAGTTTTTCTGTTAATTTATTTGTCATACAAACTATTTATTTGTCTGTCTGTCATATGATTGTTTATTTACCTATTTTTCCATCAATCTACATTTTATCAATCCATCCGTTTCTCTAATTATGTATGTCTATCAGATCATCCATCCATCCATTCATGACTCTATCTACCCATCATTATATTACAACATTCATTGAAAAATTGGATGGATAGATGTGCAAATTGGCAAAAAATTGACAAATGGATAAATGGATACATGTCACCTGCTACCTCTATTACTATGTACAAGGCTATATAAACATTCAGGAGTGCTCTCTATGAATGTTAACTGTGTTACTTAATAAATAATCTAATATTGTAGACCTTTCAATGCATAACGTTAATGTTGGTAATACCAGACTAGAATATATATCAATATTAACAGCAAAGGTCAGTCCATTCCAACAGTCCACTTCCATATTCTAGTCCAGTGTTTAAACATTTCGATCCTGCATACAAGTAATGAATAACATAACAATACGTACCTACCACAATCTTAAAAATGTTCATTTATCAATGATGATGAGTCAACAAGTCATGTAATAACTTCAGTTAACTCTAGATCTCTTTCCATGGAGGATGCAAATTTTGAGTATTAACACTTTCTATATTATCCCAAATTCATCTAGTGAACAAGTACTTTAACTACATATGACTTATATCTTATAACTTACCTCTTTGAACAGACTCTGTTTTAATATCAGGAACATCAATAAAATAGTCTCTACAAGGTTTTTCTGTGCATAGTATATGACATATAAACGTTATTATGTTAGTGTCAAAAGCTGCTCACTTGTATTCTATGGAATTACAACATTATCAGCTGATTAGAGAAAGAAAGGATATATTGATGAATTGTAACACCTTTTATATACAAACCATAAATAAAACACAAATACTTACATTGGTATATTATTCCTCCAGTCCAGTTTTGTAATAACTATCAACATTAGAACTATTATTTTCTTCATTCCTTCAATGTATTGACGACTGCTTTATAATTGTATGTTTGTCTTTTGTTTATACATTTGTGTGAGCATGTTTGTATCCTGTCAACTTCCATCCTTTTCAGAATGTGAATGTTCAAAGGATATACATTGTGTAAAGGATCAACGTTGTTTATTTGAACACAATCCCCCAGAAGGCTTTACATATGTTAAGGTAATTTAGCTACTTTTCTGAATTATATCTAGAAATATCAGGCTTTTCCATGGCAAAGCAGTTCTGCTAAGGTTTAATCCATGATTAACCTATATTTGTTAAAATTGATACTCATTTTGGTGCATAGTTGAATCAGATGTTTCTTGCACATGTTAATCTGTGTCTTTCCCTTTTACACATAGATAGTTATTATTGTAAAGAGAAAAAAAATCGATCTGACACTGTCCAACGTCTTACTAAAAGTATAGATTGCTCTTTAACATACATGTATTGGAATTTAATCTATTAATACTTTGATCAAAGTAAATATTTTTATCATGATTGTTTATTTTTAAAGTTTACATAAGCCAATATGTACATCAGTGATTGATAAGGTGTGTAAACTACTATATATCTCAATGAATATTGAATATTGCTGCATGTGCATTTTAAACTGATAGGTGTGGATTCTTTCAGTTGTATGAGTTTTGCTAAAGATGGTTTTGAAGAAGCACCACACATTTAGTTCCTTCATCTACATGATACTTTGTGTCATGTACTGTACTGCTACTGGTCAGGGATCCATACTGGCCACTATTGCCAACATGACTTCTGAAATAGCATCTATTTCTTCAAGAAAAAGCACAGGTAAGGTAACTGTCATTATGTATTTGTCTTCTTTTGAGTATTGATGACATTTTAGGTTAAATGTTTTACTTTGTAGTAACAATTGTCATTATTTTTTCATTAAATTTTTCTCATTAGGATTTTTTTACATTTTCACCATTATTCTTATATTAATAATAACTACATGTACATAAAACTTACTTTTTTCTGTTATATACACAGATTGCAGTAAACTATTGATTGATTTAAGCAATGAGACATTTTACAGGTACATGAAGTAATATAATATAATTGTATAAACCTTTCAATTGACACCGAAATATAAGTCAGTTACATATTACTAGTATGTAATTACTAATTTTGATGATATATTGATCTAACAAGTTTATATTAACCTACTAACATTTATAGGAGTCTATAATTTTAAAATTAATTGTTAGCATGCAACAATATCTCTCAATATCAACTGCATGCATTTACATGTGATATGCAGCTAATAATTTAAAAATTAACAAAACCGTTACTACAATTTTGTGCCATCTTGAATAATTATGATGCTCGCTTATACTAAGATTCATTTGATATATGAAAATGATAAATTTATATGCATATCATATACGTACATACACATACGTATATAAATATTTTGATTTTAAGCATTGATTAACAGTTGTATTGTTTATATTATTATTCTTCTTATCAGTCATATGATACATACAAGAACATAGTCAACACAATATCAATTTATTGTGTCACTAGATTGGTTGATTTAACCCATTTATGGTAATACAGGTAGCAGGTATGTAGCAAATTAGTTGATGCAAACTGAAAGTAAACATCATATTGTTTTCATTTTAACATGTTATCAGTTTGACTAAACAGTCAATCTCATAGTATGTCAGGAATGTTTAAATGTGATTATGTACAAAGACATTATAACTAGTTTATACAGTTTTGTACAGAAGCAACTAAGAACAATTAGTTAGTTAAAATAAACAGTTTCTTTGTTTGTAGATTCTGTTTATATTCTTAAAACACTTCAAAAAACAGTTTGTAGACATACAGTTACCATGAATAGCTAGTTATACATATATAGCAATCTGTTTTTGAAATGTTTTAACAGTGGTCTCTTTTCACAAATCAGGTCACAAATGTTTTGGCAGAAGTGATCCCTTATTGTAAATCAACTGATATAACAAATATATGATTATACAGGTGGTGCATGTAGCGAAAATTATCTAATGTAAAAAGCAAACATCATATAAAGTTTGATTACTAATGTACTAATTAGTACATTATAAGGAATTGACTATTTATGTATAACTGTAAAATATTTTATTTTTAATCTTAGTCATGAAAAGCAGGGTTTATACTATATTGCAGTACATGTATTATACATTATCTGCATTATGTAAACTTCCTAAATCAAACAGATTCATGATCATTTATTATACCCTTCACTCTTTACAAAAATCCAAATACCATCACACTAGAGACTGTACTTCCAATGTTATTCCTTATAACACGACCAATAACTCCTTTATTATAATACAATTTAACTGGGATGATTCTACTGATCAAGACATGCGATGTTACTGTGCGTTAGCAATATTAAATTTGACAATATCTTCTGACATATGGTCATCTTCTCTCTGTCAAGAAACCAACACTTCAACTATTTACTGTGAAGACATATGTACAAATGATCAAACTATCTGTGGGATTTCAAGTGTTGATCATTGTAACACAAATGAAAACAGATGCTTGCTTTATGGACATCAACCATACATGCTCCAAAATAATGTACCACAAATATTTGTTGTCACTCAAGGTTTAGCATGTAATGTTATAAAGGAACATTCCTTAGAGATATGTAGAGTATTGCTTACAACACCTACTGATGCTGGAGGTAAGTCGACTAATATTATCTTCCCTGCTAATTGGAGGATGTTATTATAATTATGATATCAGTGTATTTATAAATACCTATGCAATTAGAACAACTTGTAAAACATATTGTAGTCAATTCATTAAAATATTTCTAATAATTAAAATAGTTCTAACTCTGATGTAATATCTACAATATGACTTTAATTTAGGTAATACTAACAGCAATGTATCTATTATTACTTTATTGTCATTTGGAAGTTTGTTTATACTGGTCTTTTGCATATGTTTTTGCTGCCTGTGCTACTTCATTATGAGAAAAAAATTTAAAGGGTATGTTATATCATAATGTCACAATGTGTATACAGCTGAGGATACAGTTCATTAATTTAATGTCATTGTTTGTATATCATTACAATTTAACTAAAATATTAAATGTTATTCTTCTCCAAAGTTTTCATAACACTGCATGGGCCTGAATATAGAAAATGGGATGAAATTAACTATTACTAAAATTATCATTCATAGTTTGTTATTGTGCTATACTTTAGGTTACCTATCATATATTTTGAGTATAACAAATTATAAGTACATTAACAGTAAAAACGAAACTACTGACTAGATATCTTTCATACTAATTTAAAGTGGTAGTGTTATCTATTGTTAATATAATATAATATATATATAATATATATAGTTTGAAAGATGTGCTATAGAATGATTAACCACAATGAGTCTTTCTTTAATTACAGAAAGAAAAGAGAAGGAATCAACATGGAAGCCATTTCTAGTAAGATATAAAATTGGTTTGCAGTCATCAGCTTTGTGTGAAAACTTTTTTTCAGAAAACATTGCTGACACTACCACTCATTATCATCACTTTACATCACCATATTGTTATAATTACAATGAACACATTGCACAATACAAGACAAAGTTTGCAAATGTCCTTGTTACCTCCTCTGACTTTGAAATCACAGAAGAGATAGGAGAAGGTATATTTGACCCATTTGTCTTGTAGACAATCCCATTTTTTATTAGGTGCTTTTGGTGTGGTCTTTAAAGGTAAATTGATTGAATCAAGTACAAAAACTGACATTGCTGTAAAGACCTTAAAAGGTTAACTCTTATTTTATCAATTGTTTGTCTTTAAAAATATCTTCAATATTTAGATAGACCAACATTTGAAGAAGTAGAGCAGTTTATCTCAGAGGCTGTTGTGATGTTAGGATTTGATCATCCAAATGTCATGAATTTGTTAGGAGTATGTTTTGATATTGAAGATGAACTACCTGTCATTATATTACCATACATGGCTAATGGAGATCTCAAATCCTTTCTGATATCTAAAAAAGGAGATAATGACCCAAATATACTACCAGAGGTACATTAATATGTCAAATAATATCATGTTCTCCTTTGCAGAGTATTGAATTGAAAACTTTACTTCACATGTGTATTGACATTTCTAATGGTATGACCTACTTAGCTGAAATGCAATTTGTACATAGAGACTTGGCGGCAAGAAATTGCATGTATTGAACTTGTTACATTGATAATTTATACCATTTAGTAAAATATCAATTTTATAGGGTTGATGAAACATTGTCAGTGAAAGTGGCAGACTTTGGGCTATCAAGAGACATTTATAATCAAGGATATTACCGACTAGAACGGAAAACTAGACTGCCAGTTAAATGGCTACCACCTGAGAGTCTTTATGATAACATCTATAATGAGAAAAGTGATGTCGTGAGTAGCATACATGTAAATTAGTTCATCACTCTGTTATAACTTTGATTTATCCAGTGGTCATTTGGAGTTGTATGCTGGGAGATCTTTAGTCTGGGTAGAACTCCCTATGCTGGTGTTGATAATGCTGATATTCCAGACTATATTTCAGCTGGAAATAGACTCAAACAACCAACATTGTGCCCTACAGAAGTGTAAGTACTAAGGACCATAGGGTCAAACTATTAACCAATATATACAATAATTGTAGTATGTAATTAAGCAGATTTTTGCATAAAAATACACATACATACACCATTTTACCTTTAAAAATCACAGAACATAGTCTTAAATTATATGTATAGATCAAGATCAGCTTATAATATTAGTTGCTGTCATAAATTAATTTTGTCTGCTCATCTACATGTATAATACTCTTACAAAATTTATACGAAATGTAAAAATGGCAGCACAAATATCCAATACAAAGAGTAGTTCTAGTATATAGTACTACATTGTAGCAAGCCACACAGTAGGATCTCTCAGCAACATGTTTTAAGCTTTGTATATTGGTATAATATTAAATTTTGTTATTCTATCATGACAATATGTGGCCCTTGCATGATTTTGTAGCTACTATATATTAAGAAGCTCATGCTACTATTTCTATTCTGGTCTTGGTTTAAATGATTGTACCATCCTTATATTCAATTAATTTTACATCTAGGAGGTGACAACTTTCCTACATATATATATTTTATCATATTATAGTTATTCTTTGATGTTCCAGTGTTGGAACCACAAACCTCGTGAAAGACCATCTTTCTCAGTTCTTTTAAACAATTTGAGT
The DNA here is from genome assembly GCA_963693285.1 of Xestospongia muta. Lineage (NCBI taxonomy): Eukaryota > Metazoa > Porifera > Demospongiae > Haplosclerida > Petrosiidae > Xestospongia > Xestospongia muta. The sequence goes on from OY848917.1 coordinate 4,969,968, forward strand.
GAACTGAACTCTCAAGATAAACTACTGGAGTACTTTAAGATTAATGAAGACAGACCATATTTTGTATTGGAGCCCACAATGACTACCACATAAAAGGAGATCACACCATTTATTAAGCTACTTTAGTCAAACTGTGAATATAGCATACTTTATTTATATCTTTCTTGGTCTCTGATCTCATGATGGGACAACTTTGTTGTTGTTAGAGTTTTCTTTACTGTCATCATTATTAAAAATCAATACAATTTTGAGTTAAGTTGTTTACTTATTATACTTTTAATCCTTTCATGTAAACATGTTGACTTTGATGTTAGTGAATATGTAAGCTTTTTAAGCAGATTTATGTGAACTAGTACTAATCATGCACAAATATCTCAAATTAGTCCTTATTCTTTCAAGGAAGCCTAGATATGCTATGTATATAAAATGAGTTTGTTATACAAGCATATAATAGTTGGATTATTGACAAAGGTATCCTTAATTAATAATTTGTTTTGGAATTGGCATGTTTATTATGTTATTTGCAAGTTAATAATATCATATGACTTTTAGGCAGCTAAAGAAATGCATAAAGTTTGAGTGGAAGGCAAATGATCAGCAAAAGCTATTAGTAGTATTACATGTGAGTCAATATTGAGTTTACATTTTTTGACACCTTTGTTATATATTATAGATTTGTCTCTCCATGCCTATAAGTTGTGAACATGGTTGACTAACTTCATCAAATAGTATAGCTAACTTTGTTTTGGAAGTCCCCAATAATCTATAAATGCGGAGGCCAGCCTGGCCAGGGCTCCAAAAACTCCTATTTGCTTGTTACTGACGAGAACTACTTAGTACTGTCAATCAATACAGACAAACACAAAGTTTCTACTAGTTCATAAAGAAAGAATTAGAACCGAATTGCCTGCTTTATTTCAGATAGTTTTTTTGATCGATCAAGAGAACTTTATTTAAAGGCTGACATTTGTAAAGGAACTGAAATTAAAAGGCATTACAGTCTAAGAAGCAAAATTTACAAAGGTGGCTAAAAGCGAGGGACTCACTTCACAAAGCAAGTAAAAGCAGCAGACATTACACGTGGAGATAGCCAAACTGGCGCACGCCTACTAATTATGAATTTTGTTACAGGGATTTCCCCTTAAAGATGGACCTCGAGGAGCACGTTGTAGGAGGACGGTATGTCGTGAAAAGAAGACTCCAGAGTGGCTATTTTGGCGTAACATGGCTAGCTAGAGATAGACATGCTGGCACAGATATTTGTTTAAAGGTACAGTAACAGATGTAACATAACTATAGAAGCGTCTGATGACTGTATGTGACAGGGTTGTTAAGTTCCCGTTACCTATAGCAGCAATAGCCCGTCAAAACCACAGAATCTAGCATGACAGTTTACCTGTCCATTATATTTTATGACAACACAAGAGTGGCAATTATTTCTGTATTTCAGATTTTTATGTAAGTCAGTTCCCTATCTAATTAGTTAATTACATAAAAACGAGACAATGCTTTATGGCATCTTCCAGTAGTAGTGTAGATAAAGGAGTCGAGAAAATTTTAAATGAAATCAGCACATACAAGGGTATGCCATAATATAGGATTGATATCTATTTTTAACCCCTCTCCTCTATCTATGATGGTTGTAAGTCTATTTTTCATTGTTCCATTACATAACGATGTATACTGTAGTATATTGACTTGTAGACTTAACTCGGTACATGTATTATTTTAAAAATACTCATTCTATGATTATTGAAACATGGTAAAACAGACTGTTCCCATATATCTTACTTCTAACTTGTCATTTTTAATATATAAAGACTACCTTATAAGTAAATTAATTTAGTACTTTTCTTTACTGAACAGACATTCTTTTCTGAGAGTTCCTCTCAACGGAAGGAGTTGGTAAATCTCAAAAAACTTTGTGAAGGCCATTTTGAACATGACTATTTATGTAAAGTGTTTGATGTCAGTATTGATAGAGTACCAGTTGTCAGCCCCTCAGGTAAACCACACCCACTAATAATGATCCATGCATGACAAGTCCACTTATAATGTTGCTATGGTAGGGCTAATATATGGTTTTGTAATTTTTATATTATATATAAAATTATTGTTATTATCAAGTTATTTTAAATATTATAGTGTGTGTTGATAGGCATTGAATTGATTTTTATAACAAAATTTGACCATGAGTAATAGAAGGTAATATGCATATAAAGTAACAAAGTGAAACCATCACTGTTTAATATGTACTATATATAATTATATTGTATTTTACTATATATAATTATATTGTATTTTACTGTTCAGTTCTTTCCTGTGATGTCTCTTATTAGGTCATATAGCTGGTAATATACAGTATGTAATCTTTGAGTATTGCTGTGGATCAGATCTCTTCAATTTTCTATGTACTGGTCCCTGGGAGAAAGTAGGAAAGTATGCTTTCAATCATGTACCATCTATGACACACTGTTTGGTTATGTAATTTTAATGTACTGTAGTATGCCATTAAGATGTCCTAGCCACATGTACATGTAGAGCTGTTTAGATGAGCCATTGATTAAATCACATGCATGTCACATGATTGTGTTGTAATTATGTCATACAGTTGCATAACAATTGATTATTATGTGTTCATATGTTGATTAAAGGAGAATCAAATTTCTACTTATGTTTTTCTAAGACACTGACAACTTTGGCTTAAAATTTATCAGAGTTTGGTTGCCTAGCAACTTTTGGTATATGATGTTGGTATCATCTAATGAAGTTGCTTCCAGCATTAACTTTCAAGACTAAGGATTAATCTATTATATAGAATTTTATATTAAAGATCTTGTATATTACTTGACACCTGAAATATACTATAGACTTGCTTACCATACCACATCTTTATATATCTTAATACTTTAGGGTATCTAATTTCTCAGAACCAATTGCTCGTCATTATTTTAAACAAGTTGTTCTAGGAGTAATGTACCTCCATGGGAGAGGTGTGTATCATCGGTAAGTGAATTATAGATACATTGTTTTACTTTTAGTAACTGCACTGTTTTTTAAATTTTAATACAACTGCAACTATTAGGTTGTGAGTCTAGTCAATGATTCAATCACATGCGCGTCACATGACAGTCATGACTATGTATTGTAGTCCAATGACCTCATGATTAATGCATTCTATGAGACAATAGGCTATTGTACTGAAATTTCTAATACATTAGTATATATGTTGCATGTACATATGTTTTCATACATTATATGTTATGTAAGAAAACATTTATATGTGTTTGTACAAATATGTTTGTATAAATTGAATATATCAGGCTTCATGTATACTGTACATGTATTACATGTAACATGTATCATTCATGAGGTTTCTTTATAGGATGGCAATAGCTTTGTTATGTGGTTTATTAGTACTTCCTGTTGATATCTAGTAAATATTTTTCTGTCTTTATTTGTTTCCATAGTGATATTAAACCAGAGAACTGTGTGTTGGATGATAACCTCAATTTAAAACTAACAGACTTTGGGACTAATAAAGTAAGCAATCAAACTACACTACAAGTACAACAACAGGAAGAGACATGTACATGTCTATCATGTGCTTATAGTACATGTACAGTGCATATAGAGTACATGTACATGTAATAGATGCTACACGTACATGTACAGTAACATGATACCAGTCTAGGTACAGTTAGTTACTTTATACATTCAAGTACAATGTAGTACTTCATACTGTTATTGTTTGTTATGTTGAAATGTACTACATGCCCAAATATGGTATACAGTAGAGTCCAAACTCAACACAGTGAATTATTAATTGTACATTTTGTAAGGCATGTAGTTTTAGGTCATATTTTCATGTAGTGCTCACTGACTATATCTTGTAGTTTTTGTCAGCTGATCCTATGCAGTTGTTAAGAACTAAAACACGTGGTGTAGGGACTGAGTCTTATAGAGCACCTGAAGTTAACTCTGGGCGTGGCTATGATCCTGCAGCAGCTGATGTTTGGAGTCTTGGAGTGATGTTATTTTTCTTTGTAAGTAACTTGACGTGTACCCTTTGTTTGTTAATAGTAACGTTTTATAATTATTGCTATAAAAATAAAAAGCAATTATGTGTTTTGTAATGATTTAGAGTTTTGGACCTCATTAAGAATTTTAATAGTTTAAAAGTTGTTCTATTGTAGTGACTCTCCCATTGTGTACATTAGTATCATAATAAGGTAATGTTCAACAAAATCATTAATTTATAGTACATGTACATTTACGGTACATTACAGTGATTCAATGACTGTAGTGATATGGGATGACAAATATACATACATGTACTGTCTCTATACATTGTATATTGTTTTGTTAGTATGTTTTTGCACTTTGTTACACATTGATATTCTATAATGATTTAGGTTGGTGTTGAGCAGATGTTTAATAAAGTTCAATTTTTAGATGCTTACTCGAAACAAATATTAGCTCCACTTGGTATCTTCTTTCCTTTTCCTTTACATTGTTCCAAATTAGACTCCTACTTAAGAAGGTATGATATTCTGCATGTAGTATATTTCAGTTTGGCCAGCAATGTGACGGCAAAAGTAATCTCTTAAAATGTCATGTAGACTTCTTTTTTACAATGTACAATGTACTGTTGTTACTAGCCTTGACATCTTTTATACTACCCCAGGATTTTTGTATAAGTGCTCAGTGTGCTATACTCTTTCCAATTAGAGTTTGTTAGTGGTTTTATAGGATTTCAATAATGAGAAATGTCATCAACCTGTGTGTTGGGTGTGGCCTCACAGCTTATACTCTTTGATGAAAATTTCATTTAAGCTTTTTTCTTTGCTGTTGTTTCCTTGTTAGTATGTCAATCTTATGGTAATGAAGACATTTTGTACTGTTTTTCAAACATTTTTATTGTAACTAGTGAACACTTGTGTGAGTGCTTGTTAATAATATGCAACGTATGTGTGACATCACATCATAGTGGAATGCAACAAAAATACTATTCAGGATTTCTAGTTTAATACCTTCCTAGAGTTAGCACTCATGTTTTAGTTGCAAGATAAATGGTACAAACCATTTCTCTCTAGCTTCTTCCTAGACTGAGATATACTGAGTCAGGAGTCAAATTGGATAGAGTATAGTTCCATGTGAATTTATTTAAATGTAAAAATTACTTATCATAAAACTTGTGTCATGGATATGTGACTGCCATTAATTAAACTAAAAAGTGATGTAACAAAACTAACAAATTCTTGACAACCATTCACTTATGGTATACATAATAAGGTATTATTATCATACACAATGTATCATTATTGATTTTTCTTATTACAGAGATCATGAATTAAGAGCTCGTGGAGTTAATGGGAGCTTGAGAGGAAAATCTCTAAGTAATGAACTCTTTTGGCAGGAGTGGGCAACTATTAGAGATTTCATATCTCCTGACCTGTTTGATCTGTTCAATAGAATATTTGTACTTGAACCGGGTCTTAGAATTACTATTAGAGATATATTACGTCATTCATGGATGAATGTGACTGATGGTATGTCACCAGAGATTGTTAAATCTGACATGGAAAGAAGGTGAGTAGGTTATACGTGCTATATGTTCAATGTACATATGGTTGTGTCAATAAAAGGTTTATGTTTTGGCTTTGTTCTACAGCAGTAATAAGATGGGTACATTAACATGATGGTTATATGTGAGCTATTGCCAACAAAACATACATTACCTTATAAATAATTAATAAAAATAATGTTCACGTGTATGACTTAACAGTTTTGGGTAATATTCAAAATTTTACAAACAATTATTGCTTCTAGCAAATATTGTGATTATGGCAATTATTGGCAACCTGCATAAATTGAAATGAGCATTTGGAAGCAATCTCAACATGTGTCATATTTCAAATACTGTAATTCATAAAAAGATTGCGTGTATCTTAAAATTGCGATACAGTGTAACCCACATAATTCGTTGCTGAGGGGAGAGTGCGATCCCTTTGAAATAGAAGGGTTTTTGAATTATCAGTTGTCCAGTTAATTCAAATTCAGAGTTAAATTTTAACACTATTCCATTAAAGAGAAATGATTGTTTACATAACATAAGTCCAATGAAGGGATTAGAAAAAATCAGTTATTAATGTTTGCTTGCATGTATTAGATGCCATTTCAGTCAGAAAAATCTCTAGATCTCTCAAGATATGATACAATCGGTTGGAATCCTTGCTGTAACATTGTAGTGAGTAAGTCTGTATATCCTTAAATGCTGCAAATGCTTGGCGACTTGTAATGGTTGGCAGAGGATCACCTGTATCGTCTTCTTCACCTTCAGCATTGTCCTGCCTTACTAGGGCCACAATGTCTGCATTAGAGAGTGTTGGTGCAACACTTAAGCTTCGTCGACCATTGCATATTCCATGAATGTGCAAGGCTCACTTGCACATAAGCTGACCATACACACATCTTCCACCTCCTCTTGAATTTCTTCCCCTTCTGTGGTGGCTATAAAACCCCCCTTTCGAAAGCAATTGGTAATTGTTTCTGGAGTTACTCTATCCCAAGCTTCCCTAATCATCTTAAGGGCATCAAGTAAGGAGATCTTGAAATTCTCAACCTTTTCTCCGCTGTCAATGCACTCCATCAGATTTCTAACCATATTTTTTCTGTAGTGGAATTTCAGAGCATTGATTATCCCCTGGTCACAGGGCTGTATCTCACTGGTAGTGTTAGGAAGTAGGAGGAAAACTAATTCAATGGATTGAAGACAAGAGATATGTGGATGTGCACTACAGTTATCCACAAAGAGAACAATCTTTCTGCCTTGTATGCTCAGCGCATTGTCCCACTTCCTTAACCACTCCTCAAAAACAACAGATGTCATTTTTATTTCCTTTGTATTCTGTAGGTAAGTTTGCTATACCAGAAAAGCAGCAAGGGCGCTGAAATTTCCCAATCACCAATAAAGGGCGTTTTTCAGTACCAGTCATGTTGGCACAGACAAGCAATGTTACCCTCTCCTTACTTTTTTTCCCACCGGAATGTGTTTCTCCCTTGACAGCATGGGTTTTATCATAAAGTAGCCGCCAGTAGAGCCCAGTCTCATCAGCATTGAACACATTTTCTGCTGAGTAACGTTGAAGAATGGATCTAAGAGTCAATTCTTTCCACTCATCACACACGCTAAGATCAACTGACGCGTTCTCTCCGCAAATTGCCCTAAACGTAATGTTATGGTGTTTCTTCCATCTTGATAACCAACCATTCGAACAACTCCACGGTACTGTAGGCTCGAGTTCTGAAGCAAGGTCTTCCGCTTTGGCTTTTAGCATTTCACCGCTTAGCGGCACTGACTGTGCCCGCGCTGCAGAGAACCAAACATACAACGCTTCATCTACGTCTAATCTTGACGGGTCACGATTGCGTTTCTTTCCCTTACTTCCAAAGGTAGCCTTCTCCTTGAGAGAATCTTTCTTCTTCATTATGGTAGACAACGTACTCGGAGGGATGTCAAACTCCGCTGCAATTTCTTTCTTCTTTTTAGTGGGAGGAGCCTTCTCAACAGCATTGATGATTTCTAGCTTTCGCTTGATTGTCAGTGATTTGTAAACCCCTCGGTCACGCTTTGGTTGACTCATGTTTCAGCAACGAAACAAGAAACCTAGCTAACTAGAAGAGACGCACGTGGCCTTCAGGAGAGCCCTGTATATTACGTGACTGATTTCCGCGTATTTCCGTATACGCAACCAAACACGCTTTGAAAAGAGCGGTTTTTCCACCTACGAAATAACATACTGCATGATGGTAGGGAAATGACAACTGACTCTAAATAAGCGGAAATTCGCCGTAAGCGTTTTTGAATTATGTGGGTTACACTGTATTTCAAATATTTGTTGTGGTTATAATACATCAATGATGTTATGTCAACTTTAAAGAATGAAACTTAATTAAAATTAAAGAATGGAACTTACCCACCCCTACGTATACGTCGCGCACTCAGGGTTTCCTTCAGGAAATTTGCATAATGTTCGAGGGGTGTGTCATGTGGGTGGGGTTAATTAGTTAATTAATAATTAAATTAATTAATTAATAATTAAAGTTATGTTTGAGTTACAATACTGCAAGAAGTTTCTTGTGGCTTTCCACTAAAACCCTGTGCTTCCGAATACTCTTCCATTTATCTAAACATAATTGAACATCCAAATCTTTTACATCTGATCCTTCTATGCTGATCATTAGTAAAGAGTTCAAAGATGCATTATTTAAGCGAGAGCGAAGTTTTGTTCTAATCCTTCCCAAGGTGCTAAAGCCACCAGAAAGAGTAGTTTGTTTAGCCATGTGTTTGTGGTCAATAATCCCACCCAGTTGTCACATATGCAACGTTTAATGAATATAATTAATAGTGGGTGTGGTTTAGTATTAAAAGTGCGTTAAATAGCTCACATAACGCGCTTTGGAGGAAACCTTGCGCAGACTACCATGTGCCTAATAATTACTAGGGCTGCCTCAATATGGAATTTTTTAATATAGCATATCACAATAACACCAATATCACGATACATCATAATAATGTGTAAATTGTTTATAATGATATATACCATTAAGGAAAAGTAGATCTCTGTACCTTGCAAAGGTGGAGGAAGTTCATTGGGAAAGGGGGGGGGGGCACAACTAATTGTTGATGCAAACCTGAACTAATTCATCATGAATTGTTTTAAAAGAATAATGATTACAAAATTAACACTTATGTAAAGTTCAAAAACTACCAAAGTAATTACGCCTTCTGTCATTGCCTGACGTGAATTGTTTAGCGATTTCCTTAATGTCTAATAAATCTGTTTGTTCTTTATGAATATTTAGTAGCATCACATAGTTTAAAGTTGTCCGCAACATAGTTGAGTGAAGAAATGTTTTCAGTCGATGCAAAGTGGAAAAGCTACGCTCAGTTGTTGGAGTTGTGATTGGCACAGTGAGAAGAGTTTTGATCAAGTTACATACTTGTTTAAACATAGTTTTTCTACTGCTTACAGAATTCAAAATCTCACAAATGGTACGAACATTTGTCGCTCTGCAAATAGGTCGGTTCTCTTCATTGTTTGCTTTAACTAAATTGGGTATCATTTAAGCTGAATGGATAAACGTGGAATGTCCAAAAATTTAGTATATAGAGTAAGTACTTCAGGAACTTTCTGTCTTCTAATGTGCCATTAGCTGCATCAAATAGACGCTTTCTTTATTGTTGCTGCAATTGCCTTGCCATTTAGTCTGGTCTGGCTGAAACGGTTAGATAGCTCTCCAGCACACTAGATCCAAGGCATAGCCAGTGGAAATGGGGAGGAGCCCATACATCTGAGGAGTCATTCTATTAGAGTTGCATAGGAGAGAATAAAGATTGGGAGACAGTTTTTCCTGCTTTTTCAGAGATAGTAAGATGGTATTCATCCCTGTCTTTAAATTCTTTTAAAAGCCTAATAGACTCAGTGCTAAATCTTTTCTCCAAAGCATTGACCATTAGATCAATGGTACCATAATAGAAATCAATACGATATTTGCTTTTGCCAGACAAGTGATGTTGTTGTGTTGCAGGTGTGTCATCTAATCTTTGAGAGACTCTTCTTTTTGGTATTAATAGTTCTTGATTGTCAAATCCTAAGCTTTGACCCTTTTCTTGTGCTTGAATATAGTATTCATCAAAAGATTTTTCACATCTCTTTTCCTTCCTTGAAATAGTCATAGGTGTTCTCAACAACCTCATTTGTTTATGACCTCTGTCTCTTTCTGTTTGGCATCTACTGCAAAGTCCCATTTTATCTGTTTCTAGACTGAACGACATCTATTGTCATTAGAGCTTCTATGATACAATACAATGTTTTTTGTTTCGCCTAATTAGTTAGTCCAAAAAAATTAAGCTTGTCCCCCACCAATAATCATTTTTATTATTAGACTAGTTGAGTATTGAAAAAATACTCAAATCTGATTGGTCAATTAGTGGGGAATACTCTCCCATATTGACAAAAGGTTATTGCACTTCTCTTATCTTATCTAATCTTTCAATCTACAAGTTGTCTACATACAGTTCAAACTTGCAGAGGCATGCCTTTTGCACAATTTATTTGCGTACATGAATTTAATTGGTTAGTTTAGATAGCAACCATCTGCGTCTATAGCAACCACTTAAGCATAGCAGCTGGAAAGTGAGTGGGCTAGCTCAGCCTCAGTAACTGTGTTCAGTGTATTGTGATTGGTAGACGCTAAATTTTCTCCAAATGAAGTCACCCAACTAAGCGGACACAATAACCTCAAGAGCTCGGACTGTTACATGAAAGTGTCAACACAAACACAAAAGGACATGTCATTCTCTCTGAGCCGCAAGGCTGCAGATCGCTCCGCTCAATCTCAAGTGGCAACCGTATGGCATTCACCTAGTAAGCGTCCACATGATACTGATTTTCAACAACTCACCACAAAAGATCCCATATCCAATCTATTTACCAACAATTCATTCACCGACTGCACAATTCAAATCTCAATAAACCATCAATCTAGATGTACTGATGGCTCAATCGAACCCCAACATAAACGAAGATGCTTATTTATTGATGACAGTGACTCAGATTGATTGAATTATATTATCTTTAATTATAATTCAGTGATGAATCATTAATAATAATTTTTAGTCTAAATAATAAATAAATTATTGCATTCGTTTTAGTCGAGCAATAAGGGAAAATATTCAGCTTTCGACTTCTGTATTGGCCCTCCCTTCGGTCGGGTCAATACTGCCAGTCTCGAGCTGAATATTTTCCCGTATTGCCCTCCTACTCTTGCAATAATATATATGTATATGATTAGTGTTGTATAGCAATATAAAGGATATAAAATGTATATATTTACAATATTAATATTATTTATTATATATTTCTCTCTTATTCAGATGTCCATCAGATATTAGAATGTCTCGAGATGCTAGTCCTAGAGTAATGGGATCTAAAGTACTTGGAGGAGTTGATCAGGTCCGTTTCATGCTGTGGTACTTATAACTTACACATATAGCAGATTGTTCCTTTACCAATTATAGACTGAACATAATTCTGTATACAAGTTATAAAGTTGGTGTGTCCATCTGGTTGATGTAGCATTATTACTCTATATAAAAGTCTTCAAAAAAGAAAAAAACTATATGATAACAGCTCTATAAAGGCTTTTACTTAATGGAATGTATTATTTGGCTAAAGAACAAAATATTCAGAACATTGCTGCATGGACAACATATTCTGCTGCCTCCTAGCAATGTTGAAAGGGTGTTATAGCCTCACTCTCATTCTCTAATGCATCTTCGTCATTGTTACTGTTGTCACAACACTGTACTAATTGCAAATAAAAATTATACAAGTCTCAATTGATCAAATTAATCTTCCACTGTGAGGTACTACTTCCTCTGATTCTAGCATGTCTGGTGTTTATGGATGTAACTCTTTTAATAATTCCTAGATTGCCTCATACAAATCTTTGAAGTTGTTTATTCTCATCATGTTACAACTTTTGGCTTTAGAAAGAAGTGGTTTCAGTCTCAGGATCAGGCATGAAGTTAAATAAGGTTTAGCTCTTCTTTGAATATGATTCCAAACTACCCTCAACATGAACTTGTGTAGGGTTAACTGTTGACTTGATGAATAAGATTATAAGGACTTAAAGGTACTTCAAAGTACTTACAAGTATTTAAGTACTTGTGAGTACATAGCTCAGTATTTGAGTACAAGTACAAGTACTGTACAGAAATGAAGGAAGGACTTAAGTATAAGTACAAGTACTTTCATAGTTGTACTTATAGTACTTACGTGCAAGTACCAACGTACTTGGTCCCATGACTGATTGCAAACATGTAGTACTAAACATTTTGACTTTAACAAAAATGTAAATATATAAAAATGACCAGCAATTAAAATAACAGCTTATAATTGTTATAATTTTCATTTTGTAGGTGGTTCTACGTGAGAGTTTATCAGGAGCTAGTCGTGATGATATCCAGTTTCCTGAAGACTCAGAAACATGGCCATGGTCAATACAACTACAACATTTAGAGAGTATACAATTGTTACTATTAGATAGTGATATTCAGGTAAGCTGTCAAATTGTTGGCAATTATTATATGTGTCAATATGGTTGCTATATTTCGATCAAACTGACTTCTCCCATATGGACACAGTAGCTACTGTAGCAATTTGTTTATGTGTACTAGGTTTTTTCAAAACTTTTGACTTCGAAACAAATTTCTGCGGTTCTACTTTCCTGTTGTCATATTAAACAAAGATTCAAAGATTGTATTGCATAATTTGCTAGAGCATTTCAAAGTGCTCTGATTGTATTAACATGATCATACAGTTCACTACAATACTTGGTATTTTCTATAATAATAGTCATAAAACAATTGTCCATCTGTAGGTTTATAAGTATCAAGGCATAGACCTCTTATCAGGTCTATAAGTGATTTATAAACCTTCAATAGAGAAGTTTGGCAACATACATTATATTTTACAGAGCTTAGTAGTTATTTTTCGTCGATTTCATAATAAATACAACATGTCTTTAGGTGCATGCTCATGTGATTTCTGTTTTTATTATGATCACTTTAGGAGTTGATAATGGATCTTCAACTAGCTCGTAAACTTCTTGATGATGTCTTAATACATCCAACTAGTGAAGATCATCGAACTGTCTTTATTAGTCATATAAATGCTGACTGGATTGGTAAGACATCCTTTTACTGTATATATATATGTGTGTGTGTGTGATCTATATGGGCAATGACACTTTGTGAATTTTCTTTTCATTTATTGTTATAGCTCAACTTCTCCTTGTTTTGGGATTCCTTCCTCGGGGCCACACCCTCTTTCTTCTTGATGAGTATCTCAACCTTTCTTTCCTTGGTGCTGCAATAACATTCCTTCAAGGTGTGGAGCTAGCAGTCACTAGATCTGTTATTGCAACAACATGGTAACTTTGGAAGAAATACCTTGCTACATATATGATTAAACAGCAGTTTAATTGATAATGTTGACATGTGTATTCCTATCTATTAAACTATTTACATGTAAATGTTCCATAGTTTCATGTTATTTTAGTATAGGTTGTGCTAAGACCATATTTGTTACCCACTTCTCTAACTAACTTCATGCCTCAACTCTTCTCTTTGTCTCTTTTGTCTCTCTCTAGTGGTGAGGAGGAGGATGAAGACACTGAAGAGGATGAGGTGATGGAAATGGAAGGAATACCACTAGAGGACCAAGTTGATTCTGTGTTTAGACCACCAGTTTTTGAGGGAGGGTCTCAAGGAGAGAGTACTGCCTCAGAATCAACATCTATGCCTAAATATTTTAGGAGTATATCGGGAGTTGTAGAGGAATTACCTAATTCAAGTAAATATCATGTTACTATATCATTTATAAATCTGTTTATGTGTTGTTTGTTGTTAGTGGACACACCAATGGGATCACAAGGCTCTGGTGTATGGACTATGAGTACACAGAGCTCACAGGTGAGGGTAATATATGTGTTTGTTTACTAAGATTTATATTAAGGCTACGTGAGAGTATTGATATCAACATTATCCATTATCCTGATATTATTTTGAAAGTTTTAGTAAAGTAGACTACATTTTAAAGCTAAATGTATAATTACATAATTGTAAAAAGAGTCCTAAGATTATCATGACATTGTTGATTCTGTTATGCTTGAAGTCTAAGTCCCATAATGTGGAAATACATTCAATTAGCTATGGAAGTTTGAATTTACTGAATGCTCTATTCTCTCAGGATGAAGTACCTGAAAGTCTTCAACTAATTCACGAGTGGACAGCTGACTTCTCTCATGATCATAAACTCATTGAATTGGCCACACCTCTTCAAGTTTTGATACCCAAACAGTACAAGGCTGCCTCTGAGTTTTGTAAAATGTCCGGATTACTTTGTAGCTATGGTCTATATCAAGTGAGAAAAGAAATGTACTAAGTTATGTTATAGTTGCCTTGACTGTCTTGTATCTATGAAAGATTATTGGTATTAGTAAAAAAAATAAAAATAAAAAACTAATAAAAATAAAAATGAAATCTTAAATAATGTAAATTGTTTGAGACTAATCTTTAATTAGATAACACGATAAGTGTCAATATTTATTGTCTTGTTTCTGTTAGCATATAATTACATATATATAATGGGAAATATTTATACTTTCCTCTACAGGTAGTTTGTCATGATCAACTTGCTGTTTATTGTCGAGGAAATACCACCTCTTTTTCTGCAAGAATTGTTCATGCTAGTAATGAACAAAGTAAGTCTGAACCTTAACCAGTTACTTTGTTCATAGTTTGAATACTCAAGTATCTCTATGATATCACAACTCAGTATACACTACGTACTAAGTGTCCTCCATTCAGTGTTGTATGTATGTGAAGGCAAATTATAATAGATTATGTGTTTGCATGTGTGTCTGTCTGTGCGTGGACGTGTGTGTGTTGTTTATTTGTCTGCCTGCACGTCTGTCTTTTGTTACCCAGTTGTTAAATATCTTGTATCCCTTTATAAATTGCACGTCTTGAGGAAATCAAGTAATCGTATTTATGAAGTATTTATTATTATTGTAAGTTGTTTTTTGTTTATTGTAGGTATTATTAAGGCATATATATCTACGTGGTGTTTCTCAGGGACTGAAGAATGGTCACTCATCCTTGATAAGTTATCCAAAGACATGGCACAATATCTTCAACAGTGACTTATATTTTTGTTGATATTAAAATCAGTACATTATTTTTCAAAATCATTTTCACAAAAGGTTATTTTACTTGCACCAATGCTTTAGTATAATGTAGGTAATAATTATAACTTCTCTTTCACTTTAATTTTTACATTATAGTATTTATTTATAACAGGACATGAGATGTTGTCTACGTGAATCTCTCCAGTATTTTACTTTAGTAATTTATTATTCATTAAATTTTTAATCAATATAGTTTCTAAACAATAATTAAATCTAAACTATATATGAACTTTCAACCTGATTGTTGTTAATTCATTAGTCTTTAAACATTGATTGTTGAAATAGCATCGTCACGTATTAAAGAGGTACTGCTATTAAAGCACTCTCTGTAGTATTAAGTACTGCACCAATAGCAGTCTTTGACTGGTCTAAGCTGGATCAACAATAATTGTATTGAAATGACAATATTGATTAATTGTTATTCCTTTTATATAATACCTTCAAATTGTCTCTTATTGATGTAGTGTAGTTTATTAAGTTTTATAATTATTTTCTGTGTACTTACTGTGTGGTTTATTAGTCATGTCAATTTTGAATAGTTATTATAGTTATAATAATATGAATTATTAATTATTTATTACCTGCGGTAATTACCCTGACGTCAACAGTTTCACTGTGGCTAGTTCTATCTGATAGTCTCCTTTTAAATTGTTAATCTTTGTTATACACTGATCTCAGTAAGTTACTTCGTAAGTTTTATGAATTTACTTTGGCCATATATTTCATTGCTACTGCATCAGTGTGGCCAGTCTGACTGACTGGTAACTGTGACATAGGTTGATTGTTGATATTCACTTTTTGATGTACCCTACTAGTCAAACAAGTAGACTTAGTGTTCACCAGTCATAATTCAGTATCATTATGACTATTGATTACTGATGAAACTATTATTATAAAGAAACCTGTCTATGACAGGTTACTATAAGAATAAGTGAAAGTCATGATTTCTATGATGGTCTATAAAGTTAGTGTCGCAATTGTAGGGGATTGTAGTCTGAGCATAAGCTTTCCTCTATTTTATATGTAAGACTTCATGAATTCTTAGATGTAGTGGAAATACTGTCTTCTTAGCATCAGTAACAAGTGACAAAAGGTTAAAAGCAGAAGAGAACTATTTTAATGATGATGAAGACAATCCATCTGAGACTCAAGGAGCCTTCTTAAATGTAAACGTTATCTGACATTGATTAAAATTAAACAATGGTAATATTGCCAACAAATTAAAATACTGATCTGTTTTTTACGCTTACTGTAGAAGAATCTATCCCTATTACCTGTCATTACCTCATTTTCTTCTCTGAAAAACTGCTACTCTATTTGTCATATACATGTGTTATTTAAAGTTACATAATTATGATATCAAACTTAAACTGATTTGAAAATCAAATGGTAAGCTACATTGTAACATATTACTTACATTTTCTAAATGCATATGTAATTATAGTTTTTATATTATATATATATGACTATATTCATTAGATTATGTCACCACATAATATTTTGTTAGAAGTAATTGTGTTGTGAGCTCTAGACTCTTATTGAATTGCAATGACTATTGAGTGTCCATCTCACTGCATGTAAGTAAAAGTGTATTAACAAATACTGATAAGTATGATATTTAATATACAGTATGGTATATACACTGTAAAAATTATATGTTATTTTAGCAACTAATTTGTACTTTACGTGGATGGATTACTATGGAATGTAGATTTTCTGCGAATTACTCACTGTATAATTTGTTGATAAAAGCACAACACACCAATAACAACAACCATGTAATGTACAAATTAGTTGTTAAAATGACATATTAATTTTTACAGTGCACTTATCTGTTTCATATCCCTGCAGCATGTACAGTAATGACAAACTGGATATAATATTACTTGGGATTATAGTACTGGGATCAAATGTGACATCAACACTGCTCCTACACAGTTATGTGAGGTTGCAAGTGTTATTTGTGTCATCATATCTTCTTATGCTACAATTGAGCTACTAGTTATGTCTTGAGTTCTATATTCTTAATAAACTGTAGTGACTTTTGAATGTCAATATATGTCATCACTCTTCTGTAAGGAGGTATTGAAGTGTATTAACTAATATTATAAATTATGCTGGTAAGCACAAGCCACAATATTCAATATGTTATGTGATTACCTGTATTTTTTATTAGACATAAAGATATATTGCAACTTAAACTGAATATGACACTAGCAAATTTGTAAAAGTATGTTCAAAAGTCACATTACTTGGATTATACAATATAGAGATCAGATGTAACATCATTACTACTCATATTTACGTATGCATGTAAACTTAACAAATATTACTTTTGTCACATTCACCACCTAAAACCAGCATACTATTAATCAAGCATATGGCTATATATGTATACACATATAATAGCAACAGACGTACAAAAACAATAGCTTAGCTTGTTTTTTTTTAATAATATAATGGTAGCTCCAGTAAACAATTAATCACATTTGCTATCTTTTCCTTTTTCTAGCTAGACTACATGAATACAAAGTATATATACATGTTGGGGTGGCATGTTGTTGGATTAGAAAGAGAAGAGTAATTAATCTAACTAAATCATCTTTTTATTATTATTATTATTATTATTATTATTATTATTATTATTATTATTATTATTATTATTACTGCTATGTGATCCCACAAGGGATATAGGTATCAACAGTACCTTTGTGGTCTTTATTGCCACCGTTCTATTAGCAAAAATCATTGGCCTTTTATTGAAACAGTAACTTTTATAAAATGATATTTCAATATAAAATGTGATTGGTTGTTTAACACACCTACAAATACATTCAAAAGTATAAACAAAAACTATTGAACTACTATGGAACTGATGAATCATTTAATTGAACAAATAACCTCTCAGAAAGGAGAAACATGTGGTATGTAGGAATGTCCTGTTATAAATTCCATAGTGTCAACCCTCACACATAGGCCCAGCATCCATGAAATTTCTTGTGTTTAACTGACAACAAAATTACTCCATGCCATGTGGTAAACGTATATATTACATTCCTTTGCTATTTTGTTAATAAATTCAAATTACCACCTCAGATATGTATTAAATTATACTTAGCAATGTGTTTTAGAATTCTAAGTGCATTGATATCAATAGAGGTCAGTTGTATTATTTTAGCATTTACCTTTATAGAAAAGAGGAGTGACTGATTCAGTGTTTATTTTTAGTTGCACTTCACAACAGAGAGAATTAAATTAATAGTAATACCATTAGATTGAGAAACAGGATGTGAATAATATTAAATTAATATACAGGATGTCGAGTATTAATTAGTCCAGTCATAACTCTTACTTTAGGCTACTTTTCTTGTCCTTCCAGTTCCAAAATACAAATTGACTAGCTAAGCTTTTTTATATAATATGAAGACTTATCTGTGGACTGTTCTTATATTAATACTTTTATCACAACTTATGAAGAGTAAAGGTAATTACTGTGAATAGGCCATTGTGTCATTTCAGTGATGTTACTGTTAATATATAATTATACTTATATCAACTTTTATTAATAAACCGCTGAGATTGCATTTTTATGATATGCTAGATTTACCAATTAACTGAACTGTTTTCATTCCTTATAGCTCGATGTACTGATGGTACATTAGATATTATTAATCAAGTTAATGATGATGTCAAAGACAATGGACAACTCTTTATTTGTTTAGATGACATGTGGCTTCCTATCTGTTCTGTTGACTTTGATAATGAAGAAGCACGAGCAGCATGTCGTCAACTTGGATTTGTAGATGGAAGTAAGTTATGTAATATTATAGTAACAATGTCTCCTGTTACTACAAACATTAATTTGTTAATTATATGCAATCAATGCTAACTAAAATTATAAATTTTAAATCTGATTATTCAATTTGTTTTACTGATATTAAGTAACCAATAATACAGGTTGAATATATAATGTATGGTTTTAGTAAAATGACATTTCTAAATGCGACTAAAATAGAAATATATATTCATTTTATATGGCATTGTTTGTATATTAAGAGTATGGCTTACCAGCTAATCTATCAAAAACTAAAGGTTGGAGGTAAAGTCAAGTGATTACTTTATTATACAGTTATTTATTATATTATTTGTGAGGTCTAAGTATTACAGGAAGTGAGTCAAGTGACACAGGTCAAATTATATGCATTCCAAGCAATAGGGTATACTATATTATATTTGCTACAATATAATTTTATATTAATACAAGTTTGTTAAAACAAAACATTCAAGAGTCCACTCTATAAATCAGATGTGTTAGCATAGAAGCAACAATGTGATTTTTATTTAATATAAAAATCATTCTTAACATTATTGTTGTACCTTTAGTCTATATTTGAGCCTTTATTGTCTTCTGAGTCCATACATGTTTATATAACTAATGACACCTAGATGTACTATTTGGTGCTGATATGTATATTATAATCTTGGTTTTGAAACATCATTATTTTTACAGAGTTACTATCAGAGACTAATCGACAAGCTAATACCATTTTCAGTGAAATTTTTTTCTTTTGTGATGGCTATGAAGATCATCTCACTAATGGTGGATGTATTAATAGAACTGATTTTACATGTCCATCACAACAAGGAGGACGACTGCATTGTTATAATAGTAAGAATTATGAGCAATGATTTGTGACTGAATTTGTTGATAATGTATTTAATAATTAGGAAGTAACTTTGTTGATACTTTGAATACATTTATGTTTTACTGTACCTGCCAGTAGTTCCTATAATCATTTTGGGCCACATGGTTTCTATAATGTCTATGTTCAATGTAACATATATCATTTTGTAATAATGCGTGCTTGTATGTGACATTTTAGAACAAATGAATTAAATTGCATTCTTTAACTGTCAACCCATATAAACAATGAACCCTAACCAAAAGTACTATAAGGTGGGTGTGACACTAGTAATGCGTAAAGCTTCTCAATAGCTTGATTTTCTCACAGCTTCCAGCTTTCTATAGCTATTGTCATCCTCAGACACTGCTAATAATTATGCAATCTGTCTAGCTTTAGTCAGTTTTTTACAGTGAAGTCAATACCTTCTAAAACAATTATACAATGATTTTTTCAATTATAATCTTGCTTTAATTATGAATTTGATAGCACATCATAAAATTTAATGTACATGTATTTTAAAGCTTATATACTTTATATGTAATCTAAAAGATTTGTCAATTTTCATTTTTTGTATTTTATTATTAAATGTAGGTATGTGCAATAAAGGTATGCCAAAGTTCCACATAAAAGAATAATAAACAATCTTTTAGTGTCATAATTTGATAAAATGTACATAAGCTTATTTATGTATAGCCATTACAATTATAATATTATATTGTAGTATATCACAATTTTCTTTATAGGTTTTCTCTCATTTCTGTACATGAATGTTCCTGGGCTAACGAAGTCTTTTAAAATTAGCGACGAGTCTGGAAGTGCTCTGTTCAATCTTACTGTTGACATACCAATTGGGACTGGTACAGCAATGATTGGACATGTAAGTATACATTATAGACACATTGTTTTACTTCTAAAATATAAAGTATTTAAAGACTAAGGCACTCATTGAATTTTAATATTACTTAATGTACAAGGAAAACCATATGTTGTATTAGATTATAGATACTGTATATAATGTAGTACACAGCACATTAATACACAATATGAGAAAAACATCAATGTGAAAACAATACTATAAAAACATTAAGAATTTCTTGATGTGCAAATTAACCTCTTTCTTAATGCATATTTCCATTATTGTATGAAAGATGATATTAGTAAAATGTTTTATTTCTATTTCAGTTCTATGACAATGGAATGATTTCCTTTGGTCCTAATATTGTAGAGAATTTTTCATCTGTCAGATTGGACGCTAACATGAACTATGACATTTTGTTACCATTCTTGGAGAAGTCAAACATGCAAGACATTGGAGTATTATGTGGACAATTACACTTGAAAGCTAGCCAAACCTTACAGTCGCCTCTGTTCACAGTAGTTGACAGATATGTTCAAACAAATGGTGGTAATGATGGAGTTAACTTTACTGGTGAAGTACTGTTCTTTGTGGAATCAATTCGATTAGATGGTACTGAGGTCTGTATTATACTGTTGTTTGTAATTGTCTTATATCACTATAAATATTAATAAGAATTAACCTATTAAAAATTGTGTCTGCTCTTTATTAAAAAGTTGATGTCAAATATGTGAAATAAATAAACAGGCTTTACAGAAGTGTGTATGGTGCACTGGCACAATATGATTTAATGAAAATGTTTTCCAGTATATTCAGTGTATATTTTAATGCTGCATGAAGTAACATTTTATTTCTGTTTTTAGGAAGTAGTATTTCAAGATATCATTGTCAGTGATTACACAAAGACATTCGCAGTCTTTATATATAAATGTGATCCTATATTAATACCAATTAGTGCTATCATTGGATATAGTATTGCTAACTTTAGTTCTGAGACATTTCGGTATTCTGAGACACCATTCACTCACCTAATGTCCTGTATTAATTCTCAAGTTAATGTAGAATATTATAATTTGATGTACAGCCTGACTAATAGAGTTCCAGGTACTTATATATATTGTATACAACTTATATGTTATTTTTAAATGACTCTGTAGTATACAATAAAAAGAAGAAACGAAGCACTATGAAAATAGTGAAGAGACAAACAGGACAATGTGCTAGTGCTAACCTAACATTATCAAGCTGTTGTAGACCTTTTCAAGACCCCACTAGTTCATGTCGTGTTATTGATAATAATGGTGAGAGTTGTTACTGTGACTCACTGTGTTTTGAAAGAAATGACTGCTGTGATGATGCTCCAGTTCAAGCTCCTTGTATTCCATGTAAGCAATATCCTGACATATTTTATTTACAATCACATTTAGTATTATCATCAGTATGTATACCATAGTTACACGAGTTATTAATTGAATATGTTATAGTATGTACAAGTGACACAGTTAATCAAGCTGGTGATACTTATTATCCTCAAGGACCAGTTAGTATATGTCAAGATAGACTACCAAGGTAACATTTACTTCAAATGGAATAGTATATTACTCTCTGAGAAAAAATGAACGATGTATTTTATACTTGTACTTTCTTAACAGTTTTATACTGCAGCCAAGTTCCAATTTTTCATTAATAAGTCAAGCTGTAGTGTGTCAACAAATAGTTGATCAGATTACAACAATTGGACAGGGTAAGTAATACAAAATTGTTAATAGTTATTAGTTATAGATTGTATGATGGTTATTACATACCTACATATATATATCAAATGTCACCAGTATTTCCTTCACTTAATTACAGATTTTGCAATGGTTGGAATTCGTACACAATCTTCCTTTATAGTGGATCGAAGAAATATAAATTGTATTGGAATTGAAAGGATGCTACAGAATTGTTCATACACAATGTTAACATCTCATGTCATTCGAAGTTCAATGGACACACTTGTTGTTGATTGCAGAGGTCAGTTACATTGTAATGACATTATGTGAGCATATCCATTGTTGTTTACTTATTTACTTATCAAACAACGTATGTTATAATTTTATATACATGTACTTGTCAAACCACTAAACTTCGAGATTCTTTATATTAATGAATTAGGATAAGCGTGTCCCTATCAGTCTTCATCATCCTAATAATGTGACATTCAAACCCATTTGGTGAAAACTACATTTCTTGCTTAGCAAAATGGCTTTTATCTATAAGCTATAACATTAGATGACTTCCTACTGAGTCTGAGGAGTGAAGAAAAAGGAAGGCATAAATCTAATTTAGATGTTGGATTAAATATAAAAAATCCTAAAAATCTTGAAAATTCTATCTAGTTAGAGGACTGACCTTTTTTCAGATCGGAGCCATTTTAAACACCATATGCATTGTTGCAGAAATCTATGGTATCTTTTACATTGCCATGCTACAAACAAACTAGTTTTTTTCTTGAATGAGCACTATGTTTGGCAATATATTTGCTATAATAACCAATATAACTAGCTATTAATGTTTTAATAGTTGAAGCAAAATTAACCAGGTTATATAACATGACAGCAGATTGATCAAGAAATAAGAACTTGGAACTTTCAACATAGTAGTACCAGGGCTACTTGAAGTGAAGCACCTGGGGTGTCCTTGGCCCCACAATAAAGGGACTCCAGACTAGAGCTTATCATATAGCATGAATGTTAATGCCAATGCATATGTAAAATGTTACACTTTGATTGTTCATGTAAATCATATTTTGATCTAAGTTACACTTTTAATTTACAATATGTCCAAGTCAATTATCCTCCAAAATGTATTTCACTATTAAAACAAGGTGTATATATCTTACACCATATAGACATGTTAACATAACACCATTGTCTTTCCATACACCAAGTAAGAATCAATCAGTAGAATATCACAACAGAGCTAGATATGTTGTATGAAATAAGTCACAATTCATTGTCATGTTGTTATTATATCAACAACTACTTTGCATAATATTTTAAAACAAAGCAATATTAGTTGATATTACATGTAATGATAGGTATGTACATAAAGAATTACGTATTAAAAAAGTCTTCAGTCTCAGTAATAGAATAACAATTCAGACATATATTGTACCCTTTTGTTGTATAAATTTGAAATGTTATTCCATCTTTATAAATAATATTATGAATCTTGCCTAAAATTGAAGCTCCTTCCACCTTTTCCAGTAAGAAAATGTTGTGAAAGTCTTATAGTAGTCTCCATATATTTGAATCTATTTCAAGTGGGGCTTAAAACTTCTTTAAAGCTTCCAGAGGTTTTTATCCACCACCAAAGAGGAGGCCCTTAAAATACCAACTGTCCTTTAGTAGAAAAGCAAAAGCAATTTTTAGTTTACTCCAAATTTATCAATCATACCAATGAGTTCAAATATGACTTTTCCAAGTTAATGATTTCATGATATATCATACGAAATATATCTGACTTATCTATAGATTTTATAGCAGCTAATGCTTCAAGTTGTATTAATGGTGCAATAAGACTAAATCCACTTAATGAGTCACTACTGGCACCTACTCAAGGATTAATAGAAATCTGTATTGCTGGAAGATGGAACAGAACATGTTCATCTAATATTGGCAATAATGATGCTAGAGCTATTTGTACAATAATGGGACTACCATCAAATTGTAAGTTATTTTTGAAATAAAATTATACACCAACTAAAAGTCTTTATTTACAATTATTTTCGTCTATCTTTGACCATTGTTTTTCTGCCATGATTTTGCTTTTTCTTAAATTACAAGGTATTCTACTAATACCTCTTATGAACATACTGAATATCTGCAATTAATTTGTTTTATGGTTACTGTGTTATATCTATATTGCCATCTTGATCACATTATTGTAATAAGAACATTATAAAAGATATTTCTATAACTTTATAATTCAAGTTTAAAAAATTAGACTTTCTATTTGGTTTTAAAGTGTATGATTATGATAATAAGAAAATGGCACTTGTTTGTAACTACAAATATTTCTAGCATTTAAATTATATTCATTTCTAAAATATTACTAATCATTACATTTAATGCTTAATCATAAATCCTACTTTTTTGTAGCTGTAGGTATAGCTTTTGCCGGCATGTTGACCAGTTCTGGCATTACAGCACTCCATTGTGATCCCAATATTGCCAGATCATTAAGAGATTGTACAATAAAACAAGGGACTTGTTCTGAATCTGTTGTGGCTGTAATTGCTTGTGGTAGCTCTGTTATTACTGGTGAGCTATAGTATAAAAGTTTGTTACTGAGCGATAACCCCATTGGACAAAATTATGTGCTAGATTTAAAGGACTGAATGTTTTTTCATATATAGTATTTCCTGTTCTTGATGTCACTCAAAGCACTACCCCTACAACTACTCCAATTAAAATAAATAACAACAAGTCACCTGCTGTGTATATAGGGATTGGTGTATCATTGTTTGTACTAGTAATCATTCCAACACTGATATTGTTACTAATACTGATAACAATACGAAAAAAAATTGTCAGAAGAAAAATTAAGGAAAATGATCTTTATAGTGAACAAAAGGGTTCTTCAAACAATCGATATGTTAATAATATAGCACTATCTTCAACAGTTCTGTCAAGTAAGTCATTCACAAAAATTAGATGCACACAAATATACTTATAGTAAATTCTGAATTAAATATTATTACTCACAAAAATAAACATTCTTTATATCAGTAACTTTTAGTCTAAGATACTCCTTCATGCTAAATCATTATCACTATTACATAGAAAATACATCAACTATAGTAAAAGAGGATTTCTTAGAAAATTTAGAATCATCTGGACTAATTATTCCTTACAGTCATCTCAGACTTTTAGATTGTGTGGGTCAAGGTATATACTGTACACATATGACAGTTGTTTATGTTATAATGTCTCACAGGAGAATTTGGTCTGGTATACAAAGCTCATTTATTCAATGATCAGGGAATACCTACTGATGTAGCTGTCAAGACACTTAAAGGTCAGTGAGTGAGTAGCAACTCACAATAGTACAGCAAATAATTAAAATGCAATCATGACACCATGATAAAAATGTATAAAAAAGGTGTTTGAAATATTCAATTGTAACATACTTTGTTACTAATTTTATTTTATAATAATTGTATGTACACAATGATATTATCTTATTTCTATTTATAGGTTTTTATTCTCAGGATGATGTTGATGATTTATTAGTTGAGAGTATTAAAATGAAACAACTGAATCACTTCAATGTAATGACACTTGAAGGAGTCTGTCTTGATGCTGGTCCTGCACCTTTTATAGTACTTCCATATATGGCAGGTATATACATTAAGTTAATATGGTATTGGTATGTACATTTAGTTTAGAAAAATATTAATGGCAATATAACAATGACCTCAAATATCAAAATTTCATACATTTCACATTACTTGTAAATAAATTAGAACATCTTCAGGCAAGTTAATACTGTTGGTGTAGCTACAATGCAGTAACTAAAACATAATAGTTCTAAATCAATTCAAAAATATAAATGCAGTCTTCATAAGTTAAACCAGTAACTTTAGATACTCTATGCACATCATTTCAACATAAGACTTAAATTCATTTGACTAAATAAATTTTAAAAACCATAATATGTAATAAAAATCATTTTTTAAATTTTTTTAGGAGGAGACTTGTTAAGTTATTTAAAGAGAAACAGGGATACCTTAGTAGTACTAACTGATGAAGAATATGTAAGATATTCTAATAAATTGAGTACACTGTGACTTTAATTCTTCCAACAATTTAGAAAGAAAAAACTGAAATTCAACTACTGTCCATGTGTCTACAAATAGCTAAAGGTATGGAACATATAGCTAAACAGAACCTTCTACACAGAGATTTAGCAGCAAGAAATTGCATGTAAGTTCATTGATATATCAATATACCAATGAACATATCACCATTCAACAATACTTAGTAATCTTTTTTTGTCATTGCAAACGTTCTACATATAGGATTGATCATCAAGGTATCATTAAAGTTTCAGACTTTGGACTTTCCAAAAGTTTATATGAAAAGATGTACTTCAGACAAGATAAAAGTGATGGAGTTAAACTGCCAATCAAATGGATGGCAATTGAGAGTATTGATGATGGAATATTCTCAGAAAAGACTGATGTGGTAAACTAATTTTAAAATGTATCACTTAATTAATAAACATTATTTCTGGTATATTATTTAGTGGTCTTTTGGAGTCACATGTTGGGAAATATTTAGTGGTGGAAAGGTTCCATATGGAGGGATTACTCCAATGAGTCTGCTTAAATTGTTACAGGAAGGTTATCGAATGGAAAAACCAAACAATACAGCATGCTCACAAAAAACGTGAGTTAACAAAAATTAGCACTAATCTGTGACTGCAATAGTAATCCTATTCACTGTACAATGGTTTATGATTTAGTTCTCCATCCTCTTTTTATATAGATATGAATCAGTAATATTACAATGTTGGGATAGTTCACCAGATGAGAGACCTACATTCTCAGAGTTGGTAGTTACCATTGAGAATATGTTAACATCAATGGCTAACTATATTGACTTCAATCAGTTCACATTAGAAGTAGAAGAACAGAAAGGTTAATTTATGTTTATATATAATTTGTTTGTTATTGTAACATTTTATTTATTTCACATTATAGGAATAGTGAGTACCACTGATGAGGAATCATCTGAGCTGTGAAAATAAAATCAACTGATATAATCTTTATTCCCTTTTATGCAAATTTACTTCTTAAATTATAAATCAATCTTAATAGACTGCTGTTACTCTTAATTTGGCTTCATTTCAATGCATAAACCTGCAAGCAATCATAGAACAAGTTACTAGAAATTACCTATCAAATTTGAATACAACAAATTACAACGATATAAGACAGTCTTTAATTAATACCCTGAGTGTGTTATATTAGCATTGAAAAGAGTAATTCTTAGGTTAAAGTAGCATGGTTAAAATTCTACAATAACAAACAATAAAAGGAGTATTTCGTATAGACAGTTATGACAGTGTGCTTTTGTAACAGTACATACATTAATTATGAAATATTATGACATTAAGGTGCTTCACCAGATGAGGAAACATTAACATAAATAGCAAACTATAGTTGATTCAATCAATCTTTATTAGAAGTGGAAGACATCATAAAGACATCAATAACAAACATTACAAACATTGTGATAAGTAAGTATAAGGATCATACAATTGATCATGTAAGTTTGAAAATACAATGAAATAACGAATATAACTGTTAATGATATAGTCGTCATTGATCATTCAATGTATGTAATATCTGGGGTTGACAATATGACATTCATCAAATCCTTAGTTTCATTTGTGTATTTAATATAGTGACATAACTATAACAATAACATGTTAATGACATCGATGATGCTTGTGTACATACATAAGTTACTTAAGTGGAGACTAATTGTACTTAGAAAAGGTGTCATGTTTTGACCATCAATGACATGCAGGAAGTGTCACATGTTAATAACATGTGATGCGATAGAGAGTAATGCTCTACAAAGAGATTACTTACAACAAGTGATAGAATCACACTTTAGCAATTCAGAATATATATACTTAATTTATGCATACACTGAAATTAAGTTACAGGAAATGCATAAAATTAATAACAGTATATGTTACAGTATAAGTTACAGTATATATGTGTATGTGTTAGCAGTCTTAAATGACATTACAGGAACTAACACCTGACAACATGACTTGTTGTCATGTGATGCAACTAATAGGTTGAGAATACGTCTTTGAATTGTAAGTGTATTGATATCAATATAAGGCCAGTTATATTATATTGTACTTTAATAGAATAGAATAAAAGTCATTCAGGATAACACTGCTTCTAACGACTAGCTAAAGTGTTTTATATCGATTTGAAGTCATCTATGGACTGTTCTTATTTCAATACTTTCATCACAATTTACGAAGAGGGAAGGTACGTAATTACGACACCATTGCTTATTTCAGTATTGTTAATATTAATATATGTAATATACAATTATACTATATTAACTTTTATTCATGAACCATGTTGTGATATGCTAGGTTTACTAATTAATTTAAATGTTTTCATTTTTTTGTTCATCCTTATAGCTCAATGTACTGATGGTACATTAGATATTATTAATCAACTTAATCCTGATGTCAAAGACAATGGACAACTCTTTATTTGTTCAAATAACACATGGTTTCCTCTTTGTTCAACTAACTCTATAAGTGATGCAACACAAGCAGTATGTCAACAACTTGGATTTGTAGATGGAAGTAAGTTATGATATAACTTGTTATGTAATATTACAAATATAAACTCTCCAATGGGTTAAATGATTTATTTTAATGGTACGAGCAATGAATGCTCAATATAATTGTAAATTGAAGCTTTGAATATCCAATTTTTGCTTGTTTTAAAAACCATGCTGGTTGAACGTTTAATGGTAATAACTAAAATTACAAATTTCTAAATAGGACTAAACTAAGTATATATTATTTTTATGTAGCAGTGTTCATATGCTAAGAGTATGGCTTCATAACTAGTTTATTAAATACCAAATAATGGAGGTATAACCAAACAGTTTCTTTTATTACATAGTCACTTCTGACCTCTAAGTATTACAGGAAGTGAGTCAAGTGACAAAGATCCAATTACATGTAAATACTACATGTTTTACAATATAATTAGTACAAATTTGTTAAAACAAAAAATCCAAGAGTCCATTGTCTAAATCAGTTACATTAGCTTAGAAGTGATATCTTAATTGATACAAAATTGTACTTGACATTATTAATGTTCCTTCATCTGTGCTGTCTTCTCAGTCCATAATTAACTAGAAGCACATTAATGTACTATGTTATGCTAATATGTCTATTATATTCTTCTTTTTTACAGAGTTACTACCAGCCACTAATCCACAAGCTAATACCAATTTCAGTGACATTGTTTTCTTTTGTTATGGCTATGAAGATCATCTCACTAATGGTGGATGTATTAATGTAACAGATCATATATGTCAATTACAACAAGGAGCACAACTACAATGTTATAATAGTAAGAATTATGAGCACTGATTTATGACTGATATATGGTGATATTATACTTAATTGTTTTGATTAAGAAGTAACTTTGTTGGTGCTTTTTCACTGCATATGCCAGGTGTTCTATAAGTGTTTATGTCACATTGTGTCTATTTCTCTTATATAGATTATATGCTACATTGTAACATATTACTTACATTTTCTAAATTCATATGTAATTATAGTTTTTATATTATATATATATATATGACTATATTCATTAGATTATGTCACCACATAATATTATGTTAGAAGAAGTAATTGTGTTGTGAGCTCTAGACTCTCATTGAATTGCAATGACTGTTGAGTATCAATATATTGTGTCCCCACCTTACTGCATGTAAGTAAAAGTGTATTGACAAATACTGATAAGTATGATATTTAATATACAGTATGGTATATACACTGTAAAAATTAATATGTTATTTTAGCAACTAATTTGTACTTTACGTGGATGGATTACTATGGAATGTAGATTTTCTGCGAATTACTCACTGTATAATTTGTTGATAAAAGCACAACACACCAATAACAACAACCATGTAATGTACAAATTAGTTGTTAAAATGACGTATTAGTTTTTACAGTGCACTTATCTGTTTCATATCCCTGCAGCATGTACAGTAATGACAAACTCGATATAATATTACTTGGAATTATAGTACAGGGATCAAATGTGACATCAGCACTACTCCTACACAGTTATGTGAGGTTGCAAGTGTTATTTGTGTCATCATATCTTCTTATGCTACAATTGAGCTACTAGTTATGTCTTGAGTTCTATATTCTTAATAAACTGTAGTGACTTTTGAATGTCAATATATGTCATCACTCTTCTGTAATTAAGGAGGTATTGAAGTGTATAAACTAATATTATAAATTATGCTGGTAAGCACAAGCCACAATATTCAATATGTTATGTGATTACCTGTATTTTTTATTAGACATAAAGATATATTGCAACTTAAACTGAATATGACACTAGCAAAATTGTAAAGGTATGTCGATAAATCATATTACTTGGATTACAATATAGTGATCAGATGTAACATCATTACTACTGTAACATAATAATGGACTTAATAACTAGGTCTTATATAAAGTGTACGCACGTGGTTTTTGTTCAGTTATTGAGTTAGTGAATTATTTATTGATAATTTGACAAGACACTGAGTTTTGGGGAATACTACATTGGCAACGAGGGAAACCATTACATATTCAATACAGTTCAAGGAATTCGACGGCAAAGTGGAAATGTGGAAGCAGTATGCAGAGATACTCGGACATGTACTTGACGCTAACAACATCATGGCTGTTGAGAAGAAGAGAGCTCACCTACTCTCTTACATCGGTCCAACTACATACTCACTACTGACGGGCTTAGTCACCCCAGACAAGCTCACAGATCAATAAATCGTACGATGAACTAGTAAAAGTTCTTTCAGATAACTTTGACCCGCAACCAAGTGAAATTGTGGAAAGGTTCAAGTTTCACACACGAATGAGGAGACAGGGAGAATCGGTAACCAGTTTTATGGCAGAACTCAGACGCCTGGCAAAGTACTGTAACTTTGCATCCTTGAAGGACCTTCTCCGAGATTGGATAGTATGCATATAAACGACGAAAGTATACAAAGACGTCTGCTGTTGGAAACAGCTACAAAGCTTACCTTTGATAAAGCATTAGAGATAGCTACCAGTATGGAGGCAGCTAGGACACACATTGGGGAAATACTTTCAGGGTGCCCACAACCTGCAGAGGTACATAAAGTGGTGGGCGTAGCTTCCCAACAAGGAGTCAGTTGCTACAGGTGTAGAGCCAAAGGTCATTTAGCAGATAAATGCAAGTTCAAAGGCTCGAAGTGTTTTCTTTGTGGCAAAATAGGCCACATCCAACAGGCGTATAGATCATCCTCTAGAAAACCAAAGACTGCCCCTAAAAAGGAAAGACAAACCAAAGTACAACCCGTACAATACTTGACCTTGAATAGCATAGGAAAGGAAACCACTGGGAGGTGACCTTAGACATCAACAACAAGAGGGTCAAAATGGAATTAGACATGAGCCAAGTGTACCAACAGATAGAACTTGACGAAACATCCAGGAAAAACACAGTGATTAACACCCATCGAGGACTTTTCGAGTATAAAAGACTACCCTTTGGAATATTGTTGGCCCCAGCAGTATTTCAGCACATCATGGATAATCTCCTTCAAGTAATCCAAGGAGTTGTTGTCTACTTGGATGATGTATTGATCACGAGAAAAACGGAACAAGAACATCTGGCAACGCTTGACACAGTATTGTCAAAATTGAAGACGGCTGGTCTTAGATTGAATAAAACAAAATGTTCATTAATGACAGAATTAGTCCAATACTTGGGACATATGATTGATTCAAAGGGCTTACATCCAATTGCTGAAAAAGTCACAGCCATTGGGGACACACCAACCCCAAAGAACATCACTCAATTGAAAGCCTACCTGGGAATAATAACATATTATGGACATTTTATATCTAATCTGTCCCATGTTCTTTTTCCTTTGTATAGGTTGTTAAGAAGAGACAAGCACTGGAGATGGACAAAAAAGGAGAACAAAGCGTTTCAGGACTCAAAAGACATTCTGATATCGTCTAAGCTGCTCGTACATTTCAATCCTAACCTGGAACTCACACTAGCATGTGATGTCTCTCTGTATGGCATTAGAGTCATGTTAGCTCATACGTATCCAGATGGTACGGAAAAACCAATCGGATACGCCTTACGAACACTGACACCACCAGAAAGGAATTATTCACAGCTAGAACGTGAAGGACTAGCTTCACGCAGGACCGTTTCTGAACTCGACATTTCTCATTATTGTGGACTCTCATACCAAATGGGTTGAGATATTTCAAGTACCATCAACATCTTCAACAGTAACTATCCAATGTTTATAAACCACCTTCGCTCGATTCAGATTACCACAGACAATAGTATCAGACAATGGATCATCATTCACAAGTACAGAATTCCAGAAGTCAATGGAATCAACCATGTTCTCACAGCCCTTTATCAACCACAAGCTAATGGGTTAGCTGAACGCATGGTACAAACCTTTAAAAATTCATTGAAAAGTGTACAATGGTACTATAACATCTAAACTAAACCGATTTCTGAGCCAGTATCAAACCGCCCCGCACCCAAAGATTATTATTATTATTATTATTATTATTATTATTATTATTATTATTATTATTATTATTATTACTGCTATGTGATCCCACAAGGGATATAGGTATCAACAGTACCTTTGTGGTCTTTATTGCCACCGTTCTATTAGCAAAAATCATTGGCCTTTTATTGAAATAGTAACTTTTATAAAATGATATTTCAATGTAAAATGAGATTGGTTGTTTAACACACCTACAAATACATTCAAAAGTATAAACAAAAACTATTGAACTACTATGGAATTGATGGATTGTTTAATTGAACAAATATCTCTGTTGTGGGGTGCGATCAAAAATAAACGCTGAATCAGTCACTCCTCTTTTCTATAAAGGTAAATGCTAAATAATACAACTGACCTCTATTGATATCAATGCACTTAGAATTCTAAAACACATTGCTAAGTATAATTTAATACATATCTGAGGTGGTAATTTGAAATTATTAACAAAATAGCAAAGGAATGTAATATATACGTGTACCATATGACAATGAGTAATTTTGTTGTCAGTTAAACACAAGAAATTTCATGGATGCTGGACCTATGTGTGAGGGTTGACACTATGGAATTTATAACAGGACACTCCTACATACCACATATTTCTCAATTAATAGTAATACAGTAGATTGAGAAACAGGATGTGAATAATATTAAATTAATATTCAGGATGTCGAGTATTAATTAGTCCAGTCATAACTCTTACTTTAGGCAACTTTTCTTGTCCTTCCAGTTCCAAAGTACAAATTGACTATAGTCTGTTCGCGTTCACCTTGCCTCCGGAAATTAAAAGTGGGTGTAAGTAGTATACATAACACATACCACACCATCACAAATGAAATGTTTGTGGTGGGTGATATTCTATGAAGTTACACAAGTAAATAAAAGGCCACGTGTGTGCGTGTGCGTAGAGTATCTTTTTTTTCTTGTAAAAAAATTTCTTGGCAAATCTGTAAGTTTTAAGTTATAAAAATTATTAATAAAATTTGAAATAGTTTATCTAGAAATGGATCAAGGAAGCAGCTCATCTTCCTCCATTAATCAAGAGCCACAGCCTATACATAAGGTAGCTAAGAGACCTGGGAAGTGGGTTAGATTGACATCACAAACCAAATATGTTATCGAAAAAGTAAGGCAGTTCTTTGAGAAAGAGAAAAGAAAAGGAAGCTCAATTAAGAGAGAGAGAATCGTAGAACGTACAATAGAGGCTACAGGTGTATCAATGAGAAGTGTGCGTAACATTCATAATGAATATATTTCTCGAGAAGGTAAATTATTGACTCCTATCAAACGATACACGATATCTAGGGTACACGTGAATCCAGACTGTTTCAATAAAGAAGTAATACAACGTACTGTTCATAGCTTTTATACACAACAACAATATCCTACATTGACTACTATTTTAGCTAAATTAAAAGAGGATGGAGTTTTTGGAGGTGGTAGGTTTTGTCTATGGAAGGTTCTGTGAGAGTTGGGGTTTTCATACAAGAAAAGAGACAATAAACAATACATATATGAACAACGTAATATACTGGAACAAAGACATATGTACTTGCAAACGATACGTAAACTAAGAAATGAGAACAGGACAATAATCTATACTGACGAAACATGGGTAAACACACATCACTGTAAAGAACATATTTGGGTAGACGTCGATGGTAAAGGAGGATGGAAGGTACCAAGTGGGAAAGGTCAACGATGGATTGTGGTTCATGCTGGTGGAATGGAAAGTTGGGTTCCTGGTGCAGACTTGGTTTTTAGATCTAAGACAAACTCAGCAGACTATCATGACGAAATGAACTCAGAACACTTTATAGAATGGTTTACACAGCTACTTCCAAACATTCCACCTACATCTGTGATAGTTTTAGACAATGCTTCGTACCATAACAAACAAAAGGACAAACCTCCAACAACTGCAATCATGATATTAAAAGATGGTTAGATGAACACAACATAGAATATGATGACAAGGACATTAAAAAGACATTACTAGAGAAAGTAAAACAACACAGACCAGCACCTTTGTACCTTACTGACGAAGCAGCACATACACAAGGACATATAGTTTTACGGCTACCAGTAGCCCATTGTGAACTTAATCCCATAGAGTTAGCATGGGCTTTTGTTAAAGGGTACGTGGCTAAATATAACAAGACATACAACTTAGCAGAAATTGAACGGCTTACACCTGATGGGTTTACACACACAACGACTGACATGTGGAGGAATTTTTGTAGACATGTAGTGGACATAGAACATGATTACTTTGAAAAAGACGGACTTATTGAGGATAGATAGAAGAATTTATAATTGAACTTGGAGAAGATGATAGTGACAATGATGATAAAAATGACACTGACAAAGACATGATGGACAAAGACGACAGACAGTTAATAGATGACGCACTACAAAAAATAACAGAACCTACACAAACAATATGTACTGATCCTAGGCGTAACTTAAAATAAGTTTTTAAAATACTTTGATCAAGATTTTTTAGATAATGTGTTACCACTATCATAACTTCTATAATTTTTTGTTATTCATTCTCATACACAATAGTTATGTTCAATTTATTTTACCCATTTATATGATGGAACGTTTACAGTTAGAATGTATTTCTTACAGTACTGGTTTCTCTCTTCAAGCGGCAGCCATTTTATTGATTAACGAAATTCACGAGATCACATTCCTCGTGGTCAATGGCATCTCCCATACTTTGCTTATGGAAAGTACAACAAATCTTGTTCTTGTGGGTCGTATTCATATAAAATGACATCAAAAGAACCGGATAGTCGTCACGAGACCACCTGACTTTTTAAAATTTTGAATTTGGTCGAGTTATTAGAAAGATATGATAATTTTTCTACCGGCGAGGTGAACACGAACAGACTATAGCTAAGCTTTTTATATAATATGAAGACTTATCTGTGGACTGTTCTTATATTAATACTTTTATCACAACTTATGAAGAGTGAAGGTAATTACTGTGAATAGGCCATTGTGTCATTTCAGTGATGTTACTGTTAATATAAAATTATACTTATATCAACTTTTATTAATAAACCCGCTTTGATTGAGTTTTAATAATATGCTAGTTTTACCAATTAACTGAACTGTTTTCATTCCTTATAGCTCAATGTACTGATGGTACATTAGATATTATTAATCAAGTTAATGATGATGTCAAAGACAATGGACAACTTTTTATTTGTTTAAATGACATGTGGCTTCCTATCTGTTCTACTAGCTTTAATAATGAAGAAGCACAAGCAGCATGTCGTCAACTTGGATTTGTAGATGGAAGTAAGTCATATAATATTATAGTAACAATGTCTCCTGTTACTACAAACATTAATTTGTTAATTATATGCAATCAATGTTTACTAAAATTATAAATTTAAAATCTGATTATTCAATTTGTTTTACTGATATTAAGTAACCAATAATACAGGTTGAAAGTATAATGTATGGTTTTAGTAAAATGACAAATTTCTAAATGGGACTAAAATAGGAAAATATTCATTTTATATGGCATTGTTTGTATATTAAGAGTATGGCTTACCAGCTAATCTATCAAAAACTAAATGTTGGAGGTAAAGTCAAGTGATTCCTTTATTATACAGTTATTTATTATATTATTTGTGAGGTCTAAGTATTACAGGAAGTGAGTCAAGTGACACAGGTCAAATTATATGCATTCCAAGCAATAGGATATACTATATGTTTGCTACAATAT
Source organism: Xestospongia muta (assembly GCA_963693285.1). Lineage (NCBI taxonomy): Eukaryota > Metazoa > Porifera > Demospongiae > Haplosclerida > Petrosiidae > Xestospongia > Xestospongia muta. The sequence goes on from OY848917.1 coordinate 5,006,487, forward strand.
AATTTTATATTAATACAAGTTTGTTAAAACAAAACATTCAAGAGTCCACTCTATAAATCAGATGTGTTAGCTTAGAAGTAACAATGTGATTTTGTATTTAAAATAAAAATCATTCTTAATATTACTGTTGTATCTTCAGTCTATATTTGAGCCTTTATTGTCTTCTGAGTCCATACATGTTTATATAACTAATGACACCTAGATGTACTATTTGGTGCTGATATGTATATTATAATCTTGGTTTTGAAACATCATTATTTTTACAGAGTTACTATCAGAGACTAATCGACAAGCTAATACCATTTTCAGTGAAATTGGTTTCTCTTGTGATGGCTATGAAGATTATCTCACTAATGGTGGATGTATTAATAAAACTGATCTTACATGTACATCACAACAAGGAGGACGACTGCATTGTTATAATAGTAAGAATTATGAGCACTGATTTATGACTCAATTTGTTGATAATGTATTTAATAATATGGAAGTAACTTTGTTGATACTTTAAAACACATTTATGTTTTACTGTACCTGCCAGTAGTTCCTATAATCATTTTGGGCCACATGGTTTCTATAATGTCTATGTTCAATGTAACATATATCATTTTGTAATAATGCGTGCTTGTATGTGACATTTTAGAACAAATGAATTAAATAGCATTCTTTAACTGTCAACACATATAAACAATAAAATGCACTAAAGTGCTTAACCTCGCTGCAGTGCCCAGTATAAATCTATACTGCAGAGTGCATGTAACATGTACATTTAAGATTGGACAAAGTGTGGTCAAATTATTGATGGTCACCTGATGCACATTACAACTACTGTTTGATGAGTCAGCATTTCTCTTCAATCAAAGGAAAAAAAGCTTTGTCGTTTACTGGGTACTTTGTACTCTGATTGACATGTCTGTGAAGCTGTAACTGAGTAAGTAATAGTATCATTCAATTGCCAAGCAAGATTAAGTGCTAAATTCGTGATGAATGTTTCTCTGAGCCTACACATGACGCTTTAAAATGTTTCAATATTTCATATATAAAATTTATTGTAACTTGAAAATGAAGCGTTCTTTGGAAACGTCCTGTAGTACAAATATAAATCAATATATTATCTATTAGTAGCAGTTTTTTCAGTGCTTTGAGATGTTTCCTGAATGAGTTACTTCGCTCCAAGTTCATGTACAATCTTGAAAACACTTTTCAGAACCTTTCTAACGATTGCCTTGACCAACGGCCTTTTGTCTTGCTGATCTGTAGTCCTCTAAGATTCTCTACAGCATACTACAAAATCTCCACATTAAGTTTTTTACTTTTCGAGAAACGGCACTTGACCTCTGCAGCCTGAAGATTCATTTTGCGAGTTTTAAGCTTTCATTTTCTTTAACGATGTTCTTGATACTACTGTTGTAAAGTCCACACGTTTTTCTATTCGTTGCTAAACGTTGGTAGCTGCTAATGCTTCGCTTGCCAAGTTATAGCAGTTCAAAAAAAAACAGGCAGTGCAGACACACACACAAACACACAAACACACACACACACACACACACTGACAGACTACAGTACCCTCGCTTTGCGCCCACACACAGCAAGGTTAATGAACCCTAACCAAAAGAACTATAAGGTGAGTGTGACTAGTAATGCGTAAAGCTTCTCAATAGCTTGATTTTCTCACAGCTTCCAGCTTTCTATAGCTATTGTCATCTTCAGACACTGCTAATAATTATGCAATCTGTCTAGCTTTAGTCAGTTTTTTATTGTGAAGTCAATACCTTCTAAAACAATTATACAATGATTTTTTCAATAATCTTGTTTTAATTATGAATTTGATAGCACATCATAAAATTTAATGCACATGTATTTTAGAGTTTATATACTTTATATGTAATCTAAAAGATTTGTCAATTTTTATTTTTTGTATTTTATTATTAAATGTAGGTATGTGCAATAAAGGTATGCCAAAGTTCCACATAAAAGAATAATAAACAATCTTTTAGTGTCATAATTTGATAAAATGTACATAAGCTTATTTATGTATAGCCATTACAATTATAATATTATATTGTAGTATATCACAATTCTCTTTATAGGTTTTCTCTCATTTCTGTACATGAATGTTCCTGGGCTAACGAAGTCTTTTAAAATTAGCGACGAGTCTGGAAGTGCTCTGTTCAATCTTACTGTTGACATACCACTTGGGAATGATACAGCAATGATTGGACATGTAAGTATACATTATAGACACATTGTTTTACTTCTAATATATTTAATTATTAATAGACTAAGGCATTCATTGAATTTTAATATTACTTAATGTACAAAGAAAAATATGTTGTATTAGATTGTAGATACTGTATATAATGTAGCACACAGCACATTAACACACAATATGAGAAAAACGTCGATGTGAAAACAATACTTTAAAAACATTAGGAATTTTTTGATGTGTAACATTACCCTCTTTCTTAATGCATATTTCCATTATTGTATGAAAGATGATATTAGTAAAATGTTTTATTTCTATTTCAGTTCTATGATGATGGAATGATTTCCTTTGGTCCTAATATTGTAGAGGAGTTTTCATCCATCAGATTGGATGCTGACATGAGCTATGACATTGTGTTACCATTCTTGGATAAATCAGACATGCATGACATTGGAGTATTATCTGGAGAATTACACTTAAAAGCTAGCCAAACCTTACAGTCGCCTCTGTTCACAGTAGTTAACAGATATATTCAAAAAAATGGTGATAATGATAAGGTTAACTTTACTGGTGAAGTACTGTTCTTTGTGAATTGGCAACAAGAAGATAATAATGAGGTTTGTGCATAATTTTATGTAATAGGTTTTGGATGTGTCTGTATTTTTAATTGAATTAACCTATATTGATATGACTGGTCTTCATTAATATTGATGCTATATAAATGAAATAACTATAAAGTTATACTGAAGTGAGTACAATTCTCATGCTCAAAAGGATTTAATAAAGCTGCCTTTCAGTATATTCAGTGTATATTTTTAATTGTGCATGAAATAACATTTTACTTTTGCTTTTAGGAAATAGTATTTCAAGCTATTATTATCAGTGACTACGCAAAGACATTCACAATCTTTATATATAAGTGTAATCTTACACTAAGACCACTTAATGCTATCATTGGGTACAGTATTGCTGACTTTGGTTCTGAAACTTTTCGGTATTCAGAGACACCATTCACTCAACAATTGGCCTGTATTAATACTCCAGTTAATGTGGAATATTATAATTTGATATACAGCCTAACTGAAAGAGTACCAGGTACCTCCAACTTATATATATTGTATACAACTTATATGTATTTTGAATGACTCTGTAGTAGACAATAAAAGGAAGAAACGAAGCACTATGAAAATAGTGAAGAGACAAACAGGACTATGTGCTAGTGCTAACCTAACACTACCAAGCTGTTGTAGACCATTTCAAGATCCCACTAGTTCATGTCGTGTTACTGATAATAATGGTGAGAGTTGTTACTGTGACTCACTGTGTTTTGAAAGAAATGACTGTTGTGATGATGCTCCAGTTCAAGCTCCTTGTGTTCCATGTAAGTAATATACTGACATATTTTATTTACAATCACATTTAGTATTATTATCAGTATGTATACCATAGTTACATGAGTTATTAATTGAATATGTTACAGTATGTACAAGTGGCACAGTTAATCAAGCTGGTGATACTTATTATCCTCAAGGACCAGTTAGTATATGTCAAGATGGACTACCAAGGTAACATTTACTTCAAATGGAATAATATATAACTCTCTGAGAAAAAATTGACAATGTATTTTATACTTGTACTTTCTTAACAGGTTTATACTGCAGCCAAGTTCCAATTTTTCATTAATAAGTAAAGCTGTAGTGTGTCAACAAATAGTTGATCAAATTACAACAATTGGACAGAGTAAGTAATACAAAATTGTTAATAGTTATTAGTTATAGATTGTATGATGGTTATTACATACATACATATATATCAAATGTCACCAGTATTTCCTTCACTTAATTACAGATTTTGCAATAGTTGGAATTCGTACACAATCTTCCTTTTTAATCGATCGAAGAAATATAAATTGTATTGGAATTGAAAGGATGCTACAGAATTGTTCATACACAATGTTAAAATCTCATGTCATTCGAAGTTCAATGGACACACTTGTTGTTGATTGCAGAGGTCAGTTACATTGTAATGACATTATGTGAGCATATCCATTGTTGTTTACTTATCAAACAACGTATGTTATAATTTTATATACATGTACTTGTCAAACCACTAAACTTCGAGATTCTTTATATTAATGAATTAGGATAAGCGTGTCCCTATCAGTCTTCATCATCCTAATAATGTGACATTCAAACCCATTTGGTGAAACCTATATTTCTTGATTAGCAAAATGGCTTTTATCTATAAACTGTACATTAGATGACTTCCTACTGAGTCTGAGGAGTGAAGAAAAAGGAAGGCATAAAACGAATTTGCCTTCGTTGGATTAGATATAAAAGATCCTAAAAATCTTGAAAATTCTATCTAGTTAGAGGACTGACCATATTTTCAGATCTAAGCCATTTTAAACACCATATGCATTGTTGCAGAAATCTATGGCATTCTTTAGATTGCCATGCCACAAACAAGCAAGTTTTTTTTGAATAAGCACTACTTTTGACAATATATTTGCTATAACTAGCTATTAATGGTTTAATAGTTAAAGCAAAGTTAACCAGGCTATATAACATGACAGCAGATTGATCAAGAAATATGAACTTGGAACTTTCAACATAGTAGTACCAGGGCTACTAGAAGTGAAGCACCTGGGGTGTCCTTGGCCCCCCAATAAAGGAACTCCAGACTACAGCTTATCACATAGCATGGATGTTAATGCCAATGCATATGTAAAATGTTACACCTTGATTGTTCGTGTTTTGATCTAAGTCTCACTTTTAATTTACATTATGTCCATGTGAAATATCCTCTAAAACACATTTCACTATTAAAACAAGGTGCTACATAAACACTATTAATGGTTTAATAGTTGAAGCAAAGTTAACCAGGCTATATAACATGACAGCAGATTGATCAAGAAATATGAACTTGGAACTTTCAACATAGTAGTACCAGGGCTACTAGAAGTGAAGCACCTGGGGTGTCCTTGGCCCGACAATAAAGGGACTCCAGACTAGAGCTTATCATATAGCATGAACGTTAATGCCAATGCATATGTAAAATGTTACACTTTGATTGTTCGTGTAAATCATGTTTTGATCTAAGTCTCACTTTTAATTTACAATATGTCCAAGTGAATTATCCTCCAAAATATATTTCACTATTAAAAGAAGGTGTATATATCTTACACCATATAGACATGTTAGACATGTCTTTATAAATAATATCACGAATCTTGCCTAAAATTAAAGCTCCTTCCACCTTATTCAGTAATAAAATGTCGTGAAAGTATTATAGTAGGTTCCATATATTTGAATCTATTTCAAGTGGGGCTTAAAACTTCTTTAAAGCTTCCAGAGGTTTTTATCCACCACCAAAGAGGAGGCCCTTAAAAATGCCAACTGCCCTTTAGTAGAAAAGCAAAAGCAATTTTTAGTTTATTCCAAATTTATCAATCATACCAATGAGTTCAAATATGACCTTTCCAAGTTAATGATTTCAAGATATATCATACGAATTATATCTGACTTATCTATAGATTTTATAGAAGCTAATGCTTCAAGCTGTATTAATGGTGCAATAAGACTAAATCCACTTAATGAGTCACTACTGGCACCTACTCAAGGATTAATAGAAATCTGTATTGCTGGAAGATGGAACAGAACATGTTCATCTAATATTGGCAATAATGATGCTAGAGCTATTTGTACAATAATGGGACTACCATCAAATTGTAAGTTATTTTTGAAATAAATTTATACACCAACTAAAAGTTTTTATTTACAATTATTTTCGTCTATCTTTGACCATTGTTTTTCTGCCATGATTTTGCATTTTCTTAAATTACAAGGTATTCTGCTAATACCTCTTATGAACGTACTGAATATCTGCAATTAATTTGTTTTATGGTTACTGTGTTATATCTATATTACCTTCTTGATCACATTATTGTAATAAGAACATGATAAAAGATATTTCTATAACTTTCTAATTCAAGTTTATAAAATTAGACTTTCTATTTGCTTTTAAAGTGTATGATTATGATAATAAGAAAATGGCACTTGTTTGTAACTATAAATATTTCTAGCATTTAAATTATATTCATTTCTAAATTATTACTAATCATTACATTTAATGCTTAATCATAATCCTACTATTTTTTGTAGCTGTAGGTATAGCTTTTGCCGATATGTTGACCAGTTCTGGCATTACAGCACTCCATTGTGATCCCAATATTGCCAGATCATTAAGAGATTGTATGATAAAACAAGGGACTTGTTCTGAATCTGTTGTAGCTGTAATTACTTGTAGTAGCTCTGTTATTACTGGTAAGGTGTAGTATGGTTACATCATGAGCAGTATAATAAATTTGTTACAGTAGAAATTATTAAAATTTAAAGGGTTAAAAGAATTTTTTAAAAATAACATTTTTTAAGTCACGTCATATGAAATAAACTAAATTTTTATAATCACTATTCATTATTGATTATTAGTATTTCATTATTGATTTATAGTATTTCCTGTTCTTAATGTCACTCAAAGTGCTACCCCTACAACTACTCCAATTCAAATAAATAACAACAAGTCACCTGCTGTGTATATAGGGATTGGTGTATCATTGTTTGTATTAGTAATCATTCTAACACTGATATTGTTACTAATACTGATAATAATGCGGAAAAAAATTGTCAGAAGGAAAATTCAGGGAAATAATTTATATAATGAACGAAAGGGTTCTTCATACAATCGATATGTTAATAATATAGCACTGTCTTCAACAGGTCTGTCAAGTAAGTCATTCACAAAAATTAGATGCACAAAGATATACTAATAGTAATTCTGAATTAAATATTATTACTTAAATGTAGATAAACTTTCTTTATAGCAGTAACTTTTGGTCTAAGATACTCCTTCATGCTAAATCATTATTATTAATATCACATAGGGAATATGTCAACAATAGTGAAAGAAGATTTCTTAGAAAATTTAGAATCATCAGGACTAATTATTCCTTACAGTCATCTCAGACTTTTAGATTGTGTGGGTCAAGGTATATACTGTACACATATGACAGTTGTTTATGTTATAATGTCTTACAGGAGAATTTGGTCTGGTATACAAAGCTCATTTATTCAATGATCAGGGTATACCTACTGATGTAGCTGTCAAAACACTTAAAGGTCAGTGAGTGAGTAGTAACAAACAATAGTACAGCAAATAATTAAAATGCAATCATGGCACCATGATAAAAATGTATAAAAAAGGCATTTGAAGTATTCAATGTTAACATACTTTGTTACTAATTTTATAGTAAATATATGTACACAATTGACAACTAGTATCACGTTTCTATTTATAGGTTTTTATTCTCAGGATGATGTTGATGGTTTATTAGTTGAGAGTCTTAAAATGAAACGGCTGAATCACTCCAATGTAATGACACTTGAAGGAGTTTGTCTTGATGCTGGTCCTGCACCTTTTATAGTACTTCCATATATGCCAGGTATATAGATTAAGTAAATATGGTATTGGTATGTACATTTAGTTTAGAAAAATATTAATCACAACATAACAATGACCTCAAATATCAAAATTTCATACATTTCACATTACTTGTAAATAAATTAAAACATCTTCAGGCAAATTAATACTGTTGGTGTAGCTACAATGCAGTAACTAAAACATAATTGTAGTTCTAAATCAATTTAACAATATGAATGGAGTCTTCATAGGTTAAACCAGTAACTTTAGACACTATGCACATCATTTCAACATAAGACTTAAATTCATTTGACTAAATAAATTTTAAAAACCATAATATGTAATAAAAATCATTTTTTTAATTTTTAGGAGGAGACTTGTTAAGTTATTTAAAGAGAAACAGGGATACCTTAGTAGTACTAACTGATGAAGAAGATGTAAGATGTTCTAATAAAATGAGTACACTATGACTTTAATTGTTCCAACAATTTAGAAAGAAAAAACTGAAATTCAACTACTGTCCATGTGTCTACAAATAGCTAAAGGTATGGAACATATAGTTGAACAGAACCTTCTACACAGAGATTTAGCAGCAAGAAATTGCATGTAAGTTCATTGATATATCAATATACCAATGAACATATCACCATTCAACAATACTTAGTAATCTGTTTTGTCATTGCAAACGTTCTACATATAGGATTGATCATCAAGGTATCATTAAAGTTTCAGACTTTGGACTTTCCAAAAGTTTATATGAAAAGATGTACTTCAGACAAGATAAAAGTGATGGAGTTAAACTGCCTATCAAATGGATGGCAGTTGAGAGTATTGATGATGGAATATTCTCAGAAAAGACTGATGTGGTAAACTAATTTTAAAATGTTTCACTTAATTTAACACCTTTTTCTGGTGTATTATTTAGTGGTCTTTTGGAGTCACATGTTGGGAAATATTTAGTGGTGGAAAGGTTCCATATGGCGGGATTACTCTAATGAGTTTGCTTAAATTATTACAGGAAGGTTATCGAATGGAAAAACCAAACAATACAGCATGCTCACAAAAAACGTGAGTTAACAAAAATTAGCACTAATCTGTAACTGCAATAGCAATCCTATTCACTGTACAATGGTTTATGATTTAGTTCTCCATCCTTTTTTTATATAGATATGAATCAGTAATATTACAATGTTGGGATAGTTCACCAGATGAGAGACCTACATTCTTAGAGTTGGTAGTTACCATTGAGAACATGTTAACATCAATGGCTAACTATATTGACTTCAATCAGTTCACATTAGATGTAGAAGAACAGAAAGGTTAATTCATGTTTATATATAATCTATTTGTTATTGTAGCATTTTATTTATTTCACATTATAGGAATAGTGAGTACCACTGACGAGGAATCATCTGAGCTGTGAAAATACAATCAACTGATATAATCTTTATTCCCTTTTTTGCAAAGTCACTTCTTGAATTATAAATCAATCTTAATAGACTGCTGTTATTCTTAATTTGGCTTCATTTCAATGCATAAACCTGCAAGCAATCATAGAACAAGTTACTAGAAATTACCTATCAAATTTGAATACAACAAATTACAACGATATAAGACAGTCTTTAATTAATACCCTGAGTGTGTTATATTAGCATTGATAAGAGTAATTCTTAGGTTAAAGTAGTATAGTTAAAATTCTACAATAACAAACAGTAAAAGGAGTATTTCATATAGACAGTTATGACAGTGTGCTTTTGTAACAGTACATACATTAATTATGAAATATTATGACAATAAAGTGCTTCACCAGATGAGGAAACATTAACATCAATAGCAAACTATAGTTGATTCAATCAATCTTTATTAGAAGTGGAAAATGTCATAAAAACATCAATAACAAAGTAATAAAGATTACAAACACTGTGATAAGTAAGTATAAGGATCATACAATTGATAATGTAAGTTTGAAAATACAATGAAATAACAAATATAACTGTTAATGATAGTTGTCAATGATCATTCAATGTATGTAATATCTGGGGTTGACAATATGACATTCATCAAATCCTTAGTTTCATTTGTGTATTTAATATAGTGACATAACTATAACAATAACATTTTAATGACATCAATGATGCTTGTGTACATACATAATTAACTTAAGGGGAGACTAATTGTACTTAGAAAAGGTGTCATGTTTTGACCATCAATGACATGCAGGAAGTGTCACATGTTAATAACATGTAATGTGATAGAGAGTAATGCTCTGTGGAAATGCATGAAATTAATAACAGTATATGTTACAGTATAAGTTACAATATATATGTGTATGTGTTGCTAGTCTTAAATGACATTACAGGAACTAACACGTGACAACATGACTTGTTGTCATGTGATGCAACTAATAGGCTCAGAATATATCTTTGAATTTGTAAGTGTATTGATATCAATATAAGGCCAGTTATATTATATTGTACTTTACAAATAGAATAGAATAAAAGTCATTCAGGGTAACACGTCACAACAGAAACAAATAAATAATACTGCGTGAGATTACCATTTTTAAGATATAGGAAGAGAATTAAGTTACAATTAATATGCTGTTATATATACAGGATGTTGAGTCATAATTAACTTCCTTGATAAAAATTCTAGTTTAGGCTATTTTTCTTGTGCTTCTAACGACTAGCTATAGTATTTTATATCGATATGAAGTCATTTCTATGGACTGTTCTTATTTCAATACTTTCATCACAACTTACGAAGAGTGAAGGTACGTAACTACGACACTATTGCTTATTTCAGTATTGTTAATATTAATAATTATATATAATATACAATTATACTATATTAACTTTTATTCGCGAACCATGTTGTGATACGCTAGGTTTACTAATTAACTTAAATGTTTTCATTTTTTTGTTCATCCTTATAGCTCAATGTACTGATGGTACATTAGATATCATTAATCAAGTTAATCCTGATGTCAAAGACAATGGACAACTCTTTATTTGTTCAAATAACACATGGTTTCCTCTTTGTTCTACTAACTTTGATAGTGATGCAACACAAGCAGCATGTCGACAACTTGGATTTGTAGATGGAAGTAAGTTATGATATTACTTGTTTTGTAATATTACAGTTATAAACTCTGAAATGGGTTAAATGATTTATTTTAATGGTACGAGCAATGAATGCTCACTACAATTGTAAATTGAAGCTTTGAATACCCAATTTTTGCTTATATTAAATAACCATGCTGGTTGAACGTTTAATGGTAATAACAAAAATTACAAATTTCTAAATAGCACTAAACTAAGTATATATTATTTTTATGTAGCAGTGTTCATATGCTAAGAGTATGGCTTCATAACTAGTTTATTAAATACCAAATAATGGAGGTATAGCCAAACAGTTTCTTTTATTACATAGTCACTTCTGACTTCTAAGTATTACAGGAAGTGAGTCAAGTGACAAAGATCCAATTACATGTAAATACTATATGTTTTACAATATAATTAGTACAGATTTGTTAAAACAAAAAATCCAAGAGTCCATTATTTAAATCAGTTACATTAGCTTAGAAGTGATATCTTAATTGATACAAAATTGTACTTGACATTATTAATTTGCCTTCATCTGTGTTGTCTTCTCAGTCCATAATTAACTAGAAGCACATTAATGTACTATGTTATGCTAATATGTCTATTATATTCTTCTTTTTTACAGAGTTACTACCAGCCACTAATCCACAAGCTAATACCAATTTCAGTGACATTGTTTTCTTTTGTTATGGGTATGAAGATCATCTCACTAATGGTGGATGTATTAATGCAACAGATCATATATGTCGATTACAACAAGGAGCACAACTACAATGTTATAATAGTAAGAATTATGAGCACTGATTTATGACTGATAAATGATGATATTATACTTAATTGTTTTGATTAAGGAGTAACTTTGTTAGTGCTTTTTCACTGCACATGCCAGGCGTTCTATAAGTGTTTTATGTCACATTGTGTCTATTTCTTTTATATAGATTATATGTCTACTTTCACAATTTTATTGCATGATCATATATATATCTTATAAGAGTAACGAATTAGATTAAACCACATCCTTTAACTGTCAACACATATAGCAACCAATGTATTTCATTAGCCTTAACAACATCTATACCATGAATGGTATGACTGATAAAGCTTCTTACTTGCTTCTCTAACATTTCCAGCATTCCACAGATATAATCTTACACAAACATTGCTATTAATTATGCAATGTTTGTTACTCTAGTCAGTGTTTCATTACGAGGACAACATCTTCCAGACCAATTATGTAATGATTTTTCAATTATAATCTTGTTATAAATATGAATTTGATAATTAAGAAACTTAATATACATTTATAACCTACATTTTATAACCTACATAATTTATATGACATCTACAACATTTATTTCTTTACATTTTACATTTGTATTTAAAATACATAGGAATGTGAGTATCACTTTTAATAGCTATAAAGGTAACCCTTGTTAATCCTGAAAATTAAAAGTATGCCAACATTTCAAATGAAAGAACAATAAGCATAAACGTAACAATACTGCTATTCATTTATAACCATTAAAATTAATATATAACACAATTATTGTTTTAGGTTTTCTCTCATTCCTATCCAATGACTTTCCCGGGCAAAAAAAGGTATTTGAAATTAGCCCTGTGTCTAGAAGTGCTCAGTTCAATCTTACTGTGGAAATACCACTTGGGACTGGTACAGCAATGATTGGACATGTAAGTCAACTTATCATTTTACTTCTAATTTAAAATCATTTAATGAAAATGGGTTGATTGTATTTTAATATCACTTACTGTACAAGGCAAGAACAATTTTCATAATAATTAGAGGTACTGTGTAGTACATAACATATATTTCACATTATGAGGAGTACATCAATGTAAAAATATAATATAACATCATAAATCTTTTTGATAATGCAACATTGTATTATTAATACATATTTGCTTTACTGTCTCAGAGATGATGTGAGATTATTAGGAAAAATGCTTTTTTTTTATTTAGTTCTATGATGTTGGAATGATTTCCTTTGGTCCTAATATTATTGAGGATTTGTCATCTGTCAGATTGGATGCAAAGTTGCCCTATGAGATTGTGTTACCATTCTTGAAAAAGCCCAGCATAAATAGACTACAAAATGGAGAGTTTAAAGGAGAACTACATTTGAGAGCTAATCAAAATTTTCAGTCACCTCTGTTTACAGTAGTTGACAGATATGTTCAAACAAATGGTGGTAATGATGGAGTTAACTTTACTGGTGAAGTACTGTTTTTTGTGGAATGGAAACAAGAAGATAATAATGAGGTTTGTACATTATTATATGTAATAATATTCGCATGCATGTGAGTAATTTTTAAATTTAATAAAACAAATGATATAATTCACATTTTGCTTTGCTTTAGGAAATAGAATTTCAAGCAATTTTGTTCAGTGACTACACAAAGACATTCGTAATCTTTATATATAAGTGTGATCCTATATTAATACCAGTTAATGCTACCATTGGATATAGTATTGCTAATTTTAGTTCTGAGACATTTAGGTATTCTGAGACACCATTCACTCAACAAATGGCCTGTATTAATACTCAAGTTAATGTGGAATATTATAATTTGATATACAGCCTAACTGAAAGAGTGCCAGGTACCCCCAACTTATATATATTGTATACAACTTATATGTTCTTTTGAATTACTCTGTAGTAGACAATAAAAAGAAAAAGCGAAGCACTATGAAAATAGTGAAGAGACAAACAGGACTATGTGCTAGTGCTAACCTAACATTATCAAGCTGTTGTAGACCATTTCAAGACCCCACTAGTTCATGTCGTGTTACTGATAATAATGGTGAGAGTTGTTACTGTGACTCACTGTGTTTTGAAAGAAATGACTGTTGTGATGATGCTCCAGTTCAAGCTCCATGTATTCCATGTAAGTAATATACTGACATATTTTATTTTCAATCACATTTAATATTGTCATTAATATGGATACCATAGTGTTATAAGCCATATTTTCCTATTAAAAAATCTTACAGTATGTACAAGTGGCACAGTTAATCAAGCTGGTAAAACTTATTATCCTCGAGGACCAGTTAGTATATGTCAAGATGGACTACCAAGGTAACATTTACTTCACAAAGCAACAGTATATAACTAACTGAGATTAACATAATTATACAAAATGCATCATTCACTAATTTAGTCCATACTGATATATTATCTATGCACTACATACTTCTACTTATTACTTAACAGGTTTATTCAGCAACCACCAGCTAATTTTTCATTAATAAATAAAGCTGTAGTTTGTCAACAAATATTTGATCAGATTATAACAATCGGATTGAGTAAGTAAAAAACATTAATAATTACTTTGTCTAATGCTTATAACCTACAGTATAATACATCATCAATAATGTCATTTTCTAATTGCAGATAGGATAAATGAAAGAAATCAAACACAGTCTTCCTTTTTAGTGGATCGTAAAGAGATAAATTGTATTGGAATCGAAAGGAGAGTACAGAATTGTTCATATACCACATTAAAATCTCATACCATTTTTAATTCAATGGACCCACTTGCTCTTGTTGATTGCAGAGGTTAGTAACATTGCAATGAGTTCACATAAGAATATCCATTATTATAATTATACTTATCAAACAGCAAATGGAATATTTTTACTTATCAAAACTTGAAAATTCAAGACTATATACATGTAACTAGATTGAGATAATCCTGTCCTATTAGTCTTTCATTGTCCTAAAATGATATTTGTATCCATATATATGTGGTGAAAAGCTGCAGGCCTTTGTTGACAAAATAGGGGTTGTCCATAAGATAACTATGAGATGTAAACCAAGGATAATGATCAAGTTAGAAGTTATTGGTTTGGATATCAAAAGAATCCTTATATTTTTGAAAACATCATCTAGTTAGAGGACTGAGCCTATTTTTCAAATGTTAGCTGTTTTTATATAATACACGCTGCTGCAGAAATCTTTACCAGCTGTTCCTGAAGTCTTTAAAGCTCCTGCAGAGATCTTTACAATTCTTACATTGCTACAATACAAACATGCATATTTTTTCTTGAATGAGTTTTACATTTGGCATTCTTTTGCTATGATAGCAGATAGCTAAATTATCAAAGCAAAGTTTCCAGTGATGTGTAATGACAACAACTTGATCAGAAAGACCTGTCAACATAATAGCACCATGGCCACCAAGCGGTTGGGACCTGGGGCTTTTTGCCCTCGACCACACAATAAAGGGACCCCAGACTGTAACTCAACATATAACATGGAAGTTTTTAAGTCCATTATATATATAAATTGATTGTTTATATTTCTTTTATGTCTCAAGTTTTTAAATTACAATATATCAGCTCATAGAATTAGTCTAGAAGTACTGTAGCTTCTCCAATCACTAGTAGTGAGGCCCAAGTTGTATGTTGCTGCCTTCAGCTTCATAAAACATATAGATGCTCTCCCATAAGTAGAGATAAACATTTCAGTAAAATTATGAGAGGCTTTTGCCCCATTTCAACACCATTTTAGAGCAGACCCGTTAAAATACCCACTGTTCTTTAGTAGGAAAACAAAAACAACAGCATTTAGCAATCATGCCGATAAGCTTGAGTATGACCACTTAGGATATTTTGTGATCATGAGACACCATTCTAATGTGAATGCTGTCACAATACACACATATAATTGATAATATGATTATAATTATCATCTGTGTGATATCTGGCTTGTTCATAGATTTTATAGCAGCTAATGCTTCAAGCTGTATTAATGGTGCAATAAGACTAAATCCACTTAATGAGTCATTACTAGCACCTACTAACATGTATATATGTGACATCTGTCCTTAAAGGCTTACATGCACATCTATGACTTTTCCATAGATTTTATAGCAGCTAATGCTTCAAGCTGTATTAATGGTGCAATAAGACTAAATCCACTTAATGAGTCACTACTGGCACCTACTCAAGGATTAATAGAAATCTGTATTGCTGGAAGATGGAACAGAACATGTTCATCTAATATTAACAATGATGATGCTAGAGCTCTTTGTACAATAATGGGACTACCATCAAATGGTAAGATAATTCTGAAATAGATTAATGTATCATGCATTTCAACTAAAAGTCTGGTCGCATTAATTTTCTTCTAACATTTTTTTCTACCATGATTTTACCTTTTCTTCAATTACATGTTACTCCAAGAGTACTTACTGTGAATGTCTGCAATTTATCTGTTTTATGGTTACAAAGTTATAAAGTTATATTACATTCATGACCAAAATATTACTGTAAAGGGATATTATTGTAGCAAGGATGTGATAAAAACTATCTCAATAATTTATTAGATCAAATTTAACAAATTAGACTTTAGGATGTATATTTGCTGTTAAAGTGTTATATTGTGATATTAAGGAAATGGCTCTTGTTCATAACTACAAGTAGCTATAGCATTGAGAGTTAATATATATGATAACTATATTCATATCCGAATAGTTATATATATCATTACTAACCATTAAATTTAATGCTTAATATATATTCCACTATTTCTTTTTTGTAGTTGTAGGTACAGCTGTAGTGGCTATGATGACCAGTTCAGGTATTACAACACTTCAATGTAATCCCAATATTGCCAGATCATTAAGTGATTGTACAATACAACAAGGGACTTGTTCTGAATCTGTTGTGGCTGCAATTGCTTGTGGTAGCTCTGTTATTACTGGTGAGTTATAGTGTGTTTAATATGACAAGCAGTATAGTAAGTTTTGTTGCCTTGTACAGTATTAAAATAGCATGAGCTTGTAATGTCAGAGAAAGTGAAAGAAATGGTATTATGAAGCTCCAATAAAAATAGTTGAAATGTCAATTTTCCCCATGCTAGTTATGTTACTATTTTTATAGACATATTTGAATAAGTTCTGACAAAAAGATTAACTGTGTAGTCAATGCATGGTAAATTATAGCAAAACTGTCCTTTCTATACTATGAAAACAGAATTAGTGTAACAGAGTAAAGAGTTAGAATGGAAAAAAGAAGACATTTGCACAAAAGCTTCACACTCCTCTCCCTTCTGATTTTTTCTGTCAATATCAGTTCCTGAAAGTAACTATGAGCCTATTGGAAAAGATTGTGTGGTAAATTTGGAAGAATAAATGTGTTCAATAAAGTTAATATACTTTAAGTGACATCAAATGAAATAGATTAAACTAATATATTATTTATTTTTCTGTATTGATTGCTATACTAATTTCATATATAGTATTTCCTGTTCTTAATGTCACTCAAAGCACTACCCCTACAACTACTCCAAGTCAAATAAATAACAACAAGTCACCTGCTGTGTACATAGGGATTACTATATCACTTTGTGTAGTAGTAGTCTTTATAACACTGTTACTATTGTTTATACTGATAATAATACGGAAAAAAATTGTTAAAAGAACAATTCAGAGAAATGATTTCTATAGAACACGAAATGTGTCATCATATGATCGATATGTTAATAATATAGCACTCTCTTCTACAGTTCTGTCAAGTAAGTTATCAACATAAAATTAGATATATACAGAGGTATTAATGGATAAATTCTGACAGCAAAATATAAACATTATTACTCAAAAAGTTATAGGTAAACATCTTTCTCTTGCACTGGCTATTGTTTATGGAAATACTCCTTCATGCTAAATCATTAATATTACCATTATCATATAGGGAATATGTCAACAATAGTAAAAAAAGATTTCTTAGAAAATTTAGAATCATCAGGACTAATTATTCCTTACAGTCATCTCAGACTTTTAGACTGTGTGGGTCAAGGTATATTCTACACACACGACAATTATTTTTATTGTAGTGTTTTACAGGAGAATTTGGTCTGGTATATAAAGCTCATTTATTTAATGAACAGGGAATACCTACTGATGTAGCTGTCAAGACACTTAAAGGTCAGTGAGTGAGTAGTAACAAATAAAATAACTGCAAATGATAAGTGTAATCATGGCATCATTAAAAATTATGTGATTACAAATGACATTAGAGTATTCAATTTACTATGCCTTAATTGTAACACAGTTTGGTATTAACTTAATAGCAAATATTCACATTCATGTGCAATATCTTATTTCTATTTATAGGTACTTACTCTCAAGATGATGTTGATGATTTATTAGTTGAGAGTATTAAAATGAAACAACTTAACAACTCCAATGTAATGTCACTTGAAGGAGTCTGTCTTGATGCTGGTCCTGCACCTTTTATAGTACTTCCATATATGGCTGGTATGTGTTGTTATGGTTATGATATATGTATTTTGTTCAGGAAAATTAATGGATACATGTATAGCAGTTACTCCAAATGTTCATATAATTTTTTACATTTATTGTAAATTTTTTCATGGTTTTAACTATCACTAACACATGTAGCCTCAAATGATAAATTACATATGTTTCACATTACTTGTAAATAACTCAAATATATCCATGCAAAAAAGATAAAGATAAAACATGTTGCTACTATCTAGTAGTGTAGTTGTAATACTGTAACTTAAATATAAATTGTAACACAAACTCATTTCAAAAACATGAATAGAGTTTGTGTTAAGAAAAATGATCACTTGTAATTTTTTTAGGAGGCGACTTGTTAAGTTATTTGAAAAGAAATCGGAATACCTTAGTAACACTTTCTGATGAAGAAGATGTAAAAATATTCTAATATGAACAAATTGTTATTCTTCCAATAAATTTAGATAGAAAAAATTGAGATTCAACTACTGTCCATGTGTCTACAAATAGCTAAAGGTATGGAATATATAGCCGAACAGAACCTTCTACACAGAGATTTAGCAGCAAGAAATTGCATGTAAGTTCATTTTTGCAATCAATGATTATCTTTATTTATAATGTTGCTAAAGACATTAACATATCAATATACCAATGAACATATCAAAATTCACCAAAACTTAGCAATCTGTCTTGTCAAAGTAAATGTTCTTCATATAGGATTGATCATCAAGGTATTATTAAGGTTTCAGACTTTGGACTTTCTAAAAGTTTATATGAAAAGATGTACTTCAGACAAGATAAAAGTGATGGAGTTAAACTGCCTATCAAATGGATGGCAATTGAGAGTATTGATGATGGAATATTCTCGGAAAAGACTGATGTGGTAAATTAGTTTTTAAAATTTTTCTCTTAACTAATGAACATTTTTCTGGTATATTATATAGTGGTCTTATGGAGTCACATGTTGGGAAATATTTAGTGGTGGAAAGGTTCCATATGGAGGGATTACTCCAATGAGTTTGCCTAAAATGTTGCAGGAAGGTTATCGAATGGAAAAACCAAACAATACAGCATGCTCACAAAAAACGTCAGTTATCAAAAACTAGCACTAATTTATGACTGCAATAATAACCTTACTTATTTTAAAATGATTTATGGTTTGATTCTCCATCCTCTCTCTCTCTCTATATATAGGTATGAATCAGTAATGGTACAATGCTGGAATAGTTCATCAGATGAGAGACCTACCTTCTCAATTTTGGTGGCCACTATTGAGAACATGTTAACATCAATGGCTAATTACATTGACTTCAATCAATTCACATTAAAAGTAGAAGGACAGAAAGGTTAAGTGATATTTGCATGTTGTTTGATTATTTTCACAATGTAGAAATAGCAGACAAAACTGATAAGGAATCATTTCAGCTGTAAAAAGAAAGATCAAAATAAATTTTCATCATTCATTAATCCATTGTTTATGAATTATTACTTGATTTTTATTAGAATGTTCTTTAAAGATAATTAGCAAAACCCCTCATACCATAGGAAATGTCACAATTTGATAAAAAATATAACTAATGGTTGTAAGATCTAACCAAAAGTAACAACATGTAAGCTAATTAGCTCAAATCCTCAGGAAATGTCTGGGGTTTGTAGGCCTTCCTGGAATTGCATTTGCTTCCTCTCAGTCTCATCTCAATTTGTATGGGGGGCCATTTGTGTCAAAGTTAAATAGTTTATATATATTAATATTAATTATGTTATAAAGATTTATACATCTACAGCTGTCAAATTACAATAAATATAATAAATATGAGCAGACATTTATAAATGAATTTGGAAATTTATAAATATTGCTAGAGATTTGTAAAGACTGTCAGGAATTTATACAAATCCAAGCTTAAGGATTAGTAGTACTGATAAAATATCTATAAGTTTATATATTCTGAAGTTAATCATAAAAACGCCTAAGAATTTATAAATACTGCTGAGAATTTATAAATATTGCTAGCAATCTAATAATTTATAAGAACTAATGACAATATATAAATATGCATTTATAAATTCTGTTTGTATTTATTATATTTATAATCCTTAGCACATATTATTATGTATTAATTATTTAACTTTGACACAAACGGGGTCCAATATTTTTACTATTTTTGCATCTTACCTAATGAATAAGAATTCAGTAAATAGTGCATATTACTATATTTAGTAATTCTTTTGCCTAAGAAACAGGATGCGAATAACAGGATGTCGAATCTTAATTAACACTGTTTTGAAGGTGTAAAATTTCTTACTTTTGGCTATTAATGTCTTTGATATGAAGATGTCTCTGTGGACTGTTGTTATCTCAATACTTTTATCGCAACTTATTAAAAGTGAAGGTAATTACTGTGTATAATCCATTTTGTCACTTCAGTAATTGTATATTTTATTCACAAACCACTGAAATCGCCGTTTTATGATGAGCTAGATTTATTAATTAACTGAACTGTTCTCATTTCTTGTTTATCCTCGTAGCTCAATGTACTGATGGTACATTAGATATAATTAATGAAGTTAATTCTGATGTCAAAGACAATGGACAACTCTTTATTTGTTTAGATGACACATGGTTTCTTATCTGTTCAACTGGCTTTTTTAGTGAAGAAACACAAGCAGCATGTCGCCAACTTGGATTTGTAGATGGAAGTAAGTTATGATATTACTGGTTATGTAATATTATAGTTATAAAATCCCCTGGTTTAAACAATTTATCTGTTAATGGTGCAAACAATCTATGATCACTACATTTGTAAATTGAAACTTTGAGTATCAGTTCTTTTGCGGAAGTTTGGTAACAAATGAAGGTTGAAATTTTAATAGTGGTAAATGGACCTAACCTATACATATGTTTTATTTAAATGCTAAATTTACATGTGATCAAGTGTTTATAGTATGATTTTCCAACTAATTAACTAAATGTCATAAATGAAATGTGTAAACAAGCAATTTCTTTGATTATTATAATCACATCTTACTTCTGAGGTCTAAGTATTACAGGAAATGAGTGAAGTGGCATAGCTCCAATTACATGTATTCCAAACAATGAGAAACTATATATTATAATTTATAAAGTATATTCATATTATTTATATGTTTACTACTATATAAAAAATATGAATTTGTAAATAATAAAAAATCAATATACTCTTTCTATTTAAGAAATGTTTTTTTAGAGTTACTATCAGGCAGTGATCCACAAGTTAATGTCACTCTTATTGACATTGTCTTCCATTGTATTGGCTATGAAGATCATCTCACTAATGATGGATGTACTTATATAACTGTTCCTACATGCCTATCACAACAAGGAGTACGACTTCAATGTTATAATAGTAAGAATAATGACCACTGATGTATGACTTAATTTGTTGATAATATTGCAATTAATCAAGTTTGATTAAGGAGTAACTTTGTTGATGCTTTTCAACAAATTAACTTTTTGTAACAGGTGAATTTTATTAAACTCTATGATGATAAGTGTGATTGATAATGCTCAAAGGTTTTTATCTTCTTGCTTTGTTCATAGTTTCCAGTATAATAGCTATAGTCTTTCACAGACATTGCTTCTAATTATATAATCTTTTTAGCTCTAATTAGTGCTTTACGGTGAAGTCAATATCTTCAAAAACAATTATAGGATGATTTCTTTAATTATAAAATTATGATTATGAATTTGATAGCATAGCATAAAATTTAATATACATACATTTTACAGCTTATATACTAAAAATTTGTCAATTTATGCTTTGTATTTGCATATAAAATGTAGGTATGTGAGCATTATTTTTAGCACCTTAAATGAAGTCATATTTTTCCTGTGTAATCAAATAAATGTTGTTTTACTTTAGTTTTATTCCTAGCAAAGTAGTTCATGTTAGTTATAGATAGTTATTTCTTTCATTAAATGTTTTAGTTAATGCATGTGGTTTTAGTTAATATAGATAATGTGGCGGGCAGTATCACTTGAGTAGTACTATAAACCTAATAGATTACTGTTTATAGACTTTAAGACCAAGTTACATTGTGCATTAAATAAGGGAAAAGACCTGTGTATATATAATACATGTATGTGCTCTATCTTCTATTGATTACTTAGTTATACAGTTGTATTGTCATTAGTTATGTCAGGGTTCAACCTTTGTATGTATGAATTGAAATTAGCTAACAGAGTTTTAGTTATATTTAGTTTTCCCCTCTTAACAGATAATTTTAGTTCGTTTTACATATTTTTAAATTATTTTAGTTAGCTATAGTTAGTTTTATCATCTTTCAGTTTTAGTTATAGTTAGTTAACTAAAATATAACTAGACTAAACTAAAAGTTTTTTATTAGTTAGAGTTAACTAAAAAATTAATTCAAATATGCTATAGTTTTAAGTAAAAGTATAATAAACAATCTTTCAGTCATACTTTACTAAAATGTTACATAGCCTATTCATTTATAGTCATTACAATTAGCATATAACAATTCTCTTTGTAGATTTTCTCTCATTTCTATCCGATGATTTTACTGGGCCAAAAACAAAAGTTAAAATTGAAGAAGGGTCTAGAAGTGCTCCCTTCAATCTTACTGTGGACATACCACTTGGGACTGGTACAGCAATGATTGGACATGTAAGTCAACATCATAGACACACCATTTTACTTCTAATGTAGTGCAATACACAGCATATTATACTCAATGTGAGAACATCGATGTAAGAACAAATGATTTCTTTAATGAGTGACATTACCCTATTTATTAATTCATATTTGCTTCACTGTCTGAAGGATGATTTGAGATTAGAATAATAAAATGTTTTATTTTTATTTCAGTTCTATGATAATGGAATGATTTCCTTTGGTCCTAATATTGTAGAGGATTTTTCATCTGTCAGATTGGATGCTAACATGAGCTATGACATTGTGTTACCATTCTTCATTAAGTCAAGCATTAACACACGACATAATGGAGAGTTTAAAGGAGAAATACACTTGAAAGCTGACCAAAACTTAGAGTCACCTCTGTTTACAGTAGTTGACAGATATATTCAAACAAATGGTGGTAATGATGGAGTTAACTTTACTGGTGAAGTACTGTTCTTTGTGGAATGGGAACAAGAAGATGATAATGAGGTTTGTACATGATCATATTTTTTTTCAATTGATTAGCCTATATTTATAGGGCTGGTCCTCAACAATTATTACTAGAATATGATGCCAAACATGTATAATAAATATACAGGTTTTGCAGAAGTATGTACAAAACACAAACACAAAATGATTTAATAAACTGCCTTTCAGTATATTTAGTGTATATTTTTCAGTGGTTTATGAAATAACATTTTATTTTGCTTTTAGGAAATAGAATTCCAGGGTATTATTATTAGTGACTACACAAAGACATTCGTAATCTTTATATATATGTGTGATCCTACACTAAGACCACTTAATGCTATCATTGGATATAGTATTGCTAACTTTAGTTCTGAGACTTTTCGGTATTCAGAGACACCATTCACTCAAAAAATGGCCTGTATTAATATTCAAGTTAATGTGAAATATTATAACTTGATATACAGCCTGACTGAAAGAGTACCAGGTATTTCCAGCTTATATATTGTTTACAACTTATATGGTCTTTTGCATGATTCTGTAGTAGACAATAAAAAGAAGAAGCGAAGCACTATGAAAATAGTGAAAAGACAAACAGGACCATGTACTAGTGCTAACCTAACATTATCAAGCTGTTGTAAACCTTTCCAAGACCCCACTATTTCATGTCGTGTTATTGATAATAATGGTGAGAGTTGTTACTGTGACTCACTGTGTTTTGAAAGAAATGACTGTTGTAATGATGCTCCAGTTCAAGCTCCTTGTGTTCCATGTAAGTAATATATTGACATATTTTATTTACAATAACATATAGTATTGTCATTAGTATATATACCATAGTTACATTAGTTATTGAATATGTTACAGTATGTACAAGTGGCACAATTAATCAAGCTGGTGATACTTATTATCCTCGAGGACCAGTTAGTATATGTCAAGATGGACTACCAAGGTAACGTTTACTTCACTATACAACACTATATGACTAACTGAGATTGATATCACAGTCTATCATTTAATAATTTAGTCCATACTGATACATCATCTATGCACTAAATACTTTTACTTAATTAACAGGTTTATACAGCAACCAGGTTCCAATTTTTCATTAATAAGTAAATCTGTAGCATGTCAACAGATAGTTGATCAGATTACAGCAATTGGATGGGGTAAGTAATATAATATCATTGATACTTATATAGATTGTCTAATGCTTATAATATACAGTATGATACATCATCAATATTGTCTTCTTTTAATTGTAGACAAGATAATGGCAGGAATTCGTATGCAGTCTTCATTTTTAGTGGATCGTAGAGATATAAATTGTATTGGATTTGAAAAGACAATACAGAATTGTTCATATACCACATTAAGATCTCATACCATTTTAAATTTAATGGACCCACTTGCTCGTGTTGATTGCAGAGGTTAGTATCTTTGCAATGACTTTGTTTGTTTGTATCCATTGTTATTTACTTATAAAATAGCATATGTTACTAGTACTAAAATTCAAGACAAATAGCTGAATTAGGATATGTCTGTGCCTATCAATATTTCATCATACTAGTGTGACACTGCATTTCTTGGTTAGCAAAAAAAACTTTATTCATAAGCTGTAGCATTAACGAAATGACTGCTTTCAGTGTCTGAGAGTGAAGAAAAAGAAATATATTGATTTAGTTAGTGGACTGAACTTATCATTCTAATTAGCCATTTTAAATTCTAGTAATCCTCACATAGGCAGGCTACAGAGTTACATGTTTTTTCCTTATAGATAGGCAATACCTTTGCTATAATAACCAATAGCTAAATAGAGACACATACATTGAAAACATAGTTTCCTAAGTTATTATAGCATATTGGTCCTGTCAACATGGTAGCACCAATCATTTTAAATGTTTAGTCATTTAGGATACCAAGTCCTACATGTCCTTCCATCCATTTCACAATTATCTCATATTTATTGATATTCATACAAAGATTTAATAATAGCAATATTAATAATAAATGTACATATATATATATCCTCCCAAATGCATAAGTGGGGCTTTAACTTACATTAAATCTTCCATTGGGTTTTGCCCTCTTTCATTCCATGTCAGAGAGAACTCTTTAAATATCCCACGTTCATTAGCATGCTCTGAGGGAGGACAAAACCAAGATTAATTTTTTTCCAGATTTAAATATCATTCTAGTGAGCTCAAAGATGACCACTGTGAATATTTTGTCATCTTGAGATAACTTTTCAAAGTGAATGAGGTCCTAATATATTATATTGTATACTGGGATTTATTGGCAACGATAAAATTTGGTAGAATTGTAAAATTTTATAATTGGTGGGATTAAATTTGACAAATTTAGCACATGTCTTGTTACCACACCCACTTTAATGAAACAAATATGGAGCTCAATTCTGTTGTTAAAGGCCACAATGTGTACAAAAGTGTATGGAATGCTATTGCTAAAATTGTGGGCATGTGAGCGACTACGTTATAAATTTTAACTGTTATTTAATTTGGTGATTTTTTGAAATTCGCCAAATTTTATCATCAACAATAAATCCGTATACGGTATGACAAAAACCACTGTAATTTTATTCCAGATTTAGCAATTATACCAACAAGCCTAAGTATGACCACTTAAGATATTTTGTCGTCCTGGACAGCTTTCCAAAGTGAATGAGGTCTAAATATGTTATTTGTTTGACATGTATTCTTTAAGCTTTACATGCATATCTATGACTTATCCATAGATTTTATAGCAGCTAATGCTTCAAGCTGTATTAATGGTGCAATAAGACTAAATCCACTTAATGGTTCTACATCAGCTACTCAAGGATTAGTTGAAATCTGTATTGCTGGAAGATGGAACAGAACATGTTCATCTAATATTAATAATGATGATGCTAGAGCTCTTTGTACAATAATGGGACTACCATCAAATGGTAAGTTAATCCCTAATAATTAAATAATTACCATGCAATTCAACTAAAAGTCTATTCACATTAACTTTTGACATTTGTTTTTCTGCCTTGATTTTACCATTTCTTTAATTACAAATTACTTCAATAAATTTGCAATTAATATATTTGAAGGATAAGAATTAATATTACCTATATTAATAAAATATTCCTGTGAGGGCAGATATATTAATCGAAGTTGTTACCATAATTATAAAATAAACTGTAGATGCACATCTATTTGCTTTTTTGAATTGTTGTATATAATATAATTATTATTGCTGCATGAAAATGGAACTTAACAAATATTTCTAGCATTAAGAGTTACTATATATTTATATATATACATATATACATACATACATGATGTATATACATACATGCATACATACATACATACATATATATATATATATATATCATTACTAACCATTTTGTTTAATGTTTCTACTATTTCTTTTTTGTAGTTGTAGGTACAACTGTAGTGGCTATGATGACCAGTTCAGGTATTACAACACTTCAATGTAATCCCAATATTGCCAGATCACTAAGTGATTGTACAATACAACAAGGGATTTGTTCTGATTCTGTTGTGGCTGCAATTGCTTGTGGTAGCTCTGTTATTACTGGTAAGCCGTATGATATTTATGTGATAAGGACTATAGTAATGTTTTTGCTGTAAGATAACTATGAGCTGCCTATTGGACAAAATTAGATATTAGATTTGAAGGACTAAATGTATAAATTAAAATTAATATCCTTTACATTGTCATCGCATGAAGATTATTGAATTAATATATCATTTATTATTGAATATTCTTATGTCAGTATTCATTTTATTTATAGTATTTCCTGTACTTTCTGTCACTCAAAGTGCTACCCCTACTGATACTCCAAGTCCAACCATTAACAATCAGTTACCTGTTGTGTACATAGGGATTGGTGTATCACTGGCTGTGGTAATAGTCTCTGTAACACTGATATTGTTACTAATACTGATAATAAGAATACGAAAGAAAGTTTTTAGAAGAAAAATTCAGGGAAAATATGAAGATACATCACTAAGTGAACAGTATGTAATTTAAATAAATGAAATACTGTTTGTATTTGCCTAAAGTATTCAAGATGATCCAATACTTGTTTAAAGCAATTACAATACTTGAGCAAATTGTACAAATATTGACATTCATCTTGAATACTTTCTATTTATCATATCACTATTATTATTTAAATACTTATGATATTTTTTATAGTAAACGAACAGGCTCTTCATACAATCGATATGTTAAAACTTTAGTACAGTCTTCTACTGTTCTGTTAAGTAAGTCATTCACATAAAATTAAATGCACACAGATGTACTAAAGGGTATATTTGTCAATAAAAATGCAATCTTATTACTCTCACAAAAGTCATAAGAAAACATTCTTCTCTTGTACCAACTTTTTTTTAAATTTTAATACTCCTTCATGCTAAATCATTATTATTTATTACACAGGGAATATGTCAACTATAGTAAAAGAAGATTTCTTAGAAAATTTAGAATCATCAGAACTAATTATTCCTTACAGTCATCTCAGACTTTTAGATTGTGTGGGTCAAGGTATATACTGTACACATATGACAATTATTTTTATTGTAATATTATGCAGGAGAATTTGGTCTTGTATATAAAGCTCATTTATTTAATGAACAGGGAATACCTACTGATGTAGCTGTCAAGACACTTAAAGGTTAGTAAGTAAGTAGCAACAAATAAAATAACTTTAAAGCAAGTATATGCATAGAATGACAATATCTTATTTCTATTTATAGGTACTTATTCTCAGGATGATGTTGATGATTTAATAGTTGAGAGTCTTAAAATGAAACAACTAAACCATTTCAATGTAATGACACTTGAAGGAGTCTGTCTTGATGCTGGTCCTGCTCCTTTTATAGTACTTCCATATATGGCAGGTATGTGTTGTTATGGTTATCCTTTATACATTTAGGTCAGGAAAATTAATGGCTATAAATGTAGCATTTATCAAACCCACAGTTACTCCAAATTATCATATAATTATGCATATTCTTTACATTTATTATGCATAATTTTATGATTTTAATTATCACTAAAACATGTAATAATGACCACAAATATTAAAATTGATACATTAAACATTACTTTAAATAACGTAAAACATCTTCAAGCAAAAATTAAGATGAAAATACTATTGTCTGTGTAGCTACAATGTAATAATTTTAACATATCTTGTAATTCTAATTCAATCTGAAATATGAGTCCAATATACATAACTTAAACCAGTCACTTTAGACACACATCAGTCCAACATTTGACTTAAAATTCATCTCACTAATTTGTCATGATCATCATATGTAATACACCAAAGAAAATGATCGTTTATTACTTCTTAGGAGGTGACTTGTTAAGCTATTTGAAAAGAAATCGTACTACACTGGTAGTACTATCTGGTGAACAAGAAGATGTAAAATAATATAGTACAAATAAACACACTGTGACTCTAATTCTTCCAATCATTTAGAAAGAAAAAATTGAAATTCAACTACTGTCCATGTGTCTACAAATAGCTAAAGGCATGGAATATATAGCTGAACAGAACCTTCTACACAGAGATTTAGCAGCAAGAAATTGCATGTAAGTTCATTCTTGCAATCAATGATTATATTTATTTATAATGTTGCTAAACATATCGATATATCAATATGCCAATGAACATATCAAAATTCACCAATACTTAGTAATCTGTTTTGTGATTGTAAATGTTCTTGATGTAGGATTGATCATCAAGGTATTATTAAGGTTTCAGACTTTGGACTTTCTAAAAGTTTATATGAAAAGATGTACTTCAGACAGGATAAAAGTGATGGAGTTAAACTGCCTATCAAATGGATGGCAATTGAGAGTATTGATGATGGAATATTCTCAGAAAAGACTGATGTGGTAAACTAATATTTAAAATGTATCTTAGTTAATAAGATTATCTTTTCTATATTGTTTAGTGGTCTTATGGAGTCACATGTTGGGAAATATTTAGTGGTGCAAAGGTTCCATATGGAGGGATTACTCCAATGAGTTTACTTAAAATGTTACAGGAAGGTTATCGAATGGATGAACCAAACAATGCAGCGTGTTCACATAAAGCGTTAGTTATCATAATTAATACAAAAGTAATCTTTATTTTATGATTTGATTCTCCTTTAATATAGATATGAATTAGTAATACTACAATGTTGGAGCAGTTCACCAGATGAGAGACCTACTTTCTCAGAGTTAGTTGTTACTATTGAGAACATGTTAACATCAATGGCAAACTATATTGACTTCAATCAATTCACATTAGCAGTAGAAGAACAGAAAGGTTAAGTCATATTTGCATGCTATTATTTATTGGACCCTTTTTTACTTTTGCAATTTAGAAATAGGAGACAACATTGATAAAATATCTCCTGAGCAGTGAAAGAAAAAATAATTAATTTAGTTTTGCTATTGTTATTGATAGGAATATTTACATATAGTTAGCAAGTTATTTATACTATATCAAAGGTCACAATTGGAGGAAGATAGAATTAATAAAAGATTAATAAAAGATAGATACAAATAAATAATTGATAGATTTGTTGTGATTGATAGGTTTATCACATTATCAGTCAATTTTCGTAAATGGAGACTCTTTTGCTTCATTAT
Organism: Xestospongia muta; assembly: GCA_963693285.1. Classification (NCBI taxonomy): domain Eukaryota; kingdom Metazoa; phylum Porifera; class Demospongiae; order Haplosclerida; family Petrosiidae; genus Xestospongia; species Xestospongia muta. The sequence goes on from OY848917.1 coordinate 5,036,366, forward strand.
TTGTTTTGTTTGGTGTCTCAAGGATCTAGCCTTGGTTGTCTTTTTCTCTAGTAAACCAACAATGTCTATTACTTTCTGTTTCTTCTTATAACATGTCCTCTGTTGACACAATGAACAGTCAGTTTTATCCAGTCATCTAATATCATATCCTCTAAGTCTATATGGTTAGATTTTCTTATTCAATTGCAGACCTCATTTTATCACTTTTCTGATCAGTTTTTTTTAAATACAATATGCTTCTATTCAGAATGTTACTTTATTTTTAATATTACAGTTTCAATTTCATCTAATTTCTTCTCATGTATAATCATCAAAAACGTTTGACAGTACAAATTAAATGTCATAGAAGTGATATGATTTCATCCTGTCTTGTTTACAGGATGCCTGCCTTAATGTCTTATGTGTTATCACTGATTGCAATCCATTGAAATGAAGTTAGAGGATATATAGTTGGTGTTGGAATCCAACAGAAGCCAGTAAATGCGGCATGAAAGAGTATCAAACAGGATGTTCAATGTTAATTAACAGAAGACAGGAAATGCTTCGACATTAGATCATAAGCGTTAGGGCTAGAGCTAACCAGTGTGCTGTACGAATAGCCACTTCTAACTAAAAGTAGAAAATCTAGTTATTAGCTATATGATAGGAGACATTTAAGTGCTTTCTATAGCATATATTTTGATATGAAGACATCTCTGTGGACTTCTATTATCTCAATATTTTTATCACAACTTATAAAGAGTGAAGGTAAATACTAATATACGCCATTGTATCATTTCAGTAATTATGCAATTTATATTTTCTCATTTCTTGTTCTTCCTTGTAGCTCAATGTACTGATGGTACATTAGATATTATTAATCAAGTTAATGCAAATGTCAAAGACAATGGACAACTCTTTATTTGTTTAGATGACACATGGTTTCCTCTCTGTTCTAATGACTTTGATGATGAAGAAGCACAAGCAGCATGTCGTCAACTTGGATTTGTAGACGGAAGTAAGTTATGACATTTTGTATTATTATAGTTATAAAGTCTCATATGGCTAAAAACATTTATTTGTTAAGGGTGTGCCAATCAAAGCTTGCTACAATAATGAAGTGAAGATTCTAATATCAAGTTAGTTTTCCTGATATTAAGTAACCAACAATGAAGATTGAAGGTTAAATAGTGGCAAGTGGACCTATCCTAACATTATATATTAATTTTATTTGCCAGACATATATGGTTTCGCATGCTAATAGTATGGCTTCCTATTAAATAAACAAATCCATATAATGGAGGTAAAGGTAAACAATTCCTTTTATAGCTACAATTATTTGCATTTAAAGAAGTAAATGATATGTGTATACTACTACATAATTAACACCAATTTATTAAAACAAAGTATCCATATACTCTTTTTATTCAATCAATGTGTCTTTTATAGAGTTACTATCAGCTACTAATCGACAAACTAATACCACTTTTATTGATATTAGTTTCCATTGTAATGGCTATGAAGATCATCTCACTAATGGTGGATGTAATAATGAAACTGATCATACTTGTCAATCACAACAAGGAGCACAACTGCAATGTTATAACAGTAAGAATTATGAACACTTGTTCAATTTACTTTTTATATCCAATGAATTTTATTAACCCTAACCACGAGCATTATGATGATTTGTAAGACATAAAAATGCTTGAGCTTTTTGGCAACTTGTTTTGCTCACAGTTTCCAGCATTTTATATGTATAGTCTTCCGCAGACACTCCTGCTAAGTCAATTGTAGCTGAAGTCAGTGTTTCAATGTGAAGTCAATATCTTTAAAAACGTTTACGATTTATTTCAAGCATAATCTTGTTATAATTATTAATTTGATATCATAGCATAAAATATAATATACATTTATTTTACATCTTACATAATTTATGTATAATATATATATATAATATATCTAAACGATTTGCTAATTCATGTTTGCACTCAGATTTAAAATATAAAGTTATTTTTAATGGCTTAACCTAAATGTTTTAATTCATGAGCATTTTTAAAAAGTATGGCAAAATTTCAAATAGAAGAACAATAAGCAATTATTTATTAGTGTCATACTTTGATAGAATGTAGCATCATTTATAGACATTACAATTAGTGTATGGTATTACAAAATTCCCTTTATAGGGTTTCTCTCATTTCTATCCGATGATTTTACTGGGCCAAAAACAATAGTTGAAATTGAAGAAGGGTCTAGAAGTGCTCCGTTTAATCTTACTGTGGGCATACCACTTGGGACTGGTACAGCAATGATTGGACATGTAAGTCAGCATCATTTTACTTCTATGTAAAAAAATATTTAAAAAGGGCTATGTAAATTTAATATCACTTACAACACAATGAAAGAAAATTTGTTGTACAGTAAATAGTGCAATACACAGCATATTATACTCAATGTGAGAACATCAATGTAAAACAATGATTTCTTTAATGAGTGACATTACCCTATTTATTAATTCATATTTGCTTTACTGTCTGAAGGATGATTTGACATTAGAATAATAAAATGTTTTATTTTTATTTCAGTTCTATGATAATGGAATGATTTCCTTTGGTCCTAATATTGTAGAGGATTTTTCATCTGTCAGATTGGATGCTAACATGAGTTATGACATTATGTTACCATTCTTCATTAAGTCAAGCATTAACACACGACATAATGGAGAGTTTATAGGAGAAGTACACTTGAAAGCTGACCAAAACTTAGAGTCACCTCTGTTTACAGTAGTTGACAGATATATTCAAACAAATGGTGGTAATGATGGAGTTAACTTTACTGGTGAAGTACTGTTCTTTGTGAAATGGGAACAAGAAGATAATAATGAGGTTTGTAGATAATTTTATGTAATAGGTTTTGGATGTGTCTGTATTTTTAATTGAATTAACCTATATTGATATGACTGGTCTTCATTAATATTGATGCTATATAAATGAAATAACTATCAAGATTATACTGAAGTGTCTGCAATTCTCTTTTTCAAAAGGATTTAATAAAGCTGCCTTTCATAATATTCAGTATATATTTTTAATTGTGCATGAAATAACATTTTACTTTTGCTTTTAGGAAATAGAATTCCAGGGTATTATTATCAGTGACTACACAAAGACATTCACAATCTTTATATATATGTGTGATCCTGCATTAAGACCACTTAATGCTATCATTGGATACAGTATTGCTAACTTTAGTTCTGAGACTTTTCGGTATTCAGAGACACCATTCACTCAACAATTGGCCTGTATTAATACTCAAGTTGATGTGGAATATTATAATTTGATATACAGCCTAACTGAAAGAGTGCCAGGTACCTCCAACTTATATATATTGTATACAACTTATTTGTTATTTTTGAATGACTTTGTAGTAGAAAATAAAAAGAAGAAACGAAGCACTATGAAAATAGTAAAGAGACAAACAGGACTATGTGCTAGTGCTAACCTAATACTACCAAGCTGTTGTAGACCATTTCAAGATCCCACTAGTTCATGTCGTGTTATTGATAATAATGGTGAGAGTTGTTACTGTGACTCACTGTGTTTTGAAAGAAATGACTGTTGTGATGATGCTCCAGTTCAAGCTCCTTGTGTTCCATGTAAGTAATATACTGACATATTTTATTTACAATCACATTTAGTATTATTATCAGTATGTATACCATAGTTACATGAGTTATTGATTGAATATGTTACAGTATGTACAAGTGGCACAGTTAATCAAGCTGGTGACACTTACTATCCTCGAGGACCAGTTAGTATATGTCAAGATGGACTACCAAGGTAGCGTTTATTTATAAAAGCAGCTATATATATGTAACTGAGATTGATATCACAATGCATCATCAATAATCAAGCTCATACTGATACAACATTTATAGACTCTATATTTGTACTTACTTAATAGGTTTATACGGCAATCAAGTTCCAATTTTTCTTTAATAAGTCAAACTGTAGTTTGTCAACAAATACTTCATCAGATAATAAGACAAAGTAAGCAATATAGTATTGGTAGTAAAGGTAATAGTTATCAATGATATGATGCTTATAACATACAGTATCATTTGTCATCAGTATTCTGATCTTCTAATTGCAGACAAGATAATGCCACGAGTACGTACACAATCTTCCTTTTTAGTGGATCGCAGAGATATATATTGTATTGGAATTGAAAGGACAGTACAGAATTGTTCATATTCAATATTAAAATCTCATACCCTTCTAAATTCAACAGATGTTCTTGCTCATGTTAATTGCAGAGGTTAGTTCATTGTAATGAATTTATCCATGCATCACGACTACTAACATATGACCACTTAAAATCTACTTGACTTAAATCCAACGTTATGCATATATGAAATAGTAAATGTAATGCTTAAATTAAAATTGTGTAAAATTAAAGACACATATATATAGTTAAATTAGATAGGGTCATCCCTTTACATCAGTATGACATGTGGTGAGAACTGCAATCCTTTGCTTGAAAAAGAGGCTTTATTTATGAAAATAACTAATTCTAGACAGGGCCACCTACATTTATAATAGAATTGGCCAGGGAGGCAGTAGTCAACATAGTAGCACCTGAATTGGCAAGAGTGAAGGCACCTGGGACATTTTAATTTGCCCTGGGTTCCACAATGAAGGGGCCCCTAGACCACAACTCATCTGGAAGTTGTTAAGGACTACTTATATATCCTAATGTAAACTGTCAGTTTTTGATTGTTATTTAAATCTTGCTTTCTAATTTACAGTATGTGCACCTGAATATATTTGTCTGGGGCTGGTCGTAGTGGGGTCTGAAGTTTTATATTAGTGCCTTGCACACCATTAAGCCTCCTGACAGCTCTGTGTAGCACCGTTTATGTTAAACATTTGGTCATTTCATGATAGAGTCCGACATATAGATATTTGTCAAAATGCATACATAATTGCTTTCATTATATGTTCCAGGAGCTTTAAAAGAAGAGCTATTTTTAAAAAATCTTGTTTCATTATGGTCCTGAAGGAAGACAAAAACCAATCTAATTTTATTTCAAATTTACCAATTATTCCATCGAGCTTAAGTATAACCACTTAAAGCATTTTGTCCACCTGGACAGCTTTCTAAAGTAAATGAATATGTTATATTTTTGACATCTATTCTTTATGCTTTATGTGCATATCTATAACTTATCCATAGATTTTATAGCAGCTAATGCTTCAAGTTGTATTAATGGTGCAATAAGACTAAATCCACTTAATGAGTCACTACTGGCACCTACTCAAGGATTAATAGAAATCTGTATTGCTGGAATATGGAACAGAACCTGTTCATCTAATATTCGGAATAGTGATGCTAGATCTTTATGTACAATAATAGGACTCTCATCAAAACGTAAGTTTAAATTATGCACCAATTCAACCAAAGTCTCTTCATATTAACGTTGACTATGTTTTATGTAATAATTTTACTTTATTTTTTATATATCGAATCAATTCAATAGTACTTCCTATGAATCTACTGAAAAATGCAATTATAAGTTACAAAGTTATAGCTATATTACCTATATGAACTAAGTATTAGAAATAAGAAAATGGAACTTACTCATAATACAAACCTCTGTAGCATTGAGCATTATATTCTTTTCTGGTATATATATTTTTACTACTAACCATTAAATTTAATGCTTAGCACACAGTAATAAATTCTGCTATTCCTTTTTTGTAGCTGTAGGTACAGCTGTAGTGGCTATGATGACCAGTTCAGGTATTACAACACTTCAATGTAATCCCAATATTGCCAGATCATTAAGAGATTGTAGAATACAACAAGGGACTTGTTCTGAATCTGTTGTGGCTGCAATTGCTTGTGGTAGCTCTGTTATTACTGGTGAGCTGTATAATATTTATGTGATAAGGACTATAGTAATTTTTTTGCTGTAAGATAACTATGAGCTGTCTATTGAACAAAATTAAGTATTAGATTTGAAGGACTAATGTATTCAATAAAATTGATATCTTTTATGTTATCATCGAATGAAATTTATTGAATTAATTAATCATTTATTATTGAATATTCTTATGTCAGTATTCATTTTATTTATAGTATTTCCTGTACTTTCTGTCACTCAAAGTGCTACCCCTACTGATACTCCAAGTCCAACCATTAACAGTCAGTTACCTGTTGTGTACATTGGGATTGGTGTATCACTGGCTGTGGTAGTAGTCTCTGTAACACTGATATTGTTACTAATACTGATAATAATAATACGAAAGAAAGTTGTTAGAAGAAAAATTCAGGGGAAATATGAAGATACATCATCAAGAGAACTGTATGTAATTCAAATAAATGGAATACTGTTAATATTTGCTTAAATTATTCAAGATGATCCTAATGTTTGTTTAAAGCATATTAAACTAATGTTTGTGCAAGATTGTACAAGTATTGACCTTCATGTTGAATACTTGCTCTCTGTCATATTACTGTTATTATTAAAGTAATTATATGATGATTTCTATAGTGAACAGAAGAGGTCTTCAAACAATCGATATGTTAACAGTGTACTACTCTCTTCTACTGTTCCCTCATGTAAGTAATTTACATAAATTCAATAAACACAAGTTTACTAATGGATAAATTCTGACAGCAAAAATGCAAACATTATTACTTATCTGATCTTGCAGGAGGAAATACTTTTTGTTTTAAAATTTCCTAAAGCAATATTATTTTAAATTGATATCATCACATAGGGAATATGTCAACTTCAATAAAAGGAGATTTTTTAGAAAATTTAGAATCATCAGGACTAATAATTCCTTACAGTCATCTCAGACTTTTAGACAGTTTGGGTCAAGGTATGCACTGTACACATATGACAGTCATTTGTATCACATTTCTTGCAGGAGAGTTTGGCATTGTATATAAAGCTCATTTATTTAATGAACAGGGAATGCCTACTGATGTAGCTGTCAAGACACTTAAAGGTCAGTGAGTAAGTAGTAACAAACAATAGAACTGAAACTAAATAAGTACAGTCATGATACTATGATGACAAATGCATGAAACTAGAAATGACATTTGAAGCATATTTATAATTTATTTGTTTCAAGACAGTTTGTTATTAATTTTATATCAAGTATATGCATACAATGACAATTTCTTATTTCTATTTGTAGGTACTTATGCTCAGGATGATATCAATGATTTATTAGTTGAGAGTCTTAAAATGAAACAACTGAATCACTTCAATGTAATGAGACTTGAAGGAGTCTGTCTTGATGCTGGTCCTGCACCTTTTATAGTACTTCCATATATGGCAGGTATGTGTGAGTAATATTGTACAATTGTATGATATAAATATATATATATATATATATATATATATATATATATATATATATATATAGTTCAGAAAAAAATATATGGCTACATTTGTAACAGTTACCAAACCTATAGATTATAATCACAATTGCTTCAAATTTTCATTTATATATATACTTTACATTTATTATAAACAATTTCACAGCTTTGATTATCACTAATACATGTAACCTCACATGTTAAAATTTCATACATTTCATATTTCTTATAAATAAGACATTTTCAGGCAAATACATTTTATAGATTGAAAAAAAATGTTACTACTGTCTTTGTAGTTGTAATGCAGTAATCTCAACATAAATTCTAATTTAAACCAATTCCAAAAATATAAATGCCGTCTATATAGCTTAAATCACTTTAGATACTCTATGCACATTATTCCAACAGTAGACTTAAAATTCATTTAACTAAAAGTTCTTATGATTAGGGCTTATGAAAAGTGATCATTTGTTGTTTTTTTTTAGGAGGTGACTTGTTAAGCTATTTAAAACGAAACCGAACAACATTAGTAGTACTATCAGATGAAGAAAATGTAAATAATATAGTACAAATGAACACACTGTGACTTAAATTTTCCAACACTTTAGAAAGAAAAAATTGAAATTCAACTATTGTCCATGTGTCTACAAATAGCTAAAGGTATGGAATATATAGCTGAACAGAACCTTCTACACAGAGATTTAGCAGCAAGAAATTGCATGTAAGTTCATTTTTGCAATCAATAATCATCTTTATTTATAATGTTGCTAAACATATCAATATATCAATATACCAATGAACATATCAAAATTCACCAAAACTTGGCAATCTGTCTTGTCAAAGTAAATGTTTTTCATATAGGATTGATCATCAAGGTATTATTAAGGTTTCAGACTTTGGACTTTCTAAAAGTTTATATGAAAAGATGTACTTCAGACAAGATAAAAGTGATGGAGTTAAACTGCCTATCAAATGGATGGCAATTGAGAGTATTGATGATGGAATATTCTCAGAAAAGACTGATGTGGTAAATTAGTTTTTAAAATTTTTCTCTTAACTAATGAACATTTTTTCTGGTATATTATATAGTGGTCTTATGGAGTCACATGTTGGGAAATATTTAGTGGTGGAAAGGTTCCATATGGAGGGATTACTCCAATTGGTTTGCTTAAAATATTACAGGAAGGTTATCGTATGGAAAAACCAAACAATACAGCATGCTCACAAAAAACGTAAGTTAACAAAATTAGCACTAGTTTATGATTGCAATAGTAATCCTACTCACTTTATAATGCTTTGTGATTTGGCTTTTCATCCTCTTCCTATATATAGATATGAATCAGTAATGTTACAATGTTGGAATAGTTCATCAAATGAGAGACCTACTTTTTCAGAGTTGGTGATTACTATTGAGAACATGTTAACATCAATGGCTAACTATATCGATTTCAATCAGTTTACATTAGAAGTAGAAGAACAGAAAGGTTAATTCATATTTGTATAAAATTTGTTTGTTATTGTAACACTTTATTTATTATTATTATAGGAATAGTGAGTACTACTGATGAGGAATCATCTGAGCTGTAAAATGAAAAAAAATTCAAATAATGTTATTTTCATGGATTATTAATCTTTGTTTATCAATATATTTTTGATTGTTTTCATTGGTATGTCTTTTTAACTATCCTACAATCAGCAAAAGTGATTTATACTATGACAAATATCCTATTTGGAACTAGAGGAAGTAGTATCAAATAAACTTCTAAAGGCAAATTTAGAATGGATAAAGTGATTAGCCACTTATGGGAATATTCAAACATCTTAATATATATCATCCTGGAAGTCAATTTGCTTCCCCTCACACTGCCCACTCATAATTCATTTCTGTGATTCCTTTATTTGGTATCCAGAATCCTCATTTATTCAGGAATATTATATGCCCTTTACTATGCTCTGTTTCTGTAATGTTATTGTTGTGCTTGGGTCACTATTCCTTATTTCAAGTAAAGTTTATTATTAATCAAGTACCTGGATCTATTACAATAATACAAAATGTTTAAGGAGATATCACTGTACTTGTCATCATATCTTTACAGTAGCAATAATTGCTATTTCTATTTTCTCTAGTATATCAATAATGTCTTTAAACGTCTCTTCTTCTACTTTACATAACTCCTTTCTTTACACTGATGATTTCATTCTGTCAATTTTCATGATTTGTTCCTTTGTTCAGCATGCATGACCTTTTGTCAATGAACTGTCATTTATTTTTCCATGTGCATCATCTAACAGTAAATCCTCTAAGTTTTTAAGTTTATGCTTTTCTTATTCTATTCCATACCTTATTTCACCAATTCTCTGATTATTTTATTTCTAATACAATGTACTCTCATTCAGAGTGTTACATCATTTATTTATCAGAATTTGGAGTCTCAGTTCAATCTAATTTTTCCTCGGCTAATCATTTTTAGAAAAGTCAAATAGTAATATAATGTCATATGAGTTATATGATTTCATTCTGTCTTGCTTTTGGATGAGAGTAACCTTTATAGTGTCTTAATGTAATTTGTGTTATCAATAGTTGCAAAGTACTGAGATTAAGTTTCAGTTTATTTAGGATTCCTTGACAGTCGTGCACTTTGATCATTAATGACATCACAGGAGGTACCTGACAACATGATTTATTGTCATGTGATAATGATAATAAATGCACTATATATAAATAACTAATATTCTCGATTAATTATGAATTCTAGCTAAGTGAATTAATATCAAGTACATATGTTAGTCATATTATTTTGAATTTTATCTAGGGATTGTGAATGAGAGATTTCGTGGATGTTACTTAATACATCAAAGAATTGCCGACAGAAGCTAGCAAATTGTACTTCATAGGATTACTACAGTTATGAACAGGATGTGAAGTAAAAAAATACAGGATGTCTAAGTTAATTAACACCTTCACAAAAATGTTTGTATGGTTAAGTTTTGACACAGGAACCGCAACGAAAATACGGTTTAAGAACAGGATGAGAAGTGACAAAAATACAGAATGTTGGAAGTTAATTAACACCCTAATAAGATGTCATATGACACAGAAACTTGCATAGTATTCATTTTAAATTAAAGTATGCACTTCCTTTGATGGCGACTAACTAAATTGCCAAGCCCATAGTCTAGGCTAAGTTTATTGCTCATAGTACCAAGATCACACAATAATTATAATTATACAAATTATTACAACTGTTTAAACCTAGTCTTTTTCTGGATGGCATGATTGTTACATAACAGAATGACACAAAGGTGTGAATTGTAAAAAAAGAATTTAAAAATATGTTTTTTTAATGCTCCAGAGCAAGATTCTAAAAGAGTGGGCACAGTACCCCTGTCCCTCCTCCTATAAGATCCACTACAGACATCACATAAATCATATAAGTATATCAAAGGCAACACCTGACTAGTATCTAGCTCAATATATGTGTTGAATATATAAAAAAGGAAAAAGATTTGCAGAAGTCCACATATCAGAGAACTGACCAAAGTTGTAGCTAGAATGTGTAGTGGCCACAAGGTGAACAGCTATTTACTTGGTTGTACTGCATATGCTCCTACCACCAACCCAATCTCTATGTCCAAATATTATATTCTTCCTATTAACTTATTCAGTTGTTTTAAATAACACATCCAACAGTCCATTGTCTAAATCAGCTGAATTAGCTTAGAAACATTAACTTAATTCTTGTTAATATTAAAATTATTCTTAATATTATTTCAGTACCTTCAGTCAGTATTTTAGTCAATATTTTGTAACTAGTACAGTAGGAACTAAATGTATTAATTTGCACATAATATACTTTTTCTATTAAAGGAGCAAATTTTTTCTTTGCAGAGTTACTATCAGCTACTAATCAACAAACTAATACTATTTTCATTACCTTCCATTGAAATGTAATAATTTTGTCATGTTTCAATTCAGAAACCATTTCAAGGTATAGCATGCACAGACAAAGTAAAATTACTTTCTCAAGAGTGGATGAGTGCTACTGAATGAGGAAGATATATCTTTATTCACAGAATTACAGAGAGATACCCTCCCTGATATTGAGCCATTTGTCATAACAAGATTGTTAGTATTAAGTAATTAAATGTTTCTCTTGGGAACTATATCTGCTAATCACCTATCAACTTTGTCATGTATTGGTGAAGTACTGAATTTGGAATTATTTAAGAAACTAATGGGAATTTTATGTAACAGCAAAATATCCACTGAGAACACAGATGAAAAATATATGTCATATCCTTGATACTAAATAGAGTTTAATCCGACTCTCTTAGCAAGGACAGAGCATCAATGTATGTATATATACATTGAGAAAGTTCTAGAACACACACAAAGGAATATAGACAATTAGACATAATGACTAAGATATGATATAGACACTTATTAAGTCATAATTCAGTGAAATTGTTAATTCTTCCACAATAGTCACGTTATTTCATGCTTTGAAATCACTCACGTCATATACTATGTTTAGGAACAATACGTTTATTACGTATTTCGGCGTAAAACGCATGTGGACATCCTGTTTAGCCTAACCATATCGTATAGTATCTTTGCACTGACAGACTACAGCACCCTAACTAATAACTAATATGCTCGCTTAATTATGAATTCTAAGTGAATTGATATCAAGTATATTAGTTGTATTATTTTAAATTGTATGTAGAGATTGTGAATTACAGATTTCGTGCATGTTACTTAATACATCACACAATTTCCGACATATGCTAGCAAATTGTACTTCATAGGATTTCCCCATTTAACAGGATGAGAGTACAAATATACTAGATGTGGAAGTTAATTAACACCTTAACAAAAGTGTTTGTGTAGTTAGTTCGATAAGTAAACACAATTACGTCAATTTTGGGGTCTAGTGTATATAGTATTAATTTCACATTGAAGTATACACCTCCAGTGACGGGAAAATAGATAAAAGTGCTAACTTTGTCAGTCTAAGCTAAGTTTCTCGTCCAATGACTAGATAGTGTCTTTTATAATTGTATATGTAGTTAGTTTTAGTAATTAAGACCATATTATTGAAGACCTTTAGTGTTTTCTAGCATATATTTTGATATGAAGACATCTTTGTGGACTTCTATTATTATCTCAATACTTTTATCTCAACTAATAAGGAGTGAAGGTAATCACCAGTATAACTCATTATATGATTCAATGTTGTTACTGTTAATATACAATTATACTTATATTACATTTTATTCACGAAATATTAATCGCAGTATTACAATACAATAGATTTACCATTTAACTTAAATGTTCTCATTTCTTGTTTATCTATGTAGCTCAATGTACTGATGGTACATTAGATATAATTAATCAAGATAATGACGATGTCAAAGACAATGGACAACTCTTTATTTGTTCAAATGACACATGGTTTCCTCTCTGTTCTAATGACTTTGATAATTATGAAGCACAAGCAGCATGTCGTCAACTTGGATTTGTAGATGGAAGTAAGTTATGACATAAAAAGTTTTGTATTATAGTTATGAAGTCTGATATGGCTAAAACATTTATTTGTTAATGGTGTGCCAATCAAAGCTTGCTACAATAGTAAAGTGAAGATTCTAATATCAAGTTAGTTTTTCTGATATTAAGTAACCAACAATGAAGATTGAAGGTTAAATAGTGGCAAGTGGACCTATCCTAACATTATATATTAATTTTATTTGCCAGACATATGTGGTTTCACATGTTAATAGTATGGCTTCCTATTAAATGAACAAATCCATATAATGGAGGTACAGGTAAACAATTCCTTTTATAGCTACAATTATTTGCATTTCAAGAAGTAAATGATATGTGTTTACTACTATGTAATTAACACCAATTTATTAAAACAAAGTATCCATATACTCTTTTTATTCAATCAATGTGTCTTTTATAGAGTTACTATCAGCTACTAATCGACAAACTAATACCACTTTTATTGATATTATTTTCTATTGTAATGGCTATGAAGATCATCTCACTAATGGTGGATGTACTAATATAACTAATTGTACTTGTCTATCACAACAAGGAGCACAACTGCGATGTTATAACAGTAAGAATTATGAGCACTTGTTCAATTTACTTTTTATATCCAATGAATTTTGTTAACCCTAACCACAAGTATTATGATGATTTGTAAGAGATAAAAATGCTTAAGCTTTTTTGCCAACTTGTTTTGCTCACAGTTTCTAGCATTTTATATGTATAGTCTTCCACAGACACTACTGCTAAGCTAATTGTAGCTGAAGTCAGTGTTTCAATGTGAAGTCAATATCTTTAAAAACATTTATGATTTACTTCAAGCATAATCTTGTTATAATTATCAATTTAATATCATTGCATAAAATTTAATATACATCTTTTTACATCTTACATACTTTATGTATAATATATATATATATATATATATATATATATATATATAAATGATTTGCTAATTCATGTTTGCACTCAGATTTAAATATAAAGTTATTTTTAATGATTTAACCTAAGTGTTATAATTCATGAGCATTTATAAACAGTATGGCAAAATTTCAAATAGAAGAACAATAAGCAATTATTTATTAGTGCCATACTTTGATAGAATGTAGCATTAGCTTATTCATTTATAGATATTACAATTAGTGTATGGTATTACAAAATTCTCTTTATAGGGTTTCTCTCATTTCTATCTGATGATTTTACTGGGCCAAAAACAATGGTTGAAATTGAAGAAGGGTCTAGAAGTGCTCCGTTCAATCTTACTGTGGGCATACCACTTGGGACTGGTACAGCAATGATTGGACATGTAAGTTGAATCATTTTACTTCTATGTAAAAAATATTTTAAAAGGGCCTTGTAATTTTAATATCACTTACAACACAAAAAAAGAAAATTTGTTGTACAGTAAATAGTGCAATACACAGCATATTATACTCAATGTGAGAACATCAATGTAAAACAATGATTTCTTTAATGAGTGACATTACCGTATTTATTAATTCATATTTGCTTTGCTGTCTGAAGGATGATTTGACATTAGAATAATAAAATGTTTTATTTTTATTTCAGTTCTATGATAATGGAATGATTTCCTTTGGTCCTAATATTGTAGAGGAGTTTGCATCCATAAGTTTGGATGCTAACATGATTTTTGATGTTGTTTTACCATTCTGGAGTAAGTCAAGCATTAACAGGCGAAAAAATGGAGAGTTTGAAGGAGAAATACACTTGAAAGTTGACCAAAACTTACAGTCACCTCTGTTTACAGTAGTTGACAGATATATTCAAACAAATGGTGGTAATGATGGAGTTAACTTTACTGGTGAAGTACTGTTCTTTGTGAATTGGCAACAAGAAGATAATAATGAGGTTTGTGCATAATTATATGTAATAGGCTTTGGATATGTCTGCGTTTTTAATTGAATTAACCTATATTGATATGACTGGTCTTCATTAATATTGATGCTATATAAATGAAATAGCTATAAAGGTTATACTGAAGTGAGTGCAATTCTCATGCTCAAAAGGATTTAATAAAGCTACCTTTCAATATATTCAGTGTATATTTTTAATTCTGTATGAAATAACATTTTACTTTTGCTTTTAGGAAATAGTATTTCAAGCTATTATTATCAGTAACTACACAAAGACATTCACAATCTTTATATATAAGTGTGATCCTACAATAAGACCAATTAATGCTATCATTGGATACAGTATTGCTAACTTTAGTTCTGAGACTTTTCGGTATTCAGAGACACCATTCACTCAAAAAATGGCCTGTATTAATATTCAAGTTAATGTGGAATATTATAATTTGATATACAGCCTAACTAAAAGAGTACCAGGTACCCCCAACTTATAGATATTGTATACAACTTATTTGTTATCTTGAATGACTCTGTAGTAGACAATAAAAAGAAGAAACGAAGCACTATGAAAATAGTAAAGAGACAAACAGGACTATGTGCTAGTGCTAACCTAGCACTATCAAGCTGTTGTAGACCATTTCAAGATCCCACTAGTTCATGTCGTGTTATTGATAATAATGGTGAGAGTTGTTACTGTGACTCACTGTGTTTTGAAAGAAATGACTGTTGTGATGATGCTCCAGTTCAAGCTCCTTGTGTTCCATGTAAGTAATATACTGACAAATTTTATTTACAATCACATTTAGTATTATCATCAGTATATATACCATAGTTACATGAGTTATTGATTGAATACATTACAGTATGTACAAGTGGCACAGTTAATCAAGCTGGTGATACTTATTATCCTCGAGGACCAGTTAGTATATGTCAAGATGGACTACCAAGGTAGCATTTATCTAAAAAAGCAGCAATACATATGTAACTGAGATTGATATCACAATGCATCATCAATAATCAAGCTCATACTGATACAACATTAATAGACTCTATATTTGTACTTACTTAATAGGTTTATACGGCAATCAAGTTCCAACTTTTCTTTAATAAGTCAA
This sequence comes from Xestospongia muta, assembly GCA_963693285.1. Classification (NCBI taxonomy): domain Eukaryota; kingdom Metazoa; phylum Porifera; class Demospongiae; order Haplosclerida; family Petrosiidae; genus Xestospongia; species Xestospongia muta. Next base: position 5,052,277 of record OY848917.1, read on the forward strand.
ACTGTAGTTTGTCAACAAATACTTCATCAGATAATAAGACAAGGTAAGCAATATAGAATTGGTAGTGAAGGTATTAGTTATCAATGATATGATGCTTATAACATACAGTATCATTTGTCATCAGTATTCTAATCTTTTATTTACAGACAAGATAATGCCACGAGTTCGTACACAATCATCCTTTTTAGTGGATCGCAGAGAAATAAATTGTATTGGAATTGAAAAGACAATACAGAATTGTTCATATTCAATATTAGAATCCCATAGCCTTTTAAATTCAATAGATGTTCTTGCTCATGTTAATTGCAGAGGTTAGTTCTTTGTAATGACTTTATGCATGCATCGCAACTACTAACCATATGACAACTTATAATCTACTTGACTATAATCCAACGTTATGCATATATGAAATAGTAAATATAATGGTTTTAATTTATAAAATTAAAGACACACATATATATAGTTAAAATTAGATAAGGTCATGCCTCTTCGTCAGTATGACATGTGGTGAGAGCTGCATTCCTTTGCTTGAAAAAGAGGCTTTATTTATAAGAATAACCAATTCTAGACAGGGCCACCTACATTTATAATAGAATTGGCCAGGGAGACAAGTCAACATAGTAGCACCTGAATTGGCAAGAGCACCTGGGAGATTTTAATTTGCCCTGGGTTCCACAATGAAGGGGCCCCTAGACTGAAACTCATCTGGAAGTTGTTATGGATTACTTATCCTAATGTAAAATGTCAGTTTTTGATTGTTATTTAAATCTTGCTTTCTAATTTACAGAGTATGTCCACCTGTATATATTTGTCTGGGGCTGGTCGTAGTGGGGTCTGAAGTTTAATATTAATGCCTTGCATACCATTAAGCCTCCTGGCAGCTCTGTGTAGCACCGTTTATGTTAAACATTTGGTTATTTCATGATAGAGTCCGACATATAGATATTTGTCAAAATGCATACATAATTGCTTTCATTATATGTTCCAGGAGCTTTAAAAGAAGAGCTATTTTTAAAAACTCTTGTTTCATTATGGTTCTGAAGGAAGACAAAAACCAATCTAATTTTATTTCAAATTTACCAATTATTCCATCGAGCTTAAGTATAACCACTTAAAGCATTTTGTCCTCCTAGACAGGTTTCTAAAGTGAATGAATATGTTATGTGTTTGACATCTATTCTTTATGTTTTATGTGCATATCTATAACTTATCCATAGATTTTATAGCAGCTAATGCTTCAAGTTGTATTAATGGTGCATTAAGACTAAATCCACTTAATGAGTTGTTACTGGCACCTACTCAAGGATTAATAGAAATCTGTATTGCTGGAATATGGAACAGAACATGTTCATCTAATATTCGGAATAGTGATGCTAGATTTTTATGTACAATGATAGGACTCTCATCAAAACGTAAGTTTAAATTATGCACCAATTCAACCAAAGTCTCTTCATATTAACTTTGACTATGTTTTATGTAATAATTTTACTTAATTTTTTATATATCGAATTAATTCAATAGTACTTCCTATGAATCTAGTGAAAAATGCAATTATAAGTTACAAAGTTATAGCTATATTACCTATATGAACTAAGTATTAGAAATAAGAAAATGGAACTTACTCATAATACAAACCTCTGTAGCATTGAGCATTATATTCTTTTCTGGTATATATATTTTTACTACTAACCATTAAATTAATATATGTACACATCAATAAATTCTGCTATTCCTTTTTGTAGCTGTAGGTACAACTGTAGTGGCTATGATGACCAGTTCAGGTATTACAACACTTCAATGTAATCCCAATATTGCCAGATCATTAAGAGATTGTACAATACAACAAGGGATTTGTTCTGAATCTGTTGTGGCTGCAATTGCTTGTGGTAGCTCTGTTATTACTGGTGAGCTGTATGATATTTATGTATGATAAGGACTATAGTAATTGTTTTGCTGTAAGATAACTATGAGCTGCCTATTGGACAAAATTAAGTATTAAATTTGAAGGACTAAATGTATTAATTAAAATTAGTATCCTTTATGTTGTCATCACATGAAGATTATTGAATTAATATATCATTTATTATTGAATATTCTTATGTCAGTATTCATTTCATTTATAGTATTTCCTGTACTTTCTGTCACTCAAAGTGCTACCCCTACTGATACTCCAAGTCCAACCAATAACAATCAGTTACCTGTTGTGTACATAGGAATTGGTGTATCACTGGCTGTGGTAGTAGTCTCTGTAACACTGATATTGTTACTAATACTGATAATAAGAATACATAAAAAAGATTTTAAAAGAAAAATTCAGGGAAATTATGAAGATTCATCATCAAGAGAACTGTATGTAATTCAAATAAATGGAATACTGTTAATATTTGCTTAAATTATTCAAGATGATCCTAATGTTTGTTTAAAGCATATTAAACTAATGTTTGTGCAGATTGTACAAGTATTGACCTTCATGTTGAATACTTGCTCTCTGTCATATTACTGTTATTATTAAAGTAATTATATGATGATTTCTATAGTGAACAGAAGAGCTCTTCAAACATTCGATATGTTAACAGTGTACCACTCTCTTCTACTGTTCCCTTATGTAAGTAATTTACATAAATTCAATAAACACAAGTGTACTAATGAATAAAATTCTGATAGCTAAAATGCAAACATTATTACTTATCTGATCTTGCAGGAGGAAATACTTTTTGTTTTAAAATTTCCTAAAGCAATATTATTTTAAATTAATATCATCACATAGGGAATATGTCAACTTTAATAAAAGGAGACTTCTTAGAAAATTTAGAATCATCAGGACTAATAATACCTTACAGTCATCTCAGAATATTTGACAGTTTGGGTCAAGGTATGCACTGTACACATATGACAGTCATTTGTATCACATTTCTTGCAGGAGAGTTTGGTATTGTATATAAAGCTCATTTATTTAATGAACATGGAATGCCTACTGATGTAGCTGTCAAGACACTTAAAGGTCAGTGAGTAAGTAGTAACAAACAGTTGAACTGAAACTAAATAAGTACAGTCATGACACTATGATGACAAACACATGACTAGAAGTGACATTTGAAGCATAATTATAATTTATTTGTTTGCATGACATATGCATACAATGTTTGCATGATATATGCATACAATGACAATTTATTATTTCTATTTGTAGGTACTTATTCTCAGGATGATATCAATGATTTATTAGTTGAGAGTCTTAAAATGAAACAACTGAATCACTTCAATGTAATGAGACTTGAAGGAGTCTGTCTTGATGCTGGTCCTGCACCTTTTATAGTACTTCCATATATGGCTGGTATGTGTGAGTAATATTGTACAATTATATGATATAAATATATATATATATATATATATATATATATATATATATATATATATATATAGTTCAGAAAAAAATATATGGATACATTTGTAGCAGTTACCAAACCTATAGATTATAATCACAGTTGCTCCAAAATTTTCATTTATACATATACTTTACATTTATTATAAACAATTTCATAGCTTTGATTATCACTAATACATGTAACCTCACATGTTAAAATTTCATACATTTCATATTTCTTATAAATAAGACATTTTCAGGCAAATACATTTTATAGATTGAAATAAAAATCTTTGTAGTTGTAATGCAGTAATCTCAACATAAATTCTAATTTGAACCAATTCCAAAAATATAAATGCAGTCTATATAGCTTAAATCACTTTAGATACTTTATGCACATTATTCCAACAATAGACTTAAAATTTATTTAATTAAAAGTTCTTATGATTAGGGCTTATGAAAAGTGATCATTTGTTTATTTTTTAGGAGGTGACTTGTTAAGCTATTTAAAACGAAACCGAACAACATTAGTAGTACTATCAGATGAAGAAAATGTAAATAATATAGTACAAATGAACACACTGTGACTTAAATTTTCCAACACTTTAGAAAGAAAAAATTGAAATTCAAATATTGTCCATGTGTCTACAAATAGCTAAAGGTATGGAATATATAGCTAAACAGAACCTTCTACACAGAGATTTAGCAGCAAGAAATTGCATGTAAGTTCATTTTTGTAATCAATAATCATCTTTATTTATAATGTGCTAAAGACATTAACATATCAATATACCAATGAACATATCAAAATTCACCAAAACTTAGCAATCTGTCTTGTCAAAGTAAATGTTTTTCATATAGGATTGATCATCAAGGTATTATTAAGGTTTCAGATTTTGGACTTTCTAAAAGTTTATATGAAAAGATGTACTTCAGACAAGATAAAAGTGATGGAGTTAAACTGCCTATCAAATGGATGGCAATTGAGAGTATTGATGATGGAATATTCTCAGAAAAGACTGATGTGGTAAATTAGTTTTTAAAATTTTTCTCTTAACTAATGAACATTTTTTCTGGTATATTATATAGTGGTCTTATGGAGTCACATGTTGGGAAATATTTAGTGGTGGAAAGGTTCCATATGGAGGGATTACTCCAATGGGTTTGCTTAAAATATTACAGGAAGGTTATCGTATGGAAAAACCAAACAATACAGCATGCTCACAAAAAACGTAAGTTAACAAAATTAACACTAGTTTATGATTGCAATAGTAATCCTACTCACTTTATAATGCTTTGTGATTTGGCTTTTCATCCTCTTCCTATATATAGATATGAATCAGTAATGTTACAATGTTGGAATAGTTCATCAAATGAGAGACCTACTTTTTCAGAGTTGGTGATTACTATTGAGAACATGTTAACATCAATGGCTAACTATATCGATTTCAATCAGTTTACATTAGAAGTAGAAGAACAGAAAGGTTAATTCATATTTGTATAAAATTTGTTTGTTATTGTAACACTTTATTTATTATTATTATAGGAATTGTGAGTACTACTGATGAGGAATCATCTGAGCTGTAAAATGAAAAAAAATTCAAATAATGTTATTTTCATGGATTATTAATCTTTGTTTATCAATATATTTTTGATTGTTTTCCTTGGTATGTCTTTTTAACTATCCTACAATCAGCAAAAGTGATTTATACTATGACAAATATCCTATTTGGAACTAGAGGAAGTAGTATCAAATAAACTTCTAAAGGCAAATTTAGAATGGATAAAGTGATTAGCCACTTATGGGAATATTCAAACAACTTAATATATATCATCCTGGAAGTCAATTTGCTTCCCCTCACACTGCCCACTCATAATTCATTTCTGTGATTCCTTTATTTGGTATCCAGAATCCTCATTTATTCAGGAATATTATATGCCCTTTACTATGCTCTGTTTCTGTAATGTTATTGTTGTGCTTGGGTCACTATTCCTTATTTCAAGTAAAGTTTATTATTAATCAAGTACCTGGATCTATTACAATAATACAAAATGTTTAAGGAGATATCACTGTACTTGTCATTATATCTTTACAGTAGTAACAATTGCTATTTCTATTTTCTCTAGTATATCAATAGTCTCTTTAAACGTCTCTTCTTATACTTCACATAACTCCTTTCTTTACACTGATGATGTCATTCTGTCAATTTTCATGATTTGCCCCTTTGTTCAACATGCATGACCTTGTGTCAATGAACTGTCGTTTATTTTTCCATGTGCATCATCTAACAGTAAATCCTCTAAGTTTTTAAGTTTATGCTTTTCTCATTCTATTCCAGACCTTATTTCACCAATTCTCTGATTATTCTATTTCTAATACAATGTACTCTCATTCAAAGTGTTACATCATTTGTTTATCCGAATTTGGAGTCTCAGTTCAATCTAATTTTTCCTCGGCTAATCATTATTAGAAAAGTCAAATAGTAACAATACAATGTCATATAAGTTATATGATTTCATTCTGTCTTGCTTTTGGATGAGAGTAGCCTTTGTAGTGTCTAATGTAATTAAGTTTTTCAGTATACTTAGGATTCATTAGGTTTCAGTTACTCTGATCATTAATGACATCATAGAGTTAATACCTGACAACAACATGATTTATTGTCATGTGATAATGATAATAAATGCACTATATATGAAAGGCACTAAAGTTATTTATAAATGCTATGCCAGCTTAGGCCCAGCTATGATGTTGCTAGGTACCATTGCAAGAAAATTGATTAACATTCTAGAAGGTGTGGTCACATTTATCAATATTTCATATACAAAATTTATTGTAACTTGAAGATGAAACGTTCTTTGCAAACGTCCCGTGAAACAAATATAAATCAATATATTATCTATTAGTAGCAGTTTTTTCAGTGCTTTGAGACGTTTACTGAATGCGTCACTTCGCTCCAAGTCCATGTACAATCTTGAAAACACTTTTCAGAACTATGACGATTGCTTCAACCAACGGCCTTCTGCCTTGCTGATGCTTCTTCCTCTAAGATTGTCTACAACATACTAATAAATCTCTATATTAAGTTTTTTACTTTTCGAGAAACAGCACCATGACCTGTGCAGCCTGAAAATCCTTTTGCGAGTTTAAGCTTTCGTTTTCCTTGACAATGTTCTTGATACTACTGTTGTAAAGTCCACACGTTTTTCTATTCGTTGTTCAACGTTGGTAGCAGCTAACGCTTCGCTTGCCAAGTTATAGCAGTTCAAAAACAATCCCCGGTAACAGGCAGTGCAGACACACACACACACACACTGACAGATTACAGTACCCTCGCTATGCGCCCATGCACAGCGCGGTTAATAAATAACAAATATGCTCGATTAATTATGAATTCTAAGTGAATTGATATCAAATATATTAGTTGTATTTTTTTAAATTTTATCTAGAGATTGTGAATAACAGATTTCGTGCATGTTACTTAATACATCACACAATTTCCGACAGGTGCTAGCAAATTGTACTTCATAGGATTTCCCTGTTTAACAGGATGAGAGTTCAAAGATACTGGATGTGGAAGTTAATTAACACCTTAACAAAAGTGTTTGTGTAGTTAATTCGATAAGTAAACACAATTGCGTCAATTTTGGGGTCTAGTGTATATAGTATTAATTTCACATTGAAGTATGCACCTCCAGTGACGGGAAAATAGATAAAAGTGCTAAATTTTGTCAGTCTAGGCTAAGGTTCTCGTCCAATGACTAGATAACGTCTTTTATAATTATATATGTAGTTAGTTTTAGTAAGTAAGACCATATTATTGAAGACCTTTAGTGTTTTCTAGCATATACTTTGATATGAAGACATCTTTGTGGACTTCTATTATTATCTCAATACTTTTATCTCAACTTATAAAGAGTGAAGGTAATTACCAGTATAACTCATTATATGATTCAATGTTGTTACTGTTAATATACAATTATACTTATATTACATTTTATTCACGAAATATTAATCACAGTATTACAATACAATAGATTTACCATTTAACTTAAATGTTCTCATTTCTTGTTTATCTATGTAGCTCAATGTACTGATGGTACATTAGATATAATTAATCAAGTTAATGATGATGTCAAAGACAATGGACAACTCTTTATTTGCTCAAATAACACATGGTTTCCTCTCTGTTCTACTAACTTTGATAGTGATGAAGCACAAGCAGCATGTCGTCAACTTGGATTTGTAGATGGAAGTAAGTTATGATATAACTTGTTATGTAATATTATAGCTCTAGAGTCTCTATGTGGTCAAAAGTATCATCTCAATAATTATTTTTAATTGTATATGTTTGATTTTGACTACAATTATAAATCGAAGCTTTGATATATATCCATATTATTTTGCTGGTAATAAGTAATAAATCAGGTCTATAAGTTTTTTATAGACATGGATTTTATAATAGATAAACTGTCTAAATGGGATTATTATGAGCACATGCTAACTTTAAAAGACCTATATCTCATCCAGGACACATTTAGACTTTTGAACCATGGGAGGAGGGACAAAGTGGGTGTGGTATTGATAGATACCAAATTCATACATGTGTTTTATAATTTAAAAAATTATTATAACTGTTTAAACTTGGTCCTTTTCCTGATGCTATGATTATTGCATAACAGGAATCACATATAAGTATGAATTGTACATAATGAATTTTAAAATAAAATACTAATGCTTAAAAGCAAGACTTTTAATGAGGGTGGGGGCACAGTGCCACTACAGATATTATCACATGTTAATATTAAGGGCCCTAATAATTAAATAAAATTAATATTTAATATGACAATACCAGCCTGCATTCTCTTATCCAGCAACCCAATCCTAATAATTTCCTATAATATTGTGTAGAATTTCATTAAATATGGAATTGGAACAACTCCCACTCTCTCTGCCTATCTACGTAGGAAGGAGAGATATTATATTTTGTGATAAGGGCACTTCTAATCATTAGTGTGTGTGTAAGTGTGTGTAAACCTATCCTTGATCATACATACAATTGGCCAGCACTCTAGAAGTTCTAAAGTGTTAGTGAACTAAACCAGTGATTCTTGTGGATTCTTGATCAGTTAACGACACTATACATACAAAGTTAGGAAAAACACGTGCAGGAGTCTACGTTTCAGAGTTCTAAGCAAATGTTTAGCTAGAATGCTTAGTGTAGACAAGGTGGACAGCCATTCAGTTGGTTGTACGTCATATGCTATTCCCAGCAACCCAATTTAATTACTATGTACTAATATTATACTCTTCCTATTAATTATTGCATATTTGTTAAAATCAAATATCAAACAGTTTATTGTCTAAATCTGCTCCATTAGCTTATAAGCAATAACTTAATTATGTATTAAATAAAACCATTCTTAAAATTATTACTTTACCTTCAGTTACTATTTTAGCCTTCTGAGTCCATATTTATATAACTAGTACTAGTAGCACCTGGATGTACTATTTTAATTATATAATGTGCTCTTCCTATTCAATCAACAAGTTTTTTCCATTACAGAGTTACTATCAGCTACTAATCAACAAACTAATACTACTTTCATAGACATTATTTCCTATTGTAATGGCTATGAAGATCATCTCACTAATGGTGGATGTACTAATATAACTGACTCTATATGTTCATCACAACAAGGAGCACAACTGTACTGTTATAACAGTAAGAATTATGAGCACTGATGTATGACTAAATTTGTTGATATTAATGTGCTAAATAAATTTGATTGAGAAGTACTGTTGGTAATGTTTTGTAACACACATACACTTTTTATAATTATAAGCTAACAACACAACATTAAATTTAGTTTATAGCCTATGTCCTTTATTTGTCACCTTATGAATTCTATTTAGGTTTATAACACATATATGTGAGTGTAATCTTTAATAGTCTTGTTATTCCTTTACATAAAATAATCTTTTATTATTGCTATACTTTAATAAAATGTTCCTTTTCGTTTATTACTATTAGAATTAGTATGTAAAACAATTCTCTTTTTAGATTTTCTCTCATTTCTATCCACTGATTCTCCTGGGCCAAAAACATTAGTTGAAATTGGTATTAGTGCTAGAAGTGCTCCATTCAATCTTACTGTAAACATACCACTTGGGACTGGTACAGCAATGACTGGACATGTAAGTCAATATAAAAGATTTATCATTTCATTCTATTAAAAGATAAGTATTAATTATATTTTATTGCACTTATTATATAATGCAGACAATTGGTCATTTAATTGTAGATACACTGAGTAATGTAACACACAGAATATTATTACAATATATGAGTACATTGATATAAAAGTACTATTAAATCAACTAGAATGTGTGTGACATTACACTATATATTAGTGCATATTTGCTTACTGACTGAGAGGGGATATAAGATTAGGATTTAAAATGTTTATTTCTATTTCAGTTCTATGATAATGGAATGATTTCCTTTGGCCCTAACATTGTTGAGGATTTATCAACTGTCAGATTGGATGCTAACATGACCTATGATATTGTGTTACCATTCTGGAGTAAGTTAAGCATTAACAGACGAAAAAATGGAGAGTTCAAAGGAGAAATACACTTGAGAGCTGACCAAAACTTAGAGTCACCTCTGTTTACAGTAGTTGACAGATATATTCAAACAAATGGTGGTAATGATGGAGTTAACTTTACTGGTGAAGTACTGTTCTTTGTGGAATGGGAACAGAAAGACAATAATGAGGTTGGTAAATGATTATATGTAAAAGGTTTGGTCCTCGTTGATTATTATTAGAGTATGATACCAAATATAGGAAATAGTGTATTGGCACAAAAGAATATAATAGAAATGTTTTTTAGTTCTATTTAATGTATTAGTCAGTGTATGTAGTAATATTTTACTTTTGCTTTTAGGAAATAGTATTTCAAACTATTATTATCAGTGATTACACAAAGACATTCACAATCTTTATATATAAGTGTGATCCTACATTAAGACCAATTAATGCTATCATTGGATACAGTATTGCTAACTTTAGTTCTGAGACATTTCGGTATTCAGAGACACCATTCACTCAAAAAATGTCCTGTATTAATACTCAAGTTAATGTGGAATATTATAATTTGATATACAGCCTAACTGAAAGAGTACCAGGTACCTCCAACTATATATATTGTATTCAACTTATATGTATTTTGAATGACTCTGTAGTAGAAAATAAAAAAAAGAAACGAAGCACTATGAAAATAGTGAAGAGACAAACAGGACCATGTACTAGTGCTAACCTAACACTATCAAGGTGTTGTAGACCATTTCAAGATCCCACTAGTTCATGTCGTGTTACTGATAATAATGGTGAGAGTTGTTACTGTGACTCACTGTGTTTTGAAAGAAATGACTGTTGTGATGATGCTCCAGTTCAAGCTCCTTGTGTTCCATGTAAGTAATATACTGACATATTTAGTTACAATAACATTTAGTATTGTAATAATTCCACTCTAGTTACATGAGCTTTTTTCCTTTCAAATCTTACAGTATGTACAAGTGGCACAATTAATCAAGCTGGTTATACCTATTATCCTAAAGGACGAGTTAGTATATGTCAAGATGGACTACCAAGGTAACATTTATTTCACAAAGCAATAGTATGTAGCTAACTGAGAATGATATCACAATACATTGTCCAATAAAAAAGCCCACACCGACACATCATCAATATATATTTTTTACAGATATATACGGCAATTAGGATTATCTATTCCATTAGTAAGTGAAGCTGTAGTTTGTCAACAAATACTTGATCAGATTACAACAATTGGACAAGGTAAAGAATGTAAAACAGTTAATAGAATTATTAGTTATAGATTATATTAATATAATATTCAGTATTATACATCACCAATGTTGTTGTCTTCTCATTGCAGATAAGATGATAGTAGGAATTCGTACACAGTCCTTCTTTTTAGTTGATCGCAGAGCAATAAATTGTATTGGAATTGAAAGAGCAACACAGAATTGTTCATATATGCCTTTACCAAGACCTCATGCCCTTCTAACTTTAATGGACCCACTTGCTCTTGTTGATTGTAAAGGTTAGTAAACATTGCAATGACTTCATTTATCTGTATCTATTGTTATTTACTTATCAAATAGCATATGTTATAGTTACTATTATATACCTACTGTTCAATGTTGTATATTTATCAAACAACTTCTGTAAATTTTATACTTTCCAAACAATTAAAATTGAAGAATTTGCATATATAGCTGGATTAGTCTGTGCTTCCTTTTTGTTATTTGAATGTGACTGTCAAACCTGTCAGAAGTTATATAAAGCCCTATTGGTTCACAAAAGAGACTTTTATCCATAAACTAGATTTCTGATAAGTAAATACTTGCAATTGAGATTCTGAGATGTGACAAAGAGGAAAGATATTGGTTTAAGTTAGAAGGTGTTGGCCTGGATATCAAAAACCTTTCTTATAACCTTAAAAGGTCTATCTAGTTAGAGTGTTGACCCTACTAAAGTTTTATCCATTTCAAATGCAAAAGGCACTGCTGCAGAATTCTTGGCAACTTGGTTCTTTAGTGTGGTCTAAAGGAAGACAAAACCAATGTCATTTTTTTTTCAAATTTAGTAACCATGCCAAGGAGCTCTAATATCACCACTTTGATTATTTTGTCATCCTGCAACACCTTTCTAAGTGAATGAAGTCAACATGTATATGTGTGACATCTCTCCTTAAAGGCTTATATCCACATCTATGACTTTTTCATAGATTTTATAGCAGCTAATGCTTCAAGCTGTATTAATGGTGCAATAAGACTAAATCCACTTAATGGTTCTACATCAGCTACTCAAGGATTAGTTGAAATCTGTATTGCTGGAAAATGGAACAGAACATGTTCATCTAATATTAACAATGATGATGCTAGAGCTCTTTGTACAATAATGGGACTACCATCAAATGGTAAGTTAATTCTGAAATAGATTAATGTACCAATTCAATTAATTGTGTTTGAAGTTATGATCTGATGGCTATATACCTATATCAGTAAAGGATTACTGTAAGGGCCAATATCAATTTGTATTAAGATCTGATAAAGCTATTAAAATTATTTAGAAGGTCAAATTTAATATTGTGCATGTCTCTTTGCTTTTTTAATTGTTACAATTTCTAAACAATAAGAAACTTATTCATAACACAAATCTTTATAACATTGAGAGTGATATATGATTTCTTATCTCATTATATTTCATTACTAACAATTAAACATGATGCTCTACTATTTCTTTTTTACAGTCGTAGGTACAGCTGCTGTGTCCATGATGACCACTATAGGTATTAAAACACTCCAATGTAATACCACTGCTACATCATTAAGAGATTGTACAATACAACTAGGGACTTGTTTTGAATCTGTTGCAGCTGCAATTGCTTGTGGTAGCTCTGTTATTAATGGTAAGCTGTATGATAATTTATGATACAAGCATGTGGTAAGTTTGTTACTGTTAGGCCACTATGAGTCTATTGGACATAATTGAGTACTAGGTTTGAAGAAATAAATGCATTCAATAAAATTAATATCTTTTAGGTTACCATCATGTTTAAATTAAAAGCATTTATATAATATAAAAAGTGACTATGGCCTATTGGGAAAAATTGAGTACTTGATTTGAATGACTATTAATTTTGTTTATTAAAATTAAGTATCATTGGATGAAATACATTCAATTGTTAACAAAATAAATACTTTATATATAAAAATACAAACAATAAACATTCATTATTATTATTATGGTAGTGTTAATTTCATTAATAGTATTCCAAAGTGCTACCCCTACAGCTACTCCAGGTCATGGTGATACCAATGAGTTACCTGATATATATATAGGGATTGGTGTATCACTGTGCATAGTAGTAATCTTTTTAATACTGATATTGTTACTAATACTGATAATAAGAATCCGTAAAAAAATTGTTAGAAGAAAAACTCAGGGAGAACATGAAGACACATCATCAAGAGAAGAGTATGTAATTCAAATATATGTAATCATGTTGATTATTCTTTAAAATATTCAAGATAATCCTATTACTTATTTAAAGCATATTACAGTACTGGTGCAGAATGTACAAGCATTGACGTCCATCTTGAATAAATTCTATTCATTTTATTACTATTATTATTGAAAAACTTTTATGATAATTTTATAGTGAACGAAATGGTTCTTCATGTGATCGATATGTTAATGGTGTAGAAATGTCTTCAACAGCTCTGTCAAGTTAGTCAAATAATTTGAGATGCATACAGCTGTAGTAATGTAGGTTATGGTAAATATTATAGTGAAAATGTAAATATTACAACTAAAAATACCTTATTGTTAAATGTTATACTCTCACATCAACCATGATTTTTATAAAAATATTCTAAATTGATATCATTATAGGAATTGTGTCAACTAAAGTGAAAAAAGATTTCTTAGCAAATTTAGAATCATCAGGACTAATTATTCCTTATAGTCATCTCAGACTTTTAGACTGTGTGGGTCAAGGTAAGTTCTGTACACGCGTCTATCATTTTGCATCACAATGTCTTACAGGAGAATTTGGTTTGGTATATAAAGCTCATTTATTTAATGAACAAGGAATACCTACTGATGTAGCTGTCAAGACACTTAAAGGTCAGTGAATGAGTAGTAACAAATAATTAACTGCAAATGAAAACTGCAGTCCTGACACTGCACTGATGACTGATGACAAATATATGATTAGAAATGACATTAGAAATTTCGCTTTGTAACACAGTTTGATATTAACTATACAGCAAATATATGTACACAATGATATTATCTTATTTCTATTTATAGGTACTTATACTCAAAATGATGTTGATGATTTTTTAGTTGAAAGTCTTAAAATGAAACAGCTAAACCACTTCAATGTAATGACACTTGAAGGAGTTTGTCTTGATGCTGGTCCTGCACCTTTTATAGTACTTCCATATATGGCAGGTATGTGTGAATAATATTTCAATATATACAGAAAAAAGTAATTGCTACATTTTCAGCATTGACAAAACTTATAGATAATACTCCCAGTTCATTCTAAATTTCATGTGTACATTTATCATGTAATATTTAATGTCTTCTCATGTATTATTACTAACATAACTATCTTAACAACAACCTCATGTATTAATTTCACTTAATGAAATTGTAAACATAATATATAATAGGGCAATAAAAAGTGTGATCATTTGTTATTTATTTTAGGAGGTGACTTGTTGAGTTATTTAAAAAGAAACCGAAAGACATTAGTAGGATCAGAAACAGAAGAAGATGTAAATTAAATAAATATGACTGCTCTGTGACTAGAATTTTTCCAACACTTTAGAAAGAAAAACTTGAAATTCAACTACTGTCCATGTGTCTACAAATAGCTAAAGGTATGGAATATATAGCTGAAGAGAACATTTTACACAGAGATTTAGCAGCAAGAAATTGCATGTAAGTTTAAATGTTAATTTTTCTGTATATGTTGTACTTATTTATAGTAATGCTAAATAGATCAAACTTTAAATGAATTAAATAGCCAATTACTATTAATTAACTTATTAATCATTAACTTAAATTTTATTATAACACTCTTGATATAGGATTAATCATCAAGGTATTATTAAGGTTTCAGACTTCGGACTTTCTAAAAGCTTGTATGAAAAGATGTACTTCAAACAGGAGAAAACTGTTGGAGTTAAACTGCCTATCAAATGGATGGCAATCGAGAGTATTGATGATGGAATATTCTCAGAAAAAACTGATGTGGTAAATTTGTTTAAATTTTAAAATGTATCACTTGTCTAATAAACATGTTATACTATTTAGTGGTCGTATGGAGTCACATGTTGGGAAATATTTAGTGGTGGAAAGGTTCCATATGGAGGGATTACTCCAATGAGTTTGCTCAAAATGTTACAGGAAGGTTATCGTATGGAAAAACCAAACAATGCAGCATGTTCACAAAAAACGTTAAGTTCACAAAATCAGCAATAATTTATGACTACAAAAATAATCCTACTGATTCTGAATGCTTTATGATTTGGTTCTTCATCCTGTTTCTATATATAGGTATGAATCAGTAATGTTACAATGTTGGGATAGTTTATCAGATGAGAGACCTACATTCTCAGAGATGGTAGTTACTCTTGATAACATGTTAACATCAATGGCTAGCTATGTTGACTTTAATCAATTCACATTAGAAGTAGAAGAACAGAAAGGTTATGTCGTATTTATATATAATATGGTTGTTATTGTAACATTTTATTTATTTCACATTATAGGAATAATGAGTACCACTGATGAGGAATCATCTGAGCTGTGAAAATAAAAAAATATCAAATAATTTTATTTTCGTGGATTATTAATCCTTTGTTTATAAATATATTTTTGATTTGTTTTTTATTTGGAATGTCTTTTAAATATCATACAATCAGCAAAAGTCATTTATGCTATGCAGATGTCCTAATTGGATATAACTAGAACTAGAGAAAATAGTATCAAACGAATTTATAGAGGCAGATTTAGAATGGATTAGATGTAGATAAGCTGATTGATCATTAATGCTAATATTCTAAGGTTTTTATTAGGCCATCCTTGAAGTCAATTAGTATCTTTCAGACTGACTAGTCTCAATGTGGTTCCTTGATTCATTTGATTGGTGTCCAGATACCTTAACAGAAACAACATATACTTCTCAGTGAAAGAATCTTCAAATATTTGCAAACCTTCCATGTAATTTTACTGGCATAGCTACAGATAACTGGTTTTGTTAGAAATGGATCAGGTTGTGTTAATAATGAGGTTATGATCCCATTTCTCAGCAAACACACAAAGACACACACATATATACGTATTTATAGAGTTTGAAGATACTACCAATTTCCTAGCTCATCTACACTTCAATAGAAACTAGTCATATCACTCACTACTAATATTTATTTCACAGGTACTCCTTTGACTCACTTAATATCCCCAATGGTGTGAACATTGGACAACACAGTTTTTTTTAAGGCTACTCGTATTCACACCAAACAAGATACTCTGACATTTAAGAGATCCTGTTCTGTTTGTTCACATAAACCTCAAATTTGAAAAAATCTTGAAGTTTCAGTTTCATCTAATTTTTCTAGGCTATTCATTATTAGAAAAGTTAGATATCAACAATAAAATGTCATATAAGTGATATGATTTCATTGTCTTCCTTATAGATCAGAGAAGCCTTTCTAGTGTGCTCATGTAATATGTATTATATATCAATAGTTGCAAAGCACAGAAATTAAGTTTCAGTATACTTAGGATTCATTAGTTTTCAGTTACTTTGATCATTAATGACATCACAGGAGGTAATACTTGACAACAACATAATTTATTGTCATGTGATAATGATAATAAATGAAGTATATATATAAATAACTATATGCTCAATTAATTATGAATTGTAGCTGTATTGATATCAAGTATGTGTTAGTTGTACAGTGGCACTCAAAAAAATTCGGCCACCCATTAAAAATAGTACTTAAGCTTATTTTAGACAATGCGCAGTACATGACAGAACATCTTACAGCTGCTCAGTTACGTGTATCAAAAGCGCTTTACACAAAAGCAATTAGAGCAGCAGTTATAAACTAAAGTCTTGACTTGCAGACAAGTGTCTGGAAATAATTAGTAAATAGCTGACACAACATGCCCAGAGGAAAATCCACCAGTGAGTTCCAGAGAGGTCAACTTATAGCTTTGCACCAGCTTAAACTGCCATCCAGAGCTATGTGAAAACAATTAAAAATACCAAAGAGTACAATAAATGACATCATCGAAAATACAAGAAAAATAAGTCAGTCACTGATGAACCACGACCTGAACATCCCAAATTGTCTTCAAAATGAGAAGATAGAAGAAGTCTCCTGTTAAAGTCAATCAGAGATCATAAACTAACAGCACCTCTTCTGAAAAATATATGGAAGGAAGAAGATAAGTCATGGCTTCCTCAAGTACAGTGAAGAGAGGACTGATAGATGCTGGATTAAATGGTAGAATATTGAGAAGGAAACCATTGTTACTGCCAAGACACAAACAACAACGTCTCCAATGGGCAAAGGATCACAGGGACTGGACAGAGGATATAAGGAAGAAAGTTGTATGGTCTGACAAGTCCAAGTTTAATCTCTTCCATAGCGATGGTCAAACGTACCTATGACGTAGACTATCAGATACATTTAATGAGGACTATATACAGGGCACAGTAAAACATGGTGGCGGTAGTATGGTGGCGTGGGGATGCATCTGTGGCAATGAAAAGGATATATTAATACAAGTCAAAGGCAAGATGGATAGATTTCAGTATTTAGAAATACTAGAAAATGCAATGATTCCATCAGCCTGGTCAATAAGAGGTTTGGACTACGTCTTCATGCATGATAATGCATATTGCTACAAGGCTAATATAATAACAGATTGGATGGACGAGAATGATGATAATTGTACTACATGGCCAGAACACTTCCCAGACTTAAACCCAATAAAAAACTTATGGGACTATTTAAAGAGGAAACTAGAGAAATTGTCAACAACAACTCTCTCTCAATTATTGGACACCCTAAATGATCTTTAGGAGAATATACCATCGGAGATAATACAAAACTTAGTCTCATCAATGCCACGAAGAATTGAAGCTGTTATTAAAGTAAGGGGTGGGCACACAAAGTACTATATAGACATCTTTACTTACATTTGCTATAAAACACGATAATAAACACCATCCCTAGTTTAAAACACAGACGTTACTTACCATAATTTTTCTCTAACTTCTAATGTAACTATAACAGACTCCATACCACTCCCTGTTATTTTTTGTTAAGCCTTCTCTTCAAAAATGGGTGCTTCTTGGTGTAACTTGACTGATGATATAACAACATGTCCTATGATGATATCACTATGTGTCATAGAGTTAATAAAATTAGTTTTGGTTTAGGGTTTAGGTGATGTAATCAATATGATGACATCGCTATGTGTCATTTCATTATGATGTCATCATAGTCAAGTTACACCAAGAACCACCCTCAAAAATAGCTGTAACAGCACAGAACCACTATACAAGTGTAGCTGTGGTTAATTAATTTAAATAAACTCAAATACTGCAACTTTCGCGTGGGTGGCCCAACTCTTTTGAACGCCATGGTATTATTTTAAATTTTATCTATAGATTATGAATGACAGATTTTGTGCATGTTACTTAATTACATCACACAATTGACGACAGAAGCTAGCAAACTGTACTTCATAGGATTTCCCCGTTTAACAGGATTAGAGTTCAAAGATACAGGAGGAAAGTAGTTAAACTTCAAACTTTTAAGAACAGGATGAGAAGTTAAAAAACGCAGGATGTGGGAGTTAATTAACACCTTAACAAAAGTGTTTGTATGGTTAATTAGTATTGCACAGGAACTGCATACGTCAAGTAAACACAATTACGTCAATTTTGGGGTCTAGTGTTCATAGTATTAATTTCACATTGAAGTATGCACCTCCAGTGACGGGAAAATAGATAAAACTGCTAAATTTTGTCAGTCTAGGCTAAGGTTCTCGCCCAATGACTAGATAACGTCTTTATAATTGTATATATAGTTAGTTTTAGTAAGTAAGACCATATTATTGAAGACCTTTAGTGTTTTCTAGCATATATTTTGATATGAAGACATCTTTGTGGACTTCTATTATTATCTCAATACTTTTATCTCAACTTATAAAGAGTGAAGGTAATTACCAGTATAACTCATTATATGATTTCAATGTTGTTACTGTTAATATACAATTATACTTATATTACATTTTTTTTATTCATGAAATATTTATCGCAGTATTACAATACTTGTCTATCTATGTAGCTCAATGTACTGATGGTACATTAGATATTATTAATCAAGTTAATGATGATGTCAAAGACAATGGACAACTCTTTATTTGTTCAAATGACACATGGTTTCCTCTCTGTTTTACTAACTTTGATAGTGATGAAGCACAAGCAGCATGTCGTCAACTTGGATTTGTAGATGGAAGTAAGTTATGATATAACTGGTTATGTAATATTATAGTTATAGAGTCTCTATGTGGTCAAAAGTATCATCTCAATGATTATTTGTTAATGGTATAATTATGTTTGATATTGGCTACAATTATAAATTGAAGCTTTGTTACATATCCATTTTGTTTTGCTGGTAATAAGTAATAAATCAGGTCTATAAGTTTTTTATAGACATGGATTTTATAATAGGTAAACTGTCTAAATGGGATTAATGTGAACACATGCTAACTTTAAAAGACCTATATGTCATCCAGGACACATTTAGACTTTTGAACCATGGGAGGAGGGACAAAGTGGATGTGGTATTGATAAATACCAAATTCATACATGTGTTTTATAATTTTAAATATTATTATACCTGATTAAACCTGGTCCTTTCCCTGATGCTATGATTATTACATAACAGGAATCACACGTAGGTGTGAATTGTACATAATGAATTTTTAAAATAAAATACTAATGCTTAAAAGCAAGACTTTTAATGAGGGTGGGGGCACAGTACCACTACAGATATTATCAAATGTTAATATTAAGGGCCTCAATAATTAAATAAAATTAATATGTAATATGCAACTACCAGCCTGCATTCTCTTACCCAGTAACCCAATCCTAATAATTTCCTATAATATTATGTAGAATGTCATTTAATATGGAATTGGAACAACTCCCACTATCTCTAATTATCTACGTAGGAAGGAGGGATATTATACTTTTGTGATAAGGGCACTTCTAATCATTATTGTGTGTGTAAGTGTGTGTAAACCTATCCTTGTTCATACATAAAATTGTCCAGCACTCTAGAAGTTCTGTATAAAGTGTTCTTGAGCTAAACTAGTTATCCTTGTGGATTCTCGATCCGTTAACGACACTATACATGCAAAATTAGGAAAAACAATTGCAGGAGTCTACGTTTCAGAGCTCTGAGCAAACGTTTAGCTAGAACGCTTAATGTAGACAAGGTGGACAGCCGTTCAGTTGGTTGTACCTCATATGCTATTCCCAGCAACCCAATTTAATTACTATGTACTAATATTATACTCTTCCTATTAATTAGTGCGCATATTAAAATCAAATATCCAACAGCTAACTAGTACTAGTAGCACCTACATGTACTATTTTAAATATAATGTACTCTTCCTTTTCAATCAACAAGTTTTTTCCATTACAGAGTTACTATCAGCTACTAATCAACAAACTAATACTACTTTCATTGACATTATTTTCTATTGTAATGGCTATGAAGATCATCTCACTAATGGTGGATGTACCAATGTAACTAACTCTATATGTCTATCACAACAAGGAGCACAACTGTACTGTTATAACAGTAAGAATAATGAGCACTGATGTAAGACTAAATTTGTTGATATTAATATGATAAATAAATTTAATTGAGAAGTACTGTTGGTGATGTTTGTGACACAAATTCATTTTTATAATTATAAACTAATACAACCTAATTAAATTTAATTTATAGCCTATGTTCTTTGTACATATAATAATATTAGCAATCATTTACTACTGTTATACTTTAAATATAAAATATAAAATGTCCTATTTCATTATTACTATTAGAATTAGTATGTAAAACAACAATTCTGTTTCTAGGTTTTCTCTCATTTCTATCCACTGATTTTCCTGGGCCAAAAACATTAATTGAAATTGGTATTCGTGCTAGAAGTGCTCCATTCAATCTCACTGTAAATATACCACTTGGGACTGGTACAGCAATGATTGGACATGTAAGTCAATATAAAAGATTTATCATTTCATTCTATCAAAGGATAAGTATTAATTATATTTTATTGCACTTATTATATAATGTAGACAATTGGTCATTTAATTGTAGATACACTGAGTAATGTAACACATAGTATATTATTACAATGTATGAGTACATTGATATAAAAATACTATAAAATCAACTAGAATGTGTGTGACATTACACTATATATTAGTGTATATTTGCTTACTGACTGAGAGGGATGTAAGATTAGGATTTAAAATGTTTATTTCTATTTCAGTTCTATGATAATGGAATGATTTCCTTTGGCCCTAACATTGTTGAAGATATATCATCTGTCAGATTGGATGCTAGCATGACCTATGATATTGTGTTACCATTCTTGAGTAAGTTAAGCATTAACAGACGAAAAAAAGGAGAGTTCAAAGGAGAACTACACTTGAGAGCTGACCAAAACTTACAGTCACCTCTGTTTACAGTAGTTGACAGATATATTCAAACAAATGGTGGTAATAATGGAGTTAACTTTACTGGTGAAGTACTGTTCTTTGTGAAATGGAAACTAAAAGACAATAATGAGGTTTGTAAATGATTATATGTAAAAGGTTTGGTCCTCGTTGATTATTATTAGAGTATGATACCAAATATAGGAAATAGTGTATTGGCACAAAAGAATATAATAGAAATGTTTTTAGTTCTATTTAATGTATTAGTCAGTGTATGTAATAATATTTTACTTTTGCTTTTAGAAAATAGTATTTCAAGCTATTATTATAAGTGACTACACAAAGACTTTCACAATCTTTATATATAAGTGTGATCCTACATTAAGACCACTTAATGCTATCATTGGATACAGTATTGCTAACTTTAGTTCTGAGACTTTTCGATATTCAGAGACACCATTCACTACACAAATAGCCTGTATTAATACTCGAGTTAATGTGGAATATTATAATTTGATATACAGTCTGACTGAAAGAGTACCAGGTACCTCCAACTTATATATATTGTATACAACTTATTTGTTATTTTGAATGACTCTGTAGTAGAAAATAAAAAGAAGAAGAAAAGCACTATGAAAATAGTGAAGAGACAAACAGGACTATGTGCTAGTGCTAACCTAACACTATCAACCTGTTGTAAACCTTTCCAAGACCCCACTAATTCATGTCGTGTTATTGATAATAATGGTGAGAGTTGTTACTGTGACTCACTGTGTTTTGAAAGAAATGACTGTTGTAATGATGCTCCACCTCAAGCTCCTTGTGTTCCATGTAAGTAATATACTGACATATTTAGTTACAATAACATTTAGTTTTGTAATAATTACACTCTAGTTACATGAGCTTTTTACCTTTCAAATTTTACAGTATGTACAAGTGGCACAGTTAATCAAGCTGGTTATACTTATTATCCTAAAGGACGAGTTAGTATATGTCAAGATGGACTACCAAGGTAACATTTACTTCACAAAGCAACAGTATGTAGCTAACTGAGAATGATATCACAATACATTGTCCGATAAATAAGTCCATACTGATACATCATCAATATCTTTTTTACAGATTTATACGGCAAGCAGAATTATCTATTCCATTACTAAGTAAAGCTGTAGTTTGTCAACAAATACTTGATCAGATAACAACAATTGGACAAGGTAAAGAATATAAAACAGTTAATGGAATTATTAGTTATAGATTATATTAATATAACATTCAGTATTATACATCACCAATATTGTTGTCTTCTCGTTGCAGATAAGATGATGGTAGGAATTCGTAGACAGTCCTTCTTTTTAGTCGATCGCAGAAGAATAAATTGTAATGGAATTGAAAGAGCAACACAGAATTGTTCATATACACCTTTACCAAGACCTCATGCCCTTCTAACTTCAAAGGACCCACTTGCTCGTGTTAATTGCAGAGGTTAGTAATATTGCAATGACAACATTTATTTGTATCCATTGTTATTATCAAATAGCATATTTTATAGTTACTATATGGTTACTGTTCAATGTTATATATTTATCAAACAGCTACTGTATATTTTTTACTTTTCAAACAACTAAAATTGAAGAATATGCATATATAGCTGGATTAGGATAAGCCTGTGATTCTCGGTCTTTCGTTATTTAAATGTGCCTATCACACCTAAAAGTGGTAATATAAAGCCCTATCTATTGGTTTACAAAAGAGACTTTTATCCATAAACTAGCTTTGTGATAAGTAGCTACATGCAATTGAGATTCTGAGATGTGAAGAAAAAGAATAATATTGGTCTATGTTGACCTAGATATCAAAACCTTTCTTATGGCCTTAAAAAGACTATTAAATTAGAGGACTGAACCTATTAAATTTTTATCTATTTTGAATGCAAAAGGCACTGCTGCAGATTTCTTGGCAACTTTGTCCTTTAGTGTGGTCTAAAGGAAGACAAAACCAAGGTTATTTTTCTTCAAATTTAGTAACCATGCCAAGGAGCTCTAATATCACCACTTTGATTATTTTGTCATCCTGCAACACCTTTCTAAGTGAATGAAGTCAACATGTATATATGTGTGACATCTCTCCTTAAAGGCTTATATCCACATCTATGACTTTTTCATAGATTTTATAGCAGCTAATGCTTCAAGCTGTATTAATGGTGCAATAAGACTAAATCCACTTAATGGTTCTACATCAGCTACTCAAGGATTAATTGAAATCTGTATTGCTGGAAAATGGAACAGAACATGTTCATCTAATGTTAACAATGATGATGCTAGAGCTCTTTGTACAATAATGGGACTACCATCAAATGGTAAGTTAATTCTGAAATAGATTAATGTACCAATTCAATTAATTATGTTTGAAGTTATGATCTGATGGCATTATACCTATATCAGTAAAGGATTACTGTAAGGGCCAATATCAATTTGTATTAAGATCTAATAAAGCTATTAAAATTATTTAGAAGGTCATATTTAATATTGTGCATGTCTCTTTGCTTTTTTAATTGTTACAATCTCTAAACAATAATAAGAAAATGAAACTTGCTCATAACACAAATCTTTATAACATTGAGAGTTATATTCTTTCTCATTATATGTCAGTTATTACTAACAATTAATTATGATACCTTACTATTTCTTTTTTGCAGTCGTAGGTACAGCTGCTGTGTCCATGATGACCACTATAGGTATTAAAATACTCCAATGTAATACCACTGCTACATCATTAAGAGATTGTACAATACAACTAGGGACTTGTTTTGAATCTGTTGCAGCTGCAATTGCTTGTGGTAGCTCTGTTATTAATGGTAAGCTGTATGATAATTTATGAGACAAGCATGTGGTAAGTTTGTTACTGTTAAGTCACAATGAGTCTGTTGGTCATAATTGAGTACCAGATTTGAGGAAATAAATATATTCAATAAAATAAATATCTTTTAGGTTACCATCACATACAAATTAAAAACATTTATATAATATAAAAAGTGACTATGAGCCTATTGGAAAAGATTGAGTACTTGATTTGAATGACTATTAATTTTGTTCATTAAAATTAAGTATCATTGGATGAAATACATTCAATTGTTAACAAAATAAATACTTTATATATAAAAACACAAACAATAAACATTCATTATTATTATTATGGCAGTGCTCATTTCATTTATAGTATTCCAAAGTGCTACCCCTACACCTACTCCAGGTCATGATGATACCAATGAGTTACCTGATATATATATATGGATTGGTGTATTACTGTGCATAGTAGTAATCTTTTTAATACTGATATTGTTACTAATACTGATAATAAGAATCCGTAAAAAAATTGTTAGAAGAAAAACTCAGGGAGAATATGAAGACACATCATCAAGAGAAGAGTATGTAATTCAAATATATGTAACCATGTTGATATTTCTTTAAAATATTCAAGATGATCCTATTGGTTATTTAAAGCATATTACAGTACTTGTGCAGAATGTACAAGCATTGACGTCCATCTTGAATAATTTCTATTCATCATATTACTATTATTATTATTAAAAAACTTTTGATAATTTTATAGTGAACAAAATGGTTCTTCGTATAATCGATATGTTAATAGTGTAGATCTGTCTTCAACAGTACTGTCAAGTAAGTTAGTCACATAATATGAGATGCATACAGCTGTACTAATGTGTGTTATGGTAATTGTTATAGTGATAATGTAAACAATACAGCTAAAATATATTATTATTAAATTTTTCTACTCTCGGATCATCTACATTTTTATTTTAAAAAATCATTATAAATTGATATCATTATAGGGAATATGTCAACTATAGTAAAAGAAGGTTTCTTGGAAAATTTAGTATCATCAGGACTAATTATTCCTTATAGTCATCTCAGACTTTTAGACTGTGTGGGTCAAGGTAAGTTCTGTACACACGTCTATCATTTTGCATCACAATGTCTTACAGGAGAATTTGGTTTGGTATATAAAGCTCATTTATTCAATGATCAGGGAATACCTACTGATGTAGCTGTCAAGACACTTAAAGGTCAGTGAATGAGTAGTAACAAATAATTAACTGCAAATGAAAAAGTGCAGTCCTGACACTATGATGACAAATATATGATTAGATATGACATTTGAAATTTTGCTTTGTAACACAGTTTGATATTAACTATACAGCAAATATATGTACACAATGATATTATCTTATTTCTATTTATAGGTTTTTATTCTCAGAATGATGTTGATGATTTTTTAGTTGAAAGTCTTAAAATGAAACAGCTAAACCATTTCAATGTAATGACACTTGAAGGAGTTTGTCTTGATGCTGGTCCTGCACCTTTTATAGTACTTCCATATATGGCAGGTATATGTGAATAATATTTCAATATATACAGAAAAAAGTAATTGCTACATTTGTAGCAGTTACAAAACCTATTGATAATAGTTCCAATTTCATGTGTACATTTATCATGTAATATTTAATGGCTTCTCATGTATTATTACTAACATAAGTATCTTAACAACAACCTCATGTATTAATTTCACTTAACGAAATTGTAAACATAGTATATAATAGGGCAATAAAAAATTTGATCATTTGCTATTTATTTTAGGAGGTGACTTGTTGAGTTATTTAAAAAGAAACCGGAAGACACTAGTAGTATCAGAAACAGAAGAAGATGTAAATTAAATAAATATGACTGCTCTGTGACTAGAGTTTTTCCAACACTTTAGAAAGAAAAAATTGAAATTCAACTACTGTCCATGTGTCTACAAATAGCTAAAGGTATGGAATATATAGCTGAAGAGAACATTTTACACAGAGATTTAGCAGCAAGAAATTGCATGTAAGTTTAAATGATAATTTTGCTGTCTATGTTGTACGTATTCATAGTAAATGCATCAAACTTTAAATGAATTAAATAGCCAATTATAATTAATTAACTTATTAATCTTTAACTTATTTTTTATTATAACACTCTTGATATAGGATTGATCATCAAGGTATTATTAAAGTTTCAGACTTCGGACTTTCTAAAAGCTTGTATGAAAAGATGTACTTCAAACAGGAGAAAACTGTTGGAGTTAAACTGCCTATCAAATGGATGGCAATTGAGAGCATTGATGATGGAATATTCTCAGAAAAAACTGATGTGGTAAATTTGTTTAAATTTTAAAATGTGTCACTTAACTAATAAACATAATTTCCGGTATATTATTTAGTGGTCGTATGGAGTCACATGTTGGGAAATATTTAGTGGTGGAAAGGTTCCATATGGAGGGATTACTCCAATGAGTTTGCTCAAAATGTTACAAGAAGGTTATCGGATGGAAAAACCAAACAATGCAGCATGCTCACAAAATACGTAAGTTCACAAAATTAGCAATAATTTTTGACTACAATAATAATCCTATTGATTCTACAATGCTTTATGATTTGGTTCTTTGTCTTCTTTCTATATATAGATACAAATCAGTAATGTTACAATGTTGGGATAGTTTATCAGATGAGAGACCTACATTCTCAGAGATGGTAGTTATTCTTGATAACATATTAACACCAATGGCTAGCTATATTGACTTCAATCAATTCACATTAGAAGTAGAAGAACAGAAAGGTTAATTCATGTTTGCATGCTATTTGTTATTGTGGCATTTCATTTATTTCACATTATAGGAATAGTGAGCACCACTGATGAGGAATCATCTGAGCTGTGAAAAGAAAAAAATCAAATAATTTTATTTTCTTTGATCATTAATTTTTGTTTATAAATATATTTTTGATTGTTTTATTGGAATGTTCTTTTAAATGCATGTATTCTACAATCAGCAAAAGTCATTTATACTGTAGCAAATATCCTAATAGGAATAGTGGAATCATACAAACTTCTAGAGGCAGATTTAGAATCAATAACATGTATGTGGTATTTTTTATACATCTAACCCTTTGATACTCATTAATTCAGCTGAAACTGCATGTATTTCCCCTAAGAAACTACATGCATTGTTTACAGGCATCAAGTTTTAAGGCTTCTCCATTTTGAGCATTATCAATTTCCACATTAGGTGAGTCGTTGCTTCTGATTTAAAAGCATCATACCAGAGTATAGATAGAGTCAAGTAATTTAGCTACTACCCAGTTAAAGTCAGTCTTTGCTAGAAGCCAGTACATGTGGAGATGAACAACTGCAAACAACACTATTGATATATGAACATTAGGCATCTGATATAAAATAATAGAGTAGATAATTTAAATCACAAAATGGTTGAATACAATTAAGTATACTTAAGAAGTCTTATATGTAAATAGTTTCTTCATGCCTATCCAACTTCATTGATCATAATATTTCCATTATGTAATCAAATTTTTGTTAGCAAAACACTTACTGTTATTGTACTCAAACATATAAATGTGTCATTGCACAATTTACAATTCTAAATGTTTTAATTAGCACTGAAGCCTTCAGAAGTAGCATTAACTTTTCAGTACATAAATTCTACCATATACACTAGTCATTCCTGTTACATATTATAGAATATTATAGCACTTCAATGCTTCCCATTGAATATAAGCAATAGTACTGGATTTTCCCCAGGAGAAGCTAATTTGTGACAGTATTTCTTCATTTATCAAATTTGATAGTTAGAGGTGTTCTGTATTGTTCCATTATCCTATTGAACGTAAGCAATAGATTGGGTTTTCCACAAGAGAAGCTAATTAGTGACAGCACTTCCTCATTAGTGATCACATATCCTCTGTTTAGCATGATTATGACTCAATGAACTGTTGGGATTTCCCATGTGCATCATCTAACAGTAAAACCTCTTATCTTTTTAAGTTTGTGGTTTTCTTATTCAATCCTATATCATAGCTCATTGATTCTCTGATACGTTTATTTCTAATACAATATAATCTCATTCAGAGTGTTACATCTTTTGTTCTTCCAAAGTTGGAGTTTCTGTTTCATCTAAATATCCTCAGCTAATCAAAGTAATCATTATTACAACAGTTGGACAATAATAATACAATGTCATATAAGTAATATGTTTTATCAGAGTAGCCTTTGTTTGTGCCTTAATGTAATATATATCTGTTATCAATGATTATAAAGTGCTGAGACTAGGCTTCAGCTTATTTAGGATTCATTGGCAGTCACTTTGATCATTAATGATATCACAAGAGGTATTAACTGACAACAACAGAAGCTTATAAATTATACTTAATAGAATTCCCCCTTTTAAGGACAGGATGAGAAGTTAAAAAACGCAGGATATGGGAGTAAATTAACACCTTAACAAAAGTATTTGTATGGTTAATTCGTATGACACAGGAACTCTGTACGATAAGTAAACACAATTAGCTCAATTTTGGGGTTTAGTGTATATAGTATTAATTTCTCATTGAAGTATTGCATTTCCTGTGAGGGTCGAATAGATAAAGTACCAAATTTCTTAGTCTATGCTAAGTTACTTGTACAATGACTAGATACCATCTTTTATAATTGTATATGTAGTTATTTTTAGTAAGTAAGACCATATTATTGAAGACCTTTAGTGTTTTCTAGCATATATTTTGATATGAAGACATCTTTGTGGACTTCTATTATTATCTCAATACTTTTATCTCAACTTATAAAGAGTAAAGGTAATTACCAGTATAACTCATTATATGATTCAATGTTGTTACTGTTAATATACAATTATACTTATATTACATTTTATTCATGAACCACTGAAATATTAATCGCAGTATTACAATACAATAGATTTACCATTTAACTTAAATGTTCTCATTCCTTGTTTATCTATGTAGCTCAATGTACTGATGGTACATTAGATATAATTAATCAAGTTAATGACGATGTCAAAGACAATGGACAACTCTTTATTTGTTCAAATAACACATGGTTTCCTCTCTGTTCTACTAAGTTTGATAGTGATGAAGCACAAGCAGCATGTCGTCAACTTGGATTTGTAGATGGAAGTAAGTTATGATATAACTTGTTATGTAATATTATATGGATTTGTAGATGGAAGTAAGTTATGATATAACTTGTTATGTAATATTATAGTTACGGAGTATTTATGTGGTCAAAAGTATTATCTCAATATTTATTTGTTAATGCTATATGCTATATCAATTTTCACTACAATTATAAATTAAAGCTTTGCTATATATACAATTAGTTTTGATGGTATTAAGTAATAAATCAGGTTATAAGACTTTTATAATCACGAATTTTAAAAGAGGCAAAGGTTCTAAATGGGACTAAGGTGAGCTCATAATAAGTTTAAGAGACATTTATGCATCCAGGACAAGTATAGGCTTCTGTACCATAGGAGGTGACAAAAAGGCTGTAGTACTAATAGATACCAATCCTTGTTTGTGTAAACCTTGTCCTTCCTATTAAGTAACTAAATATCCAACAGTTTATTGTAAAAATCTGTATCTTTAGCAAGAGACAATAACTGTATTATTTAATTAATATTTAATTCTTTCTTAAAATTATTACTCTACCTTCAGGCACTACTTTACCCTTCTG
Source organism: Xestospongia muta (assembly GCA_963693285.1). NCBI lineage: Eukaryota > Metazoa > Porifera > Demospongiae > Haplosclerida > Petrosiidae > Xestospongia > Xestospongia muta. The sequence continues at coordinate 5,082,593 of OY848917.1, forward strand.
AATCCATATTTATCAAACTAGTACTAGTAGCAGCTAGATGTACTATTTTACATATAATGTACTCTTCCTATTCAAGCAACAACTTTTTTACAGGGTTACTATCAGCTACTAATCAACAAACTAATACTACTTTCATAGACATTATTTTCTATTGTAATGGCTATGAAGATCATCTCACTAATGGTGGATGTACTAATGTAACTGACTCTATATGTCTGTCACAACAAGGAGCACAACTGTATTGTTATAACAGTAAGAATTATGAGCACTGATGTATGACTAAATTTGTTGATATTAATATGATAAATAAATTTAATTGAGAAGTACTGTTCGTGATGTTTTGTAACATACATTCACTTTTTATAATTATAAGCTAACAGCACAACATAAAATTTAATTTATAGCCTATTTTCTTTATTTGTAACGTAAATGTTTGTCACCTTATGAATTTTATTTAGGTTTATAACACATATATATGTGAGTGTCATCTTTAATAGTCTTGTTTTTCCTTTACATATATATATATTAAAACTTTCAATTACTTGTACATATAATAATATTATTAATAATCTTTTATTACTGCTATACTTTAATTAAATGTCCAATTTCATTTATAACTATTAGAATTAGTAATTAAGACAATTCTCTTTCTAGGTTTTCTCTCATTTCTATCCAATAATTTTCCTGGGCCAAAAACATTAGTTGAAATAGGCATTGGGGCTAGAAATGCTCCATTCAATCTTACTGTAAACATACCACTTGGGACTGGTACAACTATGATTGGACATGTAAGTCAATATAAAAGACTTGTCATTTACTTCTAATATAGCATTTAAGGGAAAAATATTTGTTATACTTTATTGCACTTACTATACAATGCAAGACAATTGGTCGTTTAATTGTAGATACACTGAGTACTTAACACATAGCAAATTATTACAATATATAAGAACATTAATATAAAAGACACTATGAAAGCAACTAAAATATATGTAACAATATTCCGTTTATTATGCATATTTAATTTGCTTTACTCTCTGAGGGGTAATGTGAGAGTAGCAATTAATATGGTTTATTTCTGTTTCAGTTCTACGATAATGGAATGATTTCCTTTGGCCCTAACATTGTTAAAGATTTATCAACTGTCAGATTGGATGGTAATACGACTTATGACATTGTGTTACCATTCTGGAGTAAGTTAAACATTAACAGAGAGTTCAAAGGAGAACTACACTTGAGAACTGACCAAAACTTAGAGTCACCTCTGTTTACAGTAGTTGACAGATATGTTCAAACAAATGGTGGTAATGATGGAGTTAACTTTACTGGTGAAGTACTGTTCTTTGTGAAATGGGAACAAGAAGATAATAATGAGGTTTGTAAATGATTATATGTAAAAGGTTTGGTCCTCGTTGATTATTATTAGAGTATGATACCAAATAAAGGATTTAATAAAACTGCCTTTCAGTTCTATTTAGTGTATTATCTAATGTATGAAGTAATATTGTAAGTAAGTAATTATAAGTAATGTATATTTTTAATGATGTATGAAATAATATTTTACCTTTGCTTTTAGGAAATAGTGTTTCAAGCTATTATTATCAGTGACTACACAAAGACATTCACAATCTTTATATATAAGTGTGATCCTACACTAAGACCAGTTAATGCTATCATTGGATACAGTATTGCTAACTTTAGTTCTGAGACGTTTCGGTATTCAGAGACACCATTCACTCAACAAATAGCCTGTATTAATACTCAAGTTAATGTGGAATATTATAATTTGATATACAGTCTGACTGAAAGAGTGCCAGGTATCTCCAGCTTATATATATTGTATACAACTTATATGTTTTTTGAATGACTCTGTAGTTGATAATAAAAAGAAGAAGCAAAGCACTATGAAAATAGTGAAGAGACAAACAGGACCATGTACTAGTGCTAACCTAACATTATCAAGCTGTTGTAAACCTTTCCAAGACCCCACTAGTTCATGTCGTGTTACTGATAATAATGGTGAGAGTTGTTACTGTGACTCACTGTGTTTTGAAAGAAATGACTGTTGTGATGATGCTCCAGTTCAAGCTCCTTGCGTTCCATGTAAGTAATATACTGACATATTTAGTTTTGTAATCAATACAATTTAGTTACATAACGTTTTTCCATAAAAATTTTACAGTATGTACAAATGGCACAGTTAATCAAGCTGGTTATACCTATTATCCTAAAGGACGAGTTAGTATATGTCAAGATGGACTACCAAGGTAACAATTACTTCACAAAGCAACAGTATTATAACTAACTGAGAATGATATCACAATACATCATTCAATAAATAAGCCCATACTGATACATCATCAATATATATTTTAACAGATTTATACGGCAGTCAGAATTATTTATTCCATTAGTAAGTAAAGCTGTAGTTTGTCAACAAATACTTGATCAGATAACAACAATTGGACAAGGTAAGGAATATAAACAGTTAATGGAATTATTAGTTATAGATTATATTAATATAACATTCAGTATTATACATTACCAATATTGTTGTCTTCTCATTGCAGATAAGATGATAGTAGGAATTCGTAGACAGTCCTTTTTTTTAGTCGATCGCAGAAAAATAAATTGTATTGGAATTGAAAGAACAACACAGAATTGTTCATATAAACCTTTACCAAGACCTCATGCTCTTCTAACTTCAATTCACCCACTTGCTCTTGTTGATTGCATAGGTCAGTAACATTGTAATGACTTTATACATGCTTATCCAACGTTGTATATTTAAAACACTCTAGCTAATATGAATATTTTTTTCTTTTCAAACAATTAAATTGAAGAATCTGCATATATGAATGAAGTCAACATTCATATTTGTGTCATCTATCCTTTAAGGCACATATGCACATCTATGACTTTTCCATAGATTTTATAGCAGCTAATGCTTCAAGCTGTATTAATGGTGCAATAAGACTAAATCCACTTAATGGTTCTACATCAGCTACTCAAGGATTAATTGAAATCTGTATTGCTGGAAGATGGAACAGAACATGTTCATCTAATATTAATAATGATGATGCTAGAGCTCTTTGTACAATAATGGGACTACCATCAAATGGTAAGATAATTCTGATATAAAATTATGTACCAATTCAATTAATTATGTTTGAAGTTATGATGTCATGGCTATATTACCTATATTATTGTAAGGACCAATATCAATTTGTATTAAGGTCTGTGAAATAATTTAGAAGGTCAAATTTAACATTGTGCATTTCTGTTTGTATTTTTAAATGTTACAATCTCTAAACAATAATAAGGAAATGAAACTTACTCATAATACAAATCTTTATAACATCAAGAGTTATACTCTTTCTTATCTCATTATATGTCATTACTAACAAGTAAATATGATACTCTAATATTCCTTTTTTGCAGTCGTAGGTACAGCTGCTGTGTCCATGATGACCACTATAGGTATTAAAACACTCCAATGTGATACCACTGCTACATCATTAAGAGATTGTACAATACAACTAGGTACTTGTTTTGAATCTGTTGCAGCTGCAATTGCTTGTGGTAGCTCTGTTATTAATGGTAAGCTATAAAATATTTATGTGATGACCTTTATAGCAAGTTTGTCACTGTAAAGTAATTAAGCCTATTGGAATAATCTATGTACTTGATCTAAACGACTATTAATTTTTGTTCATTAAAATTAACATCCTTTCAGTTTCCATCACATGAAATACATTCAATTATTAATAAAATAAATTTTATAATATAAATATAAACAATAAACATTCATTATTATTATGGCAGTACTCATTTCATTCATAGTATTCCAAAGTGCTACCCCTACGGCTGCTACTCCAGGTCATAATGATAATAATGAGTTACCTGATGTATATATAGGTATTGGTATATCACTGTGCATAGTAGTAATCTTTCTAATGCTGATATTGTTACTAATACTGATAATAATAATGTCCAAAAAAACGTTTAGAAGAAACATTCAGGAAAAACATGAAGTTACATCATCAATAGAACAAAAGTATGTAATTGAAGTATAATATGTAATTTTATGTTTATGTTTGTTTAAAATATTCAAGATAATCCTAATGCTTGTTTAAAGCATATTACAATACATGTGTAGAATGTACAAATATTGACGTTCATCTTGAATATTTACTATTTATCATATCACTATTATTATTGAGATACTTATAAGATACTTTTATAGTGAACAAAATGGTTCTTCGTATGATCAATATGTTAACAATATAGATCTGTCTTCAACAGTTCTATCAAGTAAGTTAGTCACATGATATAAGATGCATACAGGTGTACTAATCTATGTTATAGTAAATATTACAGTGAAAATGTAAACATTATAAATTATTGTAGGGAATGTGTCAACTAAAGTGAAAGAAGATTTTTTTGAAAATTTAAAATCATCAGGACTAATTATTCCTTATAGTCATCTCAGACTTTTAGACTGTGTGGGTCAAGGTAAGTTCTGTACACACATCTATCACTTTGCATCACAATGTCTTACAGGAGAATTTGGTTTGGTATATAAAGGTCATTTATTTAATGAACAAGGAATACCTACTGATGTAGCTGTCAAGACACTTAAAGGTCAGTGAGTAGCAACAAAAAATAGAACTGTAACTAAAAAAGTGCAGTCGTAACACTATGATGACAAAGATATGATTACAAATGACATTTGAACCATAAAATTTACGCTGCCTTGTAGGACAGTTTTATATTGGCTTTTGAGCAAATATATAAATACAATGACAACATGTTTTTTCTAAAGGTACTTATTCTCAGGATGATGTTGATGATTTTTTAGTTGAAAGTCTTAAAATGAAACAATTAAACCACTCCAATCTAATGACACTTGAAGGAGTTTGTCTTGATGCTGGTCCTGCACCTTTTATAGTACTTCCATATATGGCAGGTATGTGTGAGTAATATTTCAATATATACAGAAAAAAGTAATTGCTACATTTGTAGCAGTTACAAAACCTATAGATAATAGTCCCAGTTCATTCTAAATTTCATGTGTACTTTACATTATCATGTAATATTTAATGGCTTCTCATGTATTATTACTAACATAAGTATCTTAACAACAACCTCATGTATTAATTTCACTAAACGAAATTGTAAACATAGTATATAATAGGGTAATTTTAAAAAGCAATCATTTGTTATTTATTTAGGAGGTGATTTGTTGAGCTATTTAAAAAGAAACCGGAAGACATTAGTAGTATCTGAAACAGAAGAAGATGTAAATTAAAAAAATATGACTGTTCTGTGACTATAATTTTTCCAACACTTTAGAAAGAAAAAGTTGAAATTCAACTACTGTCCATGTGTCTACAAATAGCTAAAGGTATGGAATATATAGCTGAAGAGAACATTTTACACAGAGATTTAGCAGCAAGAAATTGCATGTAAGTTTAAATGATACTTTTGCTCTCAATGTTGTATGTATTCAGAGTAATGCTAAATGGATCAAACTTTAAATGAATTAAATAGCCAATTACATTAATTAACTTAGTAATCAATAACTTGTTTTCTTATTAAAAACACTCTTTGTGTAGGATTGATCATCAAGGTATTATTAAGGTTTCTGACTTTGGACTTTCTAAATGTTTGTATGAAAAAATGTACTTCAGACAAGATAAAAGTGATGAAGTTAAACTGCCTACCAAATGGATGGCAATTGAGAGCATTGATGATGGAATATTCTCAGAAAAAACTGATGTGGTAACAACATCACTTTTATATTTGCTAAGGTAACTAGCATGCATTATACAGTGGTCGTATGGAGTTACATGTTGGGAGATATTTAGTGGTGGAAAGATTCCGTATGGAGAGCTTACTCCACTGAGTTTGCCTAAACACTTTCAAGAAGGCTATCGTATGGACAAACCAAACAATGCAGCATGTTCACAAAAAACGTTAGTTATCAAAATTATTGCAAAAGTAATTTTTATTTTACAATTTGATTCTCCCTCTATATAGGTATGAATTAGTAATACTACAATGTTGGAGTAGTTTACCAGATGAGAGACCTAGTTTCTCAGAGTTGGTAGTTACTATTGAGAACATGTTAACATCAATGGCTAACTATATTGACTTCAATCAGTTTACATTGGCAGTAGAAGAACAGAAAGGTTAAGTTATACATACATACATACATATATATATATATATATATTGATTATGCCCTCTCTAATTGAAACTGTTTTATTACTTTACTATAGAAATAGCAGATAACACTGAAAATGAATCATCTGAACCTTAAATAAAATTAATTACTTTTATCAATATTATTAAAAAGTATCATCCCTTTCAACCATTAAATAGAATGTTTTTTAAATAGAATGTCAATACAATTAACAGAAGTCATCAATACTACTAATAAAACAATGTCACGATATCATATTGATATCTAAAAACTGGTTTAGAATGGAGTACATTTGATGATTAGCCACTCACTGTTTTTAATTCTTAGCAGTATGTAGAGAGACAACTGTAAGAACACTCTAACTGGTTTAGATGACATTTTCCATTACTATCTAACATTAGTGGTCAGTTAGTTCGTAGTAGCTTTAGAAAGATTCGTTCTACAAACTATGAAACAATCCTTTCAAAGGTAAGATTAATGCGAGAGCAATGTTGATATGCACGGCGGCGGATAGTGTATGTGGGTTAACTTTATTGCTCGCTCTCGAAAGTTTTATAGAACCATATAATAAAACAAAGAAAGTAGGCACACATATATGGTTAACACTTGATGCAAAACGACCCTAGCACGTCCTGTCATGCTGCGAGTCCCAGGAGGCAAAATAACGTATTTATATATATACATAACATCATATGTTAGACAATATTTTTTGAGGCAAAATGTTGATAATATTTAACTCTCAATAGCACTTACTCGTCAGTTCTTGCTTGTTAGTGCTGTAAGAGATAATTATTACTTATCCCAAATATTAAGGTTCTTTTATTCCAACATAGTGTGTACAAACAAATAGGTTTCACTACTGATAACTAACAAAATAATTAGATATAAACAGTTAACAATGTACAAGAAAGCAAAATAAATGTAGTCAAAAATGAAGCATGTATTTTCATCTAAATATCAATTTCACCAGGGTATTAAATTTTTAAATAATAAAATTACTACATACAAATTATTTAAGCATTAGTCTGAAAAATTCTCAAGCAAAGGTCTTAAAGTCTCTATTCCATTTGTTACTTCAACTAGTCACTTATGAAACAGATAACATATAATTACACATATACTAACCAATTAGATCATAGATAATTATCATCTATCTAATATTTATTGTTAGGTTTCACTAATGATACATGTAACTAACAAAATAATCTGATATAATTTATACAACAATATAGTAAACAAAAAATGAACTGTTCTACAAGAAAGCAACATAAATGTAGTCAAAATGCTACATATTTGTAGATCTAAGTCACAATACCACAAATGTATTAAATATTTACTTAATAAAATCACTACATACTAATTGTTTCAAACAAAAATAAATGGAATGTGTTAATCTGAATAATCTTCAAGCAGAGGCTCCCTAAATTCTTTATTCCATCTCTCTGTATCATTACCCAAAACAATGTTGACATCATCTAAATATCTTTGTCTTATCTGTGTAATTTTAAACCTCAGATTCTTCAAAATCTTCATCAAAGGATTCCACATCTTCATAAACATTCTAAACCTCTTCATATATCCCAAGACATGATATCCAACCAACAACAACAATACAAAAAGTATCAGTGACATGAAGACACTAGCATATGGTGCTGATTTTGATATCTTCCCTTGAAGCTGAAAGTAAAGAGTTGTAAATTCCATCAACACTAAATTAACCAATATAAATCCCTCTACAACATTTACTAAATGACCTCGAAAAGGCTTACAGTAAATTTGTACAAATGTGAATGAAGCCAGTAACAAGATATGAAGAAATAGTAAAAGAGAAGGATCCTTGCCACGTAATAAGGCATAGCTGATATAAGCACACACCAATAGCCACAGACGAGCACCAAACCACCATCCCCAACCTTCTCTGTAGCGTCCTTGATAGGCATCAAGAAAATTACGACGACGTCTAATACACCTAACTCTTAGAGCCAGTGAACCACAAGTTGTCCATAGAAGAAAAGGAATTAAATAAATCAGAGTCACTCCAATGGCTACAATGAACAGAATGATATGACCAGTGTCTTTCCAATACTTAACATTGCCATCAATATACCATACAGTATAGTCACCTTGTGGTGTTTGGATAGATACTGGTGTGAAAATATCTATAACTGTGAGTAACAGTTTAGCAAATGACATGTAAAATAAAGTAGCAAGAACTTGTACTGAAGAGTAAGAAGTTAAGTTAGCAATTCGAGTAGAGAATCTGCTCAATAGAACAAGAACTACTACAATTAGCCACAAGTAGACAGGGAAAACAAAATGGAGAGCTGTCTTGTATAGAGCTGTCATTCCTTTAAAGAAACATATCCCAAATCCCAAATTGAGATTGAGTAATGAGAAAGTTATGTTTAAGAAGTGTCCATACATATGACTTTCTGTGAGAGAATCTCGAAGACTAACTTCAGTCATATTAGCAAAGAAGACTATTCCTCCTAATACCTTACTAGAAATGGTGATACTAAGACAAAACAAGATTAAAATGGCTGCTATTCCTACAACTACAAATGCAATAATGAGCAAGAAAAATAAGTTCAAGTGACAACGCTCGCAGTCATCAGATCCTAAAACAATGCTGTAACCCTCAACACAATCTCCACATAGTGTTCCTCTCCTGTTTGGATGACATATGTAGTCTTTTTGTGTCATATCAATATCAGTAAGATCACTATTACAATATCCTGTAGGACAAACAGAAGCAAAACCATAGCTGTGATTTTGAATATATCCAAGCCACTTTCCACTTGAAATTGTTATACTTGTAGTATCAATGTTACATATGTTGGCTATCTTTTGGTTAGTAATGAAAGAGTCACATGTACAAATTCCATGAGAAATAGAGAAACCAACAGGACAAGGCATCATTAAGATAGGAATGATCATTTGAATTGATCCCTCAAGAACAGTAAAATGCAAATTTTGTCTTGTTTTCTTATGAAAATATGGCCCACTAAACACTCTAAATCTTACAGTTGTGCACGGAAATTCATGTAACAATTGCTCTTTCTTACTAAGAATCAACTTAATTTTCTTGATCTGATCGTTGTCAAGGTCAAAGTACATGAACAACTTTGCTAGTGTTTGTTTTCCCTGAAAGTCCATTGCTACGATTGAAAGTTTAATTGATTTTCCAGGATAGGTATTAATTTTGTATTTAGTGTTATTGTTCATAATTTGACCAGTTCTTAGATCACACAGTTGTAAACCTGTAGGTGGTGATGATATTTTATTCAAATAGTTATGTAGAGGATACATGTGTTCCAATTTGCAATGCTGCAGTCTGTCTGAATAAACAAGATATAGACCTTTCAGTTTAATTGGAGGAAAATCAATCGTTATGTTGTGAGTAGCATTTGGTTGAAATATTAGAGGACAATCTGTGTAGACACTATATGGTTGTCCAAGTGCTGTTATTGCTCCTGCTGGTGGAAAATTATTTTTACCCTCAAATCGTATGAAGGCAGGTGCCTGGAATGTAACATGTGATAGTGATTCAAGACGAATGAAGGAACTAATTTTAGCGAAATTATGTAAAAACTGCACTATTCGTTGTATGAATAGATCACTATTCACTACAACTAGTACTGGTTGATGATTATGATAGAAATAATTACCAAATGTCTTTTGTCTTATAGAAATTGAGTCAGTATTGTGGAATTCAAATAACGATCCAGTAATAACATCATAAAATTCCTTATCTAGTGAGTATCGTTGTCTGTGAGTTCTTACATAAATATCTGAGAGTAGTACAGAAATATTATAACTATCATCAGTCAATGGAATATGTTTATTAGCTACAATATACAGTGAAGATCCACCAAATTTTGCTTTATTATAGAACCATATTGTTTCATTAAAAATTATTGTTGCAACAATACGAGAAACACAATTTACTTGAATGAATACAGCACCTCCATAGTAACCACTTGTATTGTTTAAAAACTTTATTTGATTGAAAGTTATTGTCAAGCTGGTTTCATTTGTTGGAATAGTACGAGTGATAACATATATTGCAAGACCACCGCCTCTAGCTCTGTATGAACCTGTAACTGAATTATTATAAAAGTTGTTGACTATTGATGGAGTAGTGTTAAATATTAGATTAGGTATAATTGGAGATATTGTATTGAGATATAATACCAAACACCCACCAGCTATATCACCACTATTACTACTGACATCATTAGACTCCAATACAACATATCCGTTTTTATATGAAGACCCAATGAATAATATAGTCAGTCCTCCAGCACCAAATACTGGTACTTGCTGTACACCAAACTGAAGAATGTCAATTGGATTTTGTCGCCACAAATATTGATTGACATTCCTTGATATGGTTGAGCTCCTAATTAAAAGGGATTGACTACTCTGCAGCTTATCAGACTTGTCAATAAATAAAAAAAGTAGTCCACTGCCAAAACAAAATGGGCTATCCAATTTGAGTTGTTGTGATGTACAAACATTAGAATCAGTCACTGTGATGTTATAGAAAAGAGTCTCTCCATGTACATTAATAACAATTATAGCATATCCATAATATCCTCCATCAATAGATACATTAGATACATGTAGTCCATTACAATGATGAAATAGCAAGACAGCAGATAATCCTATTGGAAAATAAAGCCATGTGTTATTAGAAGTGATAGCTCTGTTTAAAATGCCGCCACATTGATGGATATGAAGGTTGTACAGGTATAGTCCAGATATGTTTATAAAACCAATTCCTCTAGTAGGAACAGTGTCATTGTTGCAGATAATGTGGGCAGCTTTGACTAAGCTATTGCTGGCAATTGTTATGTTGTTGATATTTTTAACCAGACAGAAGGGTCCAGGTACAAGGTAGTGAGGTACAGCAGGTGAGAGGACAAGGACGGTATCTGAGTTAAGGAGTAAAGAACCATTGCTGCATAAATAATACTGAAGAGTATTAGAATCAGATTCATTTCCATGAAGATGAATGACATACTCTCCTGATACAATAGATGCTGTAAGAAGTAACATATATACTAGCACATCCATTGTGAAAAGGACGAAAAATGCGAAGAAACAGTTACTTATACACAGTCAGTCTGTGCACGGTCAAAACAATTGGTTATTTTTCAAAAAGCGTATATACAACTATAATAGCAAGAACACAATTACGTGTCAGCTGGCAGCTACAGCTACGTAACGGAAGTAGACAAAGGTTAATTGCACGTGTTCACACATTATAATTGCCATAAATACCAACATTGAAAAGACATGGTGTAATTGGAGAGAAATGTGATTCAATATAGCTATTAATTTGCTTTTCTCTTTTTTGTATTTAAATTTGTATTTTTTTTCTTTTACAATGATGTTAAGCTTTAAGAGATCAAGAAATCTTTACATCACAGGCTTCGTTAATTATCAAGTAGAAAGCAGTGATATAAAGGATGAGAAAATGAAAACAACATCTGTGTTTACATTTCTAACATACTATAAGAACGACTGTTTATCAATATGATAGTATGTTAGGAATGAAAACAACATATGATGTTTACTTTCAGTTTGCATCAAATAATTGCTACATATTTGAAGTTGATCAATTTGAGTAGGAATAACAAGAGCAGTATTATGTTACTTAACAAGGTAGAAGTATTGACAAGTAGGGAGAATTACAATTAATTTTTTTTAAAACAACATACCAAATAGCCATATACATTATCTTAACAGTAGCAGATGCATAAAATCAACATTGTACATCATATTTAAAATACTGTATCTGAATGAAGTAGAAAACCACTACCATACAAGTAATAAGGAAGTGGTGAATCAAATTCGTTCTACAAACATGAATGATATACTGTCTTGATATAGTGGATACTGTAACATACATATTACAATAGACAATGTGTTGTGGAAGAAAAAAGGATTAATCAGAAAGAACTATAATTGTACTAATGAAATGAAGGTGCTGTTATCTGAAGAATCTGAACTGCCAACACTCCTTTTTGACCTAGACTTAGTTCCAGGTTCGTCAGTGGAATCAGACCGAAGAAAGCAATGAGACATATTACTATATAGCTATGAATAAGTTGTAGGCTTGTTGAAAACAATAATCTAGCTGTACCTCTTGGTAGCTTTTGTTCAATGATTATAATCTCTTATTATTTTAAGTCCTATGCATATATAAAAAGTATGTATTCTACAATTTGTATATTACATTGGCAACAGGAACAAGCCCTTCTGGAAAAATGAGACATGTCGTCACAAGAGGCTTACAAGTAATATGTACATGGAATATCTTATACCAATCTTTAATACAGAATTTTGTCATTTACTTTTTCATTAATCATCTTCATTAATTTAGTCTGTATCCAAATGGTACTTATTGAAACTTAGTAGGCATATCTAGATATTCCCTTTAAAACTCTAACTGCTTAACACTGTAACAATTGATTGGTTAAATTAAGTAATACAAGGTTTATGGAGGTTGTATATGTAAAATGTGAACATAATATTATTTTGATTAATAATGCATTATGAAATTGATGGTTTGGTATCTACATAAGCAGTTGTACATTAGTAATGAAAACAGTGTTATACCTACTTTTTTGCCAAAAATAAAATTGTATCACAATTTACTGAAGAGTCAAATAGTTATGACTTACTGTCATTAAACTGAGGATTTAGGAGCAATAAGGTAATCTATCTACTATTCTTTGATAAGTATTCTATTTTAAATTTCAATGTTGATATATAACATTTCAATAGTGCAGCGTGATCATGTGTAACAAATTATAATTATATATATATTCTAAAATTATAAAATGCCATATTGACATTATTGAGTTTATTTTGTGAATCAAACCTATTGTCACAAGTTTAATCTTGTCATTGTACCACCCTAGAACAGAACTTCAAATAGAAAGTATTGCTGTCATTTGGCTCACAGAAGAAAGTAATTGTCTTACCAAATAAGAATTCAGTTTTCTGTCTTTTCTCATAGAAAAGTTGAAGAAGTTTTTAAGCCATCAAAGCCAGTTGTTGTACTGTACTTGGATGAAAGGTTTAAACAAAGGATTGATGTAGATGATGGTTACATTCCCACTAACAAAGAAAAGCTACGAGTCGTCAATCTATAACAAATAACTCAACCATCAATAAGGAACTAATTTCACAGGTAAGTTATTGCAATTTGTTATTAATTTAAAAATCAGGACTATGTTATAATAGTTTACATTAGAAATAGTCTGAGTGGATAGCTCTTACTATACTTGTATATTGAAATCTTGGGATGAAGACAAACCAACTAACAATTTGATATAGAGTCACATGAATCTACCTATTCTTCAGCTTTTACTCAAGTAGTACAAATAATTATTTAGTACAACGTGATATCTAATTATATTTGGTCACATGTAGAATAATTACCATTCATTGGTTCCAGTCAGATATATACCTACTTCTAGAACCAGGTCTTGAGGCCTAGGTTATGGTATGCCTTCTTCTCATCTAACACACTACAAAGTATAGTGCAGCCAGTGAAGATTTTTATTATGGTCTGGAAAGAGTGCCCAAGTCAAAGAGACTCAATATATAAACAAACATTTCACCTGATGTATAACTATCTTCATTTACATTTTGTTCTTTTCTGTCACCTAGCTGACACTTTTTATTGAATTTTTTGTTCAAGTCACTATTTAGCACAAATGCAAAAAATTCCATTAGCTTAGAAGGATTAATTGTTAATTGAAATGAGTAAGTTGTTCAGGATAGAAATAAATTCAATGCTTGGTATAAAGGAAAATTTCACTGTTGAAAACATTGAATTATATATGTAGTAATCACTAAAGTAACTTGTTACTCCCGTACAGTTACTTACTATTTTTTAAATTCATCCTCTAGGAAACAAAGGGTAATATTCTCTTAACAAATAATATTAAGATTCTTGAAATAGTTCCTTTGGTGGCACAAGTTAGACATGGACAATACATTGGTCAATTTATGTTATGTATATAATAGTATGTATGAATATGGATAGAAAGCATTAAAGTTCTATCAATTCTCTAGGTATTTGAGCAGACTCTTTCAATCACTTTGTAACAATAATCAATGATATCAATGAGAGCAAAAATTTGTTGTGACTCACCCTATATTTTATAGGATGTATATCTGATTTCTTTAAATATATATATGTGTGTGTTTGTACATTTGATGACCTCACAAATTAATGAAATTATATAACGAGCCTTCAGATACTTTTTATGCTCTAGAAATGGCATGTTTATTATATTAGTAATAGTAAACAATATCATCTGGGCATTGTTAATATTTTTGAGATATGTTTTGCCTGTTTTTAACTTTCAACAACACTTTAAAATTTACTTGTCAGTTATTGTTAATTAGTGATGTAAGCTAGGGTTTTTAATTATCTGAAGAGTTATATAAACCACTGTTAGTCCAACACTGATAATAATAGTAGAGTATTTACTAACAATTTGTTACTTCACTTAGAAAAAAGACAAAAATAATTACATATATACTAACCTATAATGATACATGTAACTAACAAAATAATCCGATACATTTTATGTCACAATATAATAAACAAAAATTAACTAATCTACAACAAAATGATATAATCTAATCAAAATGCAAATTTCTTGTTGTCTGAATCTCAATATCGTAAGATATTAAAAATGTATTTGAGAAAATTACTTCATACAAATTGTTTGAAGAAAAGTAAATGGAATGAATTAATCTGAATAATCTTCAAGCAGAGGTTCTCTAAAGTTTCTATTCCATCTCTCTGTTACATTATCCAAAACAACGTTTACATCATCAAAATTGATTTGTCCTATTTGTGTAACTTTAAACCTAAAATTCTTCAAAATCTTCATCAAAGGATTCCACATCTTCATAAACATTCTAAACCTCTTCATATATCCCAACACATGATATCCAATCAACAACAACAATACAAAAAGTATCAGTGACATGAAGACACTAGCATATGGTGCTGATTTTGATATCTTCCCTTGAAGCTGAAAGTAAAGAGCTGTAAATTCCATCAACACTAAATTAACCAATATAAATCCCTCTACAACATTCACTAAATGACCTTGAAAAGGCTTACAGTAAATTTGTATAAATGTGAATGGAGCCAGTAACAAGATATGAAGACATAGTAGAAGAGAAGGATCCTTACCTCGTAATAAAGCATAACTGATATAAGCACACACTAATAGCCACAGACGAGCACCAAACCACCATCCCCAACCTTCTCTATAGCGTCCTTGATAGGCAACAAGAAAATTACGACGACATCTAATACACCTAACTTTTAGAGCCAATGAACCACAAGTTGTCCATAGAAGAAAGGGTATTAAATAAATCAGAGTCATTCCAATGGCTACACTAAACATAATGATATGCCCAGTGTCTTTCCAATACTTAACGTTGCCATCAATATACCATACAGTATAGTCACCTTGTGGTGTTTGTATAGATAGTGGTGTGAAGATATCTATAACTGTGAGTAACAGTTTAGCAAATGACATGTAAAATAAAGTAGCAAGAACTTGTACTGAAGAGTAAGAAGTTAAGTTAGCAATTCGAGTAGAGAATCTGCTCAATAAAACAAAAACTACTACAATTAGCCACAAGTAGACAGGGAAAACAAACTGGAGAGCTGTTTTGTATAGAGCTGTCATTCCTTTGAAAAAACATACTCCAAATCCCAAATTGAGGTTGAGTAAGGAGAAGATTATATTTAAGAAGCGTCCATACATATGACTTTCTGTGAGAGAATCTCGAAGACTAACTTCAGTCATATTAGCAAAGAAGACTATTCCTCCTAATACCTTACTGGAAATGGTGATACTAAGACAAAACAAGATTAAAATGGCTGCTATTCCTACAACTACAAATGCAATAACGAGCACCAAAAACAAGTTTGAGTGACAACGCTCACAGTCATCAGATCCTAAAACAATGCTGTAACCCTCAACACAATCTCCACAAAGTGTTCATCTCCTGTTTGGATGACATATGTAGTCTTTTTGTGTCATATCAATATCTGTGAGACCACTATTACAATATCGTGTAGGACAAACAGAAGCAAAACCATAGCTGTGATTTTGAATATGTCCAAGCCAATTTCCACTTGGAATTGTTATACTTGTTGTATCAATGTTACATAAGTTTGCTATCTTTTGGTTAGTAATGAAAGAGTCACATGTACAAATTCCATGAGAGATAGAGAAACCAACAGGACAAGGCATCATTAAGATAGGAATGATCATTTGAATTGATCCTTCAAGAACAGCAAAGTGCATATTTTGTTCCATTTTTTGAAGTAGGCATGGCCCACTAAACATTCTGAAGCTTACATTTGTGCATGTACCATTATGTAATAATTGCTCTTTCTTGCTAAGAATCCACTTTGTTTTCACAAATATTGAGTAGTCAAGGTACATGAACAACTTTGCAAGTGTGGGTTTTCTCTGGAAGTCCATTGCTATGATTGAAAGTTCAATTAACTTTCCAGGATAGGTATTAATTTGGTATTTAGTGTTATTGATCATAACTTGACCAGTTTTTGGATCACACAGTTGTAAACCTGTAGGTGGTGATGATATTTTATTCAAATAGTTATGTAGAGGATACATGTGTTCCAATTTGCAATGTTGTAGTCCATCTGAATATAAAAGGTAGAAGCCTTTTATATAAACTTCAACAAAGTGAATTGTTATGTCGTGTGTAGCATTTGGTTCAAATTTTAGAGGACAATCTGTGTAGACACTATATGGTTGTCCAAGTGCTGTTATTGCTCCTACTGGTGGAAAATTATTTTCACCCTCAAAACGTATGTCAGCAGGTGCTAGGAATGTAACATGTGATAGTGATTCAAGACGAATGAAGGAACTAATTTTAGCCATATTGTGTAAAAATCGCACTTTTCCTTGTATGAATAGACTACTATTCACTACAACTAGTACTTGTTGATGATTATAGTAAAAATGATTACCAAACATCTGTTGCTTTATAGAAATTGAGTCAATGTTGTGGAATTCAAATATTGATCCAGTAATGAAGTCATACACTTCCTTATATAATGAATATTGCTGTGTATGAGTTCTTGCATAAATATCTGAGAGTACCACAGAAATATTATAACTATCATCAGTCAATGGAACATGTTTATTAGATTCAATATACAATGAAGATCCACCAAATTTTGCTTCATTATACAACCACACTATTTCATTAAAATATATTGTTGTAAGAATACGAGAAACACAATTTACTTGAATGAATACAGCACCTCCATAGTAACCACTTGTATTGTTAAAAAATTTTATTTGATTGAAAGTTATTGTCAAGCTGGTTTCAATTGTTGGAATAGTATGAGTGATAACATATATTGCAAGACCACCACCTCTAGCTCTGTATGAACCTGTAACTGAGTTATTATAAAAGTTGACTATTGATGGAGTAGTGTTAAATTTTAGATTAGGTATAGTTGGAGACATTGTATTGAGGAATAATACCAAACACCCACCAGCTATATCACCACTATTACTACTAACATCATTAGACTCCAATAAAACATGTCCATTTTTATATGAAGACCCAATGAATAATATAGTCAGTCCTCCAGCACCAAATACTGGTACTTGCTGTACACCAAACTGAAGAATGTCAATTGGATTTTGTCCCCACAAATATTGATTGACATTCCTTGATATGGTTGAGCTCTTAATTAAAAGGGATTGACCACTCTGCAATTGATCAGACTTATCAATAAATAGAAAGAGTAATCCACTGCCAGAACAAAATGGGCTAACTAATTTGAGTTGTTGTGATGTACAAACAATAGAATCAGTCACTGTGATGTTATAGAAAAGAGTCTCTCCATGTACATCAATAGCAATCATAGCATATCCATAATATCCTCCATCAATAGATACATTAGATATGTGTAGTTCATTACAATGATGAAATAGCAAGACAGCAGATAGTCCTATTGGAAAATAAAGCCATGTGTTATTAGAAGTGATAGCTGTGTTTAATATGCCACCACATTGATGGATATGAAGGTTGTACAGGTATAGTCCAGATATGTTTATAAAACCAATCCCTCTAGTAGGAACAATGTCATTGTGGCAGATAATGTGGGCAGCTTTGACTGAGCTATTGCTGGCAATTGTTATGTTGTTGATATTTTTAACCAAACAGAAGGGCCCATGTACAAGATTGTGAGGTACATCATGTGAGAGAACAAGGATGGTGTCTGAGTTAAGGAATAAAGAACCATTGCTGCATAAATAATACTGAAGAGTGTTAGAATCAGATTCATTTCCATGAAGATGAATGACATACTCTCCTGATACAATAGATACTGTAAGAAGTAACATATATACTAGCACATCCATTGTGTAAGGGACAAAAACTGAGAAGAAAACAGTTACTTATACACAGTGGATCTGTGCACAGTTAAAACAATTTGTTATTTTCAAAAAGCGTATATACAACTATAATATCAAATTGAAAAACATAACATTACGTGTCAGCTGGCAACTACAGCTAAATAACCAACTGGCGGAAGTAGACAAAGCGGTAATTACGACACGCCCACACATTATAGCTGCCATAGATGCTAATATTGAAAAGCCATGTTGTATTTGGAGAGAAAGGTGGTTCAATATAGCTATTAATTCATTTTCCCTATCAATTTATTTTTCATTTTATTTTGCTTTTTTTAAATTATTTTACGATGATGATAGACTTTAAGAGTTTATGGTTTAGGCAACAGTTTCAATTGGTGAAAACAACTGTTGCTGGTGCAGTATACCTAGACACAATCCATTACAATTGACATAAATTCTTTCAAAATCCACACATGTCTAAATGTGACAGATTGCAGTATATTCTTAGCAATTCCTTTTTTTCAGTATTCTATTCTAAAGATAGTGTGATACAGAGGACATGAAAACAAGGACTCTAATTTATATCAGAGGCTTCATTAATTATCAAGTAGAATACAGTTATACAAAACATGAGAGAATGTAGACAACTATGTGCTTGCATTTCTAACATGCTATAAAAATAACTGTTTAGTTTAGTAGAAAGTATTGCAATCATTGCATTACTTTCTACTAAACAGTTATTTTTTCACATTGAATGTGTCACATTTGGCTTTGGATTTTGAAGTGCAAGATTTCATTGAATGAAAAAGGTAATTGGCAGGTTGCTTCCTTCTCATTTTTCATCCTTATTACAATGAACATGATATCAAGACAGTATGTCATTCATATTTGTGGAAATTCACCACTTCTTTATTACTTGTATGGTAATGGTGTTCTACTTCATTCAGACACAGTATTTTAAATACGATGAAGAATATTGATTTTATGTATCTGATACTTTTAAGATTATATATATGGCTTTTTGGTATGCTTTTGCATTTGATTTCATTGTTTTCTTTCACCAACACTTTTACCTTGTTAAGTAACATACTACTGGTTTTGTTATTCCTACTCAACCTCAATTATGTAGCAATTATATGATGCAAACTGAAAGTAAACATCATATACAGTTTTAATAACTAACATACATGTTGACTATTCTTTTTTGAATGTATTTTGCTAAAGATAGTGAGATAAAGAGGATGAGAGAATAAGGATTGTAATTGAATGAGGTAGATGACATGATGTTTTCTTGAAGAGCATTCAAACATATTCATCAAATCTTTGCTGCTAATTATCATGAGAAAGCCATTTTATAATGAGTGTGCCATCACAGGGAGAGTTTTTAGTATTTAATGATATAACAACAATAAACCAACCCAACTCAACTAATAACATACACTGATATACCAATAATAGGTTCAGAGAGTTCAATACGGTTTAGGATGAGAAGATCAATCACACCATGAGGTACCATGCTATTACTCAAATGTTCTATAGTATATGTCCGTAAACTACTCTGTGTACTACATCACTCCCTACCAGAGAGTAATAAGAACAATACAAATTATAGATCTAACCGATCAGGCTAGTGTACATGATGACCAGAGCGAGTGACACGTACAGGCGGTGATGATGTGGATGAAGGTTGAGGGATCGGTGAAGAAGGAAGTGGTTGGGTATGGAGTGGAGTGGTTGGGTAATCACATGAGTCTAAATGAGCTGGCTTTAAACGATTGAGAGAAATAACCTTCTGTTGTCCATTTATATCTAGGGTGAAATGTTTGTCAGAACGTTTTAACACTTTATAAGGTCCATCGTATGGAACCTGAAGTAGTTTTCGTATGGCATTGTGTCTCACAAATACATGTGTACAAGTACTGAGGTGGTAACTAACAAGAACTTTATGATAAGAGGAGTCCCCACGTGTTGGGACTGCTTTAAGGTTGGACATGGCAGCTTTTAGTTGGGAGACAAACTCTACTAGGTTTTCTGTGTTATCTGATCTGTAACAAAAAATTCATCAGGGATTCTGAGGGTTGAGCCATAAACAAGTTCTGCTACTGAACAACCGAGGCCAGTCTTGAGAGCTGTTCGAATCCCGAGTAACACCATGTGAGCGAACCAACCCAGTGAGTGGAATTGGGTTGTGAAATCGCTCAACAATGCCATTTGCAAATTACGATAGAGTGGTAAGCTGTGGTTCTGAGCCGAGTAATACCTAAACATTCTATGAGTTCCTTCCACAACAAGATTGGAACTGACATCCACCGACAAAGACTTGGGCAACTGTAGGTGCAGTACTATCAGGGATAGGAATGGCTTCAGGCCAATGAGTAAATCGATCAATGATTGTGACAAGGTAAGTATAGCCTTGGGATGGTGGTAGAGGTTCTACAATATCAAGGTGCACTTGCTAAAATTGTTTATCGGAAGTAGCAAAAGTTGAAAGTGGAGTTACGGTCTGACAGTGGATTTTAAATCATTGACACCAAATACAGGATCTGGCCTATTTCCGTACATCAGAGTTGATGTTTGGCCAAGTAAAACAAGAAGTGATGAGCCGCTGAGTGGCTCTAACTCCAGGATGTGAGAGTGAGTGTAAGGAATCAAATACTTGTCGTCAATATGATGATGGAACAATTGGGCAACGTACACCGGTAGACATATCGTAAATGATTTATCCATCGGACATAAGGATAGGACAAGCCTTGAGAGTTAGTGATGATGAAGAAGTCTGCAGTTTGAGAATATTAGGGTCTTGCTGTTAAGCTGTAGCCATCTGTTTAAAATCCTTGGCAGGTGGGTTTTCTTGAAGTACGGCGTTAACTCCCATTTGTGAGAGTGTGTCAGCTGGTGTGTTGTTGGATCCTTTAATATATCTGATGTCTGAAGTGAACTGAGAAATATAGTCGAGGTGGAGGGTTTGATGAGGAGTATAGTGATTGGAATGTGATGACAAGGAGTATGTCAAAGGTTTGTGGTCTGTCAAGAAGTGGAAGATGGGGCCTTCAACAAAATGTCAGAAAAACTTGATAGACAAATATACTGCCAGTAGTTCTTGGTTGGAGGTGCTATACTTGGTTTCGGACGGTTTCAACTTCTTTGAGAAATAGGATATCGGTTGCCAATGATCCCCAATGTGTTGTTGGAGGACAGCTCCAACTGCTTTGTCAGAAGCGTCAGTCATTATACATGTCAGGGCATTGGGTTTTGGATGCACCAAAAAATGGCACCTGCAAGTGTGTCTTTGATTGTTTGAAAGGCTTCGGTGGCATTAGTGTTCCAGTGTAGTTCTTGAGTTTTGGTTTTAGTGAAGGAAAGAAGGTCATTGAGTGGATGGGGAATAGCGACACAGTTCGGTATAAATCTATGATAAAAGTTCACTAGTCCCAAAAATTCTCAAAGTTTGCGTTGAGATGTTGTCTGGGGGAAATCTCTGATCACAGAAACTTTGTCCTCCAATGGCTGAATGCCCTGGACCAGTGACTTTGTGTCCAAGAAAGTTAAGTTGAGGAACACCAAATTCACATTTGTCTGGATTGATAATTATACCATGTTCACTGAGGCGTTCAAAGACTGATTGAAGAAGCTCTTCATGTTCTTTAACATTGGCACTTGCAACTAATATGTTGTCAATGTAAGCACAACAAGAGTGGAGATCGTGAAGGACCTGATCGATGAATCATTAAAATGTCTGGGCGGCATTACGAAGTCCGAATGGCATGAGAGCAAATTCAAATAACCCAAATGGAGTTATGATGGCAGTTTAGGTATATCAGCTGGCTTCACTAGAATTTGGTGGTATGCTCTAACGAGATCGAGTTTAGAAAAGATGGTAGCACCATGGAGAGATACAGTGAAATCCTGTATATGCAGAATTGGATAGCAGTCAGGGACAGTGATATTGTTTAATGCTCGGTAATCACCACAAGGGTGGCAGTCTCCAGGAGACTTCTTGGTGACCATGTGCAAAGGAGAGGCCCAGGTACTAGATGATGGATGAATGATACCCAACTGGAGCTTGTGTTGAAATTCCTTTCAAGCTAGATCAAACCGTTCAGGCGACGATAGTCTGCGGGTGGGTGAACAAACTGGTGATCCCATAGTAGTGATATGGTGAGTAACCTTGTTAGTAATCACCTGTTGATTGTATGGCTTTAAGAGAGAAGGAAAGTCATGTAACATGGTGAAATATGGAGTATGTAACTGCTTTGGTAAGAGTAAAGGACGTTTCTGTAGATACAACACCTTAGATGGTCATCTGAGTCATTGCATCTGATAGTTTCCTGTGAGCCACATCTACAATAAGTTCATAATGTCATATGAAATCAGCTCCAAGGATTGGTCTTCTGACATTAGCAATAACAAATATCCAACGAAATGTTTGCTGTAGTCCTATATTAAGGGTGAGGGAACGAGTACCATAAGTCACTATTGTAGTGTTGTTAATCGCTTGCAGGGACAATCCAGTCCATTGATGTAAATGGTCGGTGGAAGTAGGAAGTACTATCCTTAGCTCAACACCAGTATAAACGAGGAACTGTAATCCGGTAGAATGGTCTGTAACATAAAAAAGTCAAATGGGTTGTTTGTGGCCAGCAGTACCAGTTGCCACTAGTAGCTGCTGGCTGAGGTGTTTCCCGATTTTGAACTAGGTTCACGGCATTTCTTGGTGGGATCACCGAATTTTTGATTTTACCAACAAAGGTCTGACTGAGATTGTTGTGGGGCTGGGCTGAGTGAACGAGTACGAGGAGGATTTTGTCTTTGAGATGTGAAAAGTTGTTGAACAGACTTTTGAAGGTCCAAGATCTGACTACAAAGTTGTTCCTTTTCTGAGGAAAGCTCCGATTAGCTAATGGCAGACATTGATGAAGTGGGCATAGAAACTTCCATAATTTTATCAGCTAGGTTGGCTAACTCATCAATGGAGGTGGTGTCAGCAGTAGATGCTAAGACCATGAGAACATTGGAAGGGAACCGTTGAAGAAACAATTGATAAAGAAAGGATCCATCTATGGTATTGGCTATTTCCCCGAGTAACTGCTGAATGTGTCATAATGACTGAGTAGGTTTCCTATCTCCCAGCTCTTCTGTGTTGAACAACCGCTGTAATCTGCATTGCTCCAAAGCAGCTCTGCATTTAATGAGCTGTTCCTTCAACTTTATGTAAGAATCAGTGTCAAGTGTCTTTAAAATGAGGTCTCTAACTTCCGCAGCGAATTCAGGGGATAAGGAAGTGACAATATAGTCATACTTGGTCTTCTCAGCTGAGATCCTCCTTGTGATGAATTATGCTTCAGCCTGGGCAAACCAGACCTCCGAATCGGATGGCCAAAATAGAGGTAGTTTAAGACTGATGGTGGCGATTGGAGCGGGTTCTCCAATAGACATTCTTGCGTCTGGGTCACCAGTTTTAGTATTTAATGAGATAACAACAATAAACCAACTCAACTCAACTAATAACATACACTGATATACCAATAAACAGTTTAGAGAGTTCAATACGGTTTAGGACGAGACAATCAGTCACACCATGAGGTACCACGCTATTACTCAAATGTTCTATACTATATGTCCGTAAACTACAATGTGTACTACAAGTTAATAATAATAACTAGAGACTATCGGTGTTAGATGGACCATAGACAATGTGTCATGGAAGAAAAATAGGATTAATCAGATAAACTATATATGTACTAATGGAATGAAGATGCTGTCATCTGAAGAATCTAAACTGCCACCTCTGCTTTTTGACCCAAACTTCGTTCCTGATTCGTTAGTGGAATCACACCTAAAAAGCAATGAAATATATAAATATATAGCTATGAATAATTTGTAGGCTTGTTGAAAACAATAATATAGCTGTACATCTTGGTAGTTTTTGTTCAATGATTCACACACACATTATTGTTACTTTATTTTTTCATTTATTATTTATTTTAATTCATTCTGACAAAAGTTGTTCTAAAGGCCTTAACCCCCCTTTCTGTTATATATATATATATATATATATATATATATATATATATATATATATATATATATATGAGAGTATTCTAATAGTCATTAAGGCCAAGTTTATGGTTAGTAGGTCATGAATAGCTTTTGTTAATCCATTTCCAGAATCACTTTCAGAAGTTAAGGATTCACTCTCACCATATTGTCAGAAAAACTCTCTTTGCTGTTTTTTTCCCTTGTTTTCTTTTACAAATTTTTTTTGATCTCTTATTATTTGAAGTCTTATAAATATATAAAAAGTGTACATCCTACAACATGTATATTACATTGGTAACAGGAGCAAACCCTTCTGGAAAGATGAGACATGTCATCACAAGAGGCTTAAAATTAATATGTACATGGAATTTCTTATACCAATCCTTAATACAGAACTTTGTTAATTATTTTTTCATTAATCATCTTCATTCATTTAGTCAGTATGCAAATGGCATCTATTGAAACTTAGTGGGCATAGCTAGACATTCCCTTTAAAATTCTATTTGTTTGTATCACAATTTTACTGAATATTCAAATAGTTATGACTTACTGCCATTAAACTGAGGATTTAGGGGCAATAAAGTAAAATATCTATTATACTTTGATAAGTATTTTATTTTAAATTTCAATGTTGATACATAACATTTTAGTAGTGCAGCATGACCATGTGTTATATATATATATATATGTTCTTAAATTATAAAATGCCATATTGACATTATCGAGTTTTATTTTGTGAACCAAATCTATTGTCACAAGTTTAATCTTGTCATTGTACTACCATAGAACATAATTTCAAAAGAAAGTATTGCTGTCATTTGGCTCATACAAGAAAGTAATTGTCCTAGCATATAAGAATTCAGCTTTCTGTCTTTTGTCATAGAAAAGCTCAAGAGGTTTTTAAGCCATCTAAGCCAGTTGTTCTACTATACTTTGATTAAGACTATCAAAAAGGGTTGATGTAGATAATGATTATATTCCCACTAACAAAAAGCTACAAATCATCAATTTATAAGAACTTACTCAACCATCAATAAGGAAGTCATTTTACAGGTAAGTTGTTTCTTTTTCTAAAAAATAAGAAAATCAGGACTATGTTATAATAGTTTATATTAGAAATTGTCTGAGTTGATAGCTCTTACTATACTTGTATATTGAAATCTTGGGATGAAGACTAGCCAACTAATAATTTTGATATAGAGTCATATCAATCTACCTATTCTTCAGCTTGTACTCAAGTAGTACAAATAATTTTTTAGTACAACATGATTTCTAATTATATTTGGTCACATGTAGAATAATTACATTCATTGGTTCCAGTCAGATATATACCTACTTCTAGAATCAGGTCTTGAGGCCTAGGTTATGGTATGCCTTCTTCTCATCTAACACACTACAAAGTGTAGTGCAGCCAGTGAAGATTCTTATTATGGTTTGGAAGAGAGTGCCCAAGTCAAAGAGACTCAATATATAAACAAACATTTCACCTGATGTATAACTATCTTCATTTACATTTTGTTCTTTTCTGTAAGCTAGCTGACACCTTTAATTGAATTTTTTGTTCTAGTCAGTATTAAGCACAAATGCAAAAAATTCCATTAGCTTAGAAGGACTAATTGTAAATTGAAATGAGTAAGTTGTTTAGGATAGAAATAAATTCAATGTTTGATATAAAGCAAAATTTCACTGTTAAAAACATTGAATTATATATGTAGTAATCATTAAAGTGATTTAATATAATGATATTAAAATTCTGAAATGGTACCTTTTTGGACACATTAGACATCAATAAATTAGACACAATCACATTTGATAGTCATATAGAGATCAATAAAAAGGCTTTACAAATATGAATTATATCACAAAAAGTGATGTTATGTATAAAATTATATATGTAAATATGAATGAAAAAAGCATTAAAGGCTCTCTATCAATTCTCTAGGTATTTGAGCAGGCTCTTTCAATCACTTTGTAACAATAATCAATGATATTAATGAGAGCAAAAATTTATTGTGACTCACCCATTTTATTGTTAAATTTCACTAATGATACATGTAACTAACAAAATAATCTGATACATTTTATGTCACAATATAATAAAGAAAAAATTAACTAGTCTACAAGAAAATGATATAATCTAATCAAATGTAGCATAAATTTCTTGTTGTCTAAATCTCAATATCACAAAGGTATTAAATATTTATTTAAGAAAACTACTTCATACAAATTGTTTGAAGAAAAGTAAATGGAATACATTAATCTGAATAATCTTCAAGCAGAGGCTCCCTAAAGTCACTATTCCATCTCCCTGTATCATTATCCAAAGCAACATTCACATTATCTAAATAAATATTTCTTATATGTGTAATTTTAAACCACAGATTCTTCATAATCTTCATCAAAGGATTCCACATCTTCATAAACATTCTAAACTTCTTCATATATCCCAAGACATGATATCCAATCAACAACAACAATACAAAAAGTATTAGTGACATGAAGACACTAGCATATGGTGCTGATTTTGATATCTCACCTTGAAGCTGAAAGTAAAGAGCTGTAAATTCCATCAACACTAAATTAACCAATATAAATCCCTCTACAACATTCACTAAATGACCTTGAAAAGGCTTACAGTAAATTTGTATAAATGTAAATGGAGCCAGTAACAAGATATGAAGACATAGTAGAAAGGAAGGATCCTTACCTCGTAATAAAGCATAGCTGATATAAGCACAAACCAATAGCCACAGACGAGCACCAAACCACCATCCCCAACCTTCTCTATAGCGTCCTTGATAGGCATCAAGAAAATTACGACGACGTCTAATACACCTAACTCTTACAGCCGGTGAACCACAAGTTGTCCATAGAAGAAAAGGTATTAAATAAATCAGAGTCACTCCAATGGCTACACTGAACAGAATGACATGCCCAGTGTCTTTCCAATACTTAACATTGCCATCAATATACCATACAGTATAGTCACCTTGTGGTGTTTGTATAGATACTGGTGTGAAGATATCTATAACTGTGAGTAACAGTTTAGCAAATGACATGTAAAATAAAGTAGCAAGAACTTGTACTGAAGAGTAAGAAGTTAAGTTAGCAATTCGAGTAGAGAATCTGCTCAATAAAACAAGAACTACTACAATTAGCCACAAGTAGACAGGGAAAACAAACTGGAGAGCTGTCTTGTATAGAGCTGTCATTCCTTTAAAAAAACATACCCCAAATCCCAAATTGAGATTGAGTAAGGAGAAGATTATGTTTAAGAAGTGTCCATACATGTGACTTTCTGTGAAAGAATTTCGAAGACTAACTTCTGTCATATTAGCAAAGAAGACTATTCCTCCTAATACCTTACTGGAAATGGTGATACTAAGGCAAAACAAGATTAAAATGGCTGCTATTCCTACAACTACAAATGCAATAATGAGCAACAAAAACAAGTTTGAGTGACAACGTTCACAGTCATCAGATCCTAAAACAATGCTGTAACCCTCAACACAATCTCCACAAAGTGTTCCTCTCCTGTTTGGATGACATATGTAGTCTTTTTGTGTCATATCAATATCAGTGAGATCACTATTACAATATCCTGTAGGACATACAGAAGCAAAACCATAGCTGTGATTTTGAATATATCCAAGCCACTTTCCACTTGAAATTGTTATACTTGTAGTATCAATGTTACATATCTTGGCTATCTTTTGGTTAGTAATGAAAGAGTCACATGTACAAATTCCATGAGAAATAGAGAAACCAACAGGACAAGGCATCATTAAGATAGGAATGATCATTTGAATTGATCCTTCAAGGACAGTAAAATGCAAATATTGTATCGTTTTTTTATGAAAATATGGCCCACTTAACAGTTTAAATTTTACAACTGTGCATGAAAATTCATGTAACAATTGCTCTTTCTTACTAAGAATCAATTTTATTTTCTTGATGTTAAAAACGTCAATGTTAAAGTACATGAACAACTTTGCTAGTGTTGGTTGTCCCTGAAAATCTTTTGCTACAATTGAAAGCTTAATTGACTTTCCAGGATAGGTATTAATTTCATATTTAGTGTTATTGATCATATCTTCACCAGTTTTTGGATCACACAGTTGTAAACCTGTAGGTGGTGATGATATTTTATTCAAATATTTATGTAGAGGATACATGTGTTCCAATTTGCAATGCTGCAGTCCATCTGAATAAACAAGATATAGACCTTCCAGTTTAATTGGAGGAAAATCAATTGTTATGTTGTGAGTAGCATTTGGTTGAAATATTAGAGGACAATCTGTGTAGACACTATATGGTTGTCCAAGTGCTGTTATTGCTCCTGCTGGTGGAAAATTATTTTTACCCTTAAATTGTAGGAAGGCAGGTGCCTGGAATGTAACATGTGATAGTGATTCAAGACGAATGATGGAACTAATTTTAGCCATATTGTGTAAAAACCGCACTTTTCCTTGTATGAATAAATCACTATTCACTACAACTAGTACTGGTTGATGATTATGATAGAAATAATTACCAAATGTCTGTTGCTTTATAGAAATTGAGTCAGTATTGTGGAATTCAAATATCGATCCAGTAATAATCTCATACACTTCCTGTGATTGTCTATATTTCTTATTCCTAACATAAATATCTGAGAGTAGTACAGAAATATTATAACTATCATCAGTCAATGGAATATGTTTATTAGCTACAATATACAGTGAAGATCCACCAAATGTTGCTTCATTATAGAACCATGCTGTTTCAATAAAATATATTGTTGCAACAACAGGAGAAGCATAAGATAGTTGAATGAATACAGCACCTCCATAGTAATCACTTGTATTGTTAAAAAACTTTATTTGATTGAAAGTTATTGTCAAGCTGGTTTCAATTGTTGGAATAGTACGAGTGATAACATATATTGCAACACCACCACCTCTAGCTCTGTATGAACCTGTAACTGAATTATTGTAAAAGTTGTTGACTGTTGATGGAGTAGTGTTAAATATTAGATTAGGTATAGTTGGAGATATTGTATTGAAGAATAATACCAAACACCCACCAGCTATATCACCACTATTACTACTGACATCATTAGACTCCAATATAACATGTCCATTTTTATATGAAGACCCAATGAATAATATAGTCAGTCCTCCAGCACCAAATACTGGTACTTGCTGTACACCAAACCGAAGAATGTCAATTGGATTTTGTCCCCACAAATATTGATTGACATTCTTTGATATGGTTGAGCTCTTAATTAAAAGGGATTGACCACTCTGTAATTTATCAGACTCATCAATAAACAGAAAGAGTAATCCACTGCCAGAACAAAATGGGCTAACCAATTTGAGTTGTTGTGATGTACAAACAATAGAATCAGTCACTGTAATGTTATAGAAAAGAGTCTCTCCATGTACATCAATAGCAATTATAGCATATCCATAATATCCTCCATCAATAGATACATTAGATACATGTAGTTCATTACAATGATGAAATAGCAAGACAGCAGATAGTCCTATTGGAAAATAAAGCCATGTGTTATTAGAAGTAATAGCTGTGTTTAATATCCCACCACATTGATGGATATGAAGGTTGTACAAGCATAGTCCAGATATGTTTATAAAACCAATCCCTCTAGTAGGAACAGTGTCATTGTTGCAGATAATGTGGGCAGCTTTGACTGAACTATTGCTGGCAATTGTTATGTTGTTGATATTTTTAACCAGACAGAAGGGTCCAGGTACAAGGTAGTGAGGTACAGCAGGTGAGAGAACAAGGATGGTGTCTGAGTTAAGGAATAAAGAACCATTGCTGCATAAATAATACTGAAGTGTCTTAGAATCAGATTCATTTCCATGAAGATGAATGACATACTCTCCTGATACAATAGATGCTGTAAGAAGTAACATATATACTAGCACATCCATTGTGTAAGGGACAAAAAATGCGAAGAAACAGTTACTTATACACAGTCAGTCTGTGCACGGTCAAAACAATTGGTTATTTTTCAAAAAGCGTACACACAACTATAATAGCAAGAAGACAATTACGAGTCAGCTGGCAGCTACAGCTACGTAACGGAAGTAGACAAAGGTTAATTACCACATGTTCACACGTTATAATTGCCATAAATACCAACATTGAAAAGACATGGTGTAATTGGAGAGAAATGTGATTCAATATAGCTATTAATTTGCTTTTCTCTTTTTTGTATTTTAATTTTGTATTTTTTCTTTTACAATGATGTTAAGCTTTAAGAGATCAAGAAATCCTTACATCAGAGGCTTTATTAATTATCAAGTAGAAAGCAGTGATATAAAGGATGAGAAAATGAAAACAACATCTGTGTTTACATTTCTAACATACTATAACAATGACTGTTTAGTCAATATTATAATATGTTAGGAATGAAAACAATATGTGATGTTTACTTTTAGTTTACATCAAATAATTGCTACATAATTGAAGTTGATCAATTTGTGCAGGAATAACAAGACCTGTAGTATGTTACGTAACAAGGTAGAAGTATTGACAAGTAGGGAGAATTACAATTAATTTTTTTTTAAAACAACATACCAAATAGCAGACATTGCACATGTATTGGGTTTTTGTGTGTACTTGTATTTTAAAAACCAAACTGTGTATGTACTTGTATGTATTATTAAATTTCCATGTATGTACTTGTAGTTTGCATTTCTGAAAACCATGTATTTAATCCTTATCATTTCATGTATCATGTATTATAATTAAATCATAATTAAACACATCATTTAATAAAGACGAGTTTTTCCAGTTTTTCAGAAGTAACAACCACATGACTATTCTCAGTTTCACTGCTAGAAGGTAATAATGAAGTAGTACTATGTAACACCGGCGAGAGAGAACGCGAGTGAGAACATCTCCAGACTGAAGCCATTTTCTTCACGTGGCCACGCCCATAATTAATTGCCATGAATATCATATCATCTACTTTATTCTGTCCGTGTATGTACGTGTATGTATTTGAAGCCAGCATTACCGTGTAAATACATAAGTATCGTGTATACAGGTGCAATGTCTGCCAAATAGCCATATACATTATCTTAACAGTAGCAGATACATAAAATCAACATTGTACATCATATTTAAAATACTGTGTCTGAATGAAGTAGAAAACCACTACCATACAAGTAATAAGGAAGTGGTGAATCAAATTCGTTCTACAAACATGAATGATATACTGTCTTGATATAGTAGATACTATAACATATATATTACAATAGACAATGTGTCGTGGAAGAAAAAAGGATTAATCAGAAAGAACTATAATTGCACTAATGAAATGAAGGTGCTGTTATCTGAAGAATCTGAACTGCACCCACTCCTTTTTGACCTAGACTTAGTTCCAGGTTCGTCAGTGGAATCAGACTGAAGAAAGCAATGAGACATATTACTATATAGCTATGAATAAGTTGTAGGCTTGTTGAAAACAATAATCTAGCTGTACCTCTTGGTAGCTTTTGTTCAATGATTATAATCTCTTATTATTTGAAGTCCTATGCATATATAAAAGTACGCATTCTACAACGTGTATATTACATTGGCAACAGGAGCAAGTCCTTCTGGAAAGATGAGACATGTCATCACAAGAGGCTTACAAGTAATATGTACATAGAATATCTTATACCAATCTTCAATACAGAGTTTTGTCATTTATTTTTTCATTAATCATCTTCATTAATTTAGTCTGTATCCAAATGGTACTTATTGAAACTTAGTAGGCATATCTGGATATTCCTTTTAAAACTCTAACTGCTTAACACTGTAAAATTGATTGGTTAAATTAACTAATACATTGTTTATAGAGGTTGTATATGTAAAATGTAAACATAATATTTTTTTGATAAATAATGCATTATGAAATTGATGGTTTGGTATCTGCATAAGCAGTTGTACATTAGTAATGAAAACTGGGTTATACTTTTTTGCCAAAAATAAAATCGTAACACAATTTTACCGATGAGTCAAATAGTTATGAAATACTGTCATTAAACTGAGGATTTAGGAGCAATAAGGTAATCTATCTACTATTCTTTGATAAGTATTCTATTTTAAATTTCAATGTTGATATATAACATTTCAATAGTGCAGCGTGATCATGTGTAACAAATTTTAATTATGTATATATTCTAAAATTATAAAATGCCATATTGAGATTATTGAGTTTATTTTGTGAACCAAACCTATTGTCACAAGTTTAATCTTGTCGTTGTACCACCCTAGAACAGAACTTCAAATAGAAAGTATTGCTGTCATTTGGTTCACAGAAGAAAGTAATTGTCTTACCAAATAAGAATTCAGTTTTCTGTGTTTTGTCATAGAAAAGTTGAAGAATTTGTTAAGCCATCTAAGCCAGTTGTTGTACTGTATTTTGATGAAGACTTTCAACAAAGGATTGATGTAGATAATGATTACATTCCCACTAACAAAGAAAAGCTACAAGTTGTCAATCTATAACAAATAACTCAACCATCAATAAGGAACTAATTTTACAGGTAGGTTATTGCAATTTGTTATTAATTTAAAAATCAGGACTATGTTATAATAGTTTACATTAGAAATAGTCAGAGTGGATAGCTCTTACTATACTTGTATATTAAAATCTTGGGATGAACACAAGCTAACTAATAATTTTGATATAGAGTCACATGAATCTACCTATTCTTCAGCTTGTACTCAAGTAGTACAAATAATTGCTTAGTACAACGTGATTTCTAATTATATTTGGTCACATGTAGAATAATTACCATTCATTGGTTCCAGTCAGATATATACCTACTTCTAGAACCAGGTCTTGAGGCCTAGGTTATGGTATGCCTTCTTCTCATCTAACACACTACAAAGTGTAGTGCAGCCAGTGAAGATTCTTATTATGGTCAGGAAAAGAGTGCCCAAAGTCAAAGAGACTCAATATATATAAACAAACATATTACCTCATGTAAAACTAACTATCTTCATTTACATTTTGTTCTTTTCTGTCAGCTAGCTGACACTTTTTATTGAATTCTTTGTTCTAGTCACTATTAAGCACAAATGCAAAAAATTCCATTAGCTTAGAAGGATTAATTGTTAATTGAAATGAGTAAGTTGTTCAGGATAGAAATAAATTCAATACTTGGTATAAAGGAAAATTTCACTGTTGAAAACATTGAATTTTATATGTAGTAATCACTAAAGTAACTTGTTACTCCTGTACAATTACTTATTATTTTTTAAATTTATCTTCTAGGAAACAAAGGGTAACATTCCCTTTACAAATAATATTAAGATTCTTGAAATGGTTCCTTTGGTGGCACAAGTTAGACACATTAGACATCAATAAATTAGACACAATCACATTTGATAGTCATATAGAGATTGCTTATGACTAAGCACAGAATATTGCCTTTCACATGAATAAAAAAGTCTTTACAAATATGAATTATATCACAAAAAGTGATGTTATGTATATAATTATATATGTAAATATGAATGAAAAAAGCATTAATAGTTCTATCAATGCTCTAGGCATTTGAGTAGGCTCTTTCAATCACTTTCTAACAATAATGAATGATATCAATGAGAGCAAAAATTTATTGTGACTCACCCATTTTATTGTTAAGTTTCACTAATGATGCATGTAACTAACAAAATAATCTGATACATTGTATGTCACAATATAATCAACAAAAAATGAACTAGTCTACAAGAAAATGATATAATCTAATCAAATGCAGCATAAATTTCTTGTTTTCTAAATCTCAATATCACAAAGATATTAAATATTTATTTAAGAATACTACTTCATACAAATTGTTTGAAGAAAAGTAAATGGAATGAATTAATCTGAATAATCTTCAAGCAGAGGCTCCCTAAAGTCTCTATTCCATTTCCCTGTATCGTTATCCAAAACGATGTTGACATCATCTAAATATCTTTGTTTTATGTGTGTAACTTTAAACCACAGATTCTTCATAATCTTCATCAAAGGATTCCACATCTTCATAAACATTCTAAACTTCTTCATATATCCCAAGACATGATATCCAATCAACAACAACAATACAAAAAGTATCAGTGACATGAAGACACTAGCATATGGTGCTGATTTTGATATCTTCCCTTGAAGCTGTAAGTAAAGAGCTGTAAATTCCATCAACACTAAATTAACCAATATAAATCCCTCAACAACATTCACTAAATGACCTCGAAAAGGCTTACAGTAAATTTGTATAAACGTGAATGGAGCCAGTAACAAGATATGAAGACATAGTAGAAGGGAAGGATCCTTACCTCGTAATAAAGCATAGCTGATATAAGCACAAACCAATAGCCACAGACGAGCACCAAACCACCATCCCCAACCTTCTCTATAGCGTCCTTGATAGGCATCAAGGAAATTACGACGACGTCTAACGCACCTAACTCTTAGAGCCAGTGAACCACAAGTTGTCCATAGAAGAAAAGGAATTAAGTAGATTAAAGTTACTCCAAAGGCTACACTTAACAGAATGACATGCCCAGTGTCTTTCCAATACTTAACATTGCCATCAATGTACCATACAGTATTGTCACCTTGTGGTGTTTGTATAGATACTGGTGTGAAGATATCTATAACAGTGAGTAACAGTTTAGCAAATGACATGTAAAATAAAGTAGCAAGAACTTGTACTGAAGAGTAAGAAGTTAAGTTAGCAATTCGAGTAGAGAATCTGCTCAATAGAACAAGAACTACTACAATTAGCCACAAGTAGACAGGAAAAACAAACTGGAGAGCTGTCTTGTATAGAGCTGTCATTCCTTTA
Source organism: Xestospongia muta (assembly GCA_963693285.1). Taxonomy (NCBI): domain Eukaryota; kingdom Metazoa; phylum Porifera; class Demospongiae; order Haplosclerida; family Petrosiidae; genus Xestospongia; species Xestospongia muta. Next base: position 5,118,130 of record OY848917.1, read on the forward strand.
AAGAAACATACCCCAAATCCCAAATTGAGATTGAGTAAGGAGAAAGTTATGTTTAAGATGTGTCCATACATATGACTTTCTGTGAGGGAATCTCGAAGACTAACTTCTGTCATATTAGCAAAAAAGACTATTCCTCCTAATACCTTACTAGAAATGGTGATACTAAGACAAAACAAGATTAAAATGGCTGCTATTCCTGCAACTACGAATGCAATAATGAGCAACAAAAACAAGTTTGAGTGACAACGCTCACAGTCATCAGATCCTAAAACAATGCTGTAACCCTCAACACAATCTCCACAAAGTGTTCCTCTCCTGTTTGGATGACATATGTAGTCTTTTTGTGTCATATCAATATCAGTGAGATCACTATTACAATATCCTGTAGGACAAACAGAAGCAAAACCATAGCTGTGATTTTGAATATATCCAAGCCACTTTCCACTTGAAATTGTTATACTTGTTGTATCAATGTGACATATGTTGGCTATCTTCTGGTTAGTAATAAAAAAATCACATGTACAAATTCCACAAGAAATAGAGAAACCAACAGGACAAGGCATCATTAAGATAGGAATGATCATTTGAATTGATCCTTCAAGAACAGCAAAATTCAAATTTTGCTTCATTTTTTGAGGTAGATAATATGGCCCAGTAAACAGTCTGAAGCTTACATTTGTGCATATACCATTATTTAATAATTGAGCTTTCTTACTAAGAATCCAGTTTTCTCCCTTTATTCTTCTGACTTTAAAGTACAAAAACAACTTTGCTAGTGTTGGTTTTCCCTGGAAGTCCATTGCTATGATTGAAAGTTTAATTAACTTTCCAGGATAGGTGTTAATTTTGTGTTTAGTGTTATTAATCATAACTTGACCAGTTCTTGAATCACACAGTTGTAAACCTGTAGGTGGTGATGATATTTTACTCGAATAGTTATGTAAAGGATACATGTGTTCTAATTTGCAATGTTGTAGTCCATCTGAATATACAAGGTAGAAACCTTTTTTCATTTCAGGAAAGGTAATTGTTACGTTGTGTGTAGCATTTGGTTGGAATTTTAGAGGACAATCTGTGTAGACACTATATGTTTGTCCAAGTGCTGTTATTGCTCCTGCTGGTGGAAAATTATTTTCACCCTCAAAATGTATGTCAGCAGGTGCCTGGAATGTAACATGTGATTGTGATTCAAGACGAATAAACGAACTAATATTAGCCAACTTACGTAAAAACTGCACTACTCCTTGTATAAATAGACTACTATTCACTGCAACTAGTACTGCTTGATGGTTACAATAAAAATGATTACCAGTAGTGTGTTGCTTTATAGAAATTGAGTTAATATAGTGGAACTCAAATAACGATCCAGTAATGACATTATAAACTTCTTTATCTAGTGAGTATTGTTGACTACGAGTTCTTACATAAATATCTGAGAGTACCACAGAAATATTGTAACTATCATCAGTCAATGGAATATGTTTATTAGCTACAATATACAGTGAAGATCCACCAAATTTTGCTTTATTATAGAACCATATCGTTTCAATAAAATATATTGTTGCAACAACAGAAGAAGCATAAGATAGTTGAATAAATACAGCACCTCCATAGTAACCACTTGTATTGTTTAAAAACTTTATTTGATTGAAAGTTATTGTCAAGCTGGTTTCAATTTTTGTAATAGTACGAGTGATAACATATATTGCAAGACCACCACCTCTAGCTCTGTATGAACCTGTAACTGAGTTATCATAAAAGTTGTTGACTATTGATGGAGTAGTGTTAAATATTAGATTAGGTATAGTTGGAGATATTGTATTGAGGTATAATACCAAACACCCACCAGCTATATCACCACTATTACTACTAACGTCATTAGACTCCAATATAACATGTCCTTTTTTATATGAAGACCCAATGAATAATATAGTCAGTCCTCCAGCACCAAATACTGGTACTTGTTGTACACCAAACTGAAGAATGTCAATTGGATTTTGTCTCCACAAATATTGATTGACATTCTTTGATATGGTTGAGCTCTTAATTAAAAGGGATTGACCACTCTGTAATTTATCAGACTCATCAATAAACAGAAAAAGTAATCCACTGCCAGAACAAAATGGGCTAACCAATTTGAGTTGTTGTGATGTACAAACAATAGAATCAGTTACTGTAATGTTATAGAAAAGAGTCTCTCCATGTACATCAATAGCAATTATAGCATATCCATAATATCCTCCATCAATAGATACATTAGATACATGTAGTTCATTACAATGATGAAATAGTAAGACAGCAGATAGTCCTATTGGAAAATAAAGCCATGTGTTATTAGAAGTAATAGCTGTGTTTAATATGCCACCACATTGATGGATATGAAGGTTGTACAAGTATAGTCCAGATATGTTTATAAAACCAATCCCTCTAGTAGGAACAATGTCTTTGTTGCAGATAATGTGAGCAGCTTTGACTGAACTATTGCTGGTAATTGTTATGTTGTTGATATTTTTAACCAGACAGAAGGGTCCAGGTACAAGGTAGTGAGGTACAGCAGGTGAGAGGATGAGGACACTATCTGAGTTAAGGAGTAGAGAACCATTGCTACACAAATAATACTGAAGAGTATTAGAATCAGATTCATTTCCATGAAGATGAACAACATACTCTCCTGATACAATAGATGCTGTAAGAAGTAACATATATACTAGCACATCCATTGTGTAAGTGGCGAAAACTGAGAAGAAAACAGCTACGTTTACAGTTACTGTGCACGGTCAAACAGTTATTTATATACAGTGAGTCTGTGCATGGTCAAAACAATTTGTTTTTTAAAAACGTATATACAACTATAATAGCAAATTGATAACACAACATTACGTGTCATTCGACAGCTACAGCTACATAGCCGACATGCGAAAGTAGACAAAGCGTTAATTACGACACGCCCACACATTATAATTGCCATAAATACTAACATTGAAACATTGAAAAGACATGGTGTAATTGGAAAGAAAGGTTGTTCAATATATCTATTAATTTATTTATCCTATTTTTTATTTTGAATTTTTATTTTTTTACGACGATGTTAGTCCTTAAAAGTTTATGGTTTAGGGAACAGTTTCAATTGTTTTTTCTCCATCAAAACTTCATTTAGTAATATCTGCCTAAAGTGAAAACAACCATTACTGGTGCAGTCTACCTAGACACAGTCCAATAGATTTCGCGTCAATTCTTTAAAAATCCACACAAGTCTAAATGTGATAGATTGCAGTTTATTCTTCTAAACAATTCCCTTTTTTTCAATATTCTATTCTAAAGATAGTGTGATACAGAGGACAAGAAAACAAGGACTCTAATTTATATCTAAGGCTTCATTAGTTACCAAATAGAAAGCAGTGATACAATAGATGAGAGAATAATGACAACATCTGTGTTTACATTTCTAACATACTATAGTATGTTAGTTATGAAAACAACATATGATGTTTACTTTCTGTTTGCATCAAATAAATGAAGTTAATCTATTTGAGTAGGAATAACAAGAGCAGTAGTATGTTACTTAACAAGGTAGAAGTATTGGTGAATGAAAAACAATGAATTGTTTTTACAATAAAATAACATACTAAATAGCCATATACATTATCTTAAAAGTATCAGATACATAAAATCAACATTGCACATCATATTTTAAATACTGTATCTAAATAAAGGAGAACACCATTAACATACAAGTAATAAGGAAGTGGTAAATCTAATTCGTTTCCACAAACATGAATGACATACTGTCTTGATACAGTAGATACTGTAACATACATACTATCATGTTCATTGTGATAAAGGATGAAAAATGAGAAGGAAGCAAACAGCCAATTACTTATTTCTAAGTGGCTATCCGTCTGGCAACCGGACCGACTTGGCAAGACTATTCGTCCGGCAATCTTCAACTGCGCATGCGCGTGACCTTTGTACCCCGACTAGCTGTACAAAATGGCTACTAAGACTAAGATGCTTGTCGGTGACTTGTTTAATTCTTATGAGGAACTAGAGGCTAAAGTCACTTCTTATCAAAAAGATAACTTCGTACAATTAGCAAGACGAGACTCTAGGACCTTAGATGTTGCTCGAAAAAGGGTTCCTAAGCGTGTGGAGAGAGCTAACTCAGCTTTAGTGTACTACTCTATCCATTATGTCTGTGTCTTTGGTGGGAAGAAGTATAAGAATGAAGGGACTGGACAGAGATCACTGCAAAGGTTTGTGCTTTTTGAATGATGATATATAATCAAATTGATTTCCAGAACAATTAAACAATGTTGTCAAGCTGGCATTAAATTCACACTGAGTGATAATGCACAGAGTCTCGTTGTAACAGAAGTAGTGGAAGACCACAATCATGAAGTTGATAAGGTAAATGAGTTACATACATAGCTCAGTGATGTTGTAGTTTTAATTTGTAATTATAATCAATTACGATTACTTGTGATTAAGTACAGTTGTATACAGTGGGACCTCTCAGTGTAATCAGGACCTCTGAAATAGGGACACCTCTATAATCAGGACACTTTATGTTGGCCCAATGGTGTCCGCAATAGATCGAGGTTCCATTGTAGTTATATACTATAGTATTGTGTAATACTGTACAGTATCTAGTAATACTTAAGGAGTGTTTGCAATGATTATTTCAACAATATAGGATATCTATAATCACCTTCCTCAGCAAAGGAGACTTGAAATTGGTGAGAAGAATGACATTAAGGAGTTACTGAAACTAAAAGTAAACAAGAAGCAGCTTCAACAGCATATGAGTGCAAGTACTGGAAAAGTTGTCATATTAAAGGCTTCTGATTATCCCACTGGCAGACATAGACAAAGTGTTAATTATAACTCGCCCACACATTATAATTGTTATAATTGCTAATATTGAAAAGTCATGTTGTAATTGGAGAGAAAGGTTTTTCAATAAAGCTATTAATTTATTTTTTCTATTTTTTATTTTGTTTCTTATTTCTTTTATGACGATGTTAAGCCTTAAGAGTTTATTGTTTAGGGAACAGTTTCAATTGTTTTTTTCTCCATTAAAACTTTATTCATTAATATCTGCCTAAAGTGAAAACAACTGTTGCTGATGCAGTCAACTAGACACAGCCTAATACATTTGACATCAATTCTTTCAAAATCCACACAAGTCTAAATGTGACAGATTGCAGTATATTCTTCTAAGCAATTCCCTTTTTTCAATATTCTTTTTTAAAGATAGTGTGGTAAAGAGGACACGAAAACAAGAACTCTAATTTACATCAGAGGCTTCATTAATTATCAAGTAGAAAGCAGTGATACAATAAGGAGGAAACGTAGACAACATCTGTGTTTACATTTCTAACATACTATAAGAATGACTATTTAGTCAATATGTATGTTAGTTATGAAAACAGCATAAGATGTTTACTTTCTGTTTGCATCAAATAATTGAAGTTGATCTATTGAGTAGGAATAACAAGAGCAGTAGTATGTTACTTAACAAGGTATAAGTGTTGGTGAGTAGGAAGAATTACAATAATATTTTAATTCATACTGACAAAAGTTGTTCTAAAGGCCTAAACACCACCTTTCTGTAATATATATATGAAAGTAATTCTGATAGTGATTAAGGCCATGTTTATGGTTAGTAAGTCAAGGATTACTTTTGTTAATCCAGTTCCAGAGTTGCTTCAGAAGATAAGGATTCACTTTTTCCTGTGTCAGAACTAGTCTCTTTGCTGTGTTTTCTTTTACAAATTTTTTTTGATTTCTTATTATTTGAATTCCTATGAATATATAAAAAGTGTGCATTCTACAACATGTATATTACATTGGCAACAGGAGCAAGCCCTTCTTGAAAGATGAGACATGTCATCACAAGAGGCTTAAAAATAATATGTACATGGAATATCTTATTAATTTAGTCTGTATGCAAATGCCTTTTATTAAAACCTAGTAGGCATAACTGGACATTCTCTTAATACTCTAACTGCTTAACACTGTAACAATTGATTGGTTGAATTAACTAATACATGATTATACAGGTTGTATATGTAAAATGTAAACATAATACTATTTTGCATTGATTGATTACTAATGTATTATGAAATTGATAGTTTTGTAGCTACATAAGCAGTAGTACATTAGTAATGAAAACAATGTTATACCTACTTTTTTTGACAAAAATAAAATCGTATCACAATTTTACCAAAGAGTCAAATAGTTATGACATACTGTCATTTAACTGAGGATTTAGGAGCAATAAGGTAATCTATCTACTATCTACTTTGATAAGTATTCTATTTTAAATTTCAATGTTGATATATAACATTTTAATAGTACAGCATGACCATGCATAATATATAAAATTATAAAATGCCATATTGACATTATTAAGTTCATTCTGTGAACCAAACCTATTATCACAAGTTGTTATTGTTTAATCTTATCATTGTACAACCCTAGAACAGAATTTCAAAAGAAAGTATAACTGTCATTTGGCTCACAGAAGAAAGTACCTACCAAATAAGAATTCAGCTTTCTGTCTTTTGTCATAGAATAAGTTTTTAAGATTGTTGTACTGTACTTTGATGAAGACTATCAAGAATGGAGTGATGTAGACAACGATTACATTCCTACTAACAAAGAAAAGCTACAAGTCATCAATCTATAACAACTAACTCAACCATCAATAAGGAACTTATTTTACAGATAAGTTATTTCAATTTATAAATAATAAAATCATCAGGACTATGTTCTAATAGTTTACATTATAAATTGTCTGAGTGGATAGCTCTTACTATACTTGTATATTGAATTCTTAGAATGAAGACAAACCAACTAGTGATTTTGATATAAATCTACTTATTCTCTAGCTTCTACTCAAAAAGTACAAATAATTGTTTAGTGCATCGTGATTTCTTATTATATTTGGTCACATGTAGAATAATTACCATTCATTGCCGATCATTGGTTCCAGTCAGATATATACCTACTTCTAGAACCAGGTCTTGAGGCCTAGGTTATGGTATGCCTTCTTCTCATCTAACACACTACAAAGTGTAGTGCAGCCAGTAAAGATTCTTATTATGGTCTGGAAAAGAGTGCCCAAAGTCAAAGAGACTCAATATATAAACAAACATATCACCTGATGTATAACTATCTTCATTTACATTGTGTTCTTTTCTTTCAGCTATCTGACACTTTTTATTGAATTCTTTGTTCAAGTCACTATTAACCACAAATACAAAAAATTCCATTAGCTTAGAAGGACTAATTAATAATTGAAATGAATAAGTTGTTTAGGATAGAAATAAATTCAATGCTTGATATAAAGCAAAATTTCATTTACTATAACATAGTTTCAAGCAAGCCATATGTCTTTAAATAACTTATTCATTGAGGAAGATTTCAGGTTGACAAGTCTTGTTAACTTGCTCGGGAAGTCAACCATTTCCAACAGGCACAAATGACAAAGCAGAAGTTTTACAGATGAACCACTTCAAATCATTGTTGTCTCTATGTCCTTTTCTTAATTATATAGTTGTAGGTCATGATAGGTTAAGATGTACTCTATATTTGAACAGTGAAACAGCTTGAAAAGTATTTAAACTTTACAGAATTTATGAAATTTAAAGAGTAGCTGTTAGCAAAAATTTCTGTTGCTTAATAGGCATATATATCATGAGTAGGTAGTGTTACTAATCCAAATATGGTACACTGTAAAAATTGATTGGTTGTATTATCTAATACATGGTTACACAAGTTGTATATGTAAAATGTAAACATAATACTATTTTGATTACTGAAGTACTGTGAAATTGATGGTTTTATAGCTACATAAAGAGTAGTATATTAGTAATGAAAACATTATTATTATTACTTTTTCAACAAAATAAGTTTATAATTGCAACCTGTTAACCAAATGATGGTCAAATCAACCATCATTTTTTACAGTGTAGATAAACATTTATCAGGTGTTGATTCATTTTAGTCATGTCTTGGTAAAGTATCATCTGTAACTACCTATCAGTTAAACATGTTTTGTTGAAGTGTAATCTAATACTTTATTATTAGAAACCAGATACAATTATTGTTAGAATAAGAATAATATAGTTATGTGTTGGCTCATACATTAGTGACATATATTACCTAAGATGCAAAGCTATTGATCACACATTGTATGTATTTGTAGATAAGTTAATCATCAGCAAAGGTTATGTGCCTCTTAAAAAAACAAGATGTTAGCCTGTAAGACAGATTTACTATGAATAATTGATGAGTAGGTACAGTATAATTTAATATACTATATGTTAGCATATTTCAATTATTGGTTTACAATGAAGGTTTGATTAGTTACCATACCAAGTTGAAAGCAGTGATACAAACAAAGACAAAATAGGTGTTTTGATTCCTAACATACTATCATATTGACTGTTTAGTTAATATGATAGTATGCTAGAAATTAAAACAGCATATGATATGATTGTTATAATTGAATGGATCCCCACATATGTTATTTACCAAGTCTATTGCATTTGTAAAGTTTTAATTTTAAGGGGTTTTGGTTAAGAAACAATCATATTAATGGCAAATGAATGAACAAAATAAGTAAATTAAAAATAATAAGTTAACAGTCACACAATTGGCTAATTGGCAATATAGCCAAATCATGTAGGACCATTTTCACGTTACAAACCCATAATTTGACAAGAAGTTGTTCCATCAAGTTATGGTATGCCCTCTTCTCAACTAACACAATACACATGTAGTGCATCCAATGAATATTCTTCTCATGATCTGGCAAAAGGTTACCTGGATTCAAAGTGACACAATACAACTAAGCAAATGAATACTACTTCTGATTACTCTACCATTTCACTGATTTTGTTGTCTTCTTAAAATTAGCATCCTCTGATGTAGCACTGACTTCACCAGCATTGGATAGAATAAAACAATGTTAATCTGGTTAATTGAGCTGAAAACAAAGACATCAAATCTGTGGGTTTTCTGTCTATAAATTCAGAAACAAACATTACTCCAGATGCATAGTAGTTATCTTTAGCTGGCAGCTAGCTAGCTGCATTTTTTAATTGATTCATTGTTCTAGTCACTGTTAAGCTATAAATCCATTAGCATTTTGATGTAAATTATTACCTGTCATTTAACTTTCAACAACATTTTAACTAAAATCTATTGTTAGGTTTCACTAATGATACATGTAACTAACAAAATAATCAGATATATTTATAAAACAATATAGTAAACAAAAAATGAACTGTTCTACAAGAAAGCAACATAATGTAGTCAAAATGCTACATATTTGTTGATCTAAGTCACAATACCACAAAGGTATTAAATATTTACTTAATAAAATCACTACATACTAATTGTTTCAAACAAAAATTAATGGAATGTGTTAATCTGCATAATCCTCAAGCAGAGGCTCCCTAAATTCTTTATTCCATCTCTCTCTATCATTATCCAAAACAATGTTGACATCATCTAAATATCTTTGTCTTATCTGTGTAATTTTAAACGTCAGATTCTTCATAATCTTCATCAAAGGATTCCACATCTTCATAAACATTCTAAACTTCTTCATATACTCCAAGACATGATATCCAATCAACAACAACAATACAAAAAGTATCAGTGACATGAAGACACTAGCATATGGTGATGATTTTGATATCTTCCCTTGAAGCTGAAAGTAAAGAGCTGTAAATTCCATCAACACTAAATTAACCAATATAAATCCCTCTACAACATTCACTAAATGACCTCGAAAAGGCTTACAGTAAATTTGTATAAATGTAAATGGAGCCAGTAACAAGATATGAAGACATAGTAGAAGAGAAGGATCCTTACCTCGTAATAAAGCATAGCTGATATAAGCACACACCAATAACCACAGACGAGCACCAAACCACCATCCCCAACCTTCTCTGTAGTGTCCTTGGTAAGCATCAAGGAAATTACGACGACGTCTAATACACCTAACTCTTAGAGCCAGTGAACCACAAGTTGTCCATAGAAGAAAAGGAATTAAGTAGATTAAAGTTACTCCAATGGCTATACTGAACAGAATGATATGCCCAGTGTCTTTCCAATACTTAATATTGCCATCAATATACCATACAGTATAGTCACCTTGTGGTGTTTGGATAGATACTGGTGTGAAGATATCTATAACTGTGAGTAACAGTTTAGCAAATGACATGTAAAATAAAGTAGCAAGAACTTGTACAGATGAGTAAGAAGTTAAGTTTGCAATTCGAGTAGAGAATCTGCTCAATAAAACAAGAACTACTACAATTAGCCACAAGTAGACAGGGAAAACAAACTGGAGAGCTGTCTTGTATAGAGCTGTCATTTCTTTGAAAAAACATACCCCAAATCCCAAATTGAGATTGACTAAGGAGAAGATTATGTTTAAGAAGTGTCCATACATATGACTTTCTGTGAGGGAATCTCGAAGACTAACTTCTGTCATATTAGCAAAGAAGACTATTCCTCCTAATACCTTAGTGGAAATGGTGATACTAAGACAAAACAAGATTAAAATGGCTGCTATTCCTGCAACTACAAATGCAATAATGAGCAACAAAAACAAGTTTGAGTGACAACGCTCACAGTCATCAGATCCTAAAACAATGCTGTAACCCTCAACACAATCTCCACAAAGTGTTCCTCTCCTGTTTGGATGACATATGTAGTCTTTTTGTGTCATATCAATATCAGTGAGATCACTATTACAATATCCTGTAGGACAAACAGAAGCAAAACCATAGCTGTGATTTTGAATATATCCAAGCCACTTTCCACTTGAAATTGTAATACTTGTAGTATCAATGTCACATATGTTGGCTATCTTTTGGTTAGTAATGAAAGAGTCACATGTACAAATTCCATGAGAAATAGAGAAACCAACAGGACAAGGCATCATTAAGATAGGAATGATCATTTGAATTGATCCTTCAAGAACAGCAAAATGCAAATTTTGCTTCATTTTTGGAGGTAGATAATATGGCCCAGTAAACAGTCTGAAGCTTACATTTGTGCATGTAACATTATTTAATAATTGAGCTTTTTTACTAAGAATCAATTTTGGTCCCTTCATTACTGCCATGTCAAAGTAAATGAACAACTTTGTTAGAGTTGGTTTTCTCTGGAAGTCAATTGCTATGATTGAAAGTTGAATTAACTTTCCAGGATAGGTGTTAATTTTGTGTTTAGTGTTATTGATCATAACTTGACCAGTTCTTGGATCACACAGTTGTAAACCTGTAGGTGGTGATGATATTTTATTCAAATAGTTATGTAGAGGATACATGTGCTCCAATTTGCAATAATGTAGTCCATCAGAATATATGAGGTAGAAACCTTTATTAATTTCAGGAAAGGTAATTGTTATGTTTTGTGTAGCATTTGGTTTGAATTTTAGAGGACAATCTGTGTAGACACTATATGGTTGTCCAAGTGCTGTTATTGCTCCTGCTGGTGGAAAATTATTTTCACCCTCAAAACCTATTTGGGAAGGTGCCTGGAATGTAACATGTGATAGTGATTCAAGACGAATGAAGGAACTAATTTTCGCCGCATAGTGAAAAAACTGCAATTTTCCTTGTATGAATAGACTACTATTCACTGCAACTAGTACTGCTTGATGGTTACAATAAAAATGATTACCAGTAGTGTGTTGCTTTATAGAAATTGAGTTAATATAGTGGAACTCAAATAACGATCCAGTAATAACATCATAAATTTCCTTATCTGGTGAGCATCGCTGACTACGAGCTCTTACATAAATATCTGAGAGTACCACAGAAATATTGTAAATATCATCAGTCAATGGAATATGTTTATTAGCTACAATATACAGTGAAGATCCACCAAATGTTGCTTTATTATAGAACCATATTGTTTCATTAAAAATTATTGTTGCAACAATACAAGAAACACAATTTACTTGAATGAATACAGCACCTCCATAGTAACCACTTGTATTGTTAAAAAACTTTATTTGATTGAAAGTTATTGTCAAGCTGGTTTCAATTGTTGTAATAGTACGAGTGATAACATATATTGCAACACCACCACCTCTAGCTCTGTATGAACCTGTAACTGAGTTATTGTAAAAGTTGTTGACTATTGATGGAGTAGTGTTAAATATTAGATTAGGTATAATTGGAGATATTGTATTGAGGTATAATACCAAACACCCACCAGCTATATCACCACTATTACTACTAACATCATTAGACTCCAATACAACATGTCCATTTTTATATGAAGACCCAATGAATAATATAGTCAGTCCTCCAGCACCAAATACTGGTACTTGGTGTGCATCAAACTGAAGAATGTCAATTGGATTTTGTCCCCACAAATATTGATTGACATTCCTTGTTATGGTTGAGCTCTTAATTAAAAGGGATTGACCACTCTGCAGCTTATCAGACTCATCAATAAACAGAAAAAGTAATCCACTGCCAGAACAAAATGGGCTAACCAATTTGAGTTGCTGTGATGTACAAACAATAGAATCAGTCACTGTAATATTATAGAAAAGAGTCTCTCCATGTACATTAATAGCAATTATAGCATATCCATAATATCCTCCATCAATAGATACATTAGATACATGTAGTTCATTACAATGATGAAATAGCAAGACAGCAGATAGTCCTATAGGAAAATAAAGCCATGTGTTATTAGAAGTAATAGCTGTGTTTAATATGCCACCACATTGATGGATATTAAGGTTGTACAAGTATAGTCCAGATATGTTTATAAAACCAATTCCTCTAGTAGGAACAGTGTTATTGTTGCAGATAATGTGAGCAGCTTTGACTGAGCTATTGCTGGCAATTGTTATGTTGTTGATATTTTTAACCAGACAGAAGGGTCCAGGTACAAGGTAGTGAGGTACAGCAGTTGAGAGAATAAGGACAGTATCTGAGTTAAGGAGTAAAGAACCATTGCCACACAAAAAATACTGAAGAGTATTAGAATCAGATTCATTTCCATGAAGATGAACAACATACTCTCCTGATACAATAGATGCTGTAAGAAGTAACATATATACTAGCACATCCATTGTGTAAGTGGCGAAAACTGAGAAGAAAACAGCTACTTTTACAGTTACTGTGCACAGTCAAACAGTTATTTATATACAGTGAGTCTGTGTACGATCAAAACAATTTGTTTTTTAAAAGTGTATATACAACTATAATAGCAAATTGATAACACAAACTGCTACTTTTACAGTTACTGTGCACGGACAAAACAATTTGTTATTTTTTTAAAAACCGTATATACAACTATAATAGCAAATTGAAAAACATAACATTACGTGAGTGACAGCTACAGCTACATAGCCGACATGCGGAAATAGTCAAAGCGTAAATTACGACACGCCCACACATTGTAATTGCCATAAATACTAACATTGAAACATTGAAACATTGAAAAGACATGGTGTAATTGGAAAGAAACGTTGTTCAATATATCTATTAATTTATTTATCCTATTTTTTATTTTGAATTTTTATTTTTTTATGACGATGTTAGCCCTTAAAAGTTTATGGTTTAGGGAACAGTTTCAATTGTTTTTTCTCCATCAAAAATTCATTTAGTAATGTCTGCCTAAAGTGAAAACAACCATTACTGGTGCAGTCTACCTAGACACAGTCCAATACATTTCACGTCAATTCTTTAAAAATCCACACAAGTTTAAATGTGACAGATTGCAGTTTATTCTTCTAAACAATTCCCTTTTTTCAATATTCTATTCTCAAGATAGTGTGATACAAAGGACAAGAAAACAAGGACTCTAATTTATATCTAAGGCTTCATTAGTTACCAAATAGAAAGCAGTGATACAATAGATGAGAGAATAATGACAACATCCGTGTTTACATTTCTAACATACTATAAGAATGACTGTTTAGACAATATGTATGTTAGTTATGAAAACAACATATGATGTTTACTTTCTGTTTGCATCAAATAATTGAAGTTAATCTATTTGAGTAGGAATAACAAGAGCAGTAGTATGTTACTTAATAAGGTAGAAGTATTGGTGAATGAAAAACAATGAATTGTTTTTACAATAAAATAACATACTAAATAGCCATATACATTATCTTAAAAGTATCAGATACATAAAATCAACATTGCACATCATATTTTAAATACTGTATCTGAATAAAGGAGAAAACCACTACCATACAAGTAATAAGGAAGTGGTGAATCAAATTCATTTCCACAAACATGAATGACATACTGTCTTGATACAGTAGATACTGTAACATACATACTATCATGTTCATTGTGATAAAGGATGAAAAATGAGAAGGAAGCAAACAGCCAATTACTTATTTAACTCCATGAAATCTCGCACTTCAAATAAGCTGAATTTTTACATTGCAGTAGTTTCTACTAAACTATTCTTTTTAGAGTGTCCTTTACTAAAGACAGTGAAATACAGAGAATGAGAGAATAAGGATTGTAATTGAATGAGGTAGATGAGACGATGTTTCATCAAATCTTTGCTTCTGATTATCTACGAGAAAGCCATTTTATAATGGGTGTGTCTTCGAAAGGAGAGTTAATAATTATAACCATAAATTATCGGTGTAAAATGGAACCATAGACAATGAGTCATGGAAGAAAAATAGGATTAATCAGAAAGAAGAGAGCAACACTATAATTGTACTGATGAAATGAAGGTCCTGTTATCTGAAGAATTTTTATTTGAAGTCCTATGAACATATAAAAAGTGTGCATTCTGAAATACATATATTATATTGGCAACAGAAGCAAGGCCTTCTGGAAAGACGAGATATCTCATCTTAAGATGCTTAAAAATAATATGTAAATGGAATGTCTTAATCCAATCTTTAATACATAACTTTGTTATCTTTTTTCATTAATTTAGTCTGTATCCAAATGGTACTTATTGAAACTTAGTAGGCATATCTGGATATTCCCTTTAAAACACTAACTGCTTAACACTGTAAAAATTGATTGATTAAATTAACTAATACAAGGTTATATATGTAAATGTAAACATAATATCATTTTGATTACTATTGTATTATGAAATTGAAGGTTTTGTAGCTACATAAGCACTTACTTTTTTGACCAAAATAAAGTTGTATCACAATTTACTGAAGTGTCAAATAGTTATGACGTACTGCCTTAAACTAAAGATTTGAGAGCAATAAGGTAATCTATATATCATTCTTTGATAAGTATTCTATTTTAAATTTTCAATGATACATAACATTTCAGTTGTGCAGTGTGACCATGTGCAATATATACATATATATATATATATATATATATATATATATATTCTAAAATTATAAAATACCATATTGACATTATAAAGTTTTTTTGTGAACCAAACCTATTGTCACAAGTTGTTATTCTTTAATCTTCTTATTATACCACCCTAGAACAGTATTACTGTCATTTGGCTCACAGAAGAAAGTAATTGTCCTACCAAATTTGAATTTATCTTTCTGTCTTTGTCATAAAAAAGGTCAAGAAGTTTTTAAGCCATCTAAGCCAGTTGTTGTACTGTATTTTGATGAAGACTTTCAACAAAGGATTGATGTAGATGATGGTTACGTTCCCACTACCAAAGAAAAGCAACAGGTCGTCAATCTATAACAAATAACTCAACCATCAATAAGGAACTAATTTTACAGGTAAGTTATTTCAATTTGTTATTAATTTAAAAATCAGGAATATGTTATAACACATTAGACATAAATAAATTAGACATAATCACATTTGATAGTCATATAGAGATTGCTTATGACTAAACACAGAATATTGTCTTTCACGTGAATAAAAAAGTCAACTAACTTGTTTTTGTTTACAAATATGAATTATATCACAAAAAGTGATGTTATGTATATAATTATATATGTAAATATGGCTGAAAAAAGCATTAAAAGTTCTATCAATTCTCTAGGTATTTGAGCAGGCTCTTTTAATCACTTTGTAACAATAATCAATGATATCAATGAGAGCAATAATTTATTGTGACTCACCCATTTTATTGTTAAGTTTCACTAATGATACATGTAACTAACAATATAATCTAATATAATTTATGTCCCAATATAATAAACAAAAAATTAACGAGTCTACAAGAAAATGATATAATCTAATCAAATGCAGCATAAATTTCTTGTTGTCTAAATCTCAATATCACAAAGATATTAAATATTTATTTAAGAAAACTACTACATACTAATTGTTTCAAACAAAAATAAATGGAATGTATTAATCTGAATAACCTTCAAGCAGATGTTGACATCATCTAAATATCTTTGTCTTATCTGTGTAATTTTAAACCTCAGATTCTTCATAATCTTCATCAAAGGATTACACATCTTCATAAACATTCTAAACCTCTTCATATATCCCAAGACATGATATCCAATCAACAACAACAATACAAAAAGTATCAGCATACTATCATATTGACTGTTTAGTTAATATGATAGTATGTTAGAAATTAAAACAGCATATGATATGATTGTTACAATTGAATGGATCCCCACATATGTTATTTACCAAGTCTATTGCATTTGTAAAGTTTTAATTTTAAGGGGTTTTGGTTAAGAAACAATCATATTAATGGCAAATGAATGAACAAAATAAGTAAATTAAAAATAATAAGTAACAGTCACACAATTGGCTAATTGACAATATAGCCAAATCATGTAGGACCATTTTCACGTTACAAACCCATAATTTGACAAGAAGTTGTTCCATCAAGTTATGGTATGCCCTCTTCTCAACTAACACAATACACATGTAGTGCATCCAATGAATATTCTTCTCATGATCTGGCAAAAGGTTACCTGGATTCAAAGTGACACAATACAACTAAGCAAATGAATAGTACTTCTGATTACTCTACCATATCACTGATTTTGTTGTCTTCTTAAAATTAGCATCCTCTGATGTAGCACTGACTTCACCAGCTTTGGATAGAATAAAACAATGTTGATTGATTAATTGAGCTGAAAACAAAGACATCAAATCTGTGGGTTTTCTGTCTATAAATTCAGAAACAAACATTACTCCAGATGCATAGTAGTTATCTTTAGCTGGCAGCTAGCTAGCTGCATTTTTTAATTGATTCATTGTTCCAGTCACTATTAAGCTATAAATCCATTAGCGTTTTGATGTAAATTATTACCTGTCATTTAACTTTCAACAATATTTTAACTAATATCTATTGTTAGGTTTCACTAATGATACATGTAACTAACAAAATAATCAGATATATTTATAAAACAATATAGTAAACAAAAAATGAACTGTTCTACAAGAAAGCAACATAATGTAGTCAAAATGCTACATATTTGTTGATCTAAGTCACAATACCACAAAGGTATTAAATATTTACTTAATAAAATCACTACATACTAATTGTTTCAAACAAAAATAAATGGAATGTGTTAATCTGCATAATCCTCAAGCAAAGGCTCCCTAAATTCTTTATTCCATCTCTCTGTATCATTATCCAAAACAATGTTGACATCATCTAAATATCTTTGTCTTATATGTGTAATTTTAAACCTCAGATTCTTCATAATCTTCATCAAAGGATTACACATCTTCATAAACATTCTAAACTTCTTCATATATTCCAAGACATGATATCCAATCAACAACAACAATACAAAAAGTATCAGTGACATGAAGACACTAGCATATGGTGCTGATTTTGATATCTTCCCTTGAAGCTGAAAGTAAAGAGCTGTAAATTCCATCAACACTAAATTAACCAATATAAATCCCTCTACAACATTCACTAAATGACCTCGAAAAGGCTTACAGTAAATTTGTATAAATGTAAATGGAGCCAGTAACAAGATATGAAGACATAGTAGAAAGGAAGGATCCTTACCTCGTAATAAAGCATAGCTGATATAAGCACACACCAATAGCCACAGACGAGCACCAAACCACCATCCCCAACCTTCTCTATAGTGTCCTTGATAGGCATCAAGAAAATTACGACGACGTCTAATACACCTAACTTTTAGAGCCAGTGAACCACAAGTTGTCCATAGAAGAAAGGGTATTAAATAAATCAGAGTCACTCCTATGGCTACACTGAACAGAATGACATGCCCAGTGTCTTTCCAATACTTAACATTGCCATCAATATACCATACAGTATAGTCACCTTGTGGTGTTTGGATAGATACTGGTGTGAAGATATCTATAACTGTGAGTAACAGTTTAGCAAATGACATGTAAAATAAAGTAGCAAGAACTTGTACTGAAGAGTAAGAAGTTAAGTTTGCAATTCGAGTAGAGAATCTGCTCAATAAAACAAGAACTACTACAATTAGCCACAAGTAGACAGGGAAAACAAACTGGAGAGCTGTCTTGTATAGAGCTGTCATTCCTTTGAAAAAACATACCCCAAATCCCAAATTGAGATTGAGTAAGGAGAAAACTATGTTTAATATGTGTCCATACATGTGACTTTCTGTGAGGGAATCTCGAAGACTAACTTCTGTCATGTTAGCAAAGAAGACTATTCCTCCTAATACCTTACTAGAAATGGTGATACTAAGACAAAACAAGATTAAAATGGCTGCTATTCCTACAACTACAAATGCAATAATGAGAAACAAAAACAAGTTTGAGTGACAACGTTCACAGTCATCAGATCCTAAAACAATGCTGTAACCCTCAACACAATCTCCACAAAGTGTTCCTCTCCTGTTTGGATGACATATGTAGTCTTTTTGTGTCATATCAATATCAGTGAGATCACTATTACAATATCCTGTAGGACAAACAGAAGCAAAACCATAGCTGTGATTTTGAATATATCCAAGCCACTTTCCACTTGAAATTGTTATACTTGTAGTATCAATGTTACATATGTTTGCTATCTTTTGGTTAGTAATGAAAGAGTCACATGTACAAATTCCATGAGAAATAGAGAAATAAACAGGACAAGGCATCATTAAGATAGGAATGATCATTTGAATTGATCCTTCAAGAACAGTAAAATGCAAATTTTGTATTGTTTTTTTTATGAAAATATGTCCCACTTAACAGTTTAAATTTTACAATTGTGCATGGAAATTCATGTAACAATTGCTCTTTCTTACTAAGAATCCACTTTATTTTCTTGATGTTAACAATGTTAATGTCAAAGTACATGAACAATTTTGCTAGTGTTGGTTGTCTCTGAAAATCCATTGCTACGATTAAAAGTTTAATAAACTTTCCAGGATAGGTGTTAATTGTGTGGTTAGTGTTATTGTTCATAACTTCACCAGTTCTTGGATCACACAGTTGTAAACCTGTAGGTGGTGATGATATTTTATTCAAATATTTATGTAGAGGATACATGTGCTCCAATTTGCAATGTTGTAGTCCATCTGAATAAACAAGATATAGACCTTTCAGTTTAATTGGAGGAAAATCAATCGTTATGTTGTGAGTAGCATTTGGTTGAAATATTAGAGGACAATCTGTGTATACACTATATGGTTGTCCAAGTGCTGTTATTGCTCCTGCTGGTGGAAAATTATTTTTACCCTCAAATCGTATGAAGGCAGGTGCCTGGAATGTAACATGTGATAGTGATTCAAGACGAATGATGGAACTAATTTTAGCAAAATTGTGTAAAAACAACACTTTTCCTTGTATGAATAGACTACTATTCACTACAACTAGTACTTGTTGATGATTATAGTAAAAATGATTACCAAACATCTGTTGCTTTATAGAAATTGAGTCAATGTTGTGGAATTCAAATATTGATCCAGTAATGAAGTCATACACTTCCTTATATAATGAATATTGCTGTGTATGATTTTTTACATAAATATCTGAGAGTACCACAGAAATATTGTAACTATCATCAGTCAATGGAACATGTTTATTAGCTACAATATACAGTGAAGATCCACCAAATTTTGCTTTATTATAGAACCATATCGTTTCAATAAAATATATTTTGCAACAACAGAAGAAGCATAAGATAATTGAATAAATACAGCACCTCCATAGTAACCACTTGTATTGTTAAAAACTTTATTTGATTGAAAGTTATTGTCAAGCTGGTTTCAATTGTTGTAATAGTACGAGTGATAACATATATTGCAACACCACCACTTCTAGCTCTGTATGAACCTGTAACTGAGTTATTATAAAAGTTGACTATTGATGGAGTAGTGTTAAATATTAGATTAGGTATAATTGGAGATATTGTATTAAGGTATAATACCAAACACCCACCAGCTATATTACCACTATTACTACTGACATTATTAGACTCCAAGATAACATGTCCATTTTTATATGAAGACCCAATGAATAATATAGTCAGTCCTCCAGCACCAAAAACTGGTACTTGCTGCTGTGCACCAAACTGAAGAATGTCAATTGGATTTTGTCCCCACAAATATTGATTGACATTCCTTGATATTGTTGAGCTCTTAATTAAAAGGGATTGACCACTCTGCAATTTATCAGCATTATCAACAAACAGAAAAAGTAATCCACTGCCAGAACAAAATGGGCTAACCAATTTGAGTTGTTGTGATGTACAAACAATAGAATCAGTCACTGTAATGTTATAGAAAAGAGTCTCTCCATGTACATCAATAGCAATTATAGCATATCCATAATATCCTCCATCAATAGATACATTAGATACATGTAGTTCATTACAATGATGAAATAGCAAGACAGCAGATAGTCCTATTGGAAAATAAACCCATGTGTTATTAGAAGTGATAGCTGTGTTTAAAATGCCACCACATTGATGGATGTGAAGATTGTACAGGTAAAGTCCAGATATGTTTATAAAACCAATCCCTCTAGTTGGAACAATGTCATTGTGGCAGATAATGTGAGCAGCTTTGACTGAGCTATTGCTGGAAATTGTTATGTTGTTGATATTTTTAACCAAACAGAAGGGTCCAGGTACAAGGTAGTGAGGTACAGCAGGTGAGAGGACAAGGACAGTATCTGAATTAAGGAATAAAGAACCATTGCTGCATAAATAATACTGAAGTGTCTTAGAATCAGATTCATTTCCATGAAGATGAATGACATACTCTCCTGATACAATAGATGCTGTAAAAAGTAACATATATATTAGGACATCCATTGTGAAAAGGACGAAAAATGCGAAGAAACAGTTACTTATACACAGTCAGTCTGTGCACGGTCAAAACAATTTGTTATTTTTCAAAAAGCGTACATACAACTATAATAGCAAGAACACTATATATTACGTGTCAGCTGGCAGCTACAGCTACGTAACGGAAGTAGACAAAGGTTAATTACCACATATTCACACATTATAATTGCCATAAATACCAACATTGAAAACACATGGTGTAATTGGAGAGAAATGTCATAGGAGGCTGAAGGGGCTAGAGCCCCCCCCAATATTTAGAAAGAGGGGGCTCAGCCCCCCCAAATTTTTATTGCTTGCTACTTACCCCACAAAAAGAATCTAAGTTAATCTTATTGGTGTTGATGAAACTGTCAAAAGTTTTGACATTTGCAGGCCACAATGACGGAAAAACAGCTTAACAATTGTCTGGTCCTTCATGTACACAAATACATAACTAATGAGTGTGATCTTGTTAAAATAGCTAAGGAATTTGTTATGGTAAATGATGAATAAAGGAAATACTTTGGTACATTTTAAATTAATGTTGGTAATACTGATTGTGATTATATCAAACATAGTTTCTGCATTATGGGTACATTCGTGTCTGCATAATGTAACCCCCCAAAATATAAGTGCTTCATCCGCCTATGAATGTGATTCAATATAGCTATTAATTTGCTTTTCTCTTTTTTGTATTTTAATTTTGTATTTTTTTTCTTTTACAATGATGTTAAGCCTTAAGAGATCAAGAAATCTTTACATCAGAGGCTTCATTAATTATTAAGTAGAAAGCAGTCATATAAAGGATGAGAAAATGAAGACAACATCTGCGTTTACATTTCTAACATGCTATAAGAATGACTGATTATCAATATGATAGTATGTTAGGAATGAAAACAACATATGATGTTTACTTTCAGTTTGCATCAAATAATTGCTACATAATTGAAGTTGATCTATTTGAGTAAGAATAACAAGAGCAGTAGTATGTTACATAACAAGGTAGAAGTATTGACAAGTAGGGAGAATTACAATTTTTTTTTAAAAAAACAACATACCAAATAGCCATATACATTATCTTAACAGTAGCAGATGCATAAAATCAACATTGTACATCATATTTAAAATACTGTATCTGAATGAAGTAGAAAACCACTACCATACAAGTAATAAGGAAGTGGTGAATCAAATTCGTTCTACAAACATGAATGATATTATACTGTCTTGATATAGTAGATACTATAACATACATATTACAATAGACAATGTGTCGTGGAAGAAAAAAAGGATTAATCAGAAAGAACTATAATTGTACTAATGAAATGAAGGTGCTGTTATCTGAAGAATCTGAACTGCCAACACTCCTTTTTGACCTAGACTTAGTTCCAGGTTCGTCAGTGGAATCAGACCGAAGAAAGCAATGAGACATATTACTATATAGCTATGAATAAGTTGTAGGCTTGTTGAAAACAATAATCTAGCTGTACTTCTTGGTAGCTTTTGTTCAATGATTATAATCTCTTATTACTTGAAGTCCTATGCATATATAAAAGTACACATTCTACAACGTGTATATTACATTGGCAACAGGACCAAGTCCTTCTGGAAAGATGAGACATGTCATCACAAGAGGCTTACAAGTAATATGTACATGGAATATCTTATACCAATCTTTAATACAGAATTTTGTCATTTATTTTTTCATTAATCATCTTCATTAATTTAGTCTGTATCCAAATGGTACTTATTGAAATTTAGTAGGCGTATCTAGATATTCCCTTTAAAACTCTAACTGCTTAACACTGTAAAAATTGATTGGTTAAAATAACTAATACAAGGTTTATAGAGGTTGTGTATGTAAAATGTAAACATAACATTATTTTGATTAATAATGCATTATGAAATTGATGGTTTGGTATCTACATAAGCAGTTGTACATTAGTAATGAAAACTGGGTTATACTTTTTTGCCAAAAATAAAATCGTAACACAATTTTACCGAAGAGTCAAATAGTTATGACATACTGTCATTAAACTGAGGATTTAGGAGCAATAAGGTAATCTATCTACTATTCTTTAATAAGTATTCTATTTTAAATTTCAATGTTTATATATAACATTTCAAAAGTGCAGCGTGATCATGTGTAACAAATTATAATTATATATATATTCTAAAATTATAAATGCCATATTGACATTATTGAGTTTTTTTGTGAACCAAACCTATTGTCACAAGTTTAATCTTGTCATTGTACCACCATAGAACAGAACTTCAAATAGAAAGTATTGCTGTCATTTGGCTCACAGAAGAAAGTAATTGTCCTGCCATATAAGAATTCAGCATTCTGTGACACTTTTAATTGAATTCTTTGTTCAAGTCACTATTAAGCACAAATGCAAAAAATTCCATTAGCTTAGAAGGACTAATTGTAAATTGAAATGAGTAAGTTGTTTAGAATAGAAATAAATTCAATGCTTAGTATAAAGGAAAATTTCACTGTTGAAAACATTGAATTATACATGTAGTAATCACTAAAGTAACTTGTTACTCCTGTACAGTTACTTACTATTTTTTAAATTCATACTCTAGGAAACAAAGGGTAACATTCCCTTAACAAATAATATTAAGATTCTTGAAATGGTTCCTTTGGTGGCACAAGTTAGACATGGACAATACGTTGGCCAATTTATGTTATGTATATAATAGTATGTATGAATATGGATAGAAAGCATTAAAGTTCTATCAATGCTCTAGGTAACTGAGCAGGCTCTTTCAATCACTTTGTAACAATAATCAATGATATCAATGAGAGCAAAAATTTATTGTGACTCACCCTATATTTTATAGGATGTATATCTGATTTCTTTAAATATATATATGTGTGTTTGTGTGTGTGTTTGTACATTTGATGACTTCACAAATTAATGAAATTATATAGCTGGCCTTCAGATACTTTTTATGCTCTAGAAATGGCATGTTTATTATATTAGTAATAGTAAACAATATCATCTGGGCATTGTTAATATTTTTGAGATTGTTTTTGCCTGTTTTTAACTTTCAACAACACTTTAATATTTACTTGTCAGCTATTGTTAATTAGTGATGTAAGCTAGGGTTTTTAATTATCTGAAGAGTTATATAAACCACTGTTAGTCCAACACTGATAATAATAGTAGAGTATTTACTAACAATTTGTTACTTCACTTAGAAAAAAGACAAAATATAATTACATATATACTAACCTATAATGATATATGTAACAACAAAATAATCTGATATAATTTATGTAACAATATAATAAACAAAAAATGAACTAGTCTACAAGAAAATAATATAATCTAATCAAAATGCAAATTTCTTGTTGTCTGAATCTCAATATTGTAAGATATTAAAAATTTATTTGAGAAAATTACTTCATACAAATTGTTTGAAGAAAAGTAAATGGAATGAATTAATCTGAATAATCTTCAAGCAGAGGTTCCCTAAAGTTTCTATTCCATCTCTCTGTTACACTATCCAAAACAACGTTAACATCATCAAAATGGATTAGTCCTATGTGTGTAACTTTAAACCAAAAATTCTTCAAAATCTTCATCAAAGGATTCCACATCTTCATAAACATTCTAAACTTCTTCATATATCCCAAGACATGATATCCAATCAACAACAACAATACAAAAAGTATTAGTGACATGAAGACACTAGCATATGGTGCTGATTTTGATATCTCACCTTGAAGCTGAAAGTAAAGAGCTGTAAATTCCATCAACACTAAATTAACCAATATAAATCCCTCAACAACATTCACTAAATGACCTCGAAAAGGCTTACAGTAAGTTTGTATAAATGTAAATGGAGCCAGTAACAAGATATGAAGACATAGTAGAAAGGAAGGATCCTTACCTCGTAATAAAGCATAGCTGATATAAGCACAAACCAATAGCCACAGACGAGCACCAAACCACCATCCCCAACCTTCTCTATAGCGTCCTTGATAGGCATCAAGAAAATTACGACGACGTCTAATACACCTAACTCTTACAGCCGGTGAACCACAAGTTGTCCATAGAAGAAAAGGTATTAAATAAATCAGAGTCACTCCAATGGCTACACTGAACAGAATGAGATGCCCAGTGTCTTTCCAATACTTAACATTGCCATCAATATACCATACAGTATAGTCACCTTGTGGTGTTTGGATAGATACTGGTGTGAAGATATCTATAACTGTGAGTAACAGTTTAGCAAATGACATGTAAAATAAAGTAGCAAGAACTTGTACTGAAGAGTAAGAAGTTAAGTTAGCAATTCGAGTAGAGAATCTGCTCAATAAAACAAGAACTACTACAATTAGCCACAAGTAGACAGGGAAAACAAACTGGAGAGCTGTCTTGTATAGAGCTGTCATTCCTTTAAAAAAACATACCCCAAATCCCAAATTGAGATTGAGTAAGGAGAAGATTATGTTTAAGAAGTGTCCATACATGTGACTTTCTGTGAAAGAATTTCGAAGACTAACTTCTGTCATATTAGCAAAGAAGACTATTCCTCCTAATACCTTACTGGAAATGGTGATACTAAAACAAAACAAGATTAAAATGGCTGCTATTCCTACAACTACAAATGCAATAATGAGCAACAAAAACAAGTTTGAGTGACAACGTTCACAGTCATCAGATCCTAAAACAATGCTGTAACCCTCAACACAATCTCCACAAAGTGTTCCTCTCCTGTTTGGATGACATATGTAGTCTTTTTGTGTCATATCAATATCAGTGAGATCACTATTACAATATCCTGTAGGACATACAGAAGCAAAACCATAGCTGTGATTTTGAATATATCCAAGCCACTTTCCACTTGAAATTGTTATACTTGTAGTATCAATGTTACATATGTTGGCTATCTTTTGGTTAGTAATGAAAGAGTCACATGTACAAATTCCATGAGAAATAGAGAAACCAACAGGACAAGGCATCATTGAGATATTAATGATCATTTGAATTGATCCTTCAAGGACAGTAAAATGCAAATATTGTATCGTTTTTTTATGAAAATATGGCCCACTTAACAGTTTAAATTTTACAACTGTGCATGAAAATTCATGTAACAATTGCTCTTTCTTACTAAGAATCAATTTTATTTTCTTGATGTTAAAAACGTCAATGTTAAAGTACATGAACAACTTTGCTAGTGTTGGTTGTCCCTGAAAATCTTTTGCTACAATTGAAAGCTTAATTGACTTTCCAGGATAGGTATTAATTTCATATTTAGTGTTATTGATCATATCTTCACCAGTTTTTGGATCACACAGTTGTAAACCTGTAGGTGGTGATGATATTTTATTCAAATATTTATGTAGAGGATACATGTGTTCCAATTTGCAATGCTGCAGTCCATCTGAATAAACAAGATATAGACCTTCCAGTTTAATTGGAGGAAAATCAATTGTTATGTTGTGAGTAGCATTTGGTTGAAATATTAGAGGACAATCTGTGTAGACACTATATGGTTGTCCAAGTGCTGTTATTGCTCCTGCTGGTGGAAAATTATTTTTACCCTTAAATTGTAGGAAGGCAGGTGCCTGGAATGTAACATGTGATAGTGATTCAAGACGAATGATGGAACTAATTTTAGCCATATTGTGTAAAAATCGCACTTTTCCTTGTATGAATAAATCACTATTCACTACAACTAGTACTGGTTGATGATTATGATAGAAATGATTACCAAACGTCTGTTGCTTTATAGAAATTGAGTCAGTATTGTGGAATTCAAATATTGATCCAGTAATAATGTCATACACTTCCTGTGATTGTCTATATTTCTTATTCCTAACATAAATATCTGAGAGTAGTACAGAAATATTATAACTATCATCAGTCAATGGAATATGTTTATTAGCTACAATATACAGTGAAGATCCACCAAATGTTGCTTCATTATAGAACCATGCTGTTTCAATAAAATATATTGTTGCAACAACAGGAGAAGCATAAGATAGTTGAATGAATACAGCACCTCCATAGTAACCACTTGTATTGTTAAAAATTTTTATTTGATTGAAAGTTATTGTCAAGCTGGTTTCAATTGTTGTAATAGTACGAGTGATAACATATATTGCAACACCACCACCTCTAGCTCTGTATGAACCTGTAACTGAGTTATTGTAAAAGTTGTTGACTATTGATGGAGTAGTGTTAAATATTAGATTAGGTATAGTTGGAGATATTGTATTGAAGAATAATACCAAACACCCACCAGCTATATCACCACTATTACTACTGACATCATTAGACTCCAATACAACATGTCCATTTTTATATGAAGACCCAATGAATAATATAGTCAGTCCTCCAGCACCAAATACTGGTACTTGCTGTACACCAAACCGAAGAATGTCAATTGGATTTTGTCCCCACAAATATTGATTGACATTCCTTGATATTGTTGAGCTCTTAATTAAAAAGGATTGACCACTCTGCAATTGATCAGAGTTATCAACAAACAGAAAGAGTAATCCACTGCCAGAACAAAATGGGCTAACCAATTTGAGTTGTTGTGATGTACAAACAATAGAATCAGTCACTGTAATATTATAAAAAAGAGTCTCTCCATGTACATTAATAGCAATTATAGCATATCCATAATATCCTCCATCAATAGATACATTAGATACATGTAGTTCATTACAATGATGAAATAGCAAGACAGCAGATAGTCCTTTTGGAAAATAAAGCCATGTGTTATTAGAAGTAATAGCTGTGTTTAATATACCACCACATTGATGGATATGAAGGTTGTACAAGTATAGTCCAGATATGTTTATAAAACCAATCCCTCTAGTAGGAACAATGTCTTCGTTGCAGATAATGTGGGCAGCTTTGACTGAGCTATTGCTGGCAATTGTTATGTTGTTGATATTTTTAACCAGACAGAAGGGTCCAGGTACAAGATAGTGAGGTACAGCAGGTGAGAGGACAAGGATGGTATCTGAGTTAAGGAATAAAGAACCATTGCTGCATAAATAATACTGAAGTGTCTTAGAATCAGATTCATTTCCATGAAGATGAATGACATACTCTCCTGATACAATAGATGCTGTAAGAAGTAACATATATACTAGCATATCCATTGTGAAAAGGACGAAAAATGAGAAGAAACAGTTACTTATACACAGTCAGTCTGTGCACGGTCAAAACAATTGGTTATTTTTCAAAAAGCGTATATACAACTATAATAGCAAGAAGACAATTACGAGTCAGCTGGCAGCTACAGCTACATAACGGAAGTAGACAAAGGTTAATTACCACATGTTCACACGTTATAATTGCCATAATACCAACATTGAAAAGACATGGTGTAATTGGAGAGAAATGTGATTCAATATAGGTATTAATTTGCTATTTTTTTGTATTTTAATTTTGTATTTTTTCTCTTTTACAATGATGTTAAGCTTTAAGAGATCAAGAAATCTTTACATCAGAGGCTTCATTAATTATCAAGTAGAAAGCAGTGATATAAAGGATGAGAAAATGAAAACAACATCTGTGTTTACATTTCTAACATACTATAACAATGACTGTTTAGTCAATATGATAATATGTTAGGAATGAAAACAACATATGTTGTTTACTTTTAGTTTGCATCAAATAATTGCTACATAATTGAAGTTGATCAATTTGAGCAGGAATAACAAGACCTGTAGTATGTTACGTAACAAGGTAGAAGTATTGACAAGTAGGGAGAATTACAATTAATTTTTTTTAAAACAACATACCAAATAGCAGACAATGCACGTGTATTGGGTTTAGGCGTGTACTTGTATTTTAAAAACCAAACTGTGTATGTACTTGTATGTATTTTTAAATTTCCATGTATGTACTTGTAGTTTGCATTTCTGAAAACCATGTATTTAATCCTTATCATTTCATGTATCATGTATTATAATTAAATCATAATTAAACACATCATTTAATAAAGACGAGTTTTTCCAGTTTTTCAGAAGTAACAACCACATGACTATTCTCAGTTTCACTGCTAGAAGGTAATAATGAAGTAGTACTACGTAACACCGGCGAGAGAGAACGCGAGTGAGAACATCTCCAGACTTAAGCCATTTTCTTCACGTGGCCACGCCCATAATTAATTGCCATGAATATTATATCATCTACTTTATTCTGTCCGTGTATATACGTGTATGTATTTGAAGCCAGCATTACCGTGTAAATACATGAGTATCGTGTATACAGGTGCAATGTCTGCCAAATAGCCATATACATTATCTTAACAGTAGCAGATGCATAAAATCAACATTGTACATCATATTTAAAATACTGTATCTGAATGAAGTAGAAAACCACTACCATACAAGTAATAAGGAAGTGGTGAATCAAATTCGTTCTACAAACATGAATGATATACTGTCTTGATACAGTAGATACTATAACATACATATTACAATAGACAATGTGTTGTGGAAGAAAAAAGGATTAATCAGAAAGAACTATAATTGTACTAATGAAATGAACGTGCTGTTATCTGAAGAATCTGAACTGCACCTACTCCTTTTTGACCTAGACTTAGTTCCAGGTTCGTCAGTGGAATCAGACCGAAGAAAGCAATGAAACATATTACTATATAGCTATGAATAAGTTGTAGGCTTGTTGAAAACAATAATCTAGCTGTACCTCTTGGTAGCTTTTGTTCAATGGAATGGAATATCTTATACCAATCTTTAATACAGAATTTTGTCATTTATTTTTTCATTAATCATTTTCATTAATTTAGTCTGTATCCAAATGGTACTTATTGAAACTTAGTAGACATATCTAGATATTCCCTTTAAAACTCTAACTGCTTAACACTGTAAAAATTGATTGGTTAAATTAACTAAAACAAGGTTTATAGAGGTTGTATATGTAAAATGTAAACATAATATTATTTTGATTAATAATGTATTATGAAATTGATGATTTGGTATCTACATAAACAGTTGTACATTAGTAATGAAAACTGGGTTATACTTTTTTGCCAAAAATAAAATCGTATCACAATTTTACCGAAGAGTCAAATAGTTATAACATGCTGTCATTAAACTAAGGATTTAGAAGCAATAAGGTAATCTATCTACTATTCTTTGATAAATTTCAATGTTTATATATAACATTTCAATAGTGCAGCGTGATCATGTGTAACAAATTATAAATATATATATATTCTAAAACTATAAATGCCATATTGACATTATCGAGTTTATTTTGTGAACCAAACCTATTGTCACAAGTTTAATCTTGTCATTGTACCACCCTAGAACAGAACTTCAAATAAAAATTATTGCTGTCATTTGATTCACAGAAAAAAGTAATTGTCCTATCATATAAGAATTCAGCATTCTGTGTTTTGTCATAGAAAAGTTTAAGAAGTTTTTAAGCCATCAAAGCCAGTTGTTGTACTATACTTTGATGAAGACTTTCAACAAAGGATTGATGTAGATAATGATTATATTCCTACTAACAAAGAAAAGCTACAAGTCGTCAATCTATAACAAATAACTCAACCATCAATAACGAACTAATTTTACAGGTAAATTATTGCAATTTGTTATTAATTTAAAAATCAGGACTATGTTATAATAGTTTACATTAGAAATAGTCTGAGTGGATAGCTCTTACTATACTTGTATATTGAAATCTTGGGATGAAGACAAACCAACTAATAATTTGATATAGAGTCACATGAATCTACCTATTCTTAAGCTTGTACTCAAGTAGTACAAATAATTGCTTAGTACAACATGATTTCTAATTATATTTGGTCACATGTAGAATTATAATTACCATTTATTGGTTCCAGTCAGATATATACCTTCTTCTAGAACCAGGTCTTGAGGCCTAGGTTATGGTGTGCCTTCTTCTCATCTAACACACTACAAAGTGTAGTGCAGCCAGTGAAGATTCTTATTATGGTCTGGAAAAGAGTGCCCAAGTCAAAGAGACTCAATATATAAACAAACATTTCACCTGATGTATAACTATCTTCATTTACATTTTGTTCTTTTCTGTCAGCTAGCTGACACTTTTTATTGAATTCTTTGTTCAAGTCACTATTAAGCACAAATACAAAAAAATTCCATTAGCTTAGAAGGACTAACTGTTAATTGAAATGAGTAAGTTGTTTAGGATAGAAATAAATTCAATGCTAGATATAAAGCAAAATTTCACTGTTAAAAACATTGAATTATATATGTAGTAATCATTAAAGTGATTTGATATAATAATATTAAGATTATGAAATGGTACCTTTTTGGACACATTAGACATCAATAAATTAGACACAATCACATTTGATAGTCATATAGAGATTGCTTATGACTAAGTACAGAATATTGCCTTTCACATGAATAAAAAGTCTTCACAAATATGAATTATATCACAAAAGTGATGTTATGTATATAATTATATGTGTAAATATGAATGAAAAAAGCATTAAAGGTTCTAACAATGCTCTAGATAACTGAGCTGGCTCTTTCAATCACTTTGTAACAATAATCAATGATATATATCAATGAGAGCAAAAATTATTGTGACTCACCCATTTTATTGTAAAGTTTCACTAATGATACATGTAACTAACAAAATAATCCGATACATTTTATGTCACAATATAATAAATAAAAAATTAACGAGTCTACAAAAAAATGATATAATCTAATCAAATGCAGCATAAATTTCTTGTTGTCTAAATCTCAATATCACAAAGGTATTAAATATTTATTTAAAAAAACTACTTCATACAAATTGTTTGAAGAAAAGTAAATGGAATACATTAATCTGAAAAATCTTCAAGCAGAGGTTCCCTAAAGTCTCTATTCCATCTCCCTGTATTGTTATCCAAAGCAACATTCACATCATCTAAATAGATATTTCTTATGTGTGCAACTTTAAGCCTCAGACTCTTCATAATCTTCATCAAAGGATTCCACATCTTCATAAACATTCTAAACTTCTTCATATATCCCAAGACATGATGCCCAATCAACAACAACAATACAAAAAGTACCAGTGACATGAAGACACTAGCATATGGTGCTGATTTTGATATCTTCCCTTGAAGCTGAAAGTAAAGAGTTGTAACTTCCATCAACACTAAATTAACCAATATAAATCCCTCAACAACATTCACTAAATGACCTCGAAAAGGCTTACAGTAAATTTGTATAATTGTGAATGGAGCCAGAAACAAGATATGAAGATATAGTAGAAAGGAAGGATCCTTACCTCGTAGTAAAGCATAGCTGATATAAGCACACACCAATAGCCACAGACGAGCACCAAACCACCATCCCCAACCTTCTCTGTAGCGACCTTGATAGGCATCAAGAAAATTACGACGATGTCTTATGCACCTAACTCTTAAAGCCAGTGAACCACAAGTTGTCCATAGAAGAAAAGGAATTAAGTAAATTAAAGTTACTCCAAAGGCTACACTGAACAGAATGACATGCCCAGTGTCTTTCCAATACTTAACATTGCCATCAATATACCATACAGTATAGTCACCTTGTGGTGTTTGGATGGACACTGGTGTGAAGATATCTATAACTGTGAGTAACAGTTTAGCAAATGACATGTAAAATAAAGTAGCAAGAACTTGTACTGAAGAGTAAGAAGTTAAGTTTGCAATTCGAGTAGAGAATCTGCTCAATAGAACAAGAACTACTACAATTAGCCACAAGTAGACAGGAAAAACAAAATGGAGAGCTGTCTTGTATAGAGCTGTCATTCCTTTGAAAAAACATACTCCAAATCCCAAATTGAGATTGAGTAACGAGAAAGTTATGTTTAATATGTGTCCATACATATGACTTTCTGTGAGGGAATCTCGAAGACTAACTTCTGTCATATTAGCAAAGAAGACTATTCCTCCTAATACCTTACTAGAAATGGTGATACTAAGACAAAACAAGATTAAAATGGCTGCTATTCCTACAACTACAAATGCAATAATGAGAAACAAAAACAAGTTTGAGTGACAATGCTTACAGTCATCAGATCCTAAAACAATGTTGTAACCCTCGACACAATCTCCACAAAGTGTTCCTCTCCTGTTTGGATGACATATGTAGTCTTTTTGTGTCATATTAATATCAGTGAGATCACTATTACAATATCCTGTAGGACAAACAGAAGCAAAACCATAGCTGTGATTTTGAATATATCCAAGCCACTTTCCACTTGAAATTGTTATACTTGTAGTATCAATGTTACATATGTTGGCTATCTTTTGGTTAGTAATGAAAGAGTCACATGTACAAATTCCATGAGAAATAGAGAAACCAACAGGACAAGGCATCATTGAGATATTAATGATCATTTGAATTGATCCTTCAAGGACAGTAAAATGCAAACTTTGTATCGTTTTTTTATGAAAATATGGCCCACTAAACAGTTTAAATCTTACATTTGTGCATGTAACATCATGTAACAATTGCTCTTTCTTACTAAGAATCGACTTAATTTTCTTGATGTTAAAAATGTCAATGTTAAAGTACATGAACAACTTTGCTAGTGTTGGTTGTCCCTGAAAGTCTTTTGCTACAATTGAAAGTTTAATTGACTTTCCAGGATAGGTATTAATTTTGTGGTTAGTGTTATTGTTCATAACTTGACCAGTTCTTAGATCACACAGTTGTAAACCTGTAGGTGGTGATGATATTTTATTCAAATATTTATGTAGAGGATACATGTGTTCCAATTTGCAATGTTGTAGTCCATCTGAATAAACAAGATATAGACCTTTCAGTTTAATTGGAGGAAAATCAATTGTTATGTTGTGAGTAGCATTTGGTTGAAATTTTAGAGGACAATCTGTGTAGACACTGTATGGTTGTCCAAGTGCTGTTATTGCTCCTGCTGGTGGAAAATTATTTTTACCCTCAAATAGTATGTCAGCAGGTGCCTGGAATGTAACATGTGATAGTGATTCAAGATGAATGATGGAACTAATTTTAGCCATATTGTGTAAAAACTGCACTTTTCCTTGTATGAATAGATCACTATTCACTACAACTAGTACTGGTTGATGATTATGGTAGAAATGATTACCAAACGTCTGTTGCTTTATAGAAATTGAGTCAGTATTGTGGAATTCAAATGTTGATCCAGTAATAATGTCATACACTTCTTGTGATTGTCTATATTTCTTATTCCTAACATAAATATCTGAGAGTAGTACAGAAATATTATAACTATCATCAGTCAATGGAATATGTTTATTAGCTACAATATACAGTGAAGATCCACCAAATTTAGCTTCATTATAGAACCATATTGTTTCAATAAAATATATTGTTGCAATAACAGGAGAAGCATAAGATAGTTGAATAAATACAGCACCTCCATAGTAACCACTTGTATTGTTTAAAAACTTTATTTGATTAAAAGTTATTGTCAAGCTGGTTTCAATTGTTGGAAGAGTTCGAGTGATAACATATATTGCAACACCACCACCTCTAGCTCTGTATGAACCTGTAACTGAGTTATTGTAAAAGTTGACTATTGATGGAGTAGTGTTAAATATTAGATTAGGTATAGTTGGAGACATTGTATTGAAGAATAATACCAAACACCCACCAGCTATATTACCACTATTACTACTAACATTATTAGACTCCAATATAATATGTCCATATTTATATGAAGACCCAATGAATAATATAGTCAGTCCTCCAGCACCAAATACTGGTACTTGCTGTACACCAAACTGAAGAATGTCAATTGGATTTTGTCCCCACAAATATTGATTGACAATCCTTGATATTGTTGAGCTCTTAATTAAAAGGGATTGATCACTCTGCAGCTTATCATACTCATCAATAAACAGAAAGAGTAATCCACTGCCAGAACAAAATGGGTTAACCAATTTGAGTTGTTGTGATGTACAAACAATAGAATCAGTTACTGTGATGTTATAGAAAAGAGTCTCTCCATGTACATCAATAGCAATTATAGCATATCCATAATATCCTCCATCAATAGATACATTAGATACATGTAGTTTATTACAATGATGAAATAGCAAGACAGCAGATAGTCCTATTGGAAAATAAAGCCATGTGTTATTAGAAGTGATAGCTGTGTTTAAAATGCCACCACATTGATGGACATGAAGGTTGTACAAGTATAGTCCATATATGTTTATAAAACCAATCCCTCTAGTAGGAACAATATCATTGTTGCAGATAATGTGGGCAGCTTTGACTGAGCTATTGCTGGCAATTGTTATGTTGTTGATATTTTTAACCAAACAGAAGGGTCCAGGTACCAGGTAGTGAGGTACAGCAGTTGAGAGAACAAGGACGGTGTCTGAGTTAAGGAATAAAGAACCATTGCTGCATAAATAATACTGAAGTGTCTTAGAATCAGATTCATTTCCATGAAGATGAATGACATACTCTCCTGATACAGTAGATACTGTAAGAAGTAACATATATACTAGCACATCCATTGTGAAAAGGGCGAAAAATGCGAAGAAACAGTTACTTATACACAGTCAGTCTGTGCACGGTCAAAACAATTTATTATTTTTCAAAAAGCGTATATACAACTACAATAGCAAGAACACAATTACATGTCAGCTGGCAGCTACAGCTACGTAACGGAAGTAGACAAAGGTTAATTACCACATGTTCACACGTTATAATTGCCATAAATACCAACATTGAAAAGACATACTGTAATTGGAGTGAAATGTGATTCAATATAGCTATTAATTTGCTTTTCTCTTTTTTGTATTTTAATTTTGTATTTTTTTTCTTTTACAATGATGTTAAGCTTTAAGAGATCAAGAAATCCTTACATCAGAGGCTTCATTAATTATCAAGTAGAAAGCAGTGATATAAAGGATGACAAAATGAAAACAACATCTGTGTTTACATTTCTAACATACTATAACAATGACTGTTTAGTCAATATGATAATATGTTAGGAATGAAAACAACATATGTTGTTTACTTTTAGTTTGCATCAAATAATTGCTACATAATTGAAGTTGATCAATTTGAGCAGGAATAACAAGACCTGTAGTATGTTACGTAACAAGGTAGAAGTATTGACAAGTAGGGAGAATTACAATTAATTTTTTTTAAAACAACATACCAATAGCAGACATTGCACGTGTATTGGGTTTTTGTGTGTACTTGTATTTTAAAAACCAAACTGTGTATGTACTTGTATGTATTATTAAATTTCCATGTATGTACTTGTAGTTTGCATTTCTGAAAACCATGTATTTAATCCTTATCATTTCATGTATCATGTATTATAATTAAATCATAATTAAACACATCATTTAATAAAGACGAGTTTTTCCAGTTTTTCAGAAGTAACAACCACATGACTGTTCTCAGTTTTACTGCTAGAAGGTAATAATGAAGTAGTACTATGTAACACTGGCGAGAGAGAACGCGAGTGAGAACATCTCCAGACTTAAGCCATTTTCTTCACGTGGCCACGCCCATAATTAATTGCCATGAATATTATATCATCAACTTTATTCTGTCCGTGTATATACGTGTATGTATTTGAAGCCAGCATTACCGTGTAAATACATGAGTATCGTGTATACAGGTGCAATGTCTGCCAAATAGCCATATACATTATCTTAACAGTAGCAGATGCATAAAATCAACATTGTACATCATATTTAAAATACTGTATCTGAATGAAGTAGAAAACCACTACCATACAAGTAATAAGGAAGTGGTGAATCAAATTCGTTCTACAAACATGAATGATATACTGTCTTGATACAGTAGATACTATAACATACATATTACAATAGACAATGTGTTGTGGAAGAAAAAAGGATTAATCAGAAAGAACTATAATTGCACTAATGAAATGAAAGTGCTGTTATCTGAAGAATCTGAACTGCACCCACTCCTTTTTTACCTAGACTTAGTTCCAGGTTCGTCAGTGGAATCAGACCGAAGAAAGCAATGAAACATATTACTATATAGCTATGAATAATTTGTAGGCTTGTTGAAAACAATAATCTAGCTGTACCTCTTGGTAGCTTTTGTTGAATGATTATAATCTCTTATTATTTGAAGTCCTATGCATATATAAAAAGTATGTATTCTACAACGTGTATATTACATTGGCAACAGGACCAAGCCCTTCTGGAAAGATGAGACATGTCGTCACAAGAGGCTTACAAGTAATATGTACATGGAATATCTTATACCAATCTTTAATACAGAATTTTGTCATTTATTTTTTCATTAATCATCTTCATTAATTTAGTTTGTATCCAAATGGTACTTATTGAAACTTAGTAGGCATATCTGGATATTCCTTTTAAAACTCTAACTGCTTAACACTGTAAAAATTGATTGGTTAAATTAACTAATACAAGGTTTATAGAGGTTGTATATGTAAAATGTAAACATAATATTATTTTGATAAATAATGCATTATGAAATTGATGGTTTGGTATCTACATAAGCAGTTGTACATTAGTAATGAAAACTGGATTATACTTTTTTGCCAAAAATAAAATCGTAACACAATTTTACCCGAAGAGTCAAATAGTTATGACATACTGTCATTAAACTGAGGATTTAGGAGCAATAAGGTAATCTATCTACTATTCTTTGATAAGTATTCTATTTTAAATTTCAATGTTGATATATAACATTTCAATAGTGCAGCGTGATCATGTGTAACAAATTATAATTATGTATATATTCTAAAATTATAAAATGCCATATTGAGATTATTGAGTTTATTTTGTGAACCAAACCTATTGTCACAAGTTTAATCTTGTCATTGTACCACCCTAGAACAGAACTTCAAATAGAAAGTATTGCTGTCATTTGGCTCACAGAAGAAAGTAATTGTCTTACCAAATAAGAATTCAGCTTTCTGTCTTTTGTCATAGAAAAGTTGAAGAATTTGTTAAGCCATCTAAGCCAGTTGTTGTACTGTATTTTGATGAAGACTTTCAACAAAGGATTGATGTAGATAATGATTACATTCCCACTAACAAAGAAAAGCTACAAGTTGTCAATCTATAACAAATAACTCAACCATCAATAAGGAACTAATTTTACAGGTAGGTTATTGCAATTTGTTATTAATTTAAAAATCAGGACTATGTTATAATAGTTTACATTAGAAATAGTCAGAGTGGATAGCTCTTACTATACTTGTACATTAAAATCTTGGGATGAACACAAGCTAACTAATAATTTTGATATAGAGTCACATGAATCTACCTATTCTTCAGCTTGTACTCAAGTAGTACAAATAATTGCTTAGTACAACGTGATTTCTAATTATATTTGGTCACATGTAGAATAATTACCATTCATTGGTTCCAGTCAGATATATACCTACTTCTAGAACCAGGTCTTGAGGCCTAGGTTATGGTATGCCTTCTTCTCATCTAACACACTACAAAGTGTAGTGCAGCCAGTGAAGATTCTTATTATGGTCAGGAAAAGAGTGCCCAAAGTCAAAGGGACTCAATATATATAAACAAACATATTACCTCATGTAAAACTAACTATCTTCATTTACATTTTGTTCTTTTCTGTCAGCTAGCTGACACTTTTTATTGAATTCTTTGTTCTAGTCACTATTAAGCACAAATGCAAAAAATTCCATTAGCTTAGAAGGATTAATTGTTAATTGAAATGAGTAAGTTGTTCAGGATAGAAATAAATTCAATACTTGGTATAAAGGAAAATTTCACTGTTGAAAACATTGAATTTTATATGTAGTAATCACTAAAGTAACTTGTTACTCCTGTACAATTACTTATTATTTTTTAAATTTATCCTCTAGGAAACAAAGGGTAACATTCCCTTTACAAATAATATTAAGATTCTTGAAATGGTTCCTTTGGTGGCACAAGTTAGACACATTAGACATCAATAAATTAGACACAATCACATTTGATAGTCATATAGAGATTGCTTATGACTAAGTACAGAATATTGCCTTTCACATGAATAAAAAAGTCTTTACAAATATGAATTATATCACAAAAAGTGATGTTATGTATATAATTATATATGTAAATATGAATGAAAAAAGCATTAATAGTTCTATCAATGCTCTAGGCATTTGAGTAGGCTCTTTCAATCACTTTCTAACAATAATCAATGATATCAATGAGAGCAAAAATTTATTGTGACTCACCCATTTTATTGTTAAGTTTCACTAATGATGCATGTAACTAACAAAATAATCTGATACATTGTATGTCACAATATAATAAACAAAAAATTAACTAGTCTACAAGAAAATGATATAATCTAATCAAATGCAGCATAAATTTCTTGTTGTCTAAATCTCAATATCACAAAGATATTAAATATTTATTTAAGAATACTACTTCATACAAATTGTTTGAAGAAAAGTAAATGGAATGAATTAATCTGAATAATCTTCAAGCAGAGGTTCCCTAAAGTCTCTATTCCATCTCCCTGTATCATTATCCAAAACGATGTTGACATCATCTAAATATCTTTGTTTTATGTGTGTAACTTTAAACCTCAGATTCTTCATAATCTTCATCAAAGGATTCCACATCTTCATAAACATTCTAAACTTCTTCATATATCCCAATACATGATACCCAACCAACAACAACAATACGAAAAGTACCAGTGACATGAAGACACTAGCATATGGTGCTGATTTTGATATCTTCCCTTGAAGCTGAAAGTAAAGAGCTGTAAATTCCATCAACACTAAATTAACCAATATAAATCCCTCTACAACATTCACTAAATGACCTCGAAAAGGCTTACAGTAAATTTGTATAAATGTGAATGGAGCCAGTAACAAAATATGAAGACATAGTAAAAGGGAAGGATCCTTACCTCGTAATAAAGCATAGCTGATATAAGCACACACCAATAGCCACAGACGAGCACCAAACCACCATCCCCAACCTTCTCTATAGCGTCCTTGATAGGCATCAAGAAAATTACGACGACGTCTAATACACCTAACTTTTAGAGCCAATGAACCACAAGTTGTCCATAGAAGAAAGGGTATTAAATAAATCAGAGTCACTACAATGGCTACACTTAACATAATGATATGCCCAGTGTCTTTCCAATACTTAACATTGCCATCAATATACCATACAGTATGGTCACCTTGTGGTGTTTGGATAGATACTGGTGTGAAAATATCTATAACTGTGAGTAACAGTTTAGCAAATGACATGTAAAATAAAGTAGCAAGAAGTTGTACAGATGAGTAAGAAGTTAAGTTTGCAATTCGAGTAGAGAATCTGCTCAATAAAACAAGAACTACTACAATTAGCCACAAGTAGACAGGGAAAACAAACTGGAGGGCTGCCTTGTATAGCGCTGTCATTTCTTTGAAAAAACATACCCCAAATCCCAAATTGAGATTGAGTAAGGAGAAGATTATGTTTAAGAAGTGTCCATACATATGACTTTCTGTGAAGGAATCTCGAAGACTAACTTCTGTCATATTAGCAAAGAAGACTATTCCTCCTAATACCTTACTGGAAATGGTGATACTAAGGCAAAACAAAATTAAAATGGCTGCTATTCCTGCAACTACAAATGCAATAATGAGCAACAAAAACAAGTTTGAGTGACAACGCTCACAGTCATCAGAACCTAAAACAATGCTGTAACCCTCAACACAATCTCCACAAAGTGTTCCTCTCCTGTTTGGATGACATATGTAGTCTTTTTGTGTCATATCAATATCAGTGAGATCACTATTACAATATCCTGTAGGACAAACAGAAGCAAAACCATAGCTATGATTTTGAATATATCCAAGCCACTTTCCACTTGAAATTGTAATACTTGTAGTATCAATGTCACATATGTTTGCTATCTTTTGGTTAGTAATGAAAGAGTCACATGTACAAACTCCATGAGAAATAGAGAAACCAACAGGACAAGGCATCATTAAGATAGGAATGATCATTTGAATTGATCCTTCAAGAACAGCAAAATGCAAATTTTGCTTCATTTTTGGAGGTAGATAATATGGCCCACTTAACATTCTGAAGCTTACATTTGTGCATGTAACATTATTTAATAATTGATCTTTTTTACTAAGAATCAATTTTGGTCCCTTCATTACTGCCATGTCAAAGTAAATGAACAACTTTGTTAGAGTTGGTTTTCTCTGGAAGTCGATTGCTATGATTGAAAGTTGAATTAACTTTCCAGGATAGGTGTTAATTTTGTGTTTAGTGTTATTGATCATAACTTGACCAGTTTTTGGATCACATAGTTGTAAACCTGTAGGTGGTGATGATATTTTATTCAAATAGTTATGTAGAGGATACATGTGCTCCAATTTGCAATAATGTAGTCCATCAGAATATATTAGGTAGAAACCTTTATTAATTTCAGGAAAGGTAATTGTTATGTTTTGTGTAGCATTTGGTTGGAATTTTAGAGGACAATCTGTGTAGACACTATATGGTTGTCCAAGTGCTGTTATTGCTCCTGCTGGTGGAAAATTATTTTCACCCTCAAAAACTAATTGGGCAGGTGCCTGGAATGTAACATGTGATAGTGATTCAAGACGAATGAAGGAACTAATTTTCGCCGCATTGTGAAAAAACTGCAATTTTCCTTGTATGAATAGACTACTATTCACTGCAACTAGTACTGCTTGATGGTTACAATAAAAATGATTACCAGTAGTGTGTTGCTTTATAGCAATTGAGTTAATATAGTGGAACTCAAATAACGATCCAGTAATAACATCATAAATTTCCTTATCTGGTGAGCATCGCTGACTACGAGCTCTTACATAAATATCTGAGAGTACCACAGAAATATTGTAAATATCATCAGTCAATGAAATATGTTTTTTAGCTTCAATATAAAGTGAAGATCCACCAAATTTTGCTTCATTATAGAACCATGCTGTTTCAATAAAATATATTGTTACAACAATATGAGAAACACAATTTACTTGAATGAATACAGCACCTCCATAGTAACCACTTGTATTGTTAAAAAACTTTATTTGATTGAAAGTTATTGTCAAGCTGGTTTCAATTGTTGTAATAGTACGAGTGATAACATATATTCCAAGACCACCACCTCTAGCTCTGTATGAACTTGTAACTGAGTTATTGTAAAAGTTGTTGACTATTGATGGAGTAGTGTTAAATATTAGATTAGGTATAATTGGAGATATTGTATTGAGGTATAATACCAAACACCCACCAGCTATATCACCACTATTACTACTGACATCATTAGACTCCAATATAACATGTCTATTTTTATATGAAGACCCAATGAATAATATAGTCAGTCCTCCAGCACCAAATACTGGTACTCGCTGTACACCAAACTGAAGAATGTCAATTGGATTTTGTCCCCACAAATATTGATTGACATTCCTTGATATGTTTGAGCTCTTAATTAAAAGGGATTGACCACTCTGCAATTGATCAGACTCATCAATAAATAGAAAGAGTAATCCACTGCCAGAACAAAATGGGCTAACCAATTTGAGTTGTTGTGATGTACAAACAATAGAATCAGTCACTGTAATGTTATAGAAAAGAGTCTCTCCATGTACATCAATAGCAATCATAGCATATCCATAATATCCTCCATCAATAGATACATTAGATACATGTAGTTCATTACAATGATGAAATAGCAAGACAGCAGATAGTCCTATTGGAAAATAAAGCCACGTGTTATTAGAAGTGATAGCTGTGTTTAATATGCCACCACATTGATGGATGTGAAGATTGTACAGGTATAGTCCAGATATGTTTATAAAACCAATCCCTCTAGTAGGAACAGTGTCATTGTGGCAGATAATGTGGGCAGCTTTGACTGAACTATTGCTGGCAATTGTTATGTTGTTGATATTTTTAACCAGACATAAGGGTCCAGGTACAAGGTAGTGAGGTACAGCAGTTGAGAGAATGAGGACAGTATCTGAGTTAAGGAGTAAGGAACCATTGCTGCATAAATAATACTGAAGTGTCTTAGAATCAGATTCATTTTCATGAAGATGAATGACATACTCTCCTGATACAATAGATGCTGTAAGAAGTAACATATATACTAGTACATCCATTGTGTAAAGTACAAAAAACGAGAAGCAAACAGTTACTTTTCAAAATATACCCACCAACTGTATTTAAGACAACAACAGCGTTTATTGTTTTTGTTAAAATTCAAAAACACATTCAGAATTATGCCATTTCATCATCCATATACTGTAAAATTCTATTGGTTGATTTTACCAATATATAGTGATACAGGTTGTATGTAGCAAACATATTTTGATGCAAAAAATAATATAATTGTTTTGAATATTAATATACTACTTCTTATGTAGCCAACACTTTAAATCAATATATTATGATTCTTTATTTTATTTTGTATGGATGCATACAAACAAAATAATGTTTATTAATAGGTTAAAATGTCTTAACATGACCTTACCTCGTTTAAAAGCATTGTAGCAGCATATATACAATGAAAGTAATATCACTGGATATACATACTGTTTACTATCATTAATATATA
The DNA here is from genome assembly GCA_963693285.1 of Xestospongia muta. Classification (NCBI taxonomy): domain Eukaryota; kingdom Metazoa; phylum Porifera; class Demospongiae; order Haplosclerida; family Petrosiidae; genus Xestospongia; species Xestospongia muta. Next base: position 5,161,922 of record OY848917.1, read on the forward strand.
AATAAATATTCAATTTTGGTAAAAAGTCTGTGGCAACAGCATCCAATGTTATTTTTATTTATTATGCCCCAATACAATTCCTTATTTATTTATTCCTTAATTATTTCAATTATCTGAACAAATTCAATTATCTGAACACATTGATGATTAGAGGTGCACAGGAGTGTTCGGATAATAGAGGATGGTACTGTATTAGTAATGTGGCAGTGCATATATGAATCCATAGTAACAAGCATCTGATTTTGCTAAGTATAAATAAAATCAATGTTAGTTTTATACATTAGATACATAAACAGTTAATATCATACCACATTTGTAATCATAACAGTGTTATTTTTTCTTTTTGCATCAAAATCTTCTTAAATGCAATCTGTATAACCATATATTAGTTAAATCAACCAATCAACTTTCACTGTATATGTTATTCTTCATAGCAATTTGTTATATTTCAGAAAAAATATATACACTTCACTAGCAACCAAAACATAAGATTAATAATTTTCGCATCAACACTTTCAAAATCCACACAAGTCAACATGTTACACATTACATGTACTAAAAATCTCCCTATTTCAAAAATCCTATTCTAAAGATAATGACTTACAGAGGATGAGAGAACAAGGTTGACATACTGCCCTAAAAAACATCAAAAGACATAGTTAACCAATCAATTGTTTGTAGTAAGAATTTTGATTATTGGTTTATATCAGAGGCCTTATTAATTACCAAATAGAAAGCATTGATGCAAAGAATGAGAAATCAAAGAGAGTCATTTCTAGCATACTATCAGATTGACTGTTTAGTCAACCTGATAGTATGTTAGAAATGAAAACAGCATAATGTTTACTGTAAATAATTTGCTACATTTGATCCATTTTTGCAGGAGTGGAAAGCAATAGCTTGTTAGTTCATAAAGTACTAAAGTGTTGGTGAGTAGAAAGAATTACAATGAATTGCAAAAAGATGATGACTCTTAAATACAATGCATAAAGTCAACATTGTACATCATATTTAAAACACTGTTGGTATCTGAGTGAATGAGTGGAAACCATCGTCACACAAGTAATAATGAAAAGAGACAGTATTTAGAAGATAGATTTAGTTGGTCTATGAGTCAAATAAATGTGGCAAAGGTAAGTAATGAATGGTTAAGGCATGTACTCTAGAAATTGTGGAGTTCATTGATCACATCATGTAAATCAGGTATACTATAAATTGCCTAATAGTAAGGATCTGGTTATAGGCAGAGGGTGAAAACTATCCGGACAGCATGACAAACTTTAATACCTACCCCAGTACCAACTAGATAATTGTACCATCAAATGTTAAAGTCATCATTTAAATTGACTATAGCTAAGAAAAAAAAACAAAGTTCTCAAACTTCTAAAGTCTTAGGAGAACAAATATACAAGGATTTCATGTTTATGCTTACACTGATCAGGTGATTTAGGCCAATGAGTAATTTTTACAGGATAAAAGGATAAATTGCATGCTTATAATGACTCAATCTAAAGTAATGCTGTATTGATATTAACTCGTTCATTGAAAGTGTTATAAATTTTGCCTTGATTTATTATTATACTTCCTGTTCCTGATGTCACTTAAAGTGTACCCCATGCTCACTTTAACAACTTTATCAAAACATTTATTTGAAAAATATCATATGGATTGGCCAGATAATACAGCATGCATACAAATGATGTTAGTATAAACAATACAATGTATAGTATCAAATGTACAACCACTCTGTTGAAGAAGAGTAAGAATTTTGATTATTGGTTTATATCAGAGGCTTTATTAATTACCAAGTAGAAAGCATTGATACAAAGAATGAGAGATCAAAGACAACCATTCCTAACATACTATCAAATTGACTGTTTAGTCAACCTGATAGGTTTATAGCCATTTTATCTAATCCCATTCCGTCTAACAAAATGTACAATTGTCCCATTTCGTCTAAAAACTAAAATGATTTAAATAACAGTAATTACAAAGATACCTGATGGCTATACGCACTATAAAGTTCTTGTAACGTATAGTCTCCTGCTTCATGCTTTTCCTTAATAGGTTTCTGTTCATCAAAGCTACTAGGGAGAGGAGGCAACCTTTCATGACCTTTTCTGTAAAGGCTAGAGGATATTGAAGAAAAAGTTGGCATGATAGAAGCAATGCTTTCTTGATCTTCATACTGGGCAACATCCTGCAGAGCTTTGTGGTATATTTGAGGAATTGGAGTTGTTCTTCTCTTGCTCTTTTTTTCATTTTGTCTTTGATCAACTTCCCTACTGTCTATGAATTAAAATAAATAATAAAGTGGAAAAATGAAGTAAAAATAAAGAGTGTGCAGATCATTGAACAAAAGCTACCAAGCTGTACAGCTACATTATTGTTTTCAACAAGCCTACAAATTATTCATAGCTATATAGTAATACGTTTCATTGCTTTCTTAGGTCTGATTCCAGTGACGAATCTGGAACGAAGTCTAGGTCGAAAGCAGTGGTGGCAGTTCAAATTCTTCAAATAACAGCACCTTCATTTCATCAGTACAGTTATAGTTCTTTCTGATTAATTCTATTTTTCTTCCATGACACATTGTCTATGGTTCATTATGTATCTAACACCAATAGTCTCTAGTTATAATTATTAACTCTCCCTGTGATGACACACTCATTATAAAATGGCTTTCTCATGATAATCAGCAGCAAAGATTTGATGAATATGTTGGAACGTTCTTCAAGAATACATTATGTCATCCACCTCATTCAATTACAATCCTTTATTCTCTCATCCTCTGTATCTCACTATCTTTAGCAAAATACATTCGTAAAAGAATAGTTTAGTAGAAAGTGTTGCATTGTGTTATATTCAGCTTTTGATTTGTAGGGCAAGATTTCATGGAATTTAATAGTCACTTAACAGTTTGTTTCCTTTCTTATTTTTCATCCTTATCACAATGAACATGATAGTATGTATGTTATAGTATCTACTGTATCAAGACAGTATGTCATTCATATTTGTGGAAATAAAATTTGATTTACCACTTCCTTATTGCCTGTATGGTAATGGTGTTCTACTTCATTAAGATAGAGTATTTTAAATATTGTGTACAATGTTGATTTTATATACCTGCTACCCTTAAGATAATGCATATGGCTATTTAGTATGCTCTTTTATTTTCAAAATAATTCATTGTAATTCTTCCTACTCACCAACACTTTTACCTTGTTAAGTAACATACTACTGCTCTTGTTATTCCTGGTCAAATTATGTAGCAATTATTTGATGCAAACTGAAAGTAAACAACATATGTTGTTTTCATTCCTAACATACTATCATATTGATAATCAGTCATTCTTAGAGTATGTTAGAAATGTAAACATGGATGTTGTTTACATTCTCTAATGCTTTATATCACTGCTTTATTGAAGACTCTAATGTAAATTAAAAATTGAAATTCCTACTCTTCTTATTTCTACAAATAATGGATTAACTATATCTTTGGATGTTTTTAGGAGAGTAAGTCAAACGTTGTTCCTGGAAACAAGTCAGATTCTAACTCTCATGTGCTACCTGTGTTCTAATGATTCATATCATCTTCACTTAAGTAGAGTCCTCGTTCTCTTATTCTTTGTATCTCACTATCTTTAGAATAGAATGGTTAGTGAGATACATCTACTACAGCTGACATGATGAGTAGAAGTAGTTCATAAGTTATTGCTGACTAAAGCATTAAATTAATACTATACTCCTACTTGCTACAGGACGTACTTTAATATTTTTATTGGATAATGAATAATATTATCTAGTCTTTGTGTTAATGTGCTTTTGATCATTTCTCAGTGATAGTAATTTCTCTCTAATCTGTCTCACTGTTGTTTTATTAATAGTCTAGTTCATTGAATATCAGATATGGGTGCTGAATGGAGGAATGATTTGTTTGGTTGCTTTGATGACTGCACAATTTGTAAGACTTTAAATGTCATTTTTTTTAAATACCAGTACAAAACGTTTAGGTCTACTCTCATTTTTTTGCCCTTGTGTCCAATTCGGACAGAATGCAGAGGCCTTAGGAGAGAACTGTTTCATGTTTGCTCTGTCACTGCTTGTTCCATATCTGGGAATCTACTGTCGAACAGTAGTCAGAGGAAGAATCAGAGAGCAAAAAGGAATTGAAGGATCTTGCTTCAAGGATTTCTTATTTACATGGTGCTGTGGTCCATGTACATTAGCTCAAGAAGGACAGGTATTTGCTCCAATAATTAGTATTTCCACTGTCTTTCTCATCTCTAGGAGCTGAGAGAACCAGGAAATCAAGCCATGGTTCAGGAATAGATTGATTACATAGTTAAGAGAGGTTTAGTTGTATCAGACTTTAATGTGTAAATCTTATACATATACAGTCTTAAACTTTTTATATTTTGTAAAGTGGATAATGTATTTAATTCTTAAGAGCGAATTGTCTTTGCATTTCTTTGGAACTAGACGTATTTTAGTTGAGAGTGTACACCCATACATGAAATATTAAAGTCTGACATTAACATTGGGTGGAGCTGCATTACTAAGCTATCTCTGAAACTTCTTTTAAATTGTTTAATGAATACTTTATCACAGTTTATCTCTCTTCTGGACCTTTACTGTCGTACAATTTTGAGAGAAAAGAAGGGCAATTGATGGTATTGCTTAAATGATCTTTTATATCATTGTTTTGCTGATAATCATGTGCTTTGGTTCAAAAAGCAAGATATGTAATGTGGCACTTACCACACTGCCAATTTATGGAATGTGCTGACCTAGCTAGGTGTGTCATTATACTAAGCAACTTATCAAACGGATTTGACATGATAATAGAATATTCAACTGATGTAGTAAGCTATAATATGTGTTGTGTGATATCTGATTATTATACACATAATTTCATTGAATTGTGAGTACACTACTAGTATTCTAGTAATATACATGTATACTGAAGTTAGATTCCAAGAAAATATAAAGAGAATTGACTATGACTGTGTTTGCGAATAACTGTCATAAGTCACTATTCACTGTCAACATTCGATTTATACTATATAGTGGGTGTGACAAATACTTATTTTCTATTGACATGAATGCCCTAGAGTAAGCACAAAACAAACATTCATTTAATACCAGCAGCTTGTCTTTGGCTTTGACCTCAAATAGTTTGATTGACTTCATAATTTTCCAAGACATTTGTGTATGTGTCATAGACATGTACTAAGTCATTTATCTGTTACAATTGAAAGTTTGTTCTCTTCTGGCAGCTAGCTGGCATTTTTAATTGATTCATTGTTCTAGTCACTATTAAGCTATAAATCCATTAGGATTTTTGATGTAAATTATTACCTGTCATTTAACTTTCAACAACATTTTAATGTTTACTTGTCAGTTCTTGTTAATTAGTGGTGTAAGCTAGGATTTTTAATTATCTGAAGTGTTATGTCAATAAAAAGTGTTCGTCCAACACAAAAAATAATAATGTAGTATTTACAAAAAGGTACTCAAAGAGTGGAGATTGTGACATAGTTGTGTGAGCAGGTGTTTATAAGTATCTATTCCTAAGAAATCTAATCAGTGAGCATGTAAGTTAGTTTGTTTATTCTATAACTTAATATTTGAAGTATTTCTTTTTAAATACAAATAATCAAAACTCTTAAAGTCACTTAACAGTGATTCAATTATCATAAAGGTATTTAATGTGATAACAAAAATCAGTAGTTCTTAATTAATGTCCAAATCAACGTTATTACTTCAAGCATTTTAAATGCATATAAAGTATTTAATTAAGATGTTTTTCATAGAATCCACAGGGTGAGGATGTGTGATTGTTTCTGAGAAACAATCTAGCCTTAAAGAATGAAGCTAAATAAATACTACTAATCAGGCTGCTATAAGTGAACTAGTGAAGTTACCACTTGAAATAAGGTGAAATGTCATATTATGTTGATTGAAAACCACTGAGTTTCTTTTTTGTTACTTTATCCATTTCTTGAATGGAGATTTGGAAGACGTGTGTTTATCTATTTATAATGTATTAAAGATAATAAGTTTCCAATGGCAGTAATTAATATATATATATATATATATATATATATATATATATATATATATATATAATTATGTATATATACAAACAATGGATAGATATATATCTATTAAACATGTTACTATTTATCCACTTCTTTCAACTGCTTTATACGTGATTGATGATTTGGGTAGATCTAGGGAAACTCTTAGTTGAGATTTCAGTACATAGACACATGGCAACATCAATGGCCTCCTCAATTGTGAAGTGGATAATGCATTTTACTTTATGTTTGCAATTGTTGGGAACTGCATGATATATCTTATCAAACAATATAGCAAACAAAAAATGAACTGTCCTACAAGAAAAGAATATAAATGCTGTCAACATGCAGCATTTTGTGTCTAAATATCAATACCACAAGATATTACTATTTACCTAATGCAATTACTATATACAAATTGTTTCAACAAAAATAAATGGAATGTGTTAATCTGAATAATTCTCAAGCAGAGGCTCCCTATATTCTTTATTCCATCTCTCTGTATCATTGTCCAAAACAACGTTGACATCATCTAAATGGATTTGTCCTATGTGTATAACTTTAAGCCTCAGCCTCTTCGTAATCTTTATCAAAGGATTCCACATCTTCATAAACATTCTAAACCTCTTCATATATCCAAAGACATGATATCCAATCAACAACAACAATACAAAAAGTATCAGTGACATGAAGACACTAGCATATGGTGCTGATTTTGATATCTTCCCTTGAAGCTGAAAGTAAAGAGCTGTAAATTCCATCAACACTAAATTAACCAATATAAATCCCTCAACAACATTCACTAAATGACCTCGAAAAGGCTTACAGTAAGTTTGTATAAATGTAAATGGAGCCAGTAACAAGATATGAAGACATAGTAGAAGAGAAGGATCCTTACCTCGTAATAAAGCATAGCTGATATAAGCACACACCAATAGCCACAGACGAGCACCAAACCACCATCCCCAACCTTCTCTGTAATGTCCTTGATAGGCATCAAGGAAATTACGACGACGTCTAATACACCTACCTCTTAAAGCCAATGAACCACAAGTTGTCCATAGAAGAAAAGGAATTAAGTAGATCAAAGTCACTCCAATGGCTACAATGAACAGAATGAGATGCCCAGTGTCTTTCCAATACTTAACATTGCCATCAATATACCATACAGTATAGTCACCTTGTGGTGTTTGGATAGATACTGGTGTGAAGATATCTATAACTGTGAGTAACAGTTTAGCAAATGACATGTAAAATAAAGTAGCAAGAACTTGTACTGAAGAGTAAGAAGTTAAGTTTGCAATTCGGGTAGAGAATCTGCTCAATAAAACAAGAACTATTACAATTAGCCACAAGTAGACAGGGAAAACAAACTGGAGAGCTGTCTTGTATAGAGCTGTCAGTCCTTTAAAGAAACATACCCCAAATCCCAAATTGAGATTGAGTAAGGAGAAAGTTATGTTTAATATGTGTCCATACATATGACTTTCTGTGAAAGAATTTCGAAGACTAACTTCTGTCATATTAGCAAAGAAGACAATTCCTCCTAAAACCTTACTGGAAATGGTGATACTAAGACAAAACAAGATTAAAATGGCTGCTATTCCTACAACTACAAATGCAATAATGAGCAACAAAAACAAGTTTGAGTGACAATGCTCACAGTCATCAGATCCTATAACAATGCTGTAACCCTCAACACAATCTCCACAAAGTGTTCCTCTCCTGTTTGGACGACATATGTAGTCTTTTTGTGTCATATCAATATCTGTGAGACCACTATTACAATATCCTGTAGGACAAACAGAAGCAAAACCATAGCTGTGATTTTGAATATATCCAAGCCACTTTCCACTTGAAATTGTTATACTTGTAGTATCAATGTTACATATGTTTGCTATCTTTTGGTTAGTAATGAAAGAGTCACATGTACAAATTCTATGAGAAATAGAGAAACCAACAGGACAAGGCATCATTAAGATAGGAATGATCATTTGAATTGATCCTTCAAGAGCAGCAAAATGCAAATTTTGTTCCAATTTTTGAGTTAGACATGGCCCACTAAAAAGTCTGAAGCTTACAATTGCGCATGTACCATTATCTAATAATTGCTCTTTCTTGCTAAGAGTCCATTTTGTTTTTTCAAGTACTGAGTAGTCAAAGTAAATGAACAACTTTGCTAGTGTTGGTTTTCCCTGGAAGTCCATTGCTATGATTGAAAATTTAATTAACTTTCCAGGATAGGTGTTAATTTTGTGGTTAGTGTTATTGATCATAACTTGACCAGTTCTTGGATCACACAGTTGTAAACCTGTAGGTGGTGATGATATTTTATTCAAATATTTATGTAGAGGATACATGTTTTCCAATTTGCAATAATGTAGTCCATCAGAATATACGAGGTAGAAACCTTTTATATCAATTTCAGCAAAGCTAATTGTTATGTTTTGTGTAGCATTTGGTTCAAATTTTAAAGGACAATCTGTGTAGACACTATATGGTTGTCCAAGTGCTGTTATTGCTCCTGCTGGTAGGTGATTATAGTCACCCTCAAAACGTATTTGGGCAGGTGCCTGGAATGTAACATGTGATAGTGATTCAAGACGAATAAAGGAATTAATTACAACCGTATTGTGTAAAAACTTCACTATTCCTTGTATGAATAGATCACTATTTACTGCAACTAGTACTGGTTGATGATTATGATAGAAATGATTGCCACTAGAGTGTTGCTTTATAGAAATTGAGTTGATATGGTGGAACTCAAATAATGATCCAATAATAAAGTCATAATCTTCCTTATGTAGTGAGTATCCTTGTCTATGTGCTCTTACATAAATATCTGAGAGTACCACAGAAACATTATAACTATCATCAGTCAATGGAATATGTTTATTAGCTACAATATACAGTGAAGATCCACCAAATTTTGCTTCATTATAGAACCATGCTGTTTCAATAAAATATATTGTTGCAACAGCATGAGAAGCATAAGATAGTTGAATAAATACAGCACCTCCATAGTAACCACTTGTATTGTTAAAAAACTTTATTTGATTGAAAGTTATTGTCAAGCTGGTTTCAATTGTTGGAATAGTACGAGTGATAACATATATTGCAACACCACCACCTCTAGCTCTGTATGAACCTGTAACTGAGTTATTATAAAAGTTGACTATTGATGGAGTAGTGTTAAATATTAGATTAGGTATGATTGGAGATATTGTATTAAGGTATAATACCAAACACCCACCAGCTATATTACCACTATTACTACTAACATTATTAGACTCCAATAGAACATATCCATTTTTATATGAAGACCCAATGAATAATATAGTCAGTCCTCCAGCACCAAAAACTGGTACTTGGTGTGCATCAAACTGAAGAATGTCAATTGGATTTTGTCCCCACAAATATTGATTGACATTCCTTGATATTGTTGAGCTCTTAATTAAAAGGGATTGACTACTCTGCAGCTTATCATACTCATCAATAAACAGAAAGAGTAATCCACTGCCGGAACAAAATGGGCTAACCAATTTGAGTTGCTGCGATGTACAAACATTAGAATCAGTCACTGTGATGTTATAGAAAAGAGTCTCTCCATGTACATCAATAGCAATTATAGCATATCCATAATATCCTCCATCAATAGATACATTAAATACATGTAGTTCATTACAATGATGAAATAGTAAGACAGCAGATAGTCCTATTGGAAAATAAACCCATGTGTTATTAGAAGTGATAGCTGTGTTTAATATGCCGCCACATTGATGGATATGAAGGTTGTACAAGTATAGTCCAGATATGTTTATAAAACCAATCCCTCTAGTAGGAACAATGTCATTGTGGCAGATAAGTTGGGCAGCTTTGACTGAACTATTGCTGGTAATTGTTATGTTGTTGATATTTTTAACCAAACAGAAGGGTCCAGGTACAAGATAGTGAGGTACAGCAGGTGAGAGAATGAGGACAGTATCTGAGTTAAGGAATAAAGAACCATTGCCACACAAAAAATACTGAAGAGTATTAGAATCAGATTCATTTCCATGAAGATGAACAACATACTCTCCTGATACAATAGATGCTGTAAGAAGTAACATATATACTAGCACATCCATTGTGTAAGTGGCGAAAACTGAGAAGAAAACAGCTACGTTTACAGTTACTGTGCACGGTCAAACAGTTATTTATATACAGTGAGTCTGTGTACGGTCAAAACAATTTGTTTTTTAAAAACGTATATACAACTATAATAGCAAATTGATAACACAACATTACGTGTCATTCGACAGCTACAGCTACATAGCCGACATGCGAAAGTAGACAAAGCGTTAATTACGACACGCCCACACATTATAATTGCCATAAATACTAACATTGAAACATTGAAAAGACATGGTGTAATTGGAAAGCAAGGCTGTTCAATATATCTATTAATTTATTTATCCTATTTTTTATTTTGAATTTTTCTTTTTTTACGACGATGTTAGTCCTTAAAAGTTTATGGTTTAGGGAACAGTTTCAATTGTTTTTTCTCCATCAAAACTTCATTTAGTAATATCTGCCTAAAGTGAAAACAACCATTACTGGTGCAGTCTACCTAGACACAGTCCAATAGATTTCGCGTCAATTCTTTCAAAATCCACACAAGTCTAAATGTGATAGATTGCACTTTATTCTTCTAAACAATTCCCTTTTTTTCAATATTCTATTCTAAAGATAGTGTGATACAGAGGACAAGAAAACAAGGACTCTAATTTATATCTAAGGCTTCATTAGTTACCAAATAGAAAGCAGTGATACAATAGATGAGAGAATAATGACAGCATCTGTGTTTACATTTCTAACATACTATAGTATGTTAGTTATGAAAACAACATATGATGTTTACTTTCTGTTTGCATCAAATAATTGAAGTTGATCTATTGAGTAGGAATAACAAGAGCAGTAGTATGTTACTTAACAAGGTAGAAGTATTGGTGAATGAAAAACAATGAATTGTTTTTACAATAAAATAACATACTAAATAGCCATATATATTATCTTAAAAGTATCAGATACATAAAAACAACATTGCACATCATATTTTAAATACTGTATCTAAATAAAGGAGAACACCATTAACATACAAGTAATAAGGAAGTGGTAAATCTAATTCGTTTCCACAAACACGAATGACATACTGTCTTGATATAGTAGATACTGTAACATACATACTATCATGTTCATTGTGATAAAGGATGAAAAATGAGAAGGAAGCAAACAGCCAATTACTTATTTCTAAGTGGCTATCCGTCTGGCAACCGGACCGACTTGGCAAGACTATTCGTCCGGCAATCTTCAACTGCGCATGCGCGTGACCTTTGTACCCCGACTAGCTGTATAAAATGGCTACTAAGACTAAGATGCTTGTCGGTGACTTGTTTAATTCTTATGAGGAACTAGAGGCTAAAGTCACTTCTTATCAAAAAGATAACTTCGTACAATTAGCAAGACGAGACTCTAGGACCTTAGATGTTGCTCGAAAAAGGGTTCCTAAGCGTGTGGAGAGAGCTAACTCAGCTTTAGTGTACTACTCTATCCATTATGTCTGTGTCTTTGGTGGGAAGAAGTATAAGAATGAAGGGACTGGACAGAGATCACTGCAAAGGTTTGTGCTTTTTGAATGATGATATATAATCAAATTGATTTCCAGAACAATTAAACAATGTTGTCAAGCTGGCATTAAATTCACACTGAGTGATAATGCACAGAGTCTCGTTGTAACAGAAGTAGTGGAAGACCACAATCATGAAGTTGATAAGGTAAATGAGTTACATACATAGCTCAGTGATGTTGTAGTTTTAATTTGTAATTATAATCAATTACGATTACTTGTGATTAAGTACAGTTGTATACAGTGGGACCTCTCAGTGTAATCAGGACCTCTGAAATAGGGACACCTCTATAATCAGGACACTTTTTGTTGGCCCAATGGTGTCCGCAATAGATCGAGGTTCCATTGTAGTTATATACTATAGTATTGTGTAATACTGTACAGTATCTAGTAATACTTAAGGAGTGTTTGCAATGATTATTTCAACAATATAGGATATCTATAATCACCTTCCTCAGCAAAGGAGACTTGAAATTGGTGAGAAGAATGACATTAAGGAGTTACTGAAACTAAAAGTAAACAAGAAGCAGCTTCAACAGCATATGAGTGCAAGTACTGGAAAAGTTGTCATATTAAAGGCTTCTGATTATCCCACTGGCAGACATAGACAAAGTGTTAATTATAACTCGCCCACACATTATAATTGTTATAATTGCTAATATTGAAAAGTCATGTTGTAATTGGAGAGAAAGGTTTTTCAATAAAGCTATTAATTTATTTTTTCTATTTTTTATTTTGTTTCTTATTTCTTTTATGACGATGTTAAGCCTTAAGAGTTTATGGTTTAGGGAACAGTTTCAATTGTTTTTTTCTCCATTAAAACTTTATTCATTAATATCTGCCTAAAGTGAAAACAACTGTTGCTGATGCAGTCAACTAGACACAGCCTAATACATTTGACATCAATTCTTTCAAAATCCACACAAGTCTAAATGTGACAGATTGCAGTATATTCTTCTAAGCAATTCCCTTTTTTCAATATTCTTTTTTAAAGATAGTGTGGTAAAGAGGACACGAAAACAAGAACTCTAATTTACATCAGAGGCTTCATTAATTATCAAGTAGAAAGCAGTGATACAATAAGGAGGAAACGTAGACAACATCTGTGTTTACATTTCTAACATACTATAAGAATGACTATTTAGTCAATATGTATGTTAGTTATGAAAACAGCATAAGATGTTTACTTTCTGTTTGCATCAAATAATTGAAGTTGATCTATTGAGTAGGAATAACAAGAGCAGTAGTATGTTACTTAACAAGGTATAAGTGTTGGTGAGTAGGAAGAATTACAATAATATTTTAATTCATACTGACAAAAGTTGTTCTAAAGGCCTAAACACCACCTTTCTGTAATATATATATGAAAGTAATTCTGATAGTGATTAAGGCCATGTTTATGGTTAGTAAGTCAAGGATTACTTTTGTTAATCCAGTTCCAGAGTTGCTTCAGAAGATAAAGATTCACTTTTTCCTGTGTCAGAACTAGTCTCTTTGCTGTGTTTTCTTTTACAAATTTTTTTTGATTTCTTATTATTTGAATTCCTATGAATATATAAAAAGTGTGCATTCTACAACATGTATATTACATTGGCAACAGGAGCAAGCCCTTCTTGAAAGATGAGACATGTCATCACAAGAGGCTTAAAAATAATATGTACATGGAATATCTTATTAATTTAGTCTGTATGCAAATGCCTTTTATTAAAACCTAGTAGGCATAACTGGACATTCTCTTAATACTCTAACTGCTTAACACTGTAACAATTGATTGGTTGAATTAACTAATACATGATTATACAGGTTGTATATGTAAAATGTAAACATAATACTATTTTGCATTGATTGATTACTAATGTATTATGAAATTGATAGTTTTGTAGCTACATAAGCAGTAGTACATTAGTAATGAAAACAATGTTATACCTACTTTTTTTGACAAAAATAAAATCGTATCACAATTTTACCAAAGAGTCAAATAGTTATGACATACTGTCATTAAACTGAGGATTTAGGAGCAATAAGGTAATCTATCTACTATCTACTTTGATAAGTATTCTATTTTAAATTTCAATGTTGATATATAACATTTTAATAGTACAGCATGACCATGCATAATATATAAAATTATAAAATGCCATATTGACATTATTAAGTTCATTCTGTGAACCAAACCTATTATCACAAGTTGTTATTGTTTAATCTTATCATTGTACAACCCTAGAACAGAATTTCAAAAGAAAGTATAACTGTCATTTGGCTCACAGAAGAAAGTGCCTACCAAATTAGAATTCAGCTTTCTGTCTTTTGTCATAGAATAAGTTTTTAAGATTGTTGTACTGTACTTTGATGAAGACTATCAAGAATGGAGTGATGTAGACAACGATTACATTCCTACTAACAAAGAAAAGCTACAAGTCATCAATCTATAACAACTAACTCAACCATCAATAAGGAACTTATTTTACAGATAAGTTATTTCAATTTATAAATAATAAAATCATCAGGACTATGTTATAATAGTTTACATTATAAATTGTCTGAGTGGATAGCTCTTACTATACTTGTATATTGAATTCTTAGAATGAAGACAAACCAACTAGTGATTTTGATATAAATCTACTTATTCTCTAGCTTCTACTCAAAAAGTACAAATAATTGTTTAGTGCATCGTGATTTCTTATTATATTTGGTCACATGTAGAATAATTACCATTCATTGCCGATCATTGGTTCCAGTCAGATATATACCTACTTCTAGAACCAGGTCTTGAGGCCTAGGTTATGGTATGCCTTCTTCTCATCTAACACACTACAAAGTGTAGTGCAGCCAGTAAAGATTCTTATTATGGTCTGGAAAAGAGTGCCCAAAGTCAAAGAGACTCAATATATAAACAAACATATCACCTGATGTATAACTATCTTCATTTACATTGTGTTCTTTTCTTTCAGCTATCTGACACTTTTTATTGAATTCTTTGTTCAAGTCACTATTAACCACAAATACAAAAAATTCCATTAGCTTAGAAGGACTAATTAATAATTGAAATGAATAAGTTGTTTAGGATAGAAATAAATTCAATGCTTGATATAAAGCAAAATTTCATTTACTATAACATAGTTTCAAGCAAGCCATATGTCTTTAAATAACTTATTCATTGAGGAAGATTTCAGGTTGACAAGTCTTGTTAACTTGCTAGGGAAGTCAACCATTTCCAACAGGCACAAATGACAAAGCAGAAGTTTTACAGATGAACCACTTCAAATCATTGTTGTCTCTATGTCCTTTTCTTAATTATATAGTTGTAGGTCATGATAGGTTAAGATGTACTCTATATTTGAACAGTGAAACAGCTTGAAAAGTATTTAAACTTTACAGAATTTATGAAATTTAAAGAGTAGCTGTTAGCAAAAATTTCTGTTGCTTAATAGGCATATATATCATGAGTAGGTAGTGTTACTAATCCAAATATGGTACACTGTAAAAATTGATTGGTTGTATTATCTAATACATGGTTACACAAGTTGTATATGTAAAATGTAAACATAATACTATTTTGATTACTGAAGTACTGTGAAATTGATGGTTTTATAGCTACATAAAGAGTAGTATATTAGTAATGAAAACATTATTATTATTACTTTTTCAACAAAATAAGTTTATAATTGCAACCTGTTAACCAAATGATGGTCAAATCAACCATCATTTTTTACAGTGTAGATAAACATTTATCAGGTGTTGATTCATTTTAGTCATGTCTTGGTAAAGTATCATCTGTGACTACCTATCAGTTAAACATGTTTTGTTGAAGTGTAATCTAATACTTTATTATTAGAAACCAGATACAATTATTGTTAGAATAAGAATAATATAGTTATGTGTTGGCTCATACATTAGTGACATATATTACCCAAGATGCAAAGCTATTGATCACACATTGTATGTATTTGTAGATAAGTTAATCATCAGCAAAGGTTATGTGCCTCTTAAAAAAACAAGATGTTAGCCTGTAAGACAGATTTACTATGAATAATTGATGAGTAGGTACAGTATAATTTAATATACTATATGTTAGCATATTTCAATTATTGGTTTACAATGAAGGTTTGATTAGTTACCATACCAAGTTGAAAGCAATGATACAAACAAAGACAAAATAGGTGTTTTGATTCCTAACATACTATCATATTGACTGTTTAGTTAATATGATAGTATGCTAGAAATTAAAACAGCATATGATATGATTGTTATAATTGAATGGATCCCCACATATGTTATTTACCAAGTCTATTGCATTTGTAAAGTTTTAATTTTAAGGGGTTTTGGTTAAGAAACAATCATATTAATGGCAAATGAATGAACAAAATAAGTAAATTAAAAATAATAAGTTAACAGTCACACAATTGGCTAATTGGCAATATAGCCAAATCATGTAGGACCATTTTCACGTTACAAACCCATAATTTGACAAGAAGTTGTTCCATCAAGTTATGGTATGCCCTCTTCTCAACTAACACAATACACATGTAGTGCATCCAATGAATATTCTTCTCATGATCTGGCAAAAGGTTACCTGGATTCAAAGTGACACAATACAACTAAGCAAATGAATACTACTTCTGATTACTCTACCATATCACTGATTTTGTTGTCTTCTTAAAATTAGCATCCTCTGATGTAGCACTGACTTCACCAGCATTGGATAGAATAAAACAATGTTAATCTGGTTAATTGAGCTGAAAACGAAGACATCAAATCTGTGGGTTTTCTGTCTATAAATTCAGAAACAAATATTACTCCAGATGCATAGTAGTTATCTTTAGCTGGCAGCTAGCTAGCTGCATTTTTAATTGATTCATTGTTCTAGTCACTGTTAAGCTATAAATCCATTAGCATTTTGATGTAAATTATTACCTGTCATTTAACTTTCAACAACATTTTAACTAAAATCTATTGTTAGGTTTCACTAATGATACATGTAACTAACAAAATAATCAGATATATTTATAAAACAATATAGTAAACAAAAAATGAACTGTTCTACAAGAAAGCAACATAATGTAGTCAAAATGCTACATATTTGTTGATCTAAGTCACAATACCACAAAGGTATTAAATATTTACTTAATAAAATCACTACATACTAATTGTTTCAAACAAAAATTAATGGAATGTGTTAATCTGAATAATCCTCAAGCAGAGGCTCCCTAAATTCTTTATTCCATCTCTCTCTATCATTATCCAAAACAATGTTGACATCATCTAAATATCTTTGTCTTATCTGTGTAATTTTAAACGTCAGATTCTTCATAATCTTCATCAAAGGATTCCACATCTTCATAAACATTCTAAACTTCTTCATATATTCCAAGACATGATATCCAATCAACAACAACAATACAAAAAGTATCAGTGACATGAAGACACTAGCATATGGTGATGATTTTGATATCTTCCCTTGAAGCTGTAAGTAAAGAGCTGTAAATTCCATCAACACTAAATTAACCAGTATAAATCCCTCAACAACATTCACTAAATGACCTCGAAAAGGCTTACAGTAAATTTGTATAAATGTAAATGGAGCCAGTAACAAGATATGAAGACATAGTAGAAGAGAAGGATCCTTACCTCGTAATAAAGCATAGCTGATATAAGCACACACCAATAGCCACAGACGAGCACCAAACCACCATCCCCAACCTTCTCTATAGCGTCCTTGATAGGCATCAAGAAAATTACGACGACGTCTAATACACCTAACTCTTAGAGCCAGTGAACCACAAGTTGTCCATAGAAGAAAGGGTATTAAATAAATCAGAGTCAATCCAATGGCTACAATGAACAGAATGATATGCCCAGTGTCTTTCCAATACTTAACATTGCCATCAATATACCATACAGTATAGTCACCTTGTGGTGTTTGGATAGATACTGGTGTGAAGATATCTATAACTGTGAGTAACAGTTTAGCAAATGACATGTAAAATAAAGTAGCAAGAACTTGTACTGAAGAGTAAGAAGTTAAGTTAGCAATTCGAGTAGAGAATCTGCTCAATAAAACAAGAACTACTACAATTAGCCACAAGTAGACAGGGAAAACAAACTGGAGAGCTGTCTTGTATAGAGCTGTCATTCCTTTGAAAAAACAAACTCCAAATCCCAAATTGAGGTTGAGTAAGGAGAAGATTATATTTAAGAAGTGTCCATACATGTGACTTTCTGTGAAAGAATTTCGAAGACTAACTTCTGTCATATTAGCAAAGAAGACTATTCCTCCTAATACCTTACTGGAAATGGTGATACTAAGGCAAAACAAGATTAAAATGGCTGCTATTCCTACAACTACAAATGCAATAATGAGAAACAAAAACAAGTTTGAGTGACAACGCTCACATTCATCAGATCCTAAAACAATGCTGTAACCCTCAACACAATCTCCACAAAGTGTTCCTCTCCTGTTTGGATGACATATGTAGTCTTTTTGTGTCATATCAATATCAGTGAGATCGCTATTACAATATCCTGTAGGACAAACAGAAGCAAAACCATAGCTATGATTTTGAATATATCCAAGCCACTTTCCACTTGAAATTGTTATACTTGTTGTATCAATGTTACATATGTTTGCTATCTTTTGGTTAGTAATGAAAGAATCACATGTACAAATTCCATGAGAAATAGAGAAACCAACAGGACAAGGCATCATTAAGATAGGAATGATCATTTGAATTGATCCTTCAAGAACAGCAAAATCCAATTTTGATTTCTTTTTTTTAGGCAGAAATGGTCCACTAAACATTCTGAAGCTTACATTTGTGCATGTACCATCATGTAATAATTGCTCTTTCTTACTAAGAATCCATTTTCTTTCCATTGAGTGTAAGGCTTGAAAATACATGAACAATTTCGCTAGTGTTGGTTTTTTCTGGAAATCCATTGCTACGATTGAAAGTTGAATTAACTTTCCAGGATAGGTGTTAATTTTGTGGTTAGTGTTATTGATCATAACTTGACCAGTTCTTAGATCACACAGTTGTAAACCTGTAGGTGGTGATGATATTTTATTCAAATATTTATGTAGAGGATACATGTTTTCCAATTTGCAATATTGTAGTCCATCAGAATATATGAGGTAGAAACCTTTTATATCATATTCAGGGAAGTTGATTGTTATGTTGTGTGTAACATTTGGTTCAAATTTTAGAGGACAATCACTGTAGACACTATAAAGTTGTCCAAGTGCTGTTATTGCTCCTGCTGGTGGAAAATTATTTTCACCCTCAAAACCTATTTGGCTAGGTGCCTGGAATGTAACATGTGATAGTGATTCAAGACGAATGAAGGAACTAATTTTAGCGATATAATGAAAAAACTGCACTATTCCTTGTATAAATAGACTACTATTCACTGCAACTAGTACTGCTTGATGGTTACAATAAAAATGATTACCACTAATGCGTTGTTTTATAGAAATTGAATTGATATAATGGAACTCAAATAACGATCCAGTAATAGCATCATAAATTTCCTTATCTAGTGAGTATCGTTGTCTGTGAGTTCTTACATAAATATCTGAGAGTACCACAGAAATATTATAACTATCATCAGTCAATGGAATATGTTTATTAGCTACAATATACAGTGAAGATCCACCAAATTTTGCTTTATTATAGACCCATGCTGTTTCATTAAAATATATTGTTGCAACAATACGAGAAAAACAAGTTACTTGAATAAATACAGCACCTCCATAGTAACCACTTGTATTGTTAAAAAACTTTATTTGATTGAAAGTTATTGCCAACCTGGTTTTAATTGTTGGAAGAGTATGAGTGATAACATATATTGCAACACCACCACCTCTAGCTCTGTATGAACCTGTAACTGAGTTATTGTAAAAGTTGCTGACTATTGATGGAGTAGTGTTAAATATTAGATTAGGCATAATTAGAGATATTGTATTGAGATATAATACCAAACACCCACCAGCTATATCACCACTATTACTACTGACATCATTAGACTCCAATACAACATGTCCATTTTTATATGAAGACCCAATGAATAATATAGTCAGTCCTCCAGCACCAAATACTGGTACTTGCTGTACACCAAACTGAAGAATGTCAATTGGATTTTGTCCCCACAAATATTGATTGACATTCCTTGATATGGTTGAGCTCTTAATTAAAAGGGATTGACCACTCTGCAATTGATCAGACTCATCAATAAACAGAAAGAGTAATCCACTGCCAGAACAAAATGGGCTAACCAATTTGAGTTGTTGTGATGTACAAACAATAGAATCAGTCACTGTAATGTTATAGAAAAGAGTCTCTCCATGTACATCAATAGCAATCATAGCATATCCATAATATCCTCCATCAATAGATACATTAGATACATGTAGTTCATTACAATGATGAAATAGCAAGACAGCAGATAGTCCTATTGGAAAATAAAGCCATGTGTTATTAGAAGTGATAGCTGTGTTTAATATGCCACCACATTGATGGATGTGAAGATTGTACAGGTAAAGTCCAGATATGTTTATAAAACCAATCCCTCTAGTAGGAACAATGTCATTGTTGCAGATAATGTGGGCAGCTTTGACTGAGCTATTGCTGGCAATTGTTATGTTGTTGATATTTTTAACCAGACATAAGGGTCCAGGTACAAGGTAGTGAGGTACAGCAGTTGAGAGAATGAGGACAGTATCTGAGTTAAGGAGTAGAGAACCTTTGCTGCATAAATAATACTGAAGAGTATTAGAATCAGATTCATTTCCATGAAGATGAACAACATACTCTCCTGATACAATAGATGCTGTAAGAAGTAACATATATACTAGCACATCCATTGTGTAAAATGCAAAAAATGAGAAGCAAACAGTTACTTTTCAAAATATACCCGCCAACTGTATTTAAGACAACAACAGTGTTTATTGTTTTTGTTAAAATTCAAAAACACATTCAGAATTATGCCATTTCATCATCCATATACTGTAAAATTTTATTGGTTGATTTTACCAATATATAGTGATACAGGTTGTATGTAGCAAACATATTTTGATGCAAAAAATAATATAATTGTTTTGAATATTAATATACTACTTCTTATGTAGCCAACACTTTAAATCAATATATTATGATTCTTTATTTTATTTTGTATGGATGCATACAAACAAAATAATGTTTATTAATAGGTTAAAATGTCTTAACATGACCTTACCTCATTTAAAAGCATTGTAGCAGCATATATACAATGAAAGTAATATCACTGGATATACATACTGTTTACTATCATTAATATATAAATAAATATTCAATTTTGGTAAAAAGTCTGTGGCAACAGCATCCAATGTTATTTTTATTTATTATGCCCCAATACAATTCCTTATTTATTTATTCCTTAATTATTTCAATTATCTGAACAAATTCAATTATCTGAACACATTGATGATTAGAGGTGCACAGGAGTGTTCGGATAATAGAGGATGGTACTGTATTAGTAATGTGGCAGTGCATATATGAATCCATAGTAACAAGCATCTGATTTTGCTAAGTATAAATAAAATCAATGTTAGTTTTATACATTAGATACATAAACAGTTAATATCGTACCACATTTGTAATCATAACAGTGTTATTTTTTCTTTTTGCATCAAAATCTTCTTACATGCAATCTGTATAACCATATATTAGTTAAATCAACCAATCAACTTTCACTGTATATGTTATTCTTCATAGCAATTTGTTATATTTCAGAAAAAATATATACACTTCACTAGCAACCAAAACATAAGATTAATAATTTTCGCATCAACACTTTCAAAATCCACACAAGTCAACATGTTACACATTACATGTACTAAAAATCTCCCTATTTCAAAAATCCTATTCTAAAGATAATGACTTACAGAGGATGAGAGAACAAGGTTGACATACTGCCCTAAAAACATCAAAAGACATAGTTAACCAATCAATTGTTTGTAGTAAGAATTTTGATTATTGGTTTATATCAGAGGCCTTATTAATTACCAAATAGAAAGCATTATTGCAAAGAATGAGAAATCAAAGAGAGTCGTTTCTAACATACTATCAGATTGACTGTTTAGTCAACCTGATAGTATGTTAGAAATGATAATGTTTACTGTAAATAATTTGCTACATTTGATCCATTTTTGCAGGAGTGGAAAGCAATAGCTTGTTAGTTCATAAAGTACTAAAGTGTTGGTGAGTAGAAAGAATTACAATGAAATGCTGTTTAAACAAAAAGATGATGACTCTTAAATACAATGCATAAAGTCAACATTGTACATCATATTTAAAACACAGTTGGTATCTGAGTGAATGAGTGGAAACCATTGTCACACAAGTAATAATGAAGAGAGATAGTATTTAGAAGATAGATTTAGTTGGTCTATGAGTCAAATAAATGTGGCAAAGGTAAGTAATGAATGGTTAAGGCATGTACTCTAGAAATTGTGGAGTAAATCGATCACATCATGTAGATCAGGTATACTATAAATTGCCTAACAGTAAGGATCTGGTTATAGGCAGAGGATGAAAACTATCCGGACAGCATGACAAACTTTAATACCTATCACCAGTACCAACTAGATTATTGTACCATCAAATGTTAAAGTCATCATTTAAATTGACTATAGCTAAGAAAAAAAAACAAAGTTCTCAAACTTCTAAAGTCTTAGGAGAACAAATATACAAGGATTTCATGTTTATGCTTACACTGATCAGGTGATTTTAGGCCAATGAGTAATTTTTACAGGATAAAAGGATAAATTGCATGCTTATAATGACTCAATCTAAAGTAATGCTGTATTGATATTAACTCGTTCATTGAAAGTGTTATAAATTTTGCCTTGATTTATTATTATACTTCCTGTTCCTGATGTCACTTAAAGTGTATCCCATGCTCACTTTAACAACTTTATCAAAACATTTATTTGAAAAATATCATATGGATTGGCCAGATAATACAGCATGCATACAAATGATGTTAGTATAAACAATACAATGTATAGTATCAAATGTACAACCACTCTGTTGAAGAAGAGTAAGAATTTTGATTATTGGTTTATATCAGAGGCTTTATTAATTACCAAGTAGAAAGCATTGATACAAAGAATGAGAGATCAAAGACAACCATTCCTAACATACTATCAGATTGACTGTTTAGTCAACCTAATAGGTTTATAGCCATTTTATCTAATCCCATTCCGTCTAACAAAATGTACAATTGTCCTATTTCGTCTGAAAACTAAAATGATTTAAATAACAGTAATTACAAAGATACCTGATGGCTATACGCACTATAAAGTTCTTGTAACGTATAGTCTCCTGCTTCATGCTTTTTCTTAATAGGTTTCTGTTCATCAATGCTACTAGGGAGAGGAGGCAACCTTTCATGACCTTTTCTGTAAAGGCTAGAGG
Organism: Xestospongia muta; assembly: GCA_963693285.1. Lineage (NCBI taxonomy): Eukaryota > Metazoa > Porifera > Demospongiae > Haplosclerida > Petrosiidae > Xestospongia > Xestospongia muta. The sequence goes on from OY848917.1 coordinate 5,185,123, forward strand.
ATATTGAAGAAAAAGTTGGCATGATAGAAGCAATGCTTTCTTGATCTTCATACTGGGCAACATCCTGCAGAGCTTTGTGGTATATTTGAGGAATTGGAGTTGTTCTTCTCTTGCTCTTTTTTCATTTTGTCTTTGATCAACTTCCCTACTGTCTATGAATTAAAATAAATAATAAAGTGGAAAAATGAAGTAAAAATAAAGAGTGTGCAAATCATTGAACAAAAGCTACCAAGCTGTACAGCTACATTATTGTTTTCAACAAGTCTACAAATTATCCATAGCTATATAGTAATACGTTTCATTGCTTTCTTAGGTCTGATTCCAGTGACGAATCTGGAACGAAGTCTAGGTCGAAAGCAGTGGTGGCAGATCAGATTCTTCAAATAACAGCACCTTCATTTCATCAGTACAGTTATAGTTCTTTCTGATTAATTCTATTTTTCTTCCATGACACATTGTCTATGGTTCATTATGTATCTAACACCAATAGTCTCTAGTTATAATTATTAACTCTCTCTGTGATGACACACTCATTATAAAATGGCTTTCTCATGATAATCAGCAGCAAAGATTTGATGAATATGTTGGAACGTTCTTCAAGAATACATTATGTCATCTACCTCATTCAATTACAATCCTTTATTCTCTCATCCTCTGTATCTCACTATCTTTAGCAAAATACATTTGTAAAAGAATAGTTTAGTAGAAAGTATTGCATTGTGTTATATTCAGCTTTTGATTTGTAGGGAAAGATTTCATGGAATTAAATCGCCACTTAACAGTTTGTTTCCTTCTCATTTTTCATCCTTATCACAATGAACATGATAGTATATATGTTATAGTATCTACTATATCAAGACAGTATGTCATTCATATTTGTGGAAATAAAATTTGATTTACCACTTCCTTATTACCTGTATGGTAATGGTGTTCTACTTCATTAAGATAGAGTATTTTAAATATCGTGTACAATGTTGATTTTATATACCTGCTACCCTTAAGATAATGCATATGGCTATTTAGTATGCTCTTTTATTTTCAAAATAATTCATTGTAATTCTTCCTACTCACCAACACTTTTACCTTGTTAAGTAACATACTACTGCTCTTGTTATTCCTGGTCAAATTATGTAGCAATTATTTGATGCAAACTGAAAGTAAACAACATATGTTGTTTTCATTCCTAACATACTATCATATTGATAATCAGTCATTCTTAGAGTATGTTAGAAATGTAAACATGGATGTTGTTTACATTCTCTAATGCTTTATATCACTGCTTTATTGAAGCCTCTAATGTAAATTAAAAATTGAATTTCCTACTCTTCTTATTTCTACAAATAATGGATTAACTATATCTTTGGATGTTTTTAGGAGAGTAAGTCAAACGTTGTTCCTGGAAACAAGTCAGATTCTAACTCTCATGTGCTACCTGTGTTCTAATGATTCATATCATCTTCACTTAAGTAGAGTCCTCGTTCTCTTATTCTTTGTATCTCACTATCTTTAGAATAGAATGGTTAGTGAGATACATCTACTACAGCTGACATGATGAGCAGAAGTAGTTCATAAGTTGTTGCTGACTAAAGCATTAAATTAATACTATACTCCTACTTGCTACAGGACGTACTTTAATATTTTTATTGGATAATGAATAATATTATCTAGTCTTTGTGTTAATGTGCTTTTGATCATTTCTCAGTGATAGTAATTTCTCTCTAATCTGTCTCACTGTTGTTTTATTAATAGTCTAGTTCATTGAATATCAGGTATGGGTGCTGAATGGAGGAATGATTTGTTTGGTTGCTTTGATGACTGCACAATTTGTAAGACTTTAAATGTCATTTTTTTTAAATACCAGTACAAGACGTTTAGGTCTACTCTCATTTTTTTGCCCTTGTGTCCAATTTGGACAGAATGCAGAGGCCTTAGGAGAGAACTGTTTCATGTTTGCTCTGTCACTGCTTGTTCCATATCTTGGAATCTACTGTCGAACAGTAGTCAGAGGAAGAATCAGAGAGCAAAAAGGAATTGAAGGATCTTGCTTCAAGGATTTCTTATTTACATGGTGCTGTGGTCCATGTACATTAGCTCAAGAAGGACAGGTATTTGCTCCAATAATTGGTATTTCCACTGTCTTTCTCATCTCTAGGAGCTGAGAGAACCAGGAAATCAAGCCATGGTTAGGGAATAGATTGATTACATAGTTAAGAGAGGTTTAGTTGTATCAGACTTTAATGTGTAAATCTTATACATATACAGTCTTAAACTTTTTATATTTTGTAAAGTGGATAATGCATTTAATTCTTAAGAGCGAATTGTCTTTGCATTTCTTTGGAACTATACGTATTTTAGTTGAGAGTGTACACGCATACATGAAATATTAAATTATGACGTTAACATTGGGTGGAGCTGGATTATTAAGCTATCTCTGAAACTTCTTTTAAATTGTTTAATGAATGCTTTATCACAGTTTATCTCTCTTCTGGACCTTTACTGTCGTACTATTTTGAGAGAAAAGAAGGACAATTGATGGTATTGCTTAAATGATCTTTTATATCATTGTTTTTGCTGATAATCATGTGCTTTGGCTCAAGAAGCAAGATATGTAATGTGGCACTTACCATACTGCCAATTTATGGAATGTGCTGACCTAACTAGGCGTGTCATTATACCAAGCAACTTATCAAACAGATTTGACATGGTAATAGAATATTCAACTGATGTAGTAAGCTATAATATGTATTGTGTGATATCTGATTATTATACACATAATTTCATTAAATTGTGAGTACACTACTAGTATTCTAGTAATATACATGTATACTGAAGTTAGATTCCAAGAAGATATAAAGAGAATTGACTATGACTCTGTTTGCGAATAACTGTCATAAGTCACTATTCACTGTCAACATTCGATTTATACTATATAGTGGGCGTGACAAATACTTATTTTCTATTGACATGAATGCCCTAGTCTAAGCACTATTAAAACAAACATTCATTTAATACCAGCAGCTTGTCTTTGGCTTTGATCTCAAATAGTTTGGTTGGCTTCATAATTTTCCAAGACATTTGTGTATGTGTCATATACATGTACTAAGTCATTTATCTGTTATAATTGAAAGTTTGTTCTCTTCTGGCAGCTAGCTGGCATTTTTTAATTGATTCATTGTTCTAGTCACTATTAAGCTATAAATCCACTAGGATTTTTGATGTAAATTATTACGTCATTTAACTTTCAACAACATTTTAATGTTTACTTGTCAGTTCTTGTTAATTAGTGGTGTAAGCTAGGATTTTTAATTATCTGAAGTGTTATGTCAATAAAAAGTGTTCGTCCAACACAAAAAATAATAATATAGTATTTACAAAAAGGTACTCAAAGAGTGGAGATTGTGACATAGTTGTGTGAGCAGGTGTTTATAAGTATCTATTCCTAAGAAATCTAATCAGTGAGCATGTAAGTTAGTTTGTTTATTCTATAACTTAATATTTGAAGTATTTTATTTTAAATACAAATAATCAAAACTTTTAAAGTCACTTAACAGTGATTCAATTATCACAAAGGTATTTAATGTGATAAGAAAAATCAGTAGTTCCAAATTAATGTCCAAATCAACGTTATTACTTCAAGCATTTTAAATGCATATAAAGTATTTAATTAACATGTTTTTCATAGAATCCACAGGGTGAGGATGTGTGATTGTTTCTGAGAAACAATCTAGCCTTAAAGAATGAAGCTAAATAAATACTACTAATCAGGCTGCTATAAGTGAAATAGTGAAGTTATCACTTGAAATAAGGTGAAATGTCATATTATATTGATTGAAAACCACAGAGTTTCTTTTTTGTTACTTTATCCATTTCTTGAATGGAGATTTGGAAGACGTGTGTTTATCTATTTATAATGTATTAAAGATAATAAGTTTCCAATGGCAGTAATTAATATATATATATATATATATATATATATATATATATATATATATATAATTATGTATATATACAAACAATGGATAGATATATATCTATTAAACATGTTACTATTTATCCACTTCTTTCAACTGCTTTATACGTGATTGATGATTTGGGTAGATCTAGGGAAACTCTCAGTTGAGATTTCAGTACATAGACACATGGCAACATCAATGGCCTCCTCAATTGTGAAGTGGATAATGCATTTTACTTTATGTTTGCAATTGTTGGGAACTGCATGATATATCTTATCAAACAATATAGCAAACAAAAAATGAACTGTCCTATAAGAAAAGAATATAAATGCTGTCAACACGCAGCATTTTGTGTCTAAATATCAATACCACAAGATATTACTATTTACCTAATGCAATTACTATATACAAATTGTTTCAACAAAAATAAATGAAATGTGTTAATCTGAATAATCCTCAAGCAGAGGCTCCCTATATTCTTTATTCCATCTCTCTGTATCATTATCCAAAACAACGTTGACATCATCTAAATGGATTTGTCCTATGTGTGTAACTTTAAACCACAGATTCTTCATAATCTTCATCAAAGGATTACACATTTTCATAAACATTCTAAACCTCTTCATATATCCCAAGACATGATATCCAATCAACAACAACAATACAAAAAGTATCAGTGACATGAAGACACTAGCATATGGTGCTGATTTTGATATCTTCCCTTGAAGCTGAAAGTAAAGAGCTGTAAATTCCATCAGCACTAAATTAACCAATATAAATCCCTCTACAACATTCACTAAATGACCTCGAAAAGGCTTACAGTAAATTTGTATAAATGTAAATGGAGCCAATAGCATAATATGAAGACATAGTAGAAGAGAAGGATCCTTACCTCGTAATAAAGCATAGCTGATATAAGCACACACCAATAGCCACAGACGAGCACCAAACCACCATCCCCAACCTTCTCTATAGCGTCCTTGATAGGCATCAAGAAAATTACGACGACGTCTAATACACCTAACTCTCAGAGCCAATGAACCACAAGTTGTCCATAGAAGAAAAGGAATTAAGTAGATTAAAGTTACTCCAAAGGCTACACTGAACAGAATGATATGCCCAGTGTCTTTCCAATACTTAACATTGCCATCAATGTACCATACAGTATGGTCACCTTGTGGTGTTTGGATGGATACTGGTGTGAAGATATCTATAACTGTGAGTAACAGTTTAGCAAATGACATGTAAAATAAAGTAGCAAGAACTTGTACTGAAGAGTAAGAAGTTAAGTTTGCAATTCGAGTAGAGAATCTGCTCAATAAAACAAGAACTACTACAATTAGCCACAAGTAGACAGGGAAAACAAACTGGAGAGCTGTCTTGTATAGAGCTGTCATTCCTTTAAAAAAACATACCCCAAATCCCAAATTGAGATTGAGTAATGAGAAAACTATGTTTAATATGTGTCCATACATGTGACTTTCTGTGAGGGAATCTCGAAGACTAACTTCTGTCATATTAGCAAAGAAGACTATTCCTCCTAATACCTTACTAGAAATGGTGATACTAAGACAAAACAAGATTAAAATGGCTGCTATTCCTACAACTACAAATGCAATAATGAGAAACAAAAACAAGTTTGAGTGACAACGCTCACAGTCATCAGATCCTAAAACAATGCTGTAACCCTCAACACAATCTCCACAAAGTGTTCCTCTCCTGTTTGGATGACATATGTAGTCTTTTTGTGTCATATCAATATCAGTGAGATCGCTATTACAATATCCTGTAGGACAAACAGAAGCAAAACCATAGCTGTGATTTTGAATATATCCAAGCCACTTTCCACTTGAAATTGTTATACTTGTAGTATCAATGTTACATATCTTGGCTATCTTTTGGTTAGTAATGAAAGAGTCACATGTACAAATTCCATGAGAAATAGAGAAACCAACAGGACAAGGCATCATTAAGATAGGAACGATCATTTGAATTGATCCTTCAAGAACAGTAAAATGCAAATTTTGTATTGTTTTTTTATGAAAATATGGCCCACTTAACAGTTTAAATTTTACAATTGTGCATGGAAATTCATGTAACAATTGCTCTTCCTTACTAAGAATCAACTTTATTTTCTTGATGTTAACAATGTTAATGTCAAAGTACATGAACAATTTCGCTAGTGTTGGTTGTCCCTGAAAGTCCATTGCTACGATTGAAAGTTTAATTAACTTTCCAGGATAGGTATGAATTTTGTGGTTAGTGTTATTGTTCATAACTTGACCAGTTCTTAGATCACACAGTTGTAAACCTGTAGGTGGTGATGATATTTTATTCAAATATTTATGTAGAGGATACATGTGCTCCAATTTGCAATGTTGTAGTCCATCTGAATAAACAAGATATAGACCTTTCAGTTTAATTGGAGGAAAATCAATCGTTATGTTGTGAGTAGCATTTGGTTGAAATATTAGAGGACAATCTGTGTAGACACTATATGGTTGTCCAAGTGCTGTTATTGCACCTGCTGGTGGAAAATTATTTTTACCCTCAAATCGTATGAAGGCAGGTGCCTGGAATGTAACATGTGATAGTGATTCAAGACGAATGATGGAACTAATTTTAGTCAAATTGTGCAAAAAAAACACTTTTCCTTGTATGAATAGATCACTATTCACTACAACTAGTACTGGTTGATTATTATGATAGAAATGATTACCAAACGTCTGTTGCTTTATAGAAATTGAGTCAATATTGTGGAACTCAAATATCGATCCAATAATAACATCATAAACTTTCTTATCTAGTGAGTATAACTGCCTATGATTTCTTACATAAATATCTGAGAGTAGTACAGAAATATTGTAACTATCATCAGTCAATGGAACATGTTTATTAGCTTCAATATACAGTGAAGATCCACCAAATGTTGCTTCATTATAGAACCATATTGTTTCAATAAAATATATTGTTGCAACAACAGGAGAAGCATGAGATAGTTGAATAAATACAGCACCTCCATAGTAACCACTTGTATTGTTTAAAAATTTTATTTGATTGAAAGTTATTGTCAAGCTGGTTTCAATTGTTGGAATAGTACGAGTGATAACATATATTGCAACACCACCACCTCTAGCTCTGTATGAACCTGTAACTGAGTTACTGTAAAAGTTGACTATTGATGGAGTAGTGTTAAATATTAGATTAGGTATAGTTGGAGACATTGTATTGAAGAATAATACCAAACACCCACCAGCTATATTACCACTATTACTACTCACATTATTAGACTCCAATATAACATGTCCATATTTATATGAAGACCCAATGAATAATATAGTCAGTCCTCCAGCACCAAATACTGGTACTTGCTGTACACCAAACTGAAGAATGTCAATTGGATTTTGTCCCCACAAATACTGATTGACATTCCTTGATATTGTTGAGCTCTTAATTAAAAGGGATTGACCACTCTGCAGCTTATCAGACTCATCAATAAACAGAAAGAGTAATCCACTGCCAGAACAAAATGGGCTAACCAATTTGAGTTGCTGTGATGTACAAACAATAGAATCAGTCACTGTAATGTTATAGAAAAGAGTCTCTCCATGTACATCAATAGAAATTATAGCATATCCATAATATCCTCCATCAATAGATACATTAGATACATGTAGTTCATTACAATGATGAAGTAGCAAGACAGCAGATAGTCCTATTGGAAAATAAAGCCATGTGTTATTAGAAGTAATAGCTGTGTTTAATATGCCACCACATTGATGGATATGAAGGTTGTACAAGTATAGTCCAGATATGTTTATAAAACCAATCCCTCTAGTAGGAACAATCTCATTGTGGCAGATAATGTGAGCAGGTTTGACAGAACTATTGCTGGCAATTGTTATGTTGTTGATATTTTTAACCAGACAGAAGGGTCCAGGTACAAGGTAGTGAGGTACAGCAGTTGAGAGAATGAGGACAGTATCTGAGTTAAGGAGTAAGGAACCATTGCTGCATAAATAATACTGAAGTGTCTTAGAATCAGATTCATTTCCATGAAGATGAATGACATACTCTCCTGACACAATAGATGCTGTAAGAAGTAACATATATACCAGCACATCCATTGTGAAAAGGACGAAAAATGCGAAGAAAAAGTTACTTATACACAGTCAGTCTGTGCACGGTCAAAACAAGTTGTTATTTTTCAAAAAGCGTATATACAACTATAATGGCAAGAACTCTATTACGTGTCACCTGGCAGCTACAGCTACGTAACGGAAGTAGACAAAGGTTAATTACCACATGTTCACACGTTATAATTGCCATAAATACCAACATTGAAAAGACACGGTGTAATTGGAGAGAAATGTGATTCAATACAGCTATTAATTTGCTATTCTCTTTTTTGTATTTTAATTTTGTATTTTTTTCTCTTTTAAAATGATGTTAAACCTTAAGAGTTTATGGCTTAGGAAACAGTTTTAATTGTTTCTTTTTATCAAGACTTCATCAAGGCTAATTTGCTATCTGCCTAAAGTGAAAACGACCATTGGCAGTGCAGTCTACCTAGACACAGTCCAATACATTTCATGTCAATTCTTTAAAAATCCACATAAGTTTAAATGTGAGAGATTGCAGTATATTCTTCTAAACAATTGCCTTTTTTAATACTCTATTCTTAAGATAGTGTGATAGAGAGGACAAGAAAACAAGGACTCTAATTTATATCAGAGGCTTCATTAGTTACCAAATAGAAAGCAGTGATACAATAGATGAGAGAATGTAGACAACATCTGTATTTACATTTCTAACATACTATAAGAATAACTGTTTAGACAGTATGTATGTTAGTTATGAAAACAACATATGATGTTTATTTTCAGTTTGCATCAAATAATTGAAGTTGATCTATTTGAGTAGGAATAACAAGACCAGTAGTATGTTACTTAACAAGGTATAAGTATTGGTGAAAGAAAAACAATGAAATGTCTTAAAATACAATAGCATACCAAATAGGCACATATATTATCTTAAAAGTATCAGATACATAAAGACAACATTGTACATCATATTTTAAATACTGTATTTGAATAAAGGAGAACACCATTAACATACAAGTTATAAGGAAGTGGTAAATCAAATTCATTTCCACAAACATGAATGACATACTGTCTTGATAGAGTAGATACTGTAGCATACATACTATCATGTTCATTGTGATAAGGATGAAAAATAAGAAGAAAGCAACCTGCCAATTACCTTTTTAATTCAATGAAATCTCGCACTTCAAATTCTAAAGCTGATTGTGACACATTCAATGTGAAAAAATAGCTGTTTAGTAGAAAGTATTGCAATGATTGCAAAACTTTCTAATAAACTGAACAACCGAGGTCAATCTTGAGAGCTGTTCAAATCCTGAGTAACACCATGGGGAGCAAATCAACCCATTGAGTGGAATTAGGTTGTGCTTTCAAAGCAGCTTTTAATTGGCAATGAAATCGCTCGACAATGCCATTTGCAATAGAGTGGTAAGCTGTTGTTTTGAGCGGAGTAGTACCTAAAAGTTCCATGAGTTCCTTCCACAAGGTAGATTCGAAGCAACATTCACAATCAGTGGTGACTGTCGAGAGCACTCCAAAATGTGAGATCCGTCCAATGACAAAGGCTCGGGCAACTGTAAGTGCAGTACTATCAGGGATATGAATGGCTTCAGGCCAACAAGTAAATTGATCAATGATTGTAACAAGATAAGCATAGCCTTAGGATGGTGATTAAGGTCCTACAATATCGAGGTGCACTTGCTCAAATTGATTGTTGGGAGTAGCAAAAGTTGAGAGTGGAGTTACAATGTGATGATGGATTTTAGATTGTTGACACTGAACACAGGATCTGGCCTATTTCCGTACATCAGAGTTGATGTTTAGCCAGGTAAAACGAGAAGTGATGACTCTCTGAGTGGCTCTAACTCCAGGATGTGAGAGTGAGTGTAAGGAATCAAATACTTGTCGTCGGTATGATGATGGAACAATCAGGCAAGGTACACTGGTAGACATATCACAAATGATTTTGCCATCAGATATAGAGATAGGACAAGCCTTGAGAGTCAGTGAAAATGAAGAAGTCTGTAGTTTGAGAATATTAGGGTCTTGCTGTTAAGCTATAGCCATCTCTTTAAAATCCATGGTGGATGGGTGTTCTTGAAGTACGGCATCAACTCCCATTCGTCAGAGTGTGTCAGCTGGTGTGTTGTTGGATCCTTTAATAAATCTGATGTCTGAAGTGAACTGAGAAATAAAGTCAAGGTGGAGGGTTTGATGAGGAGTATAGTGATTGGAATGTGATGACAAGGAGTATGTCAAAGGCTTGTGGTCTGTCAAGATGTGGAAGACGCGGCCTTCAACAAAATGTCGGAAAAACTTGATAGACAAATATACTGCCAGTAGTTCTCGGTCAAAGGTGTTATACTTAGTTTTTAGATGGTTTCAACTTCTCTGAGAAATAGGATATCAGTTGCCAGTGATCCCCAATGTGTTATTGGAGGACAGCTCCAACTGCTTTGTCAGAAGCGTCAGTCAATATACATGTCGGGGCATTGGATTTGGATGCACTTAAAGAGTGGCGTCTGCAAGTGTGTCTTTGATTGTTTGAAAGGCTTTGGTGGCATTAGTGTTCCATTGTAGTTCTTGAGTTTTGGTTTTGGTGGAGGAAAGAAGGTCATTTAGTGGATGAAGAATAACGGCACATTTTGGAAAAAATTTATGATAAAAGTTCACTAGTCCCAAAAATTCTCGAACTTTGCTTTGAGATGTTGGCTGGGGGAAATCTCTGATGACAGAAACTTTGTCCTCCAATGGTTGAATGCCCTGACCAGTGATTTTGTGTCCAAGAAAGTTAAGTTGAGGAACACAAAATTCACATTTGTCTGGATTGATAATTATACCATGTTCACTGAGGCGTTGAAAGACTGCTTGAAGATGCTCTTCATGTTCTTCAGCATTGGCACTTGCAACTAAGACATCATCAATGTTAGCATAACAAGAGTGGAGGCCGCGAAGGACCTGATCGATAAATTGTTGAAAGGTCTGGGCAGCATTACGAAGTCCAAATGGCATGGGAACAAATTCAAAAATCCGAATGGAGTTGTGATGGTGTTTTTAGGTATAACAGCTGGCTCCACTGGAATTTGGTGGAATGCTCTAATGAGATCGAGTTTAGAAAAGATGGTAGCTCCATGGAGAGATACAGTGAAATCCTGTATATGCAGAATGGGATAGCGGTCAGGGACAGTGATATTGTTTAATGCTCGGTAATCACCACAAGGGCACCAGTCTCCAGAAGACTTCATGGGGACCACAGTCAAACATTGTACATCATATTTAAAACACTGTTGGTATCTGAGTGAATGAGTGGAAACCATCGTCACACAAGTAATAATGAAAAGAGACAGTATTTAGAAGATAGATTTAGTTGGTCTATGAGTCAAATAAATGTGGCAAAGGTAAGTAATGAATGGTTAAGGCATGTACTCTAGAAATTGTGGAGTTCATTGATCACATCATGTAAATCAGGTATACTATAAATTGCCTAATAGTAAGGATCTGGTTATAGGCAGAGGGTGAAAACTATCCGGACAGCATGACAAACTTTAATACCTACCCCAGTACCAACTAGATTATTGTACCATCAAATGTTAAAGTCATCATTTAAATTGACTATAGCTAAGAAAAAAAAACAAAGTTCTCAAACTTCTAAAGTCTTAGGAGAACAAATATACAAGGATTTCATGTTTATGCTTACACTGATCAGGTGATTTAGGCCAATGAGTAATTTTTACAGGATAAAAGGATAAATTGCATGCTTATAATGACTCAATCTAAAGTAATGCTGTATTGATATTAACTCGTTCATTGAAAGTGTTATAAATTTTGCCTTGATTTATTATTATACTTCCTGTTCCTGATGTCACTTAAAGTGTACCCCATGCTCACTTTAACAACTTTATCAAAACATTTATTTGAAAAATATCATATGGATTGGCCAGATAATACAGCATGCATACAAATGATGTTAGTATAAACAATACAATGTATAGTATCAAATGTACAACCACTCTGTTGAAGAAGAGTAAGAATTTTGATTATTGGTTTATATCAGAGGCTTTATTAATTACCAAGTAGAAAGCATTGATACAAAGAATGAGAGATCTAAGACAACCATTCCTAACATACTATCAAATTGACTGTTTAGTCAACCTGATAGGTTTATAGCCATTTTATCTAATCCCATTCCGTCTAACAAAATGTACAATTGTCCCATTTCGTTTAAAAACTAAAATGATTTAAATAACACTAATTACAAAGATACCTGATGGCTATACGCACTATGAAGTTCTTGTAACGTATAGTCTCCTGCTTCATGCTTTTCCTTAATAGGTTTCTGTTCATCAAAGCTACTAGGGAGAGGAGGCAACCTTTCATGACCTTTTCTGTAAAGGCTAGAGGATATTGAAGAAAAAGTTGGCATGATAGAAGCAATGCTTTCTTGATCTTCATACTGGGCAACATCCTGCAGAGCTTTGTGGTATATTTGAGGAATTGGAGTTGTTCTTCTCTTGCTCTTTTTTTCATTTTGTCTTTGATCAACTTCCCTACTGTCTATGAATTAAAATAAATAATAAAGTGGAAAAATGAAGTAAAAATAAAGAGTGTGCAAATCATTGAACAAAAGCTACCAAGCTGTACAGCTACATTATTGTTTTCAACAAGCCTACAAATTATTCATAGCTACATAGTAATACGTTTCATTGCTTTCTTAGGTCTGATTCCAGTGACGAATCTGGAACGAAGTCTAGGTCGAAAGCAGTGGTGGCAGTTCGGATTCTTCAAATAACAGCACCTTCATTTCATCAGTACAGTTATAGTTCTTTCTGATTAATTCTATTTTTCTTCCATGACACATTGTCTATGGTTCATTATGTATCTAACACCAATAGTCTCTAGTTATAATTATTAACTCTCCCTGTGATGACACACTCATTATAAAATGGCTTTCTCATGATAATCAGCAGCAAAGATTTGATGAATATGTTGGAACGTTCTTCAAGAATACATTATGTCATCCACCTCATTCAATTACAATCCTTTATTCTCTCATCCTCTGTATCTCACTATCTTTAGCAAAATACATTCGTAAAAGAATAGTTTAGTAGAAAGTATTGCATTGTGTTATATTCAGCTTTTGATTTGTAGGGCAAGATTTCATGGAACTAAATAGCCACTTAACAGTTTGTTTCCTTTCTTATTTTTCATCCTTATCACAATGAACATGATAGTATGTATGTTATAGTATCTACTATATCAAGACAGTATGTCATTCATATTTGTGGAAATAAAATTTGATTTACCACTTCCTTATTACCTGTATGGTAATGGTGTTCTACTTCATTAAGATAGAGTATTTTAAATATCGTGTACAATGTTGATTTTATATACCTGCTACCCTTAAGATAATGCATATGGCTATTTAGTATGCTCTTTTATTTTCAAAATAATTCATTGTAATTCTTCCTACTCACCAACACTTTTACCTTGTTAAGTAACATACTACTGCTCTTGTTATTCCTGGTCAAATTATGTAGCAATTATTTGATGCAAACTGAAAGTAAACATCATATGTTGTTTTCATTCCTAACATACTATCATATTGATAATCAGTCATTCTTAGAGTATGTTAGAAATGTAAACACGGATGTTGTTTACATTCTCTAATGCTTTATATCACTGCTTTATTGAAGCCTCTAATGTAAATTAAAAATTGAAATTTCTACTCTTCTTATTTCTACAAATAATGGATTAACTATATCTTTGGATGTTTTTAGGAGAGTAAGTCAAACGTTGTTCCTGGAAACAAGTCAGATTCTAACTCTCATGTGCTACCTGTGTTCTAATGATTCATATCATCTTCACTTAAGTAGAGTCCTCGTTCTCTTATTCTTTGTATCTCACTATCTTTAGAATAGAATGGTTAGTGAGATACATCTACTACAGCTGACATGATGAGTAGAAGTAGTTCATAAGTTATTGCTGACTAAAGCATTAAATTAATACTATACTCCTACTTGCTACAGGACGTACTTTAATATTTTTATTGGATAATGAATAATATTATCTAGTCTTTGTGTTAATGTGCTTTTGATCATTTCTCAGTGATAGTAATTTCTCTCTAATCTGTCTCACTGTTGTTTTATTAATAGTCTAGTTCATTGAATATCAGATATGGGTGCTGAATGGAGGAATGATTTGTTTGGTTGCTTTGACGACTGCACAATTTGTAAGACTTTAAATGTCATTTTCTTTTAAATACCAGTACAAAACGTTTAGGTCTACTCTCATTTTTTTGCCCTTGTGTTCAATTCGGACAGAATGCAGAGGCCTTAGGAGAGAACTGTTTCATGTTTGCTCTGTCACTGCTTGTTCCATATCTGGGAATCTACTGTCGAACAGTAGTCAGAGGAAGAATCAGAGAGCAAAAAGGAATTGAAGGATCTTGCTTCAAGGATTTCTTATTTACATGGTGCTGTGGTCCATGTACATTAGCTCAAGAAGGACAGGTATTTGCTCCAATAATTGGTATTTCCACTGTCTTTCTCATCTCTAGGAGCTGAGAGAACCAGGAAATCAAGCCATGGTTCGGGAATAGATTGATTACATAGTTAAGAGAGGTTTAGTTGTATCAGACTTTAATGTGTAAATCTTATGCATATACAGTCTTAAACTTTTTATATTTTGTAAAGTGGATAATGCATTTAATTCTTAAGAGCGAATTGTCTTTGCATTTCTTTGGAACTAGACGTATTTTAGTTGAGAGTGTACACGCATACATGAAATATTAAATTATGACGTTAACGTTGGGTGGAGCTGGATTATTAAGCTATCTCTGAAACTTCTTTTAAATTGTTTAATGAATACTTTATCACAGTTAATCTCTCTTCTGGACCTTTACTGTCGTACAATTTTGAGAGAAAAGAAGGGCAATTGATGGTATTGCTTAAATGATCTTTTATATTATTGTTTTTGCTTATAATAATCATGTGCTTTGGCTCAAGAAGCAAGATATGCAATGTGGCACTTACCACACTGTCAATTTATGGAATGTGCTGACCTAGCTAGGCGTGTCATTATACCAAGTAACTTATCAAACAGATTTGACATGGTAATAGAATATTCAACTGATGTAGTAAGCTATAATATGTATTGTGTGATATCTGATTATTATACACATAATTTCATTAAATTGTGAGTACACTACTAGTATTCTAGTAATATACATGCATACTGAAGTTAGATTCCAAGAAAATATAAAGAGAATTGACTATGACTGTCTTTGCAAATAGCTGTCATAACTCACTGTCAGTATTCGATATATACTATCTAGTGGGTGTGACAAATACTTATTTTCTATTGACATGAATGCCCTAGTGTAAGCACTATTAAAACAAACATTCACTTAATACCAGCAGCTTGCCTTTGGCTTTGACCTCAAATAGTTTGGTTGGCTTCATAATTTTCCAAGACATTTGTGTATGTGTCATATACATGTACTAAGTCATTTATCTGTTATAATTGAAATCATGTTATTACACAATAACTAACTATATTGATTTAAATCAGTTTACACTAAAACTAGAACATATAGATATACATCTATACTAGCCAAGATTAACGTGGAAGTAGACAAAGGATTAGTTATTACACGCCCACACATTTGAATTGAAAAGAAGCAAATCCTTGGTGGTGTAATTGGAGAGGAAAATAATTCGATACAACCATTATTTTGCTTTTCCTATTTTTATATTTTCTTTTTTTTTAGAGTGTTGTCAGAGTTTAAAGTTTAGGTTTTAAGGAACATTTTCCCTTTTTTTCTTCGTCAAAACTTTGTTTGTTAATTTGCTGCCACCTACCTAAAGTGAAAAAAACAAATTGACAGTCTAATACATTTCACATCAACTATTTCAAAATCCACACAAGACTAAATGTGACACATTACAAATAAGAGAACAAGGACTCTACTTAAATTAAGTGAAGATGATATTAATCATTAGCATACAGGTAATGCATGAGAGTGTTAGAATCTGAATTGTTTCCAGGAACAGCATTTAACATACTGTCCTAAAAACATCCAAAGATATAGTTAATCCATTGTTTGTAGAAATAAGTAGAGTAGAAATTTCAATTATTAATTTATATTAGAGGCTTCATTAATTATCAAATAGAAAGCAGTGATATAAAGCATTAGAGAATGTAGACAACATCTGTGTCTACATCCTAACATACTCTCAGAATGACTGTTTAGCAATATGATAGTATGTTAGGAGTGAAAACAGTTTGTAAGGGGACTGTGGCTGATTCAATAATTTGAATTGCAAGTTTCTTCATAAAGTATTCTTTATTTCAATCTACAGAGACTTTATAATACAGTAATACACTAACTTTATCTTCTGCTTATGGTACATATTATATTCAGCCCATGTTTGTTTGTGCATGCTTCATTATGGTATTGATTTTGCATTATCTGTTCAGTTTCAGTTTTTTCTTTTTCCAATCTTGTATAAACTATATTTGTAGCCAGTCTTGTTTCTTTTTTTCACTTGTCTCCTTTTATAATTACTCTCTATAGTGTTCTGTATGCCTTGTTTTCATTGTTTCTTGTCTCCTTTCAAAATGTTTTCTTTTCTAAAATGTTCACCTAGTCCTTGTCTCCTGTTACTACTCAGTTTATACACATATACCATAAGCCTCTTTCTCTCTTCCTCTCTCTCTCTCATGCCCACACTCTTGCTCTCTCTTTTTGCTTCTTTCTCATCTTGTCTAAAATGTCTGCTTAGTCTTTGTCTCATTTATATGCCCTGCAACTAAAGATAGATGAGAGATATTGTAATACGTTAACTCTTTAATTTAGTAGTACATATATTGAAACGAGTTCATTATAATATTATTTGTAAGTATGTCCTCATTAGAGCATGGTGCTATATTAATGTCAACATTTTGCGGTATAGAAATTTTACTATTGCTATAAATAAAGTGAATAACTTTGCCTTATATCTAATTGGTCAATACATATGTAACATTACAATTGATATACATGCATGTTTGTTAATACCAAATACACAAATTCATATATATTGCTATGATCACTTCCAAACTAAGCAACCAATTTGAAAAAGTATAAGATCTAGGTATAAGTGATCGCTAAAAAGCAAACAATACTAATATATATAGGGCTATATTAGTGTCAAAATTATGCGGTATAGAAATTTTACTTGGTAGTGTATATACCGCATCGTCTAAGGGGCGTGGTGTACATACCATCGAAACAAAACAATCAAAATCAGGAACCCAAACCCAATTGGAAACATCTCCCTGAAGCTCGATTCTAAGAGACGGCTCGTGGTACTTGCGCTCCGAGTTTTATTAAGTAACAGCAAAAGCCAGCAAGAAATAGCGCTGGAACTCATCACAAATCAGCCATCTTTAATTAGCGTCGCCACGCTTCTTAGACGATGCGGTTCCAAGTAAAATTTCTATACCGTATAATTTTGACACTAATAAAGCGCCATAATAGTAGACATAATATCTATACTCTTTGCGGAGCTAGCATGATAATATGCCTAATTTAGTGTGAATGTAGATATGTTTTCGATTAGAAAAATATTTCTATGACCATATTAGAATGTAGTTAGAAAATGAAGGAATAGCATGTGATAATAGTAAAAGTAATTACTAATGAAAGATATTTTACATTATATTCATGACACATTTCAGTGTGTGTGATATGAACTATAGATAATAACTGAAGCATGAAGGTAATGGAAGACACTAGTATATATTCTTGTAATGGGCAAGGTGATATATAATCACTGTGAATAAAAGTTACGTAAATGTGGAAGTGTACATCCACATACATGTATGATATGTGTGTATACCTTAACCTTCCTCATTTTTTATATCCTTCACTCTAGCTATTTTCTGCTTTATTGAAATTTATAGGCAACATAAGATTGTTATTTTGTATGGTAAAATAGCACTGCAGTGTTGATGTCAAAGGCTTGCATGAGCCAGTCATTACTAAATGGTATGTTCATTATTAGGCGATATGCTTATTTGATAGTATTGCATCCAACGAAATGCTTCTCGTGGCCGATATTTTGTAATGCAAAATCTATATTCTTTGATCGTAAATTCCGGTGGTTAGCATTTTAATTTTTAACCCCTCCTTTTCTGTGTTACGCCCAAAATATAGTACAATTCTCTGTAATATAGACTGTACAGTTATATAATTATTCTTCATAATCAAATCATGCTCTTAAAATGTGTGGATCAAGGCAAGTGTCTTTAAATTTTGTATACTATAATGTTTTCGTCCTTATTAGGAGAATTTGGTCTGGGATATAAAACTAATTTATTTTCGCAATATGAATTACCTATTGCTATAGCTGTCAAGACATTCAATGGTTTGTTATTAATTAACATTATTTTTTAAATTATTGAAACCCTTTTAGCCATACAAGATATTGATTGAGAGGTAGTCTGGTGTTGCCAACCCTTCGTTAAGAGAGAAAGGGTCTTGGGACAAGTGCATATAAGACTTGTACAGTCTGCAAAAGTCTTCCAGGCCCCAGAAATGCCTTGTGCACTTATGCAGCCCTCCTTAACGCTTAATACCTGTTCTATGCGAGTCAACAATGGCTAATAAAGTTGTAGAAGCTGCTCAAAACTCTGTTCTTAAAGCAGTATGTAAAGCAAGGCAGTACTAGTTAGTCAAAGATAGTCTATGCTTCTATTTATTCAAAAGACAACCAGTGCATATCACAACAGTCATTTTGCATTTTTCATTTCCTTAACATGTACTCAGGTCTACATATGTCTACACGTACCTGCTGTACAAGTCCTATATCTGCTTGTCACCAGACCCTTTCTCTCTTAGTGAAGTGTCAGCAACACCAGACTAGCTAAGTGCCTCAAAATGAAGAGACCTACCCACTCCAATTAATATAATGACACTTATTCGAGTCTGTCTTGATGCTGGCCCAATTCCATTTATTATACTTCCAGTAATGGCAGGTATGTATGATTACTTTTAAATTAATATATTTTATCGTCCATTCATGCATAGTATGAAAGACAATAACACAGACAAATTATTATTGAATTATAAATAATTTAACTGTTTCTGGTAACGTTTGTGTGCTTGGCAATCTTATGATTGTTTTGAATGATGTGGTATGTATAGGCGTGTGTTTGTTTTCATAATTTTAAGTATTAGCTAAAAACAAATTTAAGTTACTTCTCACATACTAATCCCCAGTGTACATCATCACCAATGCATTACATTTACATTGCCATGAAGTTGGGTATGACTGATCAGATCTTGCGCGCACACACACACACACACACACACACACACATGTATAGTATTTGAAAACAGTTCCTAGTAGCACTGTTCACATAGCTTCTATTAAACCTCCAGTCTTTATTACACTGGTAAATAACAGTAATATTATCAAATGAATGTTAGGCTTGATTGTAGTTTATTTATAGTCTTTCGACCTTAATTACACACATTTACTCTTACTTTCTTATAGGAGGAAGTCTATTAAACCAAAATAAGGTACTTTTGTAAAAACGGGAGTCGACAGGATAAAAGGGATAATCCTATGAAATGGATGTCAATTGATCAGAGTATTGATGATGGTATATTCTCACTGTGACATGGTAAGCTGTGCACAAAATAATTACTTTGTTTGGTATCTAGTTACTATAACCATAGTTTTGTTCAATTGTGTAACCAACCCACAATATTTTAATGGCTTTTAGAGTTTATATTTCAGATTTTAAAAGTTTACAGATTTGGAAATAATGATGTGACAAAGCTTGTGACCAACATGGTTGATGACCGTCGGTCACCTAATAAAGACTAGTAATGTTAATGAGATCCCTTGTACATCATCAAGAACATAGTCACATGTACTGAATGGTTGCCACAACACTACGTTGTGACTACTTTGTTATCATTACTGCCACTATGTCACAAAAAATTGTACATGGCAATTCCCATTAGCATAAGAAAATACCTAATTAACACATGATTGTTAACATTGTACCATATCAGAAAGAGACGATTACCACATGGTCACTTCAGTAGTTAATTTTAATGCTTTCAAGAGTTTTAATCCAGAACATAGAACATCTAACCAACCTTCCCCATACCCTGCCCTCTGTTCTTATAGTTGTAACCACACTGATTACATGGCAGTTTACGTAGTAAGCACTAAACACATGTCTAAGATAGTATGATAAAGTTAGATTCCCAGAGGATATTAACAATAAATATTGATGTTATATCAAATTAATTAATTTGGAAGTTATATTAGTGAATAAATATGAAAAATGGATAAATCGATGAAAGAATAAGTGGATTCATCGATAGATATTTACATGACAACACTACTACAAGTCATGTAAACATCTATCCATACTATAGCTGTATAAACATTTTATAATGTATATATATTATATATATATATGTGATATATACATTATATATAACATTATATAATGTATACATATTATATATACATGTATGATATATACATTATATATAACATTACATAATGTATATATTTTATATATACATATAATGATATATACATTATATATATATTACAATGTTGGAATAGTTCATCAGATGAGGGACCTACTCTCTCAGAGCTAGTGGTTACTATTAAGAACATGTTAACACCAATTGTTAACTATATTGACTTCAATCAGTTTATGCTAAAATGAGAAGAATAGTCTAATGACAAAGATATTAGCACTAAATTATATACCTGAATAGCATTGTGATGCTATATATCTATGGTATGTAACAGTTGCTTTTAAAATACTTATTGTGTGTGTATTTTGAATACATTTTGTAAATCGACAAGTCACAGAAGTTTGTTTGTAGTGTATATTTGTCTTTCTAATTTAATAGAGTAGTATTAAAATGATTTATAAGAGAAAAATTTATAAGAGCTTAAGAACACAATCTGTAAGTGTTTTATTTCCAATCAGTAGAATATTGTTGGCCTCTCTAATTCAAGATACATTGAGAATAATGACAATGTTTATAGTAGATGTTTTAGGTAGCCATCTGCAAACATTCATTGAACGTCATGTAATTAGGCTGTATTGCCAATTGGTTTATACAATGAGAGTGGTATGACAAGTATCTCTTAGTATATTCTTTGAACTATGACATTGATATGAATAGAGTTGTCATACTAAAACGTAATTGAATATTGAGTCATTTTAACAATATCTTGGTAACTATAGTGTCATCTGTGAATGTAGCTAGCAGCTACATGACTACCAATCAGTTAAATATGCTTTGTTGAAATGTTTTCCAATATTTCTTATTATTAGAAACCATATACAAGTTCATTTTTGACATAAAGTCAATATATGGGCTGATGCATATAATAGTGACATACATTACCCAAATTCAGACTTATTGGTCACATTCTATGTATCTTTCAATCGTCAACAAAGGTCACATACCACTTGCACAACATATGCATGGTGTTAACTAGTAAAATACATTCTACTATAGCTGGCATGATGAGTAGGAGAAGTAGTGTATACGCTGTTACTAAGCGAGACATTGTTATTCATTTTACAGTTTATACACTCCTACTCACTACCGGACATACTTAATATTCCCATTGGATCATGAATATTATTATCTTGAGCTCATATTATTGTGTTTGGTGTTGTCTTTCAGTCTTTGTAGTCTCTCTCTAACCTGTCCTGGTGTTGCTTTACTAATAGTTTAGTATAGTCTAGTTATTTGACAAGGAGTATCAGTATGGGTGAGTGGCAGAATGGTTTATTTGGTTGCTTTGGTGACTGCACAACTTGTAAGTATTTTAATGTTGTTTTGTTTCCATAATCTGTGCAAACTCTTATATAGGTCTCCTCTCATTTTTGTGTCCATGTGTCCAATTTGGACGCAATGCAGAGGCTTTAGGAGAGAGCTGCTTCATGTACGCTCTATCAATGTTTGTTCCTATTCTGGGACTCTACTGTCGAACAGTAGTCAGAGGAAGAATCAGAGAGCAAAAAGGAATTGAAGGATCTTGCTTCAAGGATCTCTTATGTTCATGGTGCTGTAGTCCATGTGCATTAGCTCAAGAAGGACAGGTATTTGCTCCAATAATTAGTATTCCTAATGTCTTTATCATCTCTAGGAGCTGCAAGGGCCAGGTAATCAAGCCATGATTCGTGAATAGATCGATTACAAAGTTAAGAGACCTTAAGTCGTACCTATCTCTAGTGTGCTAGTGTACATATAGTCTTATACATACAGTCTTTAAGTTTTTGAATTTTGTTTATCTGTTCTTCATTTTGTAAAGTGGATAATGCATTTTACATTTTAAACAAGATTTTGTCTTCATAATTGTTTGGAACTGGATGTTTTATTTTTGACTGTACATTGTATACATGCAATATTAAACTCTGACCTTGGGGTGGAACTGCACAGTCACTGAGCTATCTATCAAACTTCTTTTTAAAGTGAATACGTGATCAAATGAGTGGTCAATGACAGATTTTTGGCTTCTTTGGCGACTGTACAGCCTGTAAGATGTTACAAAACTCACTTTTGTTTATTTACCTTTTTTATGTACAGGTCTTCTCCCTTTTATATGTCCATGTATCTAATTTGGTTGAAATCCAAAGGCTGTTGATGCTTAATATATACTCTATCACTGTTTGTCCTGGTCCTTTACTGCTGCACTATTGAATAAGGATGAGTAAGTGTTGATGGGTCTTGCTTAAATGATGTTTTAAGGTACTGTTCTTGTGAATCACGAAGAAACACAGATATGTAGACTAAATAGGTACTTTAATAATACATTTACTCAATAATGTAGTCATTGTTTGTAGCATGCGTAACAAAGACTAAAGTAATGCTATTGACTGACCTCTCAGAATGTTCTGATCTATGTTTGTCATTATACCAATTAACCTATAAAATAGATTTGGCATGATAATAGAATATTCAATTGATGTAGTAAGCAATATACATGGTATGTATTGTGTGATATCCTGTTACTATACACATAATTTCATTAAACTGTGAGTACACTACTAGTATGCTAGTAATATACATGTATAGTAAGACTCCAAGAAGATATTAAAGAGAATGACTATCATGTGTTTACAAATAGTTGCCTTGGTTTTTATATTTTTCCAGGACATTAGTGCATGTGTCATATACAAGCAAGCCATTGAAATCATGTTTTGACACAATGGCTAACTATATTGATTTAAATCAGTTTACACTAAAACTAGAAAAATATATACAAATGACAAAGATGTATATGTTTCTGTTTCTTTTAAAATGCTATTGCGTGTGTACTTTAATGAAATCTTTTGTCATGTGCTATAATGTAAACTATAGTACTACAAGTATTCCTTAGATCATGTACATGACAATATTGTATCATGTAACCTGTATATTTTATATGATAGTCTCAGTTGGCTGAAAGATTAATAGTGAATGGTTTCTTTATATTATATGGAGTTAGCTGATAAGAGAGAACACAATCTGTATGTGTTTCATTTCCTGTTAATCAAGATAAATATACAGAAAATGAAGGATAATGAGAATGTTTGCTAGTAGTTAACATTGCTGTAGGTAGATGTCTGCAAACATTCATCGAACATCATGTAATTAGCCTGTATTGTGAATTAGTTTATATAATGAGAGTTGGATGACATTAAACAATTATTTGACATATTAATAGGGTTGTCATCATAAAGCATTATTTAGTGTTGTGTCATTTAGCCTTGTCTTGGTAACTATAGTATTATCTGTGACTGCCAATTAGTTAAACGTTCTTTCGATGAAATGTACATGTAACCTCACATTTCTTATTATTAGAAACCATATACCATTATAGTTGGCATACGATTAATATAGTTATGGGATGGGACATATAATAGCAACATATATTACCCAAGATGCAAAGATATTGATCATACGTTGTATGTATCTGTAGATATTTTAATCATCAGCAAAGGTCATGTACCTCTTGCGCAACACATGATGTTTGTTAGCTTGTAAGATGCATTTACTACACAGCTCTGCTAACATGATGAGTAGGTATAATTAGTATAGTGTATAAGCTGTAACAATTTTGATAAGGATACTACTGTTTGAATGAAATCTATATTCATATTTCTAACTGATGTCACTGAACATGTCCCATTAGATAATGGATAATTTTTTCTAGTGTTCATATGATCAAAGTTTTTGTCTAGGTTGTTAGTTTCTCTCTACCCTTCTTCCTGTCACTTTTTTAGCTTTAAGGACTGTTATGTATTAGTTATGTTTAGTTGACAGAAAATATTGTTTAGTTGCTGCATAACTTGTGAGGATTTTGAATATTGTTTTGCTTCAGCTACCTATACAAAAATATAAGGTCTACTCTCATTTTTCTATCCATGTGTCCAATTTGAATATGATGCTGTGATCCTAGGAGAGAATTACTTCACATATGCTCTTTCAATGTTTCTTCCCGTTCTGGAAATCAATCTTCGAACAGCAGACAGAGGAAGAATCAGAGAGTAAAAGTAATTGAAGGATCTTGCTTCAAGGATTTCTTATGTTCATGGTGCTGTAGTCCATGTCCATTAGCTCAGAAAGAACAAATATTTACTGTAAACTGTAATAGCTGCATATGTAGGTATTGCCACTATCTTTGTCATACGTATGGCTGTTCTAAAATCTTTTCAAAGGAAATGCATTATCCATTGTACAAAATGAAGCAAAGAACAACGAATGCAAATACTTCGAGACTATATATGTTTGAATCTATACTAGCACACTAGAGACTGGTACAACATAATGATAGTTTGTGTCTTCCCAAATTATCTATTGATTTCCCAGTTTACTAAATTTTATGCATTCGTTGCAATAGGCGTGGCATATGAATGCTATTGAACTCTGACTTTGGGTGTGATTTTACAAATTATCTTATCTAGCTTTCACTGAGCAGTCTCTTTTGAAATAACTCGGATCAAAATGAGTGGTCAATGGCAGAATGGTATCTTTGGCTGTTTTGGTGACTGTACAACCTGTAAGATGTTACAAAACCCACTTTTGTGATTTATCTTTTTTTGTACAGGTCTTCTCTCTTTTATATGCCCATGTATCCAATTTGGTCGAAATGCAGAGGCTGTGGGTGAGAATTGCTTAATGTATGCTCTATCACAGTTTGTCCCTATTCTGGACCTTTACTGCCGTACTGTTGTGAGAGGAAAGATCAGGCAACAAAAGGCAATTGATGGGTCTTGCTTAAATGATCTTATATGTCACTTTTTCTGTGAAGCATGTGCTTTGGCTCAAGAAGCACAGGTATATAGACTAAATAAGTATTTTTATAATATGCTTACTTAATAATTTAGTTGCTGTTAACCTAAATTATGATATATGCATGTATATAATACTTATTGTGTGTATTAGTATATACATTATAAAAATTGATTGGTTAAATTAACTAATACATGGTTATATAGGTTGTATATGCAAAATGTAGCATAATATTATTTTGATTACTAATGTACTATGAGATTGATGCTTTTGTAGCTACATAAACAGTAGTACATTAGTAATGAAAACAGTATTTTGATTACTTTTTCATAAGTTTGTAATTATAACCTGTATAACCGAATGATGGTTAAATCAACCATCATTTTTACAGTGTCAGTAGTTCATATAAATGGTAACTTTGAGGAGTGCATCCTTTGTTCCATATTGTATCTGCATGGACTAAGATGAACTTATCAGAAAATAATTTATCAGTTTTAATATTTCCATTAATTAAATTGTTCACAATGTATAAATTTTTATTTATTTACAGGAGCTTAAAGGTCCAAGTGGCCAGTCCATGGTTCGAGAATAGATTGTCACTTCAAAGACAGATGAACCATTACTATAAACAATCTATTGGTTATACTTAAATTCTTATATAGGCAGTATTCTTTTAGATTTGACATATTCCTTGTTTTGTGCATAGAGCCAGCCGACACTTTTATATGAATAATGTATATTTTTTAAATTAAAGTTTCACACAAAATAACCAATGACCTTTACAGGTAATTTGATGTTCCCAAAGGAAAATGAATGGTATTTAAATATGGGTGGTGTGAGGTCAATTTTTGGGTGAAACTGCATAGGCTTGTGAGACACACCCATTTAGTAGCAGTTTAATTCTTGCAGTAGTAAGTTCTGAAGTGTCTCCTCTCGCTTGTAACTTTTCTAAAGAACATATTGCACAATGGGTGAATGGCAGAATGGTCTTTTTGGTTGCTTTGGCGACTGTACAACCTGTAAGTAAATTATTTATACTGTGATATTTTCAAATGTAACCTTTTGTATAGGTCTTCTCTCCTTCTTCTGCCCATGCATCCAATTTGGACGCAATGCTGAGGCTCTTGGAGAGAACTGTGTCACGTATGCTCTCTCACAATTTGTTCCTTTGCTGGATCTTTATTGCCGATCAGTAATCAGGGGAAGGATCAGAGAGCAAAAGGGAATAGAAGGATCTTTCTTTAAGGATCTTTTACTTGCACTTTGCTGTGGTCCATGTACATTGGCTCAGGAAGCACTGGTATATATGTAAAACACATGTCTATAAATTACAGCAAGCAATCACATTTACTCATTTTTTGTTGTTGTTTAATTTTTTAGGAATTGGCTGGTCCTAGGGCTCAGTCAATGAGTCGTGAATAAGAAGTTTCTTATTATAATTTTACTTTGCAAGAAGGATTGTTATCTTTACTTCATTAATTGTACCTAAAGGACTTTCTGTTTAGTTTATTTATAAAGTCAGATTATGCTTTGATCTGCAGCAGATATACTTAGATTAATATGCTCAACTATAGGATCCTTTGATCTCTTATATTGCTAACTGTTTTTATGCCTAAATGTCTTCTTCGTATATTGTTTAAAAAGTTGTGTTGATAAAAATCGCAGAAAACGAAATAAATATTGGAAGGGCGTTTTACACCTATTTCTCAAATCTCAAATGACGATGAATAATTAATGTGCACGTGCAACAATCATAACGAGGGCGTGTTAGTTTTTCTCCTTTTAAGGTAAAAAGTCAGTTGTTACCAAAATTAATCTTACTAATAATAGTTTGAACAGCAGGAAATCATTGAGGGTTAATAGCAGACCTTTTAGTCGACAGACATCGCAGCAATTGGAAAGAAGTGCTAGTAAACTTAAGACATTTTAAAAAGCAACAATGTCCAGGGAATGGAGTAAAGGAATCTTCGGTTGCTTTGATGACTGTACTACCTGTAAATAATAAAGTTGTATGTTTTGGTGTTCTATTTTGAATTTGTAGGTCTACTCTCCTTCTTCTGCCCATGCATCCAATTTGGGCGCAATGCAGAGGCTCTTGGAGAGAGTTGCGTCATGTACGCTCTCTCCCAATTTGTTCCTTTTCTTAACCTTTATTGTAAAACTATGGTGAGAGGCAGGATTAGGGAACAAAAAGGAATCGAAGGGACGTGCCTGCAGGACCTTCTTTGCTCTTGGTGCTGCTACAAGTGCACGATTGCTCAGGAGGCACAGGTGTGTGTACAACATTGCCTGTTTAACTTTACATGATATTTTGACCTTTATTGTTTTTTTAATGATTTTTATTCAGGAGTTGCAAGGACCTGGGGGTCAGAGTATGATTCGTGAATGATCAGACCATCGTTCTTACTAATTATAATTATATATAATTATGTTGACGATTTTCATAATAAGTAAAAACCTAGAATCAATAAATGTTATTTTTTGATTTTTTTCTTTCTGAAGTAATGTATGACTAGACTACTGTGTACTTTACGCTTTTCTTACTTGGTCATTTTTTGCCAAATGTGAATATATTTTTGACGGGTGGATTCCACGTGTTTCTTGTGTGGAAGGAGGTGCAAATATTATTAACTCTTATTAAGAGGTGGAGCTAGTTATAATTGCATTAACCGGAAATCCGGAATAACCGCAAAACATTAGCGCTTCAGTCTAGTTGGCAGTAGCTGCAGTAAGTGCAATCGAAGAAAGTGGTTGAAGATAGTCAAAGGTTAAATCCCAAAAATGTCTGGTGAATGGAGTAACGGACTCTTCGGTTGCTTTGGCGACTGCACAACTTGTAAGTAAAACTATTTACACACTGCAATTCTAATCCAGTTTGTACACAGGTTTACTCTCCTACTTTTGCCCCTGCATCCAATTTGGGCGCAACGCAGAAGCTCTTGGAGAGAGCTGCTTTTTGTACGCTCTTTCGTTGTTCGTTCCTATCCTGGGACTATACTGTAGGACATCTATTAGAGGCAGAATCAGAGAACAAAAAGGAATCGAAGGATCATGCTTCAAGGATCTTCTTTGCGTTTGGTGCTGTGCTTTTTGTTCGTTAGCTCAGGAGGCACAGGTACGCTACACTCAACAACATTGCTTACTTTAAAAATTCCGTGAACGAACATGTCTTATTGCTGATAATGTTTATTTTTATCTAGGAATTGCAAGGACCTGGTGGCCAGTCCATGATTCGTGAATGAGCTGATTATATCAATTGTCGTCTTTAGTTATAGAGGATTCAGAATTAAAACTGTAATTATTATTGTAAACATCAATTAGTTATTGGATCAAGCAACTGCACACATTTAAATAATGTTACATTTTTAAAAAAATGTCCTCTATATATTATAAAAATAAAATAGGTTTATGTGATTTTGACACCATTGTTTTCTTTCTAAAATGAAAGAGAAGGGTGGATCTAGTAAAAGTGCACTGCTTGTGTGCATGTTAATCGTGCAAATTGATAGCAAAAAGCTTTAGTCTACAATATTATGGAAAATCTATTTACTTCAGTAAATAGAAAGTACTACAGCAATAAATAGAAAGTGCTACTGGAGCCGTTAACTGCTTATACGGGGTTCTTATGTGAGGCGTTATTAGTGCAACTTGAGCTCAAGCAAATCACGGAAGTCTGAATTATTATAATTTACGCAGTCTTATCATTAATAAGTACTAATCACTACGGTAAATCTGACGTGCAGTGACATCATGGACATTATATACACTCACACGTGTGCGATAGTTTGTCAATGGTGTAGCGAGTCTCTTCATTGAAAATGTCTCGTGAGTGGCGTCATGGCATATTCGGCTGTTTTGGAGACTGTACAACATGTAAGTTAATATCATGAATTTCACTACAGGAAACTTTAACCAGGAGAGCAATCTGTATACTGTTGTAAGGCATCTAATGAAGTCACAAGAGTACTTTAGTTACTATGATATGTATAAACTCTAACCTTTTACCTTAGGATAGAAAATTCGTTTATTCCCACACTCGGAATTAAATTTGTTTCTTTTGTGTGTCCTAAACATGATAACATGATAAAAGATAACCCCACCCTTTTTTAATAAGTTAATTTGAGTATCTCATCATGCATGTGAAGCTTTTGTTCAGGATTACAATAATAATTATTAAAATGTGATTAGTGATATTGAAGTAACTAAAGTACATTCACTCGTATTATATTGTTATATGGTGATTGTATCACAAATCTTGAATGTAGGAAGAGTTGCTATGTTTTTCTATTTCGATAACTAAAACTATTCTAGACGATATTATTGGCAAGCCATATATAGCTGAGTCATCATTTTTGTATTGGTCGTAGTTCTGGATGCTATAGTTCTAAGCAGCTATATTGTTTAGGTATGTTATAGTGTATGCCATTTATTACCTGACTGTGAATTGCAAAGTTTATCACCTGACCTGTTTACTGTAATGCTCTTGACAGTGTGACTTGTAGTTGTCAGAGAAATAACATCTTGTATTGTGATTATGTGTTCCTGTTAAGTATTCTCCCACTCTGTTCGCAATATTTTATCTTGCTATAGAGATTAATGGTACATAATCATAAAGTGTTCTTAGTTAATCCTATTGTTAACTAATTATAAGTGTGTTGGTATCTATTGCATATATTAAGGCTGACAATAGGGATATGAAAGTAGCCAAGTCTAAACAGGAGGTGGTCATAGCATGTGTAAAAAGATTAGATATTAGGAGTGTCTGGATATTTTTGACAAGGTATTATAAATAAACAAATAAGCTTTGTCCTCATTATTGTCAGGACATATCCCACCTGAGTAGACTGTCTGTGCTGGTACTTGTATAGTGTAATCTCTATGATACACTCTATGTAATTTTTATACTCGTTTTCTTGTTACATTTAGGTCTGTTAACATGTTTGTGTCCTTGTTATATCTTTGGAAAGAATGCCGAAAGTGTAGGAGAGAGCTGTTGTTGTTATTCTCTTCTCTATTTTGTACCAATTATCAACTTTTGGTGTGCCGTCAACTTACGCAGTAGGATACGAGCTCAAAAAGGAATTGATGTAAGTATTTTAGTCTATAATTAGAATAAGATGGGTTGTTTTATTAACTATATCTTTGTTATATTTTGTGGTTACTAACTATTTGTCTATGGAATTAAAAAAATTATCATTGGGATTGTTATTTATTAAACTTGTATATCTAACTTATTTTGTACTTGAGAGCATCTAAAAAGAGGTTTGTTTTTCATAACCTAACTGTGTTGCATTTGACAATCGAATTGAAATTGATATTTCAAGAATTATTCCACTATTTATGGGTGTGGTGTCATCAGTCTGGCAACCTTCTTTAAAAACATTCCAATTAACCTTTCTTATTATTACCTATGATATCTCTGTTATGACAATAATTATCTTCTTGTTCTTTAATTATGAATTGATAAGCAGTCAAGTGGAAATAGTTATGATTCTTATTATTGTATGACTGATCATGTGATAAACTTAATGATAACTTAACATTCTTTCTTGACTGTGTTATTAAATTATCGTTTGTGCATGTATTGCTCATTAAGTGTGGTTAATTTTGTAATTATAGTCTTTGTCTTCATAACTTTGCATAATTAATAACATTGCATATAGTTAACTTGTGATATAGGAAAGTGGCAGAATTAAAGCAACCTAGACTAATTAATAATTTATGTTACTAATTAGCATTTA
This sequence comes from Xestospongia muta, assembly GCA_963693285.1. Taxonomy (NCBI): domain Eukaryota; kingdom Metazoa; phylum Porifera; class Demospongiae; order Haplosclerida; family Petrosiidae; genus Xestospongia; species Xestospongia muta. Next base: position 5,216,234 of record OY848917.1, read on the forward strand.
CATTGATACATTATCAATACTTCGAAAGTGCTAACTGTTTATACATAGTTCCCATACTGTAAATACTGCTTCATTATCGAAGTAGTTATTTGTCTATCTCACTACATAGGCATAGGAATGATTTTATGACTTGGGTGGCACAGTTGGTGAAGCAACACTACTTGGTTTAACAGATATAACAATACACTTACACATGTAATGTGGGCATGGCACACCATGAAATTTTAGAGGGGAGGCACGTGTCCCAATGCCCCCCTCCCAGGTTCCTATGCCTATTCACTAATAGATGCAATATAGATTTTATAAGATGTAGGTTGTAGTAGATGCAGCTCAAAGTGACCTTATGTTCTATAAATAGCTTAGTTCTATTTTTACTTTGGAGGATGTAACATAATATGTTGAGAATACTGGTTTACGAAACCTGTTTGGACAACTTGTTTCACAGCTTGTTGCTTGTTGTGGTTAAAATAATTCAATTTAAAGGTCTAAGGATATTCATCAGTAACAACAGAAGCTATTGTGGTATAACAGCTTAGTCTGTAACAATAGTATACTCATATTACAAATTTATTGAATAATATGTCTACAAAGAACACTTGTATGTACATCTTTAGTGTATGCACATGTAATATGTAAAGTATTATGTAGTGAGGAATGTAATGTTATATTAGTACATAAGTACTATAGTACTATAGTGTATTTCATTCAGTCTTAGTATTAAGAGTATTGAGTGATGGTTCCATTTAGAACTGTAGATAAGTAGATTAGTGTGATAGTTGGCATAAAGTGACCTTTATGTTTATCCACAAAATTTGGATGTTAGCTTTTATATTCATTAGTTTTAAGTGGTTATCCAGCAACTTCTCTAAAAGGTAGCAAAGGTTTCATTGGTAATTGCTAATTCTGTGATCAAAGTTCAGTAGCTTTAGTTGTTTTGTCATATGAATCATGTTAGAATATGAGCGTAATCTGATTGAATCTCTGCTGCTTCACTTAAATGTATCTATAGCTTAATCATACTGTTTAAGAGCAACTGTTTCATTATGATAAATGACTTATCAATGTTGTACTGTGATTAGAGATAACAAACTGACTTTTCAACAATATTTTACTGTGATTAGAGATAACAAACTGACTTTTCAATAATATTTTTAAAATAGCAACCTGTTTTAAAGTTGACATTGAAACAAAAAACATATTGTTTACATTGTGTATACCTTTTTTCTATTACAATAGTAGATTATTAAACTGATTAGTATGCTGTTAGCGTAAACTTTTCTAAAATAGCAACACACAAAACACAACTTAGGTTGCCATGTAAATGATTATATCTGTTTCAGGGCTACTCTAATGAAGCTGTTCACACATCCATATATGGTCTTGTGAATAGTGTAATTACACTGTGTTATGACTTGTGACTGTAAAAATGAGTAAATCATTGACCACTGATGGTTGCTGATGAATTCTTTAGTGAGTAGTAGTTAGTTTAATTTGATTAAGAATATAAATTTTGCTTGAACGGGGCTTCTCTCTGAGACATTGTCAAAGGTATCGATGTTATTCACAGTCTTTCTTAAGGTTGTGTATTAACCACCACACACAAATGCATTTATATAATTAAGGCTATATACTGGAATTTAAAATATCTTGTTGTGACTTTGTACCTTTGAAGTTCTGTTGATAAAGAATACATATATTATGTGAGATTGTTAAGAAAATTATAACTAAGGATATGTGGATAAGCAGTGTTTGCCTTGTGCATTTATAGGCTAGATTTAATGACACATGCAACTTTGATCTCTAGTTTGTCCAGATTAAAAATAAATTTTATCATTAGGTATATGTGAGCATTATGGACTGTCAAAATTGAAGTTTCTATTGATTGCAAAAATATTAATTCACCAAATTTGATATTGTGTCTAACCATTTATATGTAGTTATATTATTGAGGTCATACATGTGGTGAATAGTCCTGATGAATAGTGGAACCTTTCTAAGAGAGTAGACAAGTGTCTTGCATGTGGGTAAGGTCATAAATGTAGCAAATGATACAACAGGTTAACATAACTGTGTGAGACAGGAGTGCCTTGTATGTAAAGACACCCTTATCACTACAATATGACATGTGAGTGCTGTGATAGTTATGTCCATATATGGTCATATGTACCAGACTCTCCCCTTGAGATACAATATCAGCTGCTGTTTGATAAGGTTAATAAGACAAGTGTAGCTTTCCTATTACAACAAGGGATATACCAGGCTACTATTCATTAACATGCTTTGAAGTTTGTAGCCTACTTTTCCTCACGTACACATATACCTTGTACTGTTATGATGTCAAGAGTACTTTCTTTATGACATATATATATATATATATGTATGTCCCACTTCATGGACACACATAATATAATTATAAAGGCACTTTTTGTACCCTTAATATTAACCAACAAACCTTTTATTTTACTAGTATTTTGACCAGAGTACCTATGTTATGTACTCAATAGTATATACTTTCTGTATCACTTTGTCGTATTATGTGAGTTGTTAATCTTATCTATAACACTTATACACACATGGAGTGTTTGTACTAAGTTTTGACAGTTTTTGACCATTTCATTCTAACAGGTGGTGACTTTCTCCTCTTTACCTATTTGTAAACACCTGGCACTGTGTTTGCCTTTTTGTTTGAAGTGTATGACATTAGACTATTTACTACCTATTAGCTAATCTCAATTAAAAATGGTGATTTTCCGTCCAAAACAGTTTGTGTGTTTTGTGTTAATACATGACACTATATACTATGACACCTACATTTGCTATACATTAGTACCTACAATGTCATTCACCTGATGGAAGTTAAGCTTTTAGCTGTGTCTATGTGTGATGAATTACCATGTAACTAGATGATATGATGATAATATTCCCATTGTCTTTGTATTGTCTCTTATCTTGATTGAAAGTAAAGCCCACAATGCATTCACTTTTCAAACTCCACATTTATGTAGTATGTATGTATAGCTTATTACTTTATTAGTTTTGATTATTGTTCTATGACGCATTGTGATATCTTTGTTGTGTTTGTTTTTTTTTCATTTATCATTGTTGTTGTTTCTCTTTAAGTTAAACTTTAACTATATACCTTATACATTTGTTGATGTACATTTGTTGATCCACACCTTTTGGCATTTTATCAATGATTGTGTTTAGCAAACTTTTGAGTGATATCAGCAGTTTCTAGTTCTAAGGAGTTGTTTGATATGATATATTACAGAAAAAGGAATCACTTTGTTTTAAAGTATTAACCCTACACGTAAGAATATTGACAGCATAGGGGTCTTACACAGCATTTTGTGTGTTAATAAGAGATGTAAATACAAAACATTTACTCTCACACAAGTTGTGTATATACAAGCTGCCTACATGTACATTTACACACACACACACACACACACATGCAGGTTACTCTCACACAAGTTGTGTATATACAAGCTGCCTACATGTACATTTAAACACACACACACACACACACATGTTACTCTCACACAAGTTACTAGTGACAACCATGTACAATGGGAATGGTATGTAAATTACATAAATGTACATTAATATTATTAGTATTATCACAGTTTGGAGTAATTAGAATGTGTGTTGTGATACACTAATTCTTGTAAATTTGATAAGGTTTCCAAATATGCTCAATGATTTCATTCCTACCATTTCGCAGGGCTTTATTGTCTGGCTGTGGTTTGTGTGTGTAATAGGATATGGTGTATGGGTATGTGTGATTAAGATACTATAAGTTGAAAATATGAATGGTCAGTCTTAAAGGGTGTATGGGTGTGGATGATGGGGTAGGTGGAATGGTTATAATTAGGCTACATATTTGTAAATGTTGACTATCACTAATCTATGTTCTACTATATACATGTACTACTTCCTGGACTTGTGATTACATATATTTAACAGTTGATGTTATAGAAGTTGACAAGGTAGAGTAACCACAAATTTGGTTAGCAGTTCTAGTTAACCATACATCAGCAATTATTGTTGTTTGTCTGTTCATAAAAGAAATAAGAAAATTAATTTTAGTTTTGCTCCTTTTACAGTTCTGCCTCTACACACACACACACGAAAACTATGAAGATTTAAAAAACCCTATTATTTCCCATTTGGTGTATTGTCCATGCCTATTTAGTATTTTTCCAGTTTAAAATCCCACTAGATGTACAACAAATCTCAACTATTTAATATTCTTGTCTTTGATTGCTCATGTACATATACATTTACAATCTGCAATGTATACATGTAATTATACAATCATCTCTCTTCCTCTCAGGGATCATGTCTTGGTGATATTTGCTGCACATGGTGTTTCCCCTTCTGCACACTGGTACAGTCTGCCAGGGTTAGTCTTATACATAATAATCCTTAAAATAGAATAATACATGTGAATGTGAGTTACCATGGTAACATGTACACATGAACTATTGTATTTTCTGTTCTTAGGTGGGTACTGTTACATGGGCTATCAAGTTAGAGCCTTCTTTTGTTGCATGAGAAAGGTCTAATTAAGGTCACGTTTAATTGAATTTTAGTTGACCAATCAGATTTTACTAGATGGTAATCATTGTGTAGGCAGCAGAAGTAGTTATATACACTATATTAAGCTAGTATCAGCTGTTTGTACTTGTGAAGACTGTTTTGACTCCCTATAACTTGGTAACCTAAAGGTTTTTTAAACCTGCTTATCATCAATCATAGTTAATACAAATACATTAAAACACGAGTGTTGGTTATGCTTCTAAAATCCAAATCATTGCGACATATAAATAGTCAGTAGTCACCTTGCTAAATTGATTATGTTTTTTCCTCATATGTTGACTAGACATTAAGAAAGTAGCAAGGCGAGTGTTTGAGTGTTGACGGACAACACCCACTTAATTAAATGTATATCACATGGTTTATAATTGTGTTACAGTTACATGTGAATTTATAAACAATGCCATGGTCTATTGTATGATGTGTTGTTGTACAGTGTCTTTTTAAAGTGTCAATAGTACTCACAATAGTTTTGATAACACACTATAGGTATCCTTTTGTTTATATATTCTTGTACATGTACCTGGTGTTTTTGACAGGTGGTCTAGTAATTATAACATTTAAAGTGTCCTTGTTGGATTTCCTATGAGAAATGTCTACATTATTAGTAGAATTAGGGCTAGTGCATAGAAATAAAACTGATAATGATCCTGCTGTCTGTCCTATAGGGAGCTTGGTCTTTATTCAGAGCTTGAATGATAGCTTTACATTGAGCATTAGATAACTTCAGGATGAAACTTGGAATGTACATGTATATTAATACGTTACCTCTTTAGTTCTCCTACACAACCTAACATCAGATAGCTTTAAGTATATAAAAAGACAATATTATTATTTTCAAAGCATGTAAAACCTTTTACTTAAATGGGCTTACAATGTACATTTAGTGTACATGTACATGTGAAGTGTTCTACCTACATTTTTTAAACAGTTTGTATGTAGTAGCTGGAATCTCAAAAATTTACTCTATAATAATTTAGAAACATGTTGTTAGTCCGAAATAGAAAATTATATAAAACTATATGTAATCATATCATATGTAAAACTATTATACCAAAACTGTATAGTCATTGTATGGTTCATATTTGGTTTATTTTTTATATTCAGGAGGTCAGAGATGCACCAGGAGGATTGTACATGGTTCGTGAATAAGAATTGATCTTATAAAGTGTGATTCATATTAATTTAGTTGTTATCTATGTTGATACGACCATATGTGCGGCATTAAAATCATATATAAATCTAATTTTTGTATTTTGTAATTTTCCTCAAGGATGAACCTGTGTTTATTGTCATTTACTGGCTTATTACATTTTGACATTATTGCCAAAATATTAATATAACGATTTGTTGATCGAATATCAAATTTAAATAATAATTACAATTATGTATGACGTTTTAGTTAGCCCCGCCTTCCTACATAACTCACGTGATCTGTAACCACATGGTCTGAGAAGTCTGGCTAAGTCGTTGTAAGATGAAGGAGATGGCAAAACTATAGATTTTAAAATCAGTTACTGACCTAATCTAATGTGAGTGGCTTTACACTGTCTTACCGTGGCTCACTGCTCCTGTTGTCCGTACGACATCTAGGTCTCTTCGCGAGTGTGTGTTACTATGTAAATGAACTTTTTAAATACATTATTTTTGCAGCTTTTGCAACACACAACTGGTACGTATTAATTAATTATATGTAGTGGATATGTCTATGAATGTGACCTTATCTGGAGTATTTTGTAATTTCTTAGATAGTTTTGTCTTTATGAGAAAGTTGTTCAATCAAGAACTGTTGATGTAAGTACTTCTAACAGTAAATTATACTATTACATAATATAGTATTCTGTATGGCAGGGTTGTATGGTACAAATGTGTTATACCCTTTTTAACCCCTTCACCACCGCAACGTTAATATTGTGGTTTATAGGTCAATTTGTTTGTCTGTCTTTATCTTATCCTTACAAATGGTTAATAAACAATTTCTAGAAAGAAAGCATTAAGAAATGACAGACTAGACAATGTTGCCATCCCTACTTTGTGTTATATGAGATATTTCACTATTTATGAGATATTCCAACAATTAAGGAATTGTACTTATTGGGGACAAACAAATGGATACTAATCATAAGAAAAAACACCTGCTAATGCTACTGTATGTCTGATAACATTTGAACCAAAATCAACCTGATCTTAACTTGTACCAGTAGTTTTGATTGTATTGACATCCCTACACAATAATTAAACCACAAGTATGTATCTGAACGCAATAAGTGTATTTGAAATGTATATTTTGCTATGTTATGAACACTCTTAAAACAAATTCTAACTTTCAATCCAACTGGACAGCCTTTTACTTCATATGGGACTGTTGGCTTAAGAATTTTGCTACAATTATTATAATAAATAAACATTATGCCCTTGATATTGTGGCATGATCACAGAAGTCACACTCCTTTCTTAGAACATTACTTTTCTCTTGAATTAGTAACAATTATAGTCACACTCTAAATTTAGTACTGCATTACTATATACATAATATCTAGTTAATTTTAATGTGTTCTAATATTTTTATTGTTCTTTTCTTAATAACATTTAGAATTTAAGTTAAGAGTTTCAATGAGCTAGAAGAAAAACTAAATGAAATGGGGTGTGTGCAATAAGCCATTTTTCTAATGATTTTGGATTTATAAGAAGGTATGTGAAATTTTATTACACAATTCACAGTTCTCTGTCACAAGTATAAATGAATGGATGGATGGCACAGAAATGATATGGAGGCTTAATAATGTAATTTTGTCTCCTATTAGTTTTATTGGCTCATCCTCTTATCCTAAATCCTACATCATTGCTCAATGGCCTATGGATAAAACAGTACCAGGTTTCTGGAGGTAAGTAGTGATGATGAGAGTAATTTTTAGTTGACATAACTTGCGTAACTTTTAAGGACATGATGATTTCAATCCTTTCACAAATTGCGTCACAATTTTGCGCAGGCATGGCTTAATTCAGTGCGCGCAGATATGCAGTATTGCTCAGCAAGTGTTCTAATAACTACAAATGTTGCTGCAATTTTGTAAACTATGGTATATAGACACCACCATTTACCTTTGGACCCTAATTTCCTTTCAAAGTATCTTGATGAAATGCAATATGATGCTAAGTCTGAGAATGTTTTTAATAGATATGCAGGGTTTCATCTACAGGGGGGGGGGCGCAGGGGAAGCTCCCCCCCCCTAAATCCCAGACTTCCCCCCCTAGATCTTTGCATCATGTCATGTTAGAATATAATATATACAATTACAAAACAATAGGACGTTTCTTTTGATCTTTCCAATGACTAATAATACATTCTAGAGTCTCATCATCTAGTGTTTCTGGACCCTCAATGCATATTCGCAGTGCATAATCCAGTGTGTCTTCTCCTAATCTGCTTCTTAGCCTGGTTTTAACCATTTTCATGTCACTGAAGGTTCTCTCAACAGTCGCTGTTGTAACTGGTAGCACAACTGCTATAGATGCCAACTTTACAAGATTAGGAAAACCAGCTGACAAAGTGTCACTAGCCAAGAGATTGCGTAAAACAGTAGCGGACGTTTCCTTCTTAAATTTTGCAAACATTATTCTTCGAAATATCTTCCACTCTGCTTTTGTTTGCTCTAAGTCCACATCTAGGGAGGAATGTCCAATATAATCTTGGAATTTCACCTGCTGCTCTTTGCCATAGAAGTCAGTGAGTACTGAAATTGTGTCCATTCCAAATGAAGAGAGAGATTCCTCAGAGTTGGGTAAATTTGATGGGTCAAATATAGAAAAGGCAGAAAACACATCAGAAGATCTCAGTCTGGTTCGTATGTGGTCAATTACACTTTGAATATATGGTCGATACACATTGGTAATAAAGTAGTCTTGATCATTATCAGACACATTAATGTTACGTGTTCCAAGCTGGGATGAATCTGTGAAAACAGCTATATGATCCTTAAACCAGGTACTAGATAAAACACATTCCTTGATTTCCATTAGCCTTGAAAGAGTGCACTGTATTAGAGTTGGAACAGTAGCCAGATCAAGATCCTTGCTTTGGAAGCTACACTGAAGCTTCGCAAGTGTGTGCAAGACATCGCACAGCATATGTAAACAGGCAACAAATTTGTAAGTACACATAAGTTTAGCAATCCCATATGCTTCAGCATCACCAGAATATTCATATACTTTTTCAAAGGTTTCAACTAGTGCTGGAAGCATTAGTCGTACTGCACGAACACAGTGTTCCTGAGCAAGCCACCTTGTGTCACTTGGCTTATTGACTCTGATTTCTGGGGAGTTTAGAACTGCTTGGATTTCAACTAGTGTTTCAGCCTTTTTAGGTGAATAATGGAAGGTTTTCCATATAGTTAAAAGAGTTCCTAACACGTTTGACTTCATTGTGTTCCTTTGAAGCATGGATTGCTGCTAACTGCAGTTGGTGGCAGCGGCAGTGTACATACAGAGCAGTAGGAGAGTATACCCTTAACCTAACCTGTACCCCACTTTTTTCTCCAGACATGGTACTTGCTCCATCAAACCCTAACCCCCTTAGCTTTTTAAGAAATAGGCCTCTTTCAGTGAAGAATTGAAGCAAATATGTAGCTAAATGCCATTCGCTTTTCTCATGCTTACCTAACAGTTCTGAAGCCTTAGCCCAGTTCTTGACTGGACGTGTTACCCAAGCTCCACGTGATTGCGGCGGTGGCTTGCCGTACTTCACGCAGACTGAGCAAAGCACGCCGTCCTCGTTTTCGTCATAAATCAGCCATTTCCACTTTGTTTACCAAGTAGGATTGTACCTCATGTTTTTCTTGTAGGCTCTCATCTTCTCTGTCACTGAACATTGGCCTGAGCTTGTGGCCTCCTCACATAATCGCTTAGGTTCATTGTCCACAACATCTAACTCTTGTGACAGATAAGAACTACTGCTACCAGCTTCAGATACAGGTTCAGAACTGGTACATGCACTTCGTTTCCTGAAATATCTTTCTAGTGCCATACTAGGTTAGGCCATGTGTACTATGGTGCTCTCTAATTAGAACTAACGCGGCCCCACCCATTAAGTTTAGGCAATTAGCTTTACCCCACCCATTCACTACTATCATGAGACTTCCCCCCCTAGTGAGAGTTTCTAGATGAAACCCTGATATGTTGCTCATGAAGATGAAATTTCACCTCCACCCTTAGCTCTAGTAATGACAAGTTCACTCTGCTTAGCTAATTCTAGCTCTAACTCAATCAATGACCAATTCACTTTACCTAGTTCTAGCTCTAGCAATGACCAATTCACTTTACCTAGCTCTAGCTCAATCAATGACCAATTCACTTTACCTAGCTCTAGCTCTAGCAACGACCAGTTCACTTTACCTAGCTCTAGCTCAATCAATGACCAATTCACTTTACCTAGCTCTAGCTCTAGCAATGACCAGTTCACTTTACCTAGCTCTAGCTCAATCAATGACCAGTTCACTTTACCTAGCTCTAGCTCAATCAATGACCAATTCACTTTACCTAGCTCTAGCTCTAGCAACGACCAGTTCACTTTACCTAGCTCTAGCTCTACCAATGACCAATTCACTTTACCTAGCTCTAGCTCAATCAATGACCAGTTCACTTTACCTAGCTCTAGCTCAATCAATGACCAATTCACTTTACCTAGCTCTAGCTCTAGCAACGACCAGTTCACTTTACCTAGCTCTAGCTCTACCAATGACCAATTCACTTTACCTAGCTCTAGCTCTAGCTCTACCAATGACCAGTTCACTTTACCTAGCCCTAGCTCTACCAATGACCAATTCACTTTACCTAGCTCTAGCTCTAGCTCTAGCAATGACCAGTTCACTCTGCCTAGCTCTAGCTCAATCAATGACCAATTCACTTTACCTAGCTCTAGCTCTAGCAACGACCAGTTCACTTTACCTAGCTCTAGCTCTACCAATGACCAATTCACTTTACCTAGCTCTAGCTCAATCAATGACCAATTCACTTTACCTAGCTCTAGCTCTAGCAACGACCAGTTCACTTTACCTAGCTCTAGCTCTACCAATGACCAATTCACTTTACCTAGCTCTAGCTCAATCAATGACCAATTCACTTTACCTAGCTCTAGCTCTAGCAATGACCAGTTCACTTTACCTAGCCCTAGCTCTACCAATGACCAATTCACTTTACCTAGCTCTAGCTCTAGCTCTAGCAATGACCAGTTCACTCTGCCTAGCTCTAGCTCAATCAATGACCAATTCACTTTACCTAGCTCTAGCTCTAGCTCTAGCAACGACCAGTTCACTTTACCTAGTTCTAGCTCTAGCAATGACCAATTCACTTTACCTAGCTCTAGCTCAATCAATGACCAATTCACTTTACCTAGCTCTAGCTCAATCAATGACCAATTCACTTTACCTAGCTCTAGCTCTACCAATGACCAATTCACTTTACCTAGCCCTAGCTCTACCAATGACCAATTCACTTTACCTAGCTCTAGCTCTAGCAATGACCAGTTCACTCTGCCTAGCTCTAGCTCTACCAATGACCAATTCACTTTACCTAGCTCTAGCTCTAGCTCTAGCAACGACCAGTTCACTTTACCTAGTTCTAGCTCAATCAATGACCAATTCACTTTACCTAGCTCTAGCTCAATCAATGACCAATTCACTTTACCTAGCTCTAGCTCAATCAATGACCAATTCACTTTACCTAGCTCTAGCTCTACCAATGACCAGTTCACTTTACCTAGCTCTAGCTCAATCAATGACCAGTTCACTTTACCTAGCTCTAGCTCTAGCAATGACCAATTCACTTTACCTAGCTCTAGCTCAATCAATGACCAGTTCACTTTACCTAGCTCTAGCTCAATCAATGACCAATTCACTTTACCTAGCTCTAGCTCTAGCAACGACCAGTTCACTTTACCTAGCTCTAGCTCTACCAATGACCAATTCACTTTACCTAGCTCTAGCTCTAGCTCTACCAATGACCAGTTCACTTTACCTAGCCCTAGCTCTACCAATGACCAATTCACTTTACCTAGCTCTAGCTCTAGCTCTAGCAATGACCAGTTCACTCTGCCTAGCTCTAGCTCAATCAATGACCAATTCACTTTACCTAGCTCTAGCTCTAGCAACGACCAGTTCACTTTACCTAGCTCTAGCTCTACCAATGACCAATTCACTTTACCTAGCTCTAGCTCAATCAATGACCAATTCACTTTACCTAGCTCTAGCTCTAGCAATGACCAGTTCACTTTACCTAGCCCTAGCTCTACCAATGACCAATTCACTTTACCTAGCTCTAGCTCAATCAATGACCAATTCACTTTACCTAGCTCTAGCTCAATCAATGACCAATTCACTTTACCTAGCTCTAGCTCTACCAATGACCAGTTCACTTTACCTAGCTCTAGCTCAATCAATGACCAGTTCACTTTACCTAGCTCTAGCTCTAGCAATGACCAATTCACTTTACCTAGCTCTAGCTCAATCAATGACCAGTTCACTTTACCTAGCTCTAGCTCAATCAATGACCAATTCACTTTACCTAGCTCTAGCTCTAGCAACGACCAGTTCACTTTACCTAGCTCTAGCTCTACCAATGACCAATTCACTTTACCTAGCTCTAGCTCTAGCTCTACCAATGACCAGTTCACTTTACCTAGCCCTAGCTCTACCAATGACCAATTCACTTTACCTAGCTCTAGCTCTAGCTCTAGCAATGACCAGTTCACTCTGCCTAGCTCTAGCTCAATCAATGACCAATTCACTTTACCTAGCTCTAGCTCTAGCAACGACCAGTTCACTTTACCTAGTTCTAGCTCTAGCAATGACCAATTCACTTTACCTAGCTCTAGCTCAATCAATGACCAATTCACTTTACCTAGCTCTAGCTCAATCAATGACCAATTCACTTTACCTAGCTCTAGCTCTAGCAACGACCAGTTCACTTTACCTAGCTCTAGCTCTACCAATGACCAATTCACTTTACCTAGCTCTAGCTCTAGCAATGACCAGTTCACTTTACCTAGCTCTAGCTCAATCAATGACCAGTTCACTTTACCTAGCTCTAGCTCTAGCAACGACCAATTCACTTTACCTAGCTCTAGCTCAATCAATGACCAGTTCACTTTACCTAGCTCTAGCTCAATCAATGACCAGTTCACTTTACCTAGCTCTAGCTCAATCAATGACCAATTCACTTTACCTAGCTCTAGCTCTAGCAACGACCAGTTCACTTTACCTAGCTCTAGCTCTACCAATGACCAATTCACTTTACCTAGCTCTAGCTCTAGCAACGACCAATTCACTTTACCTAGCTCTAGCTCAATCAATGACCAGTTCACTTTACCTAGCTCTAGCTCAATCAATGACCAGTTCACTTTACCTAGCTCTAGCTCAATCAATGACCAATTCACTTTACCTAGCTCTAGCTCTAGCAACGACCAGTTCACTTTACCTAGCTCTAGCTCTACCAATGACCAATTCACTTTACCTAGCCCTAGCTCTACCAATGACCAATTCACTTTACCTAGCTCTAGCTCTAGCTCCAGCAATGGCAGATAAGAAAGTGAGCATGTTTACTCTGTCTGGCTTTAAGGTTGCTCTTAAAGAAGTTACAATCTGTCCAGATTTGCTAAATAGTCTTTCCGAAGGTGAACTTGTAGCACACACACATAAGTACTTTTGCGCATATTTAGATAGAAACAGGTAATTCGAACTCTGTAGCTTCCACCAGGCTAGTGGGTCTTCTTCAAAGTCTTTTCTTTGAACACTTATATAGGCATTAATTTCAGCAATGACGCATTGCTCCTTGGAGATTGTTGGCATTACTGGCTCCTCTGTTTCTTCATTGTCTTTAAATAATGTACCCAAGTTACGTTTTTTTGTGGGTGGATCACAACTTGCCTGAGTTGAAGAGCAGGTTTGTCTGTCTTCCAGTTGACCTTGAATATTTGGGTACTAGCTTCATCTTTGGGTACTAACTTCATCTTACATTGAAGTGTAAATACTCAGTGATACAAGCAGCCACCACGTGCAAAGTAAGATACCATAATGATATGTTCAATATTTCAATTTTCGATATTTCAATTTCAATTTCAATTTTCAATATTCGGTACAAAAAATTGTTACAATTTGTGAATCAATACCTTCAAATAACTATATACTGATATACTGCCCACCCCTAGCCGCAAGTCTGTGACATACTTCTGAACTTCACAGAGTCAAGGTTTCCTAAAGTTAGTGGCCTTCCACGTTTCTTAGTCCCAATACTTGTTACAGGTAACGAAGCATTGCCACGTTTACGGTGCTTTTCGAGTTGATCAAGGTACTTTATATTAAAATTACACACAGTACTCTCACCAACATTGTGGTTAACCTTGAAACGCTTTATAGCAGCTGCGTTTCCATTCTCTCTGGTAAATTTGCCTACGGTGGCATGATCTTCATTGGTAAAACTTGAATATTTTCATTTTTCACCCACCTTTTTTTACAAAACTTGTTCCACACCCTTATTTGCTTCGAAGGTTGCATGTTCACTTAAACCACTCTGTTGTGATATTGGGAGAGAAGACACTGGGTGAAAGTAGTTGTATAAACTCATTGTTGCTTTGTTCTCACACCATGTGGCATAACCAAAATTGTTACAGAAAAGATTGAGATTTTTAAATGTGATTTCCTGCCAAAACTACAATTGCAATTTTAAGATGCACGCAATCTTTTCATGAATTACGGTAATTGAAACTATTGCAGTCATGTATCAAGAATTTGCATCCAATTTGGAAAACAGTTTTTAATCTCCCAACTGGTCTAGTGTTGTTCAACAGATGGCAAAATGTGGTGCTCTCTAAAGATGAGTTTATTTAGCTGTGTTAAATCCACACAAATACATACTTTGTTTTGGGAACAACCACAATTCCAGCAAACCAATCACAAGGCTTGTTTACTATTGAAATCATTTCAAGTTTCTCCATATGTTGTAGCTCTTCACTTACTTTCACTAAGAGAGTTAAAGGAGTCCTCCTAGGTGTATGTAGAGCAAACAGTTTAGCTACATTAGAGAGTTTTATCTTGTACTCTTCTGTCATCATTGCCAAACCCTTAAAAAGTTTTTATTCTATATGATAAGAAAATGACAAAAGGAAAGACAACATTTTCTACTGCACAGTGGTTAGTGTACGATTAGGAAGGATCTCTCTCAACCAAAGATTATCATGATCAGAAAACAAAGAACACGAGGTACCCTTCTCTCACGTGACCTCGTATAGTTACATTGATATACAATACATAAATACATAAACACATCATTAATATTATTACAGTTCATAAACCGATACTAACACTACAGTTAGCACTCCTTGCATCTTTCTGCAGCCTAGATCATTAATAGAAAAATGCACTTACTACATGGAGAATTTTACATTTTTAGGGCATAGAATACACCTTTGTCAAACAATTGAATAAGATGAGTTGTATTAGGAGGAAGAACAAAAGACTTATTTTATAAGCAGCAGTTGTCCTGATGACCTCTGGACAGTAGTGTAAGGAATAACCATCCATGAATAGAAATAGTGGTCTTGATAGTGGTGCATATAATAAAAAGTGATGGAAAACCCTTCATAAAACAGTTCTTTATCAATGCAATGTTTAGAAGAAAATCTGAGCTATATGACAAATTAGGCAAAGTAAGACCTGTTGTTGATTACCTGGTAGACAGGTTTCTCACTGTTTATAACCCCCACTGTCAATCCAGTATTGACGAGACTATGATAACCTATAAGGGGAGGTCATCTCTAAAGCCTTAAAACCAATAAAACAAGGGATAGAAATCTGGGCACGTATGGACAGTCAATAGATATACATCTGAATGTCAGGTTTATAAGTGTAAAGAGAGAGACACACAGAGGTTGGACTTGGTGAAAGTATAATGAAGGATCTGATCCAAAAACTCGCTGGCAAGAACTATCACATTTATTATGATAACTTCTTCACAAGCTTCACACTCTTTCATTCTCTACTCAGAGATGGCATCTTTGCATGCTGGATTGTTAGATGTGTCAGGAAAGGGTTTCCTTGCATCTGAAATACACAATGGGGAGATGCTCGGATGAGAGAGGAGACAATGAGATATTGTAATCAAAAGTAACAGCTAATTTCACAGTAGTAGTATGATAGGACACTAAGGTTGTCACTGCATGTGCTACAAATGCACAAGCTATTCCTTTTACTATTTAGATCAACTCCACCCATGTATTTATTATACAAGGCTATAGTCTCTGGACATGGTATACCGATTCTTTGCCCTTTTCTGTTTCCTTTGGACTTCATTTTAGTAAGGCATTTGACTTTTGGTAAACTAGAACTCTGACCATTTACCAGCTTGATCAAAGAAATCTAGAAAGATATTCCTAATCCAACCATCATCAACTAGTGTTGAACGTGTATTTTCTTTACTAAAATCTTTCAGTGAACATCAAGACAATACTCTTCAAGATTACATTGAAGCATCTTGTTAAATGTAATCAGTTGTTGTTAAAGTTGTTAAAATATAACAGTTGTTGTACTGAAGCATCTTTGATGTTTCAGTATAACAACCATTCAATATAACTCACTGTTGGGGATGCACATCTCCCCTTGTCTTTACAGGGGAGTTTTTCTACCAACGTCACTGAGGCTCAATAGCACTTACAACAATCTGAAGAGACTCAAAAGAGAGAAAAGTCTGAAAAGAGTCTAGAGAGAGTTGAAGAGATAACAGATTCATCAGGGTCTCTTTTGAGTACAAGAACATTTCTAGCCGACTTAACACTTCAAGTTCCTTTTATCCATTTATATTCGAAATTAATGCATGGGCGGAATCATGCGAGTACAATAAGGAATTTGTCTGTAGGGCTAAGCACATGCTTTTTTCTAAGGTACAATTAGCATAACAATTCCAACAAAACAGTGTGTTCATTAATAGAAGACATGGAAACACCAACAGGGAACCAGTAGTTGTATTCTGTGCTGAATTAACAACAAAAATTGTTACATTTATTCAAAATTACACCGAAGCTAATGCCATTTTGCTACCAGGATGAATACCTGGATATAAAAATTATAACATGAAACTTTTGCCATCAAGCACATCCACCAAGAAAGCAGTATACTTGGAGTATGTTAAAGCCAATGCAGCAGAGACTGACAGATTACCATCAATCTCAGCATTTAACAGGATATGGCAAAAGTACTTGCCAAACATAATAATTACAAAACCAATGACAGATCTTTGTTGGATCTGCCAAAAGAATAGTAGAGCTATTGTCCGATCTGCGAACAATTTAGAAAAACAATCAGAAGTTAGTAATGTCATACTAGTACAAGTACACTTGTTATACTTGCCAACTTAGTAGGCATTAGGTCTCACAAAAGAACACATTACCTTAGTCAAACAAGAACGAGACTATTACCGTGCCATCTTTAAAGACTCATTAACAGAGTTAAAAGACCTGTTCACTATTGGTGGTACTTAAGTAATGACAAATTACTTCTTAGTTTGTCATTTTCTCGTAGATGATACGACAAGCGGAAGGTTTCAGTCACAACCTTAAATATCAGAGCTCACTATAGTTTTGATTATGCACAACAGGTACCTGCTAAAACAGCTACTATTACATATTTCAATTACAGTAATAGGTCTACTACCCATCAAATCCTTTATAACCAGGACCGCTATACTTTTTAACGCCACATAAGTGTGCTATCTTGGTGTTTGCTGTGAGCGATACCTAAACAAATTAATTATCTAATAGACGAGGCATTTGATAGAGGCTAAGGAGCCAATGCTGTAATCAGCGTGATACATCACTACTTAGAAAATCATGGTCTAAACAGTACAATAGTACATCTAAATGCTGATAATTGTTCAGGTCAGAACAAGAACAATGCTGTCATACACATAATAGCCAATAAACAACCAATAAATGTAAAAATGTGCCTTTCAGTATTTACTGTGGAGAGTACTAACAAAAAGAAACAAAGAAATCACTGTCGTTCCTACCAGCTGGTCACACCAAATTTTCACCAGATTGGTGTTTTGGCCTTATTAAACAGAGATTTAGAAGAACAGAAGTTAGCAGTTTAACCCTTTATAGCTCATTGACGTCTAAAGATGTGCGTACATGTTTTCGCGGAACGACCGATGCCGTTCTAGGACATCATGGAAATAAAGTAAAGAAATGCGCGCATTGTCGCATTGTGTTTAGGCGATTGACAGGTGTTAGTACGTTGTTATTGCAAGCGAAAGCTCATGTTCTTTGTAAACTGTCTTTATTTGCAGTCTCTACCAGTGCTACTCAGTTCCACTTACCTGTTTTTTTCAGCTATTCATCTTGCTATTAGACCAGTACTTATCAGTGCTACTGTGCCTACTCATTTTTCCCATTGCTCAGCTGTCTCACTATTGCTTTAGTGACCTTCTTGGACCAGTACTTCTCGGTGTTATTTGCTCTTTACATTTATTTTCTTACTTAACAGAATTTCAGTACTTCATACTACTTTCACAGGTAGGCAAAGTTAATGGTAGATATGAAACTAATGTAAGGAAAAACATGATATTTAAAATGCATATATGCAGGATTCTCGTAATGGCCAGGCAATATTCCAGAGATTAGGTGATTGAGTTTTTGGATCTTCCTGATGACGGAAATGGAGGAAGAGTTTTGTTTTACAGGGAACGATGATGAAGTTTCTGACCTTGAGTGGTTTGTAAGAATCACTAATACTACAATTCAATGGAGAACATAATTTTCTCATATAGTGAAGCTGGTGATGAATGTGATGAGAACAAAACTGTAGATAATGTTTCCACTGTTGACAATGGTGTGCCCACTGTTGGTGATGGATCTACAGGTGACAACACAAAAAGTGACGAGGAGAATGAACCAGGAGATACCTATAAAGTTCAGTATCAGAATGTAAAGTATGTACTTTGAACCCCACATTATGTTAGTAATGACTTACTCTGTTTTATCATATGCATAGCTCAGACAACATATCCTGGAGCGATAACACCTCTACTGTTACAATCAAGAAATTCAAAGGGTATGATAAACCTTATGGTCCCACCTTTTCCATTCCTACATCCATCCTTCATATCTTTTGTTTCTTTTTTACCAACGAGCTTCTCCAGACAATTGTATCTGAAACAAACAGGTATGCCAGCCTGTGTCTAAAGGAAAGATATGATAACTGGGACAAAGTTACAATAGATGAACTGAAAGCATACTTTGGATTTATGATTTTGATGGGTATTGTTCGGTTACCATCTATCCGTGACTACTGGAGAACAAACGAAACATTTCACTATTGCCCAATAGCCAACAGAATTTCCAGAACACGTTTCTCCAGCTGCATCAATTTTTACACTTTGTACACAATGAAACATTGCCTGCATATGGAGACAATAATTATAACAAAATTCAAAAGGTAAAACCCATACTCACATACCTATCTAACATTAGTGACAAACTCCTCACTCCTGGTCGTGACATTGCTATAGATGAGGCAATGGTCAAGTTTAAGGGAAGGTCATCCTTAAAACAATACTTACCTAAGAAACCAGTGAAGTGTGGTTTCAAGATATGGATGAGGGCTAATTCTGACTCAGGCTATGTCAGCAAATTCGAAGTGTATGAGGGGAAAATATCAAATAAAGTTGAAAAGAGACTTGGGAGAAATGCTGTTATGAGACTGACAGAGGAAATACATAAAAGTACCACCACATATATTTTGATAACTTCTCACTCCTGGTCGTGACATTGCTATAGATGAGGCAATGGTCAAGTTTAAGGGAAGGTCATCCTTAAAACAATACTTACCTAAGAAACCAGTGAAGCGTGGTTTCAAGATATGGATGAGGGCTAATTCTGACTCAGGCTATATCAGCAAATTCGAAGTGTATGAGGGGAAAATATCAAATAAAGTTGAAAAGAGACTTGGGAGAAATGCTGTTATGAGACTGACAGAGGAAATACATAAAAGTACCACCACATATATTTTGATAACTTCTCACTCCTGGTCGTGACATTGCTATAGACGAGGCAATGGTCAAGTTTAAGGGAAGGTCATCCTTAAAACAATACTTACCTAAGAAACCAGTGAAGCGTGGTTTCAAGATATGGATGAGGGCTAATTCTGACTCAGGCTATGTCAGCAAATTCGAAGTGTATGAGGGGAAAATATCGAATAAAGTTGTAAAGGGACTTGGGAGAAATGTTGTTATGAGACTGACAGAGGAAATACATAAAAGTACCACCACATATATTTTGATGACTTTTTTATGGGAGTAGAATTGATGTTGAATTTGTTGAGATGTGGTACATACAGTTGTGGAACTATGAGGTTAGATAGGAAATGATTTCCCAGCACTTTAAAACAATTGTGTAAGGAGGACTCCCAAACAGGGGGGACTTTGTTACAGCACAGAATGGTAACTTAGTGATGACAGTATGGCAAGATACCAAGGCTATATCTTGATGACAGTATGGCAAGATACCAAGGCTATATCTTGATGACAGTATGGCAAGATACCACCAGTCTTCATATGTCAACTCAGCACAGTTAGTCGGAACACTTGAAGCAGAAATTCTAGTCAAAACATTCGACTGGACTGGATATTTGGCTACCTTCTTTAAAAAGATACTATCAATCAAACAGAAACACACCACTTAAATATCAACAGCAACAATGGTCAAATCCACCATTGTTGATGTTTCCACCAAGAAACATCCACAAGTAACACAGTACCACAATAAATCTACTTCGTTCTCCTGATGTAATACCACCAAAGGAAACATTACTAGAACAACTTTATGCAAAGGGTCCCTCAGCGGAAAGGGAATGGTACCTCTACGACAAAATTCGGCGGTACTGTGCTGAAAGTTCCAAAAACAAGACGTGTCCATTGCCTGATATTTCACGGCCAAGCATACCTTGCCAAACACCTGAGCCACAATCACCACCTCCTCCAACACCAGAACAATGTTCAACAAGACCACAAACATTCACAGTACAACTATCTAGATCATCATCTAAATCATCAAAAAATGTGGAAAATGCAGTCAAGTGAGCCACAACAGGAGGTCATGTAAACAATAACTATAAACTTTTTAAAACGGCTTTTCTAAAAGCCACAACATACACACATAATACAATAAAATCAACAAAAAATTTGATTGTCTTTTGGTGTTTATAAAACATGTTTCATAAAAGCACTTGACCTCTGACCTTAATAAATTAATAGGCGTGGTTTATATCTTAGTACTCTATCAAGAAAACAGTTTTAATACCATCACAACAGCTAGAAGGATTAAACCTACTAACTAAAAATGCTTGACCTAATACAACAAAATTAATAAAAAGAACTAGAAACTACATAATTAAATCAACTTACTTTTGTTATCCACATTGAATTGCGTAACAAATAAACGAATGAACAATCATCCACAATCACTAAAGTGCAAATTACACAGCAAGGAAGAACAGAAAAGATGGTAGAAACAAACAGACAAACTCGATACCTTCCAATAACATGCAACATGTAACATACATTGTGACGTCATCAAACGGAAAATATACGGAAACCTTAAAATTCGATTTTCTCAAAAAGACAATTTTTGACAAATGAAATAAAAACGCATATATCTTAGCAACCAAAGGGTGTAACACATACAACCAATGCCATTTTGCAAAGGAAATGACGCTCTTTCACATGATACCAACAACTCAATTTTTGAATTTTGTGCAAAGTGTGTGGTTTTCTAAAATTGGGTCACGTATTGTATTACCAATATATTGTCCCAACATTAATGTAAACCATTGCCCATCATGTCCCATCATTCCAAAAACCATCAATTTTAATGCACCATCCTGAATGGGTTATTAGAAATATTTTCATTGAATAATTGTACTTATTTTTGTTAAGTTGTACACATTTTGAAGCAAAACGGATTTGTTTTTAAGAAAATTGCTGGAAGAATCAATCAATTTAGAAATTTCTTAAAACACTCATCACATGACATCAGAGGTGGATTTCCAGGTCCCAGTTGCTAAAAGATACTAATAATTGATTCAAGTATGTTATTCTGGACATGTTGACTTTAAAGATATGAATAATAAATAACTTTTTTGCAGGTTTTTTTATTACCCATTTTACTTCATTTGGATGACTCTTCCTTAAGTACTGTTGCTTAACCATGTCTAACAGATGAAAGGAAGATATACAGGTACACATACATATAGCTGTTTATTCAACAATGCTCTAACTAAATATTAACATTATAGTTTGTATCACACTAATCATTTTGACTTATTAAATTTGTGTTTATGTGATTTATCACTGGGCAATATAAATATTGATCTTAGTCTCTTGGTAGTGAGTAGTGGTTTACATAGAGTTTGTCAAGATGTACCACAATTATTAGTCATAACAGATTCCAATACAATTACAAAAATGTTTTAAATGTATATTATTTTCCATAGTGTTTCTTGGATTGATATCTTGGGAACTAATTGTTTGTATACCTGGTACAATTCTTGTTATTGGAATGAATCTACTCCTTCAGTTTGGATTATTCAAACATCTCTAGTCACAGATGTTAATGAAATTGTTTTTACGTACATGTTATTTTTAAAAACCATGTTATATATCATATTTAAATATTTATTATTCAGTATTCGAACACCATGCTATGATTGATTTTAAAACATTGTCACTTTATAGTAATTATTTATTATCCTATGATACATGAG
Source organism: Xestospongia muta (assembly GCA_963693285.1). NCBI lineage: Eukaryota > Metazoa > Porifera > Demospongiae > Haplosclerida > Petrosiidae > Xestospongia > Xestospongia muta. The sequence continues at coordinate 5,238,634 of OY848917.1, forward strand.
GTATCAATTTTTATATTAACTCTTATTTCAAGCACTTTTAAAAAATGAAAGTAGTGGTTTGCATAGACCTTGTAAAAGACTCCATTTTATGAATATATTCATATTCATGAGGGAAAATTATAAAGATTTCTCTTTTTAATAATTAATATTGATGATAGATTCTCCAAATAATAACAAAGTGAAGGGAGTATTCAAATTCAAAATATCTTTAGTGTAAGAACTTAATATTACAATTATGTGATTTAAGCAAATTTACGTAATTACATTTTGTTGACAAAATTATTAAAAGTGGGGCATTATGAAGTTATTTCAAAATCAAATATTAAGGACTCTCTTCTATGAATAGTACGAGCTGGAGAATACGTTTCTGATTCGTTGTCAGATGTATCTGTTGATATTACTTCTAAAAATGCTACTTCATTATCTCTTTCAGCCTGACTTCTTTGGTTACAGATATTAAATTTTGTGCCACATTTTCGTTTGACAAACACATAGACATGACCTACTACTATACCAATGAAAACAATGAGTGATAGACCAATAGACACTACATCAACACCGAAAATGAACATATCATCATTAGACACAGTGTTTAACAGACTCACTAAGCCCAAATTGAACAGAAAAAACATTTCTAAAACTGTGTTAAACTTTTTTTTATAGACACTTCTACTAGCTGGTAAAAGAACAATGACAATTATGGTGATGACATAGTTGTTAACTTGTGGCACAATCCCTGTAGTGGCAGCAAATAAACCAGTAACTAACAAACGTATCATAAGAAGAAGTCCTGTCCAAAACTTATAGTTGTCTTTATATGGACCATTGTAAGCATCAAGAAAAGGCTTCCATACTATGAATGGATCAAGAGAGCTCTTACAGTACTTACCAGTGTAACATTGTAACCATTGACCAGAAAAAATCCATCCTGTATATAGAAATCCAATAATGAACATGACTAGTGATACTACAAAAAGTGGCATATGCTTACTATAAAGATATTCGATATTACCATCAACACTCCACACATTCCACACAGTATTTTCACATTGAATTCTAGATACCATAAGGGCATTTTTAATGGTAACTAAAAGTTTGGAATGTGCCATAAAAATTAGTGTTGACAGAACAGGTACAACATTATTGCCACATAAACGAGACAATCTTCCAGAGTATCGACAACAAATTATTAAACCAGTAATAATTGATAGTGAAAATGCGTACTGTAGCCAAGTCTTCCAATAACCATCTAGTCCATTGAACAAACATGTCTCAATACCAAGATCAAGGTTAAGCCAAGCAATGAATTGACTTAGAAATGGCATTTGTTTCTTGGGGAATAAAACTGATTTATTCAGTTTGATCATGTTAGCATAGAATAGCAAACCATTAACAGTTCCTACAGAAACAGTCATATTAAGTGTCAATAGAAATATACACAAGCACAATCCAGCAAATATTAAAGCTGCTAGTAGTGCTAAATAAGAATTTGTGCAAACACTACATTTGTTAGATCCTAACATTAGACTAAGTCCTGATTGGCATTGTCCACAAAGAACACCTGACCTGTTGAGAGCACATTGAAAGTCAGGGTTATTTAGATTAAGCGAAACAACAGAATTGTTACAATAATCAAATGGACAATTAATATGTGTAATTATGCAGCCATGTTTTTCATTGTATGATAGCCAGTTATTTCCAGACCTTTTAATTGGGTATGGCATCCAGGACACATTACATTTTGCTTTAAGTCTATTGATTTTGTCACAACAAACACACACTCCTGACGATATATCTAATTCAAGACCAAGAGGACATGATAGTACAGTAACATTAAATGTCAGTAATGATCCCTCTAACTGAAGTGATCCACTAGTTTGAATTGTAAAATTACCTTCAGCAGAAGCAGAAAATGCTTTTAATTGATAAGTGAAGTCCTTGCAATGAGTATCTGTTTCTTGATCAGCTTTATTAAGAGTAATACTAATTCCAGTATCCTTTGTAAGTAGCAATCCAGGACTAATACTTCCACACAACCCAACAGTCACAAGGGAGAGACTTATAGTCTGGCCAGGATACACATTCTTTTCATGTACTCTTTTGGTACAGTTAATATGAGTGTCATTAGTACAGACACAAGCACCAAATGGAGCTGAAGACAGTGATGTCATTGAGTGAGTTTCAGGTAATAATTGTGGATAAAACATGCCGAACCCACATGTAACAACTTCAAAAAAATCTGGTGGTTGTGCTATGTTAAAAATAGCTATGTAGAAATATCCACCATATACGTCATTTCCAGCAATATTAGCATAATTACCCAAAAAGTTAACATAAAAATAGTGGAATGAATAATAAGGTGTATTCCTGGCAGACAAGAATGTAGTCATTACTGGGCTTGCTGTAGAATAAATAGCACCACCATAATTTGTAGCAGTATTATTGATAAAGTAAACAATGACTGAAGATGATAAAACAGTGTTATCATCAGCATAGATACCACCACCATTACCAGGTGATTTGTTGTTTGCTATGACACTTGATTTATCAGTGAAAGTTATTTCACATCCTTGAATAAGAAGACCAGTCATGTTATTATCAGTTATGAATAGATTCGTTAATGTCACTGTCTCTGTACTAGTTAAACAAGCTAGCCGTAAAGCTCCCACATTTCCATTTGAATGAGTTGGAATTTTGCTTAATGTATTATTAGTAACATTAACATTACTCATTATTATATTAACATTACCCTGAATACTCAGAGCACCTCCATAATTACCATAGTTATTAATGACCACAGTATTGTGTATATGTAAAAATACATGCCTAGAAAAACAATTGCTGATCATGGATATCAAAGCTCCTCCTACTAATCCTGTTAATGCAGAGTTATATGAAAACGTGGTATCTTTAATTTCAGTATGTAATAAACTATTTCCTTTAGAAACAAGAACTAATCCTCCATGAACATATCCACTGTTGCTTATAAAGGTAGTATTTGCTATGGTGACAGTACTATGAAATCCATTGACTAAAACCTTTGCTCCTCCATTGTCCATTTGCCCAGTGTTACTTGAAAATGTAACTTGTCTGATCACAATTTCTGAGTGACCTTTTACTGATGAATCTATATACAGACCCCCACTGTGATCACCACTGTTATTTTGAAAGGTAGTCTTTTGTATAACAACAGTAAAATTTGCGTACATATTGCTTAATAGAGCAGCTCCACTTTGATATCCAGCATTTGAATAAAAAAGACAATCATAAATCTCAATTATTCTTCTTTCAAGAGACAACTTCTCGTTATTTCTTATAAGGAGGCCATTAGCAAAATTTTCATTTTCATATCCAAATGTGAAGTTAGAAGAACTGATATTGACAGTTTTAACTAAACTCATATTTCCATTGACTCTATTCTGACCGAATGAGCTGTTTTCAATAATTATAGAATCTACATTGTCAACCATTAAACCAACATGGCTGCTATTTTGTATTGATACGTTAGTACAATGTGCATGAAAAACTGAACTAATAATCATACCTTTACTACAGTTTGTAATAGTCAGACAACTGACCCGTATGGTAGCTGTGGTAGATATATTTATTGCAGTGGCATTCTCTGTGATACATCTAACGATAGCACTTGACTGCATAACTGACCAATGAAAACCTTGAACCCACTGACCTTGTCCAAGTAATGATACATTGTTAAGACCTTCAAGTTTTAGTACTTCATATTCTCTAATAGTGTGTTCACCATTCATAAATATAAAAGTAATATTAGAAGGTAAGGTAACGTTGTTGATGTAGTATGAGAGAGGGTGACAATCTTGATTACTGGGACAGCTCTGGTTACCATTTGCAGGTGTCACATAAAAGAGAGTACAAGTCACTTGATGGCTGAATAATACCGATAAGACCAAAGTGATCTAAAATGGTCAATGAAAATGATATCTTTTTTTTCTACAAGTGGAGGTTTGTTCATTATATGTATGAGTTTGTATGAATGTATTTATAATTGCAGAGCTCTCTGCATATAAAAATGTTACTTACCAATATAAAAAAATGCGATAATGAAGTCATTATCTTGAGTTGACTTGAACTCCAGCACTGGATAGTAAAAATGTTAACTGGATCACCTCTGTACAAGCAATTAAGAACAGAATTTACTCACAAAGTGTCCGGTTGATGATTTCATTATGCTTTGTGACTACCTGTATTGTATGTTTGAATCATAACTCATTATGATGACATATGACTACATACATGCCTAGTGTAGAGTTTTGCGGGTATGTTATGTGGTTACATTTATCTAATGAAACAGAAAACAAACAGCTATAGTACATGAGGAGAGGCAGCATAATTCCATCAGTGTCAACTTGTGGTTAAAGTAGAATACTCTCATGAGAGGAAAGTTGTGTATGTGTGAAATCATAATTAATGCTGTATGCTAGAACGCTGTATTATATATATATACATATATATATATATAGATAGATAGATAGATAGATAGATAGATAGATAATGCTATATACATCTTTCATAAGTCAGAACTCTTTACATCTCCTAATTCATTAAAATTGACTTTACTAAGAATCACTGTTGATAACAAATAAATAGTTATCTACAATGACTACAGAATGTCAACCTTTATTGGACAATATAATGTTTGGTAAAAACATCTGAATTATGCTAGATTTACTTTTATCTTTAATTTTTCATTAAAAATGTAACTTTATTTGGAACATACATAAACATGTTGAAAATGCATTGATCAAACTACTTTAGTTTACAACTTACGTATCATACCAACTAATAAATATATATATATATATATATATATATATATATATATATATATATGTATATATAATGGAGTTCTTCCTTTCTCCACGCTTGCTAAAAGACAATTAACATGACGTATTTCCTCTAATTGTAGTGGGTGGGAACGGTCCACCCATTGAAACTTTCTAAGTGTTTATGGAAGAGTCTTGTGATATCAAGAATGTAGTTCTCTCTTATCCTGCTCCTCTACAACTTCAGTGTCTGTTGTACATAGTGGGTCATATAGATGAGGTTCCATGCTATATACTAGCATTACTTCCTCATCATATACGTTATGAACTCCTTCTAATGTTACCAGTAGTAGATATATGTAAATTAGAGGAGACACCAGTCACTATTGACCTACCATTGGATTACATGTGGAAAGCATGCATGGACAGATTACCAGAACATATCTTATGTAGATTAACAACACCTGATCTAGCAAAAACAGAGTATGGTATAGACCTCACTTGGAAAGAATGTTACTTTCAAGAAATCTTAAAATTGTACTCTATTTATCCTACTAGTGTGCCTCCGTTACTTTTTAGTGTCTTCAATGATAATGTTAGTAACTGTTTTAGTTCTATGACTCAGAGCTGTCATGGATTATTAACTTACTGCTTTGAAACCTATACAGGCTATATACCAATTCGCTATTGTCATTTTTTTGATGTCAACACACCTCTTACTGATATTGATCTCTTAAAAACTTTAACTGTTCACTGTTGCATCTTTATGAAAATTATTGATATTAAAGACTTCTATCTTTTTATAAGAAAGAGACATATACCGACTGTTTTCCCGTTTTTGACAAAGCTTTATGGTTCAGTGGAAGTAGTTAATCAGAAATCTGCTGATTTTTCTGCTCTTAAACCTCTCTTTGATGATATTTTTTTCTCTTCTTCATGTCAAGTTAAAGTAGTTACAATAAGTAGACCTGATATAATAGCTCCATATCTTACTGGAAGTACACAATGTCAGTTAAAGGAAGTGCACTTTACAGAGAGATTTGCTAAAGACTCATATTACCCTATTGCTAGTTCTATTCTCGAATGTCAGCTAGAATTGGAAAAAGTCAAAGTACAGTCTATTCGTCTTGACAAATTGAGTGACATGAGTATGTTCTTACAGAGTTTGCTTAGTTTGTTTAGTAAACCTTTGTTTAAGCAGCTCAGCCTTGATCAATGTGAGATGTCTTCATCAGTTTTAATGGACATACTTCATAACTTCCTTGCATCACCTTACCCAGTGAATTTAAAATTGTTTCAAGTTGAAATAAAACAATCACAGTTTTCAAAACTGCTGCTATCAACTACAGAATTACAACCTACTAAAGATCTCTGTGTAAGTGAATGTGTGCTAGGATCTTGTCTGCCTTCAATTCTTCACTTAAATAGACTTTATTTAAAAGGCGCAAGTGTTATAGAGTCTTTTTCTCATCTACAATCTATAACTACAAATATTTTAGAGTTGGAAGCATCAATGAAATCTGTTGATGGTCTACACAACCTGCTTCAAATCACCACAACACAAGAATGCCATGTTATTCTTAAAATTGAATATGATAATCCTGATATACTAGTGACAATTGCTAATGCACTATCTGCTTTAAAAGGTATTGTTACTAGATTATTAATATTGCTTTACTCCTGGACAACTCTACCCTCTCGACGTCTGCTTGATACTCTTTTCTCATGTTTTCAATCTTATTTACCTGTTTTAGAACTAAAGCTTGTTTGTCCTTCTATTGCTGATAAAAATATTGAAGAGATACATGACATTTGGGAGTGTCATGTAAAGCCACCTCTTAAACTGAAAAAGATCGACATTCATTGTACTAATTTTTCAGACAAAGATTTTGTTATGAGTGTACTCTCAGAGATAGCTGATGATATAGTAATATAAATTCATTATAAATAATTGTGTCAACAAAAAGTGACTATAAATAATGGATATACTGTTTAGTCTATCTAATTACTGTATATTAGGATACACATCCACACAACAAAGTTTTAATCAATCATTGAAAAAATTATGGACTTTTATTTTATTCAAGATATCAAGCAGACAGATGTTCCTTGATTTGATTAATTGATCTAAGTATTTGCCTTATTACTTTACAGATGGGTATATGTTAATTATAAGGCCACTATAAGTTTATAGGTGTGAATACTCATAGAATAAAACTGTAAATCACTTAATAATTATGAAGTTGACAATTAGCTTTAAAAATAGCCAGAAACAGTCCAGCCTCTGTACTGAACCTTTTACAAGACTTACATGCTAAAAAACCTAGCTATCACGTAGTTGTAATATTGAGATCATCACAGAATTCTTGATGGAATGTATTAAAAATATAAAATTGTCTTTGTCCAGAACTACACTTCCAATGTCTGTTGTACACTGTGGGTCAATAGATGATTTTCCATTAATATGTCATCATTATTTCCTCGTAAGTGCTAATTGTATTAAAATGAATTTACCATGTGTAAATACGTCATAAAAGCGTTGTTGTAATTTTGTTTCTGAATCTAGGCCTTGTGATATTACAAATCATAGCCACTTCTTGATGCCATATTTCTCTCTATTTCTTGTCAAGTGAAAGTAGTCAGAATAGGTAGACCTGATCTCCATACATAACTGGTAGTACACAATGTATGTTAAGGCAGCTATTTTTCATACAATGAACTGAAGCAACAGATAGTGATGTTGCTAGTGCTATTCTGAAACATCAGCAACGTTAATGCATTCTTTGAGATAGCTGTTGACATAATTATTTAAGTGCATTTGAACACAGTGCATGTGTGTTAGATTTTTTTGTGTTTAGTGTTTAATCCTCATTTATATTATTATTTGATCTTATTAAATAGTACTTTTGGATTTTTGTTAATTTTTGTTACTTTTGATAAGAGTTCTGTTAACACAATTTCCATAGGCTATCATACACACTGTATTATAAACACATATAAAAACTTATATGTCTAAGTATGAACATCTTTATTGCGACATTCAAATGTTGAATCAGGTCTAAGTACAAAATACAAGTATATATATATTCTGTTTACTCTAAAAATTTTGTGAGAATTTTTATTATACAATTGTTACCGTTAGCCTAATAAATTTTCCTTGCATGGGTGCAGTCTATACATATTATATAGTACATGTGAAATATATAAACTGTATTCCAGTCCTGAATGTATAAAGAAGGGTCTCTGTACAAGTAGGTGAGCACAACAGAATACCAAGAGTGACTTGATAGCTTTGATTAGAAATAGTGTGTACAGAATACCTTTGTCTATGTGTCATTAAAATCGTTGTTTGCAGTAGATTAGAGATGTATATACTTCATTGAAAATAAAGCGAAAGTAGTAGATGTTTTATCTTGATAGAAATATTATTTTTTTAATTTCTATCATTGTACAAAGTCTCAAGGATCTATGACTGTCTGTTAAAATGGAGCTATATCAATAAGAAAGGAACACTGCTATCAACATTCCTCTTATCCAAAAATCCAACAACAGAGTTTTGCTATCATTTGCTACTCTGCATAACAACTATAAGACAACAACAACATGATGTTTACATTGTTTTGTGATACATTTAATGTCATTGGATTGGGATATATAGACCTGTATGTTAATCAGGAATCTTTAGAAATACTTAGACTTTTTATGTTAAATGTAATATTGCACCAATAGACTTTAAAGTAATCTGTTCACTCATGTTAAATATCTGTCAATAGATCTTATTTATACATTCAGTCAGCTTTCAGATTGATATTCTTGATTGTACAAACATTTTGTAAATTGTACTTGTTTAACTACCAAATATTAATTACATAAACACTTTTTAATACAAATTATAGAGGATCATAATCATTTGAAAAAAAAACTTATACTTAAATTCGTGTCTCCAGTTACCATTCTTCATACTCAAAAGAGTCATTATCATCTCTTAGCAGTGGCATTAGAGTATCTTGTGACCCAGCTCTCATCTTTAGAACAATTTTCTTGATCTTTCTGCAGTTAGCATTTAAAAAAACATATTGCACACAGTTTCTGATCCAATGAAAATGACTCATTGTTAAATAACTATGATATAACAGGATGACAAAGAAGGTGACAAAGCTGAGAACAATCATTATTGTTGTGATTAAAGTAGTAGTACTCTCTGATGAACCATAAGCAAGATGTGTAATAAAATTGACCAAGAGGAGCACCATAAACCACAAGTCTAAAGCATTTAAAATCCTACTTTTAAATGGCAGGAACACACCTTCTACTAAAGTAAAAGCCAAGAGTATAGTATGTGACAGTACAAGCTGTAGAGTCATATTACTACCTTGAAGAATTGCATTTACAATGTAGACAAGAGACATAACTATTAACCTTAGACCAAACCAGTACCTTAAATGGTCTTTGTAAGGTCCATGAATAGCATCAATAAATGGACGAAAGTATTTGGCAATAAGATGACATCTCAGCATCTTAACCCCAAACAATCCAAACAATATAAAAGGTACAATGAAGAGAGATAGAACTGCAATGCTAACACATAATAAAACAATATGGAAAGGATTCTGGCCATAAAGGACACTGCCATCTCTAAACCAAACCAGTAATTCACCAGAAGAACTATTAGTGCTATTATAATAAATGTGTGCTGGTGTGAGAACAAGTAATGAGATAGATAAAAGATCTGAGTAAGAGATGTACATCAATGTCACAAGTACTTGTACAGATGACCCAACAATGACGTTAGTAATCCTTGTAGAACATCGACTTAAAAGAATGATAATAGCAACTATTAGCCAAAAATAAAGTGGAAAAAAGTACATTATAGCGGTTTTGCCAAGCTCATTGAGATGATTTCTTATACATACAGGTATATTCCATTGATATTTAATGGAAGTAAGAAAATACACCATATATTGCAATGGTTTGTTCTTGATGTCCACTTCAGAAGTTGGTGTAGCATATGGCCACATAATATTTAGCCAAAATATGAATCCTCCAAGTGTACCTAAATCAATTGTCAATCTCAAACTAAACAACATTAATACATACACTATACCACCTAGTATACCAAATAATATAGCAAGTGCAGAATGTAGTGTGTTAGAACATTGGTAACAATCAGAGCTTCCTAACACTATACTGTAGCCCTCTTTACACTGACCACATAGCCATCCCATACGATTCCCTCTACACATAATGTCAGGCTCTGTTATATTAATAATTGTATTTGGTAGACAGTATCCAGAAGGACAGTGTTCAGTGTAAGCAATAATAGTTCCATTATCCACAACTCCAAGCCATGACTGAGATGGAATATTAATCGCTAATGTATCAATGTTACATTGTGTGATCCCAAACCTTTTAAGAAATGTACTGCACACACATGCCTTTGACTCTTTACTATATATAAATCCTGGTGGACAGTTTTGTGAAATCAATTCAACTATAGTTGTAGGAATATATCCCAAGACCTCAATGTGTAAATACATTTTACCATGAATGTTTTCAGAAAATATTGTAAAATGTATAAATGTGCAATTGGTGCTGTAGACAGTTTGAATTTGTTGTGTAATAGGTAGCAGATTTGTTATATCTATTGAGTATGGATATGTGACGTCATGATTATGAGGATTCCAAAATTTTCCAAATTTAGTCAGCCTGGCAAAAATTTGAGCATATGTTGGATTACCACTCAAATCATAAGCTTTTAGACCAATTGTTATGGTTGCACCAGGATACACTTTGATCTGGTCATTATTAGCAATGCTGCTGATATTGCAACGACGAGTACTAACAGCTACTGAAGACATTTCACTGAACCTAGAATCATTGTTTTGTACTTCAAAGTGTAATATTCTTTGATATATGTAACTGGAATTTACTTCTTTTAAGTATACTTGTTGACAGTCATACAATGGAGACATGTAGATGGAATTTCCAGCAAGTTTGGCAGTGTTATTTTTAAAAATCATTGTGATATTTAATTGGGAAATGTTCTGACTTACTATTTGAATAGCACATAGTGGGTTGGTTGTGGGGAGATTTCTATCCATATGTGAGTAAATTGCACCACCATAAAAAGAAGCATGATTATTAAGAAAAGATGCATTAGTTGATTGATGAATGTAGAGATGTGATAATGAATCAAGTCGAATAGCAGCTCCATGACTGGCTTTGTTGTTTTTAAAAATTAGTGTACCATTTAAATGAATGTCACTGTTGTATGCTTGTATTACTGAGCCTGTTACTTCTTTAAAAAGGTTGCATTCTCCATTGATGAAAACAGATTTTGTATTAACAAAAACCATTTTTCCAGAATTAAGAGCTGTGTTTAAAGGCACACTCCAATATGGGTTATAAAACTTGAGAGATTCTAAAATAAACTGTAAATTTTTTTGCCCTTTTTTTGATTCTGAGAGAATAAATGGATTCCGTATTCCATCATAATGTTGAACAAATTCTAAATGATCTAGGTGTATTCTGAGATTAACAGACACAACAGTTGAAGTAATAATGTGAAGAATAGAGTGATTATATTGATTTGAACCAACGTAAGAGTCAAAATCATCGTTAGTATAAGAGTTACCATTACGATCATCTTGAATCTTACTATCTGTAATAGTTAATATATCCCATGGTGCAGGAAGACTTCTTTTATTATTAAAACTTGTAGTAGCAATACAACCCAATCTAAATCTATCAAACTGAGCTCTTGCTACAAGTATATGGTGTTTAAACAAAGAGCTGGTAACCATAACAGAAGTATTTCCAACTGGTGCATCACTGAAGATAATTGCCAAACCATCAAAGACACCACCTATGTCTTCATCCCAATATCCTTGAGACAATAGTACATTAGCACTGTAGTTTCCTAGGCTGAAGATAACTGTCATACCAGCTGCAAATGCACTAATTGCTTTAGGTTTTTTAGTATGGACTTGAGCTGCAATGTTAATATCAGTAAATGGTACAATGTTCCAATTGCCTTTTATAATTGTCTTATTTACAAGCACATATGCTTCTAATACTCTTATTCTGTTGTCCAAGTTACTAAAGTACAATATAAGTCCTGATCCACCACAATTGGGAAGCAAAGTTACAGAACATTGAGCACTGCCAGATGTAGCAGTGATGTTTATATTATAAAGGGTAACATTGTTATTGATATTAATTAAAAGAATAGCAAAACCATAATAGTTTTTAATGTTAACCCCAAACAACATGATATAAGAGGAATAACTGACAAACAACGTGACTGACTGACCCTCATGAAAATAGAAAGCTGTATCATTAGGATATAGAGTACTAGTTGATGGCATAGGTCCTCCACACTGTGTTATATGTACATTTTCAATCATCAACCCACTAACATTATAAAAACCAAAGCCAACAGATTCATAACTATTATTATAATGTCTGCAAGTGATAATAGCAGGAGTTATTGATGTACTACGTAAAGTGATATTTGAAATGTTACTCACCAAACAAAAAAAACTTGAAGACAGGATGTGGTTCACATTAGGAGAGAGGAATAGCTGAGTGTCTGGTAGAAGCGGATGATCTGGATCACAGAGGTATTTGTTTAGATCATCAGGTTTTTTTAGTGAATGAATATGAGACAGATTTAATGTTGAACAGGACACTACTAAGAGAAACATCAGCACAGAAACCATAGTCTTGTTTGAATTTTAATAGCTGTGTAGAGTGATTAGCTTCTGAGAGTCTTGTCTTGTGTCTATCTGTTTAGATGTAAGCAGTATCATCTATTTATATAAGTTGGATATTATAACAAAAGTCCCATGACATCACGATAACTATCCATTATGACAGTATTTTGAGCTAATTTTGACGTTATTTTTATTGAAGATGTAATTATCAACAGTTTATCAACAGTGCAGCTTGATAATGTAATAACATTAAAGCTACTTTCAACATATACACAACAAACATAAGAAGTGACAGTTACATACTAATTGAACACAGATATAATAGTTATCATTTACCTATAATAATGACAATAACAATTATTAGATTGTACAACAACTAAATAATTGAAGACACATAACAGCAATCAAATGTACATCAATGATATGTTTATATTAAATAACATCCTGCATTGCATGTATAGAATATCATGTTTATTGTAAAGTGATCATTTATTAATTTTCAAACCAAGAAGAAGGAACAAGAGAAATTTATTATAAACCTGTCATATAACAATTGTAAGTACACATGTGCATATAAATTAAATCTATGTTTATTTTAGTATCAAAACTATAATAGATTACATCTACAGAACACTTTGATCATAATCATTTATTGCTTGGCAATTCTTCCTATTTGTCATTCAATGTTGTTGATGTTTCTAACTTCATTGATAATAGACATTATCAGAAGTAAACATACTATGTTTTCATTGAAGAAAGGTAGACTGTCAATAAATCAATTATGTGGCATTTGTTCAACTAAAATAATTGTTGGAATTTTTAAAATTTGTTCAAACAAAAATGTTTACTTTAAAACTATAAATTTGTAACAGTCTCTGACATATAGTCTGGTGGATCCTCCTGAGAGTTCCTCTTGATCAAACTGGTTACTTCTTAATAACTAACAAAAGTGGAAACATTGATGGTTTGGTCTTATGAGTACTATGAGAGTTGGGAGATTCTTGGTCAGATTATAATTATTATAGATATGAAGATAACATCATGTCAATTGTAGAATATGTTTGTGGAGTATTGTCATTATGAAAGTCAGAGGCAATATTAGAGTGTCTAAATGGAGGAAAATATTGTCTCAATCAATGTCTTGTGCTCATTTGTTTGATGTAAGTAGTACCATATAGGTATATCAGTTACCTATTACAACAAAAGTCCCATGACAGTATTTTGCAAACAGCTGTCCATTATCACAGTATTTTAAGCAAATTTTTGATGTTATTTTGTATTAAGGATGTAAATATTAACAGCTTGTTAACATGATAACATGTTAGTACAATAACATTAGAGCCATTTGGAAGTGTACACAATCAGTAGTTACTTGTTGTTTACTGATAATTCTATGCTATTCCAGAATATTCTACACGACAATATACAGGATATATACAGTTAAATCTAATATATACAATTAAACCTAATAGTACAAAGTGTACAATTATAAAATATTAAGTGGAAACAACAAAAAAATCTAAAATGTTCTGAGAATTCCAGGCATCTCTACTAGTCTGCTATATTAATTAGCTATTAAACACATATATGTCCACTCAGTATTTCAAGTTCACTATAGCTATTGGTATGGTCTATTAGTACTACTACAATATAATACAATTTTATAGATCAAAATAACTTATTTTCACTGTCATATCTCTTGTCATTATCATCCCTATTATCTCCACTACCACTAAGATGTTTATGTCATGTGTAAAATGTTACTTATTTAGAGGAAGACATTTGATCATAACGTTTTATGGCCTTACTACTAAATATGCGATAAAATTCAATTCCAAAGATAAAAATAGCTTGTTCTTACTTTTATACACATCTCTCATGTCTCCGCTGTAAGTAATACCGTCTTATATAAGCTAGGCATTATGACAAATGTCCATTGCAGGATTTTGTAAACAACTCTCCATTAATTTATGACAGTATTTTAAGCAAATTTTTGATGTTATTGTGTATTAAGGATGTAAACATTAACTAACAGTTTGTTAACAGGCTAACATGTTAGTAAAATAACATCAGAGCCTTTCGGAGGTTTACAGAATCAGTAGTTACATGTTGTTTAGTGATAATCTACACTATTCCAGAATATTCCACACAACAATACACAGGATATACAGTTAAATTTAATAGATACAATTAAACCTAATAGTACAAAGTGTACAATTATAAAAGATTAAGTGGAAAACACAAAAGGTTTAAATAGTTGCGGAACATTCTAGCAGTCTCTACTAGTTTGTCACATTTTTTAGCTATTAAACACATACGACCCCTCAGTATTTCAAGTTCACTATGGCTATATGTAGTTTTATTACTACATTTGCAATATAATACAAATTCCAAAGATGAAATAACTTATTCTTACTCTCATCTCTCTTGTCATCATCATCCTTACTATATCCACTCCTATCAAGATGCATATGTCATGCATAGACCACATCTATTTTATTTTTAGAGGAAAAGTTTTGATTGTGAAATTTTGTGATCTTTCTACTACTTATGAAATAAAATACAAAGATGAAAATAACTTGTACTTACTTTCATATGCATCGCTCTTATCTCCACTCCCTTCAATAGTTGTTAAACCACGCCTCTTTAGAGGAAGAATATCAATTCCAAAGTTTCTTGGGGGTGAATTATATATTCACGTCCTTGTTATTTCGTGTTTCTTTAATTTATAAGCTTCGCGCTATAGGTAAGCAGGTTTAGTTCCTTTAGATTATGTTATTTCTCTTCCTCTCTCTCTCTTTCATTCTCTGTCTCTCTTGTAAATGTATTACTATAGGCTGTAGTAACTAGTGCTAAAATTATATGACCAAAACATCTATAACCTACCAAAAGTACCAATGATAGTATCTATGAGTAAAACATAAACCTGCTCTCTTGGAAAAATTTAATACCTCAAAACAAGAACAATTGTAAACTTTGGATAACTTTGCTGCTTACATTATTTGTATAGACAACATTATTGCAACACTGATAATAAGACCGTATATAAAATATTATTATTCTGACACAATATATGGATACCTACAAATGGATATATTATTCTTTTCACAAAATAATGCTCTTCTGTTCTGATTATATTGAGTTGAGATTGTACACAATAATTAAACCACTAGCTTCCTTCCCATTGTGTGGCACATTAATGATCAACATTATCGTTGTCGTTATCTTTAGTAGTAGAGAACTTCTTACCATAATGGAGATAATCCCAATTATTTCCATCTCTAACTAGTCCATCTCCAGCAGTATTAGAGTATCTTCCTTCACTAAATGTGTACTCAGTATAACTCTCTTTGATACTAAATGTAGATTACTGGACATAAGCTGTGTTATTTTCAGTGTCGCCTACATATCAATCCACTTCAAGGTCTTTGATCCATTTGGTGTAAGATGATATACTTTACTCAATCCTTGCCAAACTTCTCCACTAAGGTCATCAAAACCTTCCTCATAGTCAATTCATTTATGATAAAAGTTAATAGATTCATCTTGTCTCCACTGAACGATAGTCCATCCTATCAGAGCTAATAATATAGATACCATTAGTAGTATTACCTGACTCTAATTATTCCTTACAATCTTTTAGTAGACCTGACAAATGTAAATTTAAACATAAAGACAATAGATACAGGTACAGCAAACTTGTTTTTAGAGAGGGTTCATGTTGTTAAGTGTTACAGTCATCCTTACAGTGAGAGGATTCCTGTTCTACACTAATAATATCTGGAGTTAGTAATACCAAAAACAAGAAAACTCCCATTGTAACTAGCTTATTGATTGATTACTAACTGTTTAAAACTGAAGTATTTCTATTATTACATTATGTCAGTATTTTACTATGTTATAATGTATCATGTTGAACTATAATCATAATTAGTCGTATGTACAAGTTTAATAGATCATTACCTACTGATCAGTAACCTTATTGAATTAAACAGGACCGGCATCGGCTATTTTGAAGTGGTCAGGCCATGGACCAAAACACTCTAGGGAAGTCTGGGGGCATTCCCCCCAAAGGAAATTTTGGGATTTAGGGCTTCAGGGACTAGCCCCTGGTGCAATCTGAAGCCAAAATTCACTGAACTAAAGTGCTTCTGATATATGATAAATCTTATATTTTCTGAAATATATAAAAAAGTGGTTGAAAAGTGGTCTGGCCATGGCCGGAGTGGCCTGAGTGCCGACGCCACCCTTGTTAAAGATTAATGTTCTGGTAAACAATTGACCATGAAATATCAAATTAGTAGTTAGCAAGCAGGGTTATCCTCAAGGATGAATAGATTGATAGATGATTGAAAATGAATGGATGTATAGATGAATGAAAATATGGATGTTTGCATAGATGAACAGATGTACCAAAGAATGGATGAAAAAAGTAGTCAGATGACCATGACTAATTTTACAAACAACTGTCCATTATGACAATAATTTAAGCAAACTTCAATATTATTATATATTAGGGATGAACACACAACTATTAACAGCTGTCAACAGGGTAGCTTGATAGTTCTGACATCAAATCCATTTTGAAGTATACACACATGACAAACAGTATAGGATTGAGAGTTAGATGTTTAATACTAACCTAACATAGGCACAGCACTTACCTAATTGTGGTATATACACAATTCTTCAATCTAAATTACATACATTGATATATATTAACAGTATGTTTTTCATAGACAATATCACTACTAGACAATAAAAATTTCAATCATGCATATCAAAAATAGTTGATATATAATTATAATTTGTGTAAATGACTAGTTGTTAGGTTTTAAACCAAGTCACTGGAATGATAGAACTCTACTGGAAAAGATATGTTGACACAATGTATGTCTTTTGGTTTGAGACACCATGAACATATCATACATATCACCATTGTAAGTTCACATGTGAATTATATCTGTGTTTTTTTTAGTAAGAAACAATGAACTACATAACTAAATAAACAGAATACTTAGACAATATCATTACTGCTGACAGCACTTCATAAGTGTTTTCAAGATTTTTATTTAACTGTATACAGACATTATCACAAGTAAATGAATTAATACATAAAAAGTATAAACATTGACAACTGTCAACAGATCACTACTTGTTGATATTTGGGAAAATGAAACAAATTTAACCAGATAATTTTATATCAACTTTACAGCAACCTGAACATCACAATAGTTTGATACATATAGGATTGGCTCTGTAGAAAGAAAGCTTATGCATTACAAATCATGACATAAAAGCTTTCAATCATATACAAGTTTCACAAGTACATAAAAACTCAGTTGAAAAAACAATGAAGTGTAAGGATTGTGGTACTAAGACCAAAAAAGATGAGAGTAGGAAAGCCAATATGACATTTTCTACATATATACAATAGCCACATAGTAAAGTCTCACAAAGTGTGAGTAGTGCCTTGAGTTGTGGCTGCAATATAGGGATATTTACGTCACCATACCTATTGATGTTCGTGCTGCCATCACTACATTTTACATATAATTATTTTTCATCTTAAGTACTTGTGAAGTTTTCTTTTATATAATAATATTATAATCATTTGAATGTATGTGTGAGTAAGAAATGATTTATTGAACTGACCAGCTAAATACTCTAAAGGGACATGTCTGCATTGTCTTTTTTCTTTGAGAATACTAGAAGGTTAGAAAATGTATTCAATTCTTAGAAAAGAAGAAGAAAACGACGTACCAGAAACACCAGATAATTCAAGCAACACACTTTCCTTCTCATGGAAATGGTTAATTAACTTAATGTAAATATAAACTATTAACACACTTTCCATTATTTAAGTCAGCTCAACCAAAGCTCCTTATATTTAGATATGAAGAGGAAATTGGAATAGATATTTGTTATTTTATACTTCCTTTAGTTCTAAATTTCTTGATCTAACTTGTAAATTTACCTACACAATTGGTTATGCTCAACATGTTTTAAATGTGTACTTTTTTGTAGTAACAACATTACCACATCAAAATGAAATTAGTGGTCTAATGCTATCTTGTTTTATAGCTAGTATCAATAAATATATTTCATTCATTGTTTAATGGTTAACTAAACAAAAAAGTTGCTGCAATTTTCTCCTTTTATATTAATTTTATTGTTTTTTTTCGAAGTGTCTACAGGTCCGGTAGAAAAAAGCCATACTTTAATGTAAAATTAATACATTTAGGGTCTAGTGTTTAGGGTGTAGGGTCCAGGGTATAGTATTAATTTCACATTAAAGTATGGCTTTTTTTTTACCGGACCTGTAGACACTGCCTTTTTTTCTTTTTTGAACAGTAAGTATTCAGAAATCAGAAATACAACAACCACTTCAAGAAGAAATACCCAAGGAACTCTTCTTTCTATGAGAGCTGATCACAAATGTGCGGTGACCTGGTAGGTCGCATTTGGGCCTATCTTAATTAAGATCGTCCCATAGCCATGTGGTCTATTGCAAAATCGTCCTATAGTTATGTGGCCTATTGCACAATCATCCTATAGTGCATTGGCCCGGTAGGTCACGTTTTGGGCCTATCTTAAGATCTAAACCCTAAACCCTAAACCCTAAACTGCAATGGCCTGGTAGGTTGCGTTTAGGGGTTAGGCTTTAGGGTTTAGATCTTAAGATAGGCCCAAAACGCAACCTAACGGACCACCGCACTAAACCCTAAACATGTACATGTAGATTGTTACCATTGGTCTTACTGAAGGAATAAAAATCTACTCTTTTAAAATAGGTAGCTACTAACAGTAACTTCAATAGTGTTACTACTCCCTTATATCACAAACAATATTAAGATTGGTGTCAATATTTTCCAATTTTTGCTGCAATTACTTGCTGATGCAATAATGTTGTTATCATTACTAGCTCTGTTATGTCACTGTTAGTATTGACTGACATAAAAGAATAGCATAATATGTCAATTTAATTTCATGTAGTAATTAGAGAAACTGGCCTATGTAAAATGATAAATAAGAGTTGAGATTGACCACAAATCACTAAATAAAAAAATGAAGAAATTTAAAGAGAACGATGCAGCTCGAATCCTCATGATTATATATCTTATAACCGAAACATGTTATATTCTACATAAATACATGATAATCAAAGTAAATTATAACTAAACCAATTCTTGATCACCCAAACAATAATATATATAATTTTTTAACTCTCCTTTTAGCACTTTCTAACACTAAGTCAACAATTAAGTAATTGTATACTATGGCTATATATATTATGATATTATTAACTTATTATATGCTTATGATCAAATGTAAAATTATCACAAAAAGAATAATAATTCCAAGATCTATAATTATTTTGAAAAAACTGGGATGTCATCACCATAACAGGTAAAACCAGCCCAATGACGCCAGGAAGAAAAGCGAGGATCTTTAGAAAGTTCCTCACAAGCAATGTTCAGAGCTTCAGATGGTCTAGTCTCTGGACAACAGAGGGCATTATAGAAGTGTTTGACAAATTCAACAGCTGCATTATCGGCAATACTCCAAGTTGTTGCTATGACAGTAAGAGCACCTGCTGTTCTGAAGGCATTTGCAATACTATTCGTTGATTCCTGTAATTGAGTAGAACCAATACCTGAGACACATGTAGAAAGAAACACAAGGCGAGTATTTGTGAGATCCAGACCACACACTGTCAAAGAGGTAAGCATGCCTGTGCTGGCTGTGGGATCAATGTACTCAAATTTTTTGGCCATGTATGTGTTGATACCAGCTAATGCTAAACCTGACTCTGAATCATCTTGATTGAGATTTGATGCATCAAATTGAAACTTAAGATTACCAAACCCATGAGTTGAAAAATGAACCAACAGTGGGGACTTGAGAGAAATGACAGACTCTAGATTAGCTTTTTCACCTTGAAGAAGGTTGATGCTTAGGTCAGGATGACATACCCCAAGGATCTCTTCAATCAAATGTGCTTCTTTGAGTGAATATTCTAATTGATGACAAAGTTCAATTTCTGGTCGAAAAGGATTTAAAGCATAAAGCTGTTCCCATAAAGATACATCATAACTTGAAGAAGATGGTTTCTGCTGATGATCAAAGTTAGGATTAGCAATTATGTAGCAGTCCTTAGTGCTAATTACTTTGTCACAGGTCATTGACCTTATTGTGGTAGGAATAAATGGATCAAATTTCATTGAAGTTCCTTCCACAT
Organism: Xestospongia muta; assembly: GCA_963693285.1. Classification (NCBI taxonomy): domain Eukaryota; kingdom Metazoa; phylum Porifera; class Demospongiae; order Haplosclerida; family Petrosiidae; genus Xestospongia; species Xestospongia muta. The sequence goes on from OY848917.1 coordinate 5,259,390, forward strand.
CAGGTGGCACTGGTTGGCAGTAAAGTTCACTCTTTTCATATTTTTGTGCCAGCTGTGCCATCATTTCTAAACGTAAAAGCTCTCGACAAGATCCAAGGTGACTGATTGTACGACCTTTAAACAGTGGAAGCCCATCTTCTCCTGGGAGCAATTTAAGTGGTAAAATACTAAAATGAGGTTCAGGACTCAAATAAATGTGCTTTACATCAGGATGTTTTATGTGTTGTTGGATAACTGGAGGAAAAAGAACGTTGACAAGCTCTTTCCCAAATACCTCCAGTTTTTTCTCTTCATCAGAAGGACTTCTAGCAAGGTTCCCAGCAGTGACTAAATTCCACTGCTTTATCCATTTTTTAACGGTATCTGTACAAGCCTTTTCACCAACAACGGTAAGCTCTCGTGTTCCATCAGGCTTTAAAACAAGAATAAACAAATCAAGGGAGGCCTTCAGGTCAGCTTCATCATACTTACCAATCAAGGCATACTCAATTATCAACTCATCTGATGCCAGAACGTTCTCTACTGGCAGTAATAGAGGAAAGTGAGCTACAGTTGACCAACATCGATGGGCGTGACATTTGAAAAAAGCACTGATGCTGTTCTGATGGTTTTTCTTGAGTGAAATAATTTTATCAGTGGCATCAGAAATATTTGATGTTTTTAGCTTGTGAAAAAGGTGACATGTTGAGAGAAATGTTTCTCTAAGTCCTTCTCTAATAGCTACTGTCTTAAACTCTGAAAACAAACCCTTCCATCGAATTATTATATCACAAACAAGTTTCGGATTTGTTTCTTTTAAAAGAACAGCTGCTACAAGAAATTTAAGTCTAAATGCTCTTATAGTAGCAAGAGCTTCATTGAAAGTGAACCCACCTTGCTGAAATTGAACACCAATTAGTGGTAATAGTAGCTTCTCCCCAGTTAACAATGCATCTTGTGCGCTACCAACATCACCAACTTTGAAGAACACTTCTGTGAAGAAAGAAAGTCATAATTTATAACAATATATTGCTACTTGGTAATTACATACCCACTAGGTTTATAATTTGCTCAGCATCAGAAATAGTCACCATTTCAGGTGACTTCTGCAAAATTGACTTCATTTGTTTTTTAGCATTCTCAACTGGATCTTCACAAGGCTCATTAGGAGAGATTACAAACGGAATGGTCACACCTGTATTCTTGGAAAGCATTGCAGTTTTAGCTGTTCCAATGATATATTCAAAGGGTTCGTGAAGCTGTTGATATGCCTTTGGAAATTGAGAAGCAAGTAGTGGAAGAAGAGATTCAAGTTTCTTGCAATGGTCCGAAAGAACAGAGCATTCCTCATAAGAAATATCAGTAGCCCTACGATTGTAACAGTCAATGAGACCTGCCAGTACATTCATGTGATTACATATATACTCAGAAGCATTTAAAAGAGAGGAATCAAACAATGGAAGGCACAAGGTGATCATGTGACAAATAGAATGAAAACCAGTGTTAGCAGCATTGAGAATGTACATCCGTGTAGTCATTACTGACACTGCTAGGAGCAACAAGGACCTTACAACAGGATATAAAGTGTGATGTAAGTCATTCTCTAAAAAATTCACCAGATTTTCTGTTGCTTTGATGGATTGTGGCTTTATTTGTATAAGCAGATCACCATCTATGGGTTCACCAGCTAAAACAGCCCACTCCATCACTGCACCACCAACAGTATGACCAAATAAGGCCATAATTCGCTCGAATTCATCTGAAATTTCAATGAGGTATTGCCTCATAGCATCATGTGATAGTGCTAGTAGAGGAGACAAACGACTAGCCATACAGTAGAACAGAACCCTCCAGTAGGTAGCAGAGAGTATTTTCAAACCTTCTGGAATAAAGCTTCCTGATGCTCCTGTAATCATAGCCTTTTGCTTGACAATAACTTGAAAAAGCTGCGCAGGGCCTGGTGGAAGCAATTCAAGCAACTTATCCTCGGTATAGATGTTTTCACAGGCTTTTAACCACTGGTCTACAAATTCACGACAAAAGCTAGTACTATGCATCAACAGGAAACCTTGCTGAGCAGTTTGTTGTACATCTTGGTTTCTTCCCAGTGCACTCAGAGCATAACATTTTCTCAAGTAACCTTTTGGCCATTTAGGTGAAGCATGAATAGTTCTTTCTGCATCTTCCAAAGCTTCTTCATACTTACAGAGCTTAAAGAAAGCTAAACTCCGATTACTAAGAACAGTATGACAATTTGCATCGATATCAAGGGCTTCAGTGTAGGCTGTGATGGCTTTGTTGAAGTCAGGTGGTTGACTTTTCATGTATTCATTGCCACACTCCTTCAGTCTTTCTACCTTGTCTGCATTTGTCATCATGTCCCTCTTTCAAATGTCAGATGACCAAAATAGTCAGCTGACTGCCGAATATACCTTAATTAATAATAGTTATTGTCCATAATTATAAACTCGGTTCAAAGGTCATTGTTAAAAACTTGCCACGGGGTCTGACGAATTGCACAGGAATGGGGGGGGGGGCAATTAGTCATAAGTGACTCTTGTTCTCAGGCTTGTCCTCCTACAATTATAGGTAGAGGCGGATAATGTTAGTGACAGCAGATAATGTTGTTAACAAAGCAACAACACAATTGATATGACCCATAACTACAATTAGTTCAGGTTAAACTGAAGAATTAATATTTAATATTTACAGATGATATGTTAAGAGACATACTTAGCAGCTTTTAAGTATTCCATACTTTCAGGATGTACTCTCAGAGATTATCTGTTGAGATTGTGTTGTATATGTAACCTTATTATTAATGTAAGTATGGTTTGTCTCCATTCTACTCTCTCTCTCTCTAACCTTATAATAACATTAACGTTTGATTGCTTTGTGTTTAATATTACATACTCAAACACTATTATATAATATAGCACTGTTTTGTTACACCTACTATTATAACATTGGCCTATTTTCAATTTATAGTCATAATGTATATGGAAGTAAACAAAAACAAAATTATCATCAAATTAGAAAATCACCACAACAGGAAAAAAATTCAACTTAATTACAAGACATAGTAAAACATATAATATTGATACCAAAAGTATGTCTGTATCAAGTAAAAGAACAGCTTATTCTCTAGCCATTGACTGACCACTGGGAGCTAACTCGTTACCTTCTTGTATCAGAGCACATGGAGTACAGAACACTGCACAGAGTAGATCATTGAAGAAGGTACCCTAAGAAAAAGATAAATGTTGTCATGATAACAGGCAGAGCTCAACTATATTGTTAGGTAAACAATACATGTAAATATAATGAGAGTATATTCTGATTAAGCTTGTCCCTCCTACATTACCACACCTCATGACAAAATGTTATAATGAGATTATATTCTGATTAAGTTTGTCCTCATACATTACCACACCTAATGACGAAAATGTTATAACGAGGGTTTGTTGGCTGGAGAGAAGACTATTATATGTCACATGACCTTGTCTATTGTTAATATTCAATTCTTTTAGCTTGTTATTCATAGGTGATATTGGTTTACATCATTTAGAGCATGTGTACACAATGTTAATGATATTCATGACATATCCATGTGCATGGTTAGCATGTGCACTGTTAATAATATTAAATGGTTTGTACTATAAAAACATAAGGCTTCTTTACACTACATAAATTGGATTTTCAAGCTAGATTATAACAGCTGGTAAGTTAATGTCTGTTTACATTTCAAACATTCTAACTTAATCTTGTTTGGAAAAAAAATTAATATTTGTAGGTTATAAGTGGGAATGCTCCATCCAGTTCTTCTTGTATTTTAGAATCACTCTAAGCAGCCGGCGATGCCCTTATTTCACTATCACTTCATGTAGTAGCCATTTTATATGTACCATGTAATTTAAAGAGGTCTGTTTATTATAATTAAAGTTATTACTGTAACAGTGTAACTTGTTTCAAACCCATGTTCTGTTTACATTGCCATTTAACACCTTACAAACCTATTCCAAACCTACTCTGGAGTAGGTTTGAACTAACAGGTTACAAAACAATTTCTAACTAGTTACAACAAGTTTACACTTAAGCTAGCTTGACCACCAATAGGTGAGAAGCTTATTAAAAACTATTAATCCTTATAACAGCGTATCTGTAAATGTCCAATGCACTTCAAACCTGGCAACAACAGTACTTACAGCTATAAAACTTGGCAGAGAAATGCTCAGCATTGCAAATTTATTCTAATGATAAAGGTTTCCATAGAAAAGCATACTGTGCATTCAAATACAACTATCTACAAATTAGAAATGGGAATTTAAAAAAAGGTTTCCTTCTAAATTTTTACTCACATTGACCAACGTTTGCCAAACAATAAATTGAAATTTAAATCAGAGGTCAAATGTCTATATAAGTACATCCATTACAAGAATGTGTAATAAAATGATATAGTTATTACAGACTGTCACAAACCATCAATCTTGCAAACTATTACAGAAGAGTATATTTAACAGAACCTATTAACAATTAAGTTATGTTACTGTTGGTGTTCCAAATAAATTCAGATATTTATTAATGTAGATAGAGATTGCTTACTAAAAATGAATATTGTGTTCTTAGACCAAAACAAACATTGAGTTTGTAGATATTTGACTGCTTATTAAACTAGTCTGTTTTCCTACTGTATTATTACATTAAAAAGTAGTAATATGTCTACATATATAGAGAGAAACCTTACATGTAGATACAAGTGTAGTCTAGAGCTCATAATCATTGAGTTAGGGAAATACCACAGTTATGTAAGGGTCAAAAACAAAGTCTTCTGTATACCATAATACACTAGGAGCGTCTTAGTGTATAAAACGCATTAAGAGGCATACAACCTAATCCTGCATGTATGTAGGAATATAATTTTGTACCTATCACATCTTTTATTTAAGAAAGGCTTAGTAACAGACACAAGACAAAACTTGCTAAAATTATTTAAAATTAATTATATTTGGTTGTTTTTAAATCACTACTTTAGTAAACACAATCAGTAGTACACTAAAGTGTTTATTAAAAAGCCTTAAAACAAACTCTTTACTTGCTATCAAAACTATAACTTTTCTTTCTCAAACAACAATGAAAGTTATGATATCATCTGTACTCATCCTTAATTGGTAATCTGTCTATAGTCACGTTGATAAAATATATACTTAACAGTACATAGAGCAGGAGTAAACGTTTTCTACATGTTAATACATTGACACAAAATTGAAATGATAAAACATGTTTCCTAAATATACATAGAAATTTTGTGGAAATTCTTAATGCAACACAAAATATATTGCATATTATTTTGTCTCAGTTACTTACATCAATGTTTTTCTTCTCTCTGATTTTGCCCCTGTTTGTGGCGTGGCAATACCAGTTGACAAATGGTATAATCCCATATATACCATGTATGAGACAACTCTCACCCATAGCCTCAGCATTTCTACCCTGTGTGTAACAAGGAACTAGAAATGTTACAATACCTGGAGAGAGAGAGAGAGAGAGAGAGAGAGAGAGAGAGAGAGAGAGAGAGAGAGAGAGAGAGAGAGAGAGAGAGAGAGAGAGAGAGAGAGAGAGAGAGAGAGAGAGAGAGAGAGAGAGAGAGAGAGAGAGAGAGAGAGAGAGAGGAAGGGAGGGGGAGGGAGGGGGAGGGAGGGAGGGAAGGAGGGAGAGGAAGGGAGGGAGGGAGAGAGAGTCAACAAAAATTGTTATTCGTAACTTTGGAGTTCAAACTAAATGCTTAAAAAATATATGTTAGCAGGAACATAGGCTGATGAAAACTGACAATTTTTTTAAAAAAATCACTAAAATAAAACAAAACATATTTGCAACAATTCACAAGCCAGAGCTAGTCTTATGGTCATATAAAGCCAAACAAAAGTTAATGTCATTTAAAAGGTAATGTCCCTGTAGAGAAAATAAAGGCTCTGTTTACTAGTGACAGCAGGGTCAATTGTAAGCCATCTTGTTAGTTTATACACATTCTAATGATTCTATCTTAACTTCATTGAGAGAAGTGGACAATCTTCTTTAGAACAGATAACGTATTTAATATCTCACTATAATATAAACACTCACAGTCATGTTGTACAAACATAACCTAACAATACATATAATAAGACCTTAGTCAGCAAAGAAAAAACTTTTATAGTTTGACTAGTTGATAGCTCTTACACAATCCAATATCAGAGAAACAATTAAAAATTCCATTGCTCCACATCTGAGACATTTTGATTCTTCTTAAAACAACCTTCAACTCGAACACAAGCTCAACAATTGAATAAGGGGTGTGTCCACTACCGCCTTCAGTGTGACCAGCTAGTATGAACCATGAGCTTAAAAATGCAATCCAAATTAATACGCAGTAATTGTATACTAGTGTATAGTACAGAACATTATACTATGTTTTTAGGAATTTATTATTTTGGATAACAGCACACTTGCACTCATTAATTAGTGTAGGAAGAATAGAAGAAATAAAAGAAAAAAAGCCATTTTGCTTGACCCAGATTTTATTTAACTTATTGCAATGTAAACGTATACTTTATATATGGGCTACAAGTTATGTAATTACAGCACATTTATTTCATTTGGCTAGTTAACGTTTACTTTAAGACTGCTTTCTAATACTACTTTAATTAAATAAGACTGCATATTGTTAAATGGATCATATTGTTATATAATTCATATACCAAAGTAAAAGCTATTAGGATAACAGATGTTTGCATGTTATTACAATACCATCAATTATGATAGCAAAATTCAATTATAAGTGGTATTAATAAAAGCAGAAATGCAATAGGAAGTATACAGTCCATTTAGTTATAATGATTATTATTAATATCCATTAGAGTTATTGATTGCAGTAATCATTTCTGCAATAATCATAAATAATCATAGAATGCTTGTAAAATAATCACAAATGTACTTTTTAGAATGATCAATGTTCCAGCAAAAAGCATGAATTGTCTGAAAATTAAAGTGTCTAGTATTACTCAAGAGTTGTACACGCTATCAATCTTACAGTTAAAATATCATTGAAGGTCTGGTTGTGGACTGTATTAAGGACAGTATTCCTGTGAATATTGATCTTCTCCAAAAATGGCAGGACTCTTTTGCTGAATAGTTACCACCAATTGCATTTAGAGCTACCAATTATATATACATAGGTTTAATTCATTATATATAATAAAATTAGTTTCAGTCTTACCACAGTTATGTATATCTGAGCGATGTAGCTACTTACTACAATTTCAAAGTCATAATTGTAATAGTTATTATTATATACATAATAAGTCATAAATATATAATTGCAATAGTTATTATTATATATGCACTTAAACTTCAATATACTGATCCGTGGCAATTACTTACCAAGTCTGTGTACTCCATCGTTTCCTCCATACTGCAGATGGCTCACTGCTTATCACTTGCGTAGTTATCTGCAATTTATAGGTATTAATTTTGAATAATAATTGTTTTTATTTAATAATAGTTATTTAATAAATAAATTTAATGGAATATATACTTCCTGTTACTTTTCTCTTCGTTTCCTGTTCTGTTTTTGGCTTTAATAATATCCAATCGTAAGTCATTTTCAAACATTGGCTAACCTTACAGTCACCACAATTGTTACTTTTATGTTAATATTTTTCCATTATGGCATTCTGAGTGTGAAGCTGTGTTATGTAGGTACTTTAATTGTTCATCAAAATGTATATGCATGTTTCACAATATCTAGGACTATTGTTTCTGTTATGTTTCATTATAAGAGTTTTAAAAAAATGCTTGTAGTTGCCACTTTCACAAAATGGCTATTATTCTTAGGAGTTAGTCAAACTGCTGACATGTGTCTACATTATATGACATGTAAAGAATATTGGGAGTGGTTGACATGAAGCCATACATCTATTACTATGTGTATATAAGGTCAGAAATAGCACTCTAGTCATATATAAGATTTATACAATGCCTGTCTCTCCAGGAAAACTTGTTTTTATACTGTGCATTGTCACAGTTGGATTGCTTGGAATTTACAACAATCAAGTGGAAGCTGCAAATGGGTGAGTTAAAAATTCAGAGTTGTGATGCATTTGAAGACTGGGTATTTTTGCAGAGTTTGTACTTACTCTAAAGCAAGTATCAGGTATTATATTCACTATTTGAGATATTGGTATAGTGTTAGAAGATATGAATCGTATTCCTGTGGACTTTATAACTGGTATACATGCTATCGATATTACACAGCGTAAGCAGACTATAACAATATGGAGATCTTATGTATATTTCTTCTAGTTATTACTATTATTCCCGTTCGCAACTCAGATATTATTTTGTTTACTCAACTGGATATCGTTGTTGTTCAGGATATGTGATAGCACCTTCAGGTTCATCATGTATAGGTAAGATACACTGAGTCCTAATTGTGTAAATGTTGTTTTCTCATGTAGCAAATTGTACAAGTGGCTGCTACAATGGAAATTGCACACAACCTAACACGTGTGTATGTGAGGAAGGCTGGACTGGTTCATCCTGTAATATAGGTATGAAGTAATTGCAGTATAGGAAGATAGCACATTGAATATTTGTGATGTCTTTATACTGCTTATAATTTATGGTTTATTGGGAAACATGTACATTTTCCTGTTTGCAGACTAAATGTTACATTATACCTTTCTGATAAACACGTCTATCTGGTAGTAATATATATATATATTGGATATTTCTGATATTCCCATTTTTTCCATGTACTATAAGGAATTTTAAACTATAGGTGTGCCATTGAATTTTGGTCTCTTTCCTTATTGTTAAGAATATAACATGTGTATGTACTTAGATGGTAATTTTGACACTCTTACATTAACATCAAGAATGAGGAAAGAAATCAATCCCTCTGTGGGATACATTTTATTATTGGCTGTTAGTAGTACACAGAAAAGAGGAAAAGTGTATAATACAATTCCAAAGTATTTGATGCTATTTTTAAATATATGAAGTCTCACGGGGTAATTATATGTACTTCACTGCATATAATTATTATTTGGTTTTACATTTTGGGAATTAAGGTTTACCTCAAACTGCTTCATTGTCAGGACTTAAAATGCAAGGTTTACATCAACAATAATCATAGTCAGTGATTGGTTTACAAACTAAATGTTAGCAAATTTGGTAACTGGAAAAATGTGCTAAGCCTTCCAACAAATATCATTTCTTTATTATGTCAGTCATGCATGGATGTAACTGTAAACCTTTTCTGTTAACTTGATGCTGGTGTGTTAATCAACTCATAACACCAATTAATTAGTTTCAAAGAATGAGGAAAGGTAACAAACCCTATTAGCAGTAGTATTTTGTACACAAGTATTCTAAAAGGGAATGCACTTATAGTAAAAGATGATTTATGAATTACCCTATTAGTACAGGAATTGAGGAAAAAAGAGGGAAACATTATTATTAATTCTAACTACCTTTACCACAAATGAGATTTTAAAAGTAAAAGATTTCTGTGGCTTATGTTTTAAGACCTTGGAAACAGACTACAAAGCATAAAATTCAAATATAATCATTGGATGCATACCATATAATGAAAAAGACACATGTAAACTAAAATACATCAAATTATTAGCATGTATCAAGAACACTAACTAGTGTAATATATATACATTGTTTGTGAGATATTTTATTCTATGTTATGTCGCCTCATCCTTCATTTACTTTCCATTGTGATTCATTTTTTTGTTTTAGATATCAATGAATGTAACAATAACAATGGTGGATGTGATCATACTTGTATCAATAAAAATGGATTTCACATCTGTTCTTGTAATGAAAGCTTTGTATTAGCAAATGATGGACGTACTTGTGCAGGTGAATTATGAAAAACATAAGTATTGATTAACCGTGTTAATAGTTGTGGTTTATATGAGGTCTATAAGTTTACTATGCTAAAGAGATAATTATACTAGTTAAATGCATTCCAAAATCCTAACAGAAGCCCTAATAGTTAATAAATATATTTTTGTGGACTTAGTGACAGCAATAATTATAAATAAGAGATGTACATTTGTTAATACACTTAATTGTTCATAAACAATACCATTGCATGTACAAGCAATAACAAAGTGTACTGTAACTTGTACATTAAACCATTTTTAACTTCATGACATAGATGTAAATGAGTGTAATGGAACCAGAAAGATGCTGTGTGAACATGAGTGCATTAATACACATGGAGGATATCATTGTGACTGTTGGAATGGCTACAGACTCCTGGACAATGGACAGAATTGTTCTGGTAATGATAATATTATAGTCAATTTTGCTCGATTACAAAGATAGCATGATTATCTTAATTACAAAACAAAACTCCTAAGATTATACTTAGCATTTAATAGTGTTATGTGTGTTTTGACATGCAGATATCAATGAATGTGACACACAAAATGGAGGTTGTCGACATATATGTGTGAATACTAAAGGTTCTTATTCTTGTCAATGTCGAAGTGGATTTATACTCAAACAAGACAAGCATTCTTGCATAGGTAAGTAATATTTGAAAGTAAATATTTTTACTATAGTAAATTTTGTGTAATCAAAAATTACAGTCAAATTTTCTATGTGTAGATAATAACGAATGTTCCAATCAAAATGGAGGATGCCAACACAGTTGTGTTAATATACCAGGGTCTTACTATTGTAGGTGTAGACCAGGCTACACACTGGGTTCAAATTTTCACTCATGTATAGGTATGACTGTATATTGACATGTTGTATTTATTTGTTCACTTCATTTTCAATCTCTAGCTAATCCATGTCCAGTGGCCTCTGCTCCATCACATGGTTATATAACATGTTCTGGTCCACAAGTAACTGATCATAACTGCACGTTTACTTGTGAACGTGGCTATTCTATAAAAGGATCCTCATTTCACATGTGCCTACCAAGTGGGAAATGGTCTGGCATACTTCCATACTGTCAAATTCAGCAATGTCCTCATGTTAATGTCACTGATAAAACATTGGTTCTATATCCATGTAATAATACCTACAATGGCAGCTGTAATGTATTGTGTCGTCATGGTTTTCAAGTTAGTGGAAAAGCTGGTATTATTAAATGGCGTCAAACTTGTGAGCATATTGAGGATGGATCAGTTGCTTGGAGAAATAGTGAGACATGTACAGGTCAGTATGAAGGAACATATTATTAACTATATACTGGCTAATATTTCATGAAGTATGATAGTAAGCAAAATAGAGTATATACCCATTTGCATGGCCAATGACATCAATTAATAATTTTATAATATATATGACTTAGAAATATGAATAATCTTTTTAAATAGAGCGCAAGAAATGTGATCCAAATCCTTGCTCTCCTGGAAAATGCTCAGTCAGCATGAAAGGAAACATTATATGCAATTGCAAGGGCAAATATCGACTAGGAAAGAATTGCCAGACTGCCTATCTCATATCAGCACCTTTACCAGTGATAACAGCTGGTAGCAGTCATAATATACAAGTGTTAACGAATCCCTTGAAGACAGCAGATCTAATTATCACATCATCAACTATGAATATATCCCGCACTATTACACTTGACCGATATACAGTAAGCTTATCTTTTCCAGTGAAATTTTCTACTGTAGGGCTCCATGTAATGAGTTTTTTTGTGCTTTCAAGTGAATCGTATATTAAACCAGATGATACTATTTTTGTGGTAGAACCGAGAGGAAGTAAAAGGGAATCGACTAACTACTTTACAAAACACGGATTACAAAATGGTTATCTTGGAGTAGGTTGCTGCCAGAATGAGAAATCTATATTGGCAGAGCAATGCATTTCAAATATAACCTTACATTCAACGTGTCAATGGATGACAACTAATGATACTCATACGACAAATGGTGTTGTCTTCATAAGTGTATCATCAATGTATCTACCATTGTCCATTGTTGGATTACAATTTATTCAAAGGAGAAGCTTTAGTCCATCTATATACATCAGATCAAGTACTCTGCCAGCTACCTGCAAGACTTGTGAACGAGGTACTCTTCCATGTTTAACATCGCAGTCATCATTTGCTTTCACTCCCAAGATAACAAAAGACATTTTAAATTATAACTCCCTTTTAACCACTTTCCTTGATAAAACCAGAAAATTTATACCACCCTGGTTATCGATTACTGTTCGACCTGACAAAACATTGACTTATTCCAAGTTAGATTACTCTGCTTTTGTAGGAACAGCGCATGAACTCAACAAAGTTGTTGGTTGTCATCAGCTCAATTTCCCAAACTCTAAAAGTTTAATATATGCGATTAGAACAACATTGAGTTTGTTGCTCACTATCAACTCTTCTCATGTCTTTTTATTTCCAACTGATTCTGATCCATTCTGCATAGCAGTTGATATGTGTAGTGAAGAATCTACAACTCTTTATGTTACTTTACCAAGTGAACTCCAACCACTAGCTCTAAAAGAAATTACTCCATTGAAAAAAATTTTGGACGATAATGGTCAATTCTCCTTTGAGAACATTTCCTTTCAAGAAAATGGTATTAGGGTCAACTTGGATTCATCATTTTTTAATGGCTTTAAGTTTATTAAGCCAAAATTACCAAGATACGAGTTTAAGTTACATTGTATTTTGTCCAAATCATTCACAAGTAGTCAACTCATTGTTGGAATGGATTTTAATGGCGCTATTTTGCACAATTCTTCTATATCAATGGGAGAGGTGAGTGACATAGTTAGAAGATATTTATTAAGACTTAATAATTATAGGTGCCAGGTTTGATGCTTGGTTCAGGAGAGGTGAATATTACAACATCTGTAAGCAATTTTACAATTGCTTTCGATGAAAATATGCCAGCTATTTTCTCCTTCCCAGGTCAGTCAACATTGTATTGATAACTAAGAAATAGAAAAATAACTCATATTTATTTTAAAAGTTATCAAATTGTTTTTCTAAACAGGGCTGTCTGTAGCTCAGTTGTCGCTTCTCACTCCTGGAGTATCCTTTAAGACTAACAAGAAAGTTAGTTTTAGACTGATTTCATTCCCAGCAATTTCAATTATCACCAATAATGAAACAAACTGCTATGTTGATTCCTTCTTAAGCCTAGATGAAAGCTTGAATGTAAACAATATCACTATGACAAGTAGCTGCTTCGATGTATATGTGGGAAGTAGTTTACAATTAACATCGGGCTTTAATCATATTATAACTATATTTGGACAAAGCACTTCAGATTCAAAGTCATTTAGTGTCTATTCTTACTTAAGTCAGTCACAAATTCAAATTGGCAACTTCATTACTCTTCAGTCTATGACAAAATTACCAACTCTTGAATTAATGGTTTACTCTACAAGTGAAGCAGTAGAGGGTATAATTCGCAATGCTACAATCTCTCTCTTTGATTCATCATTCCAAACTAATATGACAATTTTGGGTAACGATTTAACATTTCAAGGCATATCAAAAATTTTTGGTAATTTTGATGTACAAGTTGTTGGTACGTTTTTACTTAATCAAAATCGTTCTGATGCTACACTGTCTGTACTGGGAGAATTTCTAAATGAATTTAAGGCTTATGTAACAAACATTCTAAATGATCTTATAGAAGGAGAAGTGAATGATATATTAATTCGTCGAAACATTTCATCAGAAGGTATCGACAATGCAATTAAATGGCGAGATGATCTAGATCAGCACCTTAAAACTCATTATAAACAGATGCTAGAGTCACAAGAGCAACTTGTACAGGCAAACCAGACTTATCAATCATCAGAAACTGAACTTAACAATATCATTGAAAGAATCGACAATGTTATTGACAGTATTCAAAATTACTCTGATCTCTTTCAAGAATATAACATTTCCAGTGACCTCTGTATTGGACATGTGTGCAACAAGACTTGTTTACCAGGTGTAAATTGCTCCCCGTGTTCAATGTTGAGTCTATTAGATATTAGCTACTTATGTAATATGCCTGGAAACAGCACACAATCTAATGTTGAAGAAATTCCTATCATTCAGTGGCAATACAACGAAAGTTGTCGTGACTGCTGGAAAGTGACATGGTATCAGTCATTCTTAATATCTCAAGAGAAGTGTTGTGTGATGACCAGTACTCCATACACCAAACAGTACACGATAAAGATTCCAAAGGGCATTCCCATTAAAGAAGGTGTTTGCAACATTAGTAGCTACAATGAATCTACAACAACTGCATGTTGTCACTCTCAAAACTGCATGTACAGTGTTGACAATCTTAAATGTATTTTAGATAGTATTATTTGTCAGCAAGAGCAATTAGAATTACTCCAACAACTGGACATTGATGTCAATGAATCATTGAGTCTAGTTTATGATGACTACGTTTCAACAAAGGAGAAATTTGAACAAGCAAAGATAAACTTAGTGAGTATGAACTTAAAGAAGACATCTTTGGAAGAACAATACTTTTTATTGCAAGCAGCTTTGAGATCTGCCAATGATTCGGTGAATACAAAAATACAAGGTAATCTATCATTGTATGAAGAAACTCAGTTTTTCCAGGAACTTGTTGATATTAAGATGTCTAGCTCAAACATAATTGAAGTGACAAATGTATCATTCAATCTTCAATTTACAACAATGACACCAACAACCTTTCCTGTTCTCGTTGAGTATAAAGTACCTCACTTAGGGCAAAGATTTACACTGAACACAACATTGAATATTATGAAACACAAGAATTTAATCGGTCGAGAAATGTCCATAGCCATTATGGAGTCTTACTTTGTGAACCAGAACAAAACCAATCAATCTATCAAAGTCAGTTCAACAGCTGATGAACTCTGCAATGACACCATACACATTCGAGAATACATACAACAACTTCTATATTCAATTAATGCATCATATGGAGCGTTAAATGACAGTTTAGCTATTACTGAAAACACAAGTGCATTGGTTAAGTCACTAGTAAGTACTACCATTTCTAGTATTGAAAACTTTCCAGAAAATAATGATATAAATGAACAGGCTCAAATTTATTACCGACTATTCAATGACAGTGAACGGTTTATTCAAGAGTATGGAACTGTAGTAAAAAAGCTCTCCTTTCCATTTTGGCAATCAGGAATGGAGTATTTACATGTCAATGCCAGTAGAATTGAACCATTTGGCTGTTCTAGCTTCTCTGAATGTTTGCAAGCTGTAGTCAAATTAGCTGAAATCATTAGTAAAACTATTGGTATTCCAGACAAATTCATTAATCTTGCAGATGAGCTACCAAAAGTAGGCTATGATAAGAATTTGTCTTATGGAGAGGCTCAAAGAATTCTATCTGAATTCCAGACTGTTGTTAATTCATTTAGTGCCTGTAATGATCCTCCTATTGCCAGTATTAAGTCACAACAGAGCTCAGTTGATATTCTTGTGAACAGAACCGTTCATCTTTCATGTGAAGCTAAGTCAGTTCTCCCAGTAAGATTTCATTGGATGAAGGACAATGTTATACTTCCAAATGTCTACTCAAATTCCCTTGTATTTAAAAATGTCCAACTTTTCGACAGTGGTCAATACAGCTGTATTGCTTCTAATGATGCAGGCTCTACTACCTCTAAAGCAATAATCATCACTATTCACACTATGCTAGAACTGAGTGTTTCACCACCTTCTGTTATGTACATCTATGAGGACTATGCTAATGGAGTAGATTTAGTTTGCGATGCTAACTCGTCACCTCAGCCAGGTTGGAAATGGTTTTATAAACAAAACATTGAAGATAAATGGCAAGTAAAAGAAGGCATACAGTCTAACGTATACACTTTATTACAACCCAAGCAATCTGATGAAGGTTGGTATCAATGTATGGCATACAATGTACTGGAAAATATAACATCAGATCTGATGTATCTTCATGTACTATCACCAGTTGTTGTTACAAGAGTAGAGTATACAGGAATACTACATTTCACTCTTACTCCTAAAATAAACATTGACTATTTAGAACTAACACGGTCAATTTCAGAAGTTTTGAAATCTCATATAAACACTTCAAATGTAATTAGTTTCGTTGGCAACCAAGTAACTACATTAACGTTTCCAAAACAACTTGTATTTTCCTTTAAACTACAAACTCTTCAAGTTCAATATAACTCTCTCCAAAATATATTTACAAAATTACATCCAGTTCTTCTACAGCTTGAGTCAAACAAAAACAAACTGATTACTTTGCTTCAAAGAGATTCCGTTCTTCAATTTACAATTCAAAGTAGACCCCAAAATGCTACAATAAAATCATTCCAAGTTGGATATCGCACATTCAACTGTCCTTCTGGTTATGAGCTCCATTCTGATCATATTGTTTGTAGTAAGTAGTGCAAATTGATGTTTCTTTATATTTTATTTTTATTGTGATGTATTATGTGATCTCATTTTTTAGTTCCTTGCAGACCAGGTTATTATGATGGCTCATTGGTGACATCTTTCACTGATATTGGCACTGGAGTGTTTATAGAAGAATTGTTGCCACTGTGTCTAGCTTGTCCTATAGGAACATACCAAGATAAGCAGAGACAGAGTACATGTACAAAATGTCCTGAGACATTTAGTACATTAAGAAATGGTGCTACATCTATGTCTTACTGTAAAGGTATCTCTGTTGCTATAATATTATTCTTATGGAAGTCTTATGTTTTGTTTACAGAAAAATGCCAACCAAATACATACTCATCAACTGGTTTTGTTCCCTGTGTGTCATGCCCACCTGGCCAATTTCAACCCCACTATGGAAAGTTGAGCTGCATAACTTGTGATGTTAAAGGATGCAATATTGATAATGGAGGCCCAAATGAAAGTGAGTCACTGTAGAATATTATATAAATAGATTGCATAATTTAATAACAAAAAATATTGATTGAGCAGTACATTATCAATTTTTTAATGTTTAGGGACTTCTGTCATTGGTAAGAAATCCTCTATTTTCATTAATCCTACGGTCACCAGCGGTGTGAAGGACATTTTAAGTGTAACTTTAACTTCCACAAATAACCTGACAAATGTGGTAGGTTTATCTATTTAGTTATCAGGCATATAGTGATACATGTCATCATTGTTACTTTAGGGTAACTTTGAAAAGAGTACAGTAAATGCAGCAGCTGTAACATTACCTATTTTATTTGTTTCCATGATAATATTGGGTAAGTATTGTTCTTGTCCTTTCACATTGCATGTGACCTCCTTTTTTAGTTGCTGTTTTTGCCATTGTGATATATGTGCAATTTTTACGAATCAAAAAAAAGAAATTAGAAACTCCTCGACCTATCAGAAACAGGATTCCGTCTTGTGACGAACTTTCTCTCAATATGAGTATGAATATGGTCATCAGCAACAAATTTTTTTCAGATACCCTATTAGAAAAAAAACAGCTATCAGCTAGCTCTACAATCTTTGCTAATGATAGTGTTGTCAACCAAGAACACAAAAAAATAGAAGAAGTGTATGATGAAAAACCCAATTTTGAAATGATTTATGATGAATTCCCCGTAAATATTCCTACATCTGACATTGATGATAAACAACCTCAAGAGATTCCCCCAATTAAGGATGATAATGAACAGCCTCGACAGATTCCTTCCGACAATGAACCATCTCTAGAGATTTCTCCAATTAAGGACGACAATGAACAACCTCACGATGTTCCTTCAGATAACGCTGATAACAAACAGCTTAAAGAGACTCCTCCATTCAATGTTGATAAAGAATTGCTTATTGAAGAACTTCCTCCATTTGATATCGATGATAATTATGACGATGAGCACATTTATGATACTATTAGCAATCTATCCTTTAAAGATGAAGACTACATATAATTAATTGATATATTTCCTTATGTCTATTAAAGTTATGTATATTGTTTATTTTCACTGTTGTAATTGACTGTACTCTCTATATTTTGAGTGTTTCAAATGTAGTTCAAACTTTTTATATATATAACTTTTGTTATTTCATTTTCAATTGACAGTAGAGTTGGTTTAAGCCAATGGTTTATATGCTGTTAATACAATGAAGGTCTATAGAGTATTCAGGGTGTTTATTATATCCTTCAATATTAATACTCCAGGATTAGAACCTGACTAGTTGTGAACTCCTCCTAATATGGAGTTGCTTACAATGACAGACAAGATCTGCTGTATCTGCAACATCATGGCTATAGCAATCACTATCTTCCAGTTATTTCAGTTCAATATATATATATATATATATATATATATATAAATAGTGTTAGCACGTCCCTTTATATAGTCGATAACTCTTTTACAAGCTATAAGTCAACCACTCCCACAGTAACTTCAGGCCCCGATTTCGAGGACGTTAATATTCATCATAAATATAGTGTATAGCACCACTGCAGTAGTGCTATCAGTATTGTCTTAAAAATGGAGAGTAATAACAATGGCAACGTTGATAATGTTGAAGAAGTTAAGGAAGAAGTCAATAATGTACCATCCAAAGACTTAGAGATGGATAGTAACAGTGTTAACAACGCTAAAAATCAAGATCATCCTCCATTCATTGAAATGATAAAGAAAGCCATCCCGAAATCTGGCTCCAAAAGCCCTGAAGCAATAGCAAAGTACATCAAAGATAACTACAGTGTTGATAAGGAGAAACTCAAGTTCAACTTTAACAAGGCATTAAAGTGTGGAGTAAGTGATGGAACTCTTATCTATATCAGGGGAGCTGGTGCCTCAGGTTTGTACAAACTTGGAAAGGTTGAAAAGAGGATTGAAAAACCTGTGAGATACTCTCCAAGAAAAATAAAGAATATTACCAAACACTAACAAGTACGCTAAGAGGCTTTAAGCTTCAATTATATATTATATGCTTATATATTTGTACTTACGTTTTAGTTATTTAATGTATTATTATTTAGTTTTATTACATTATGTGTCATCTGTGTTCATTAGGAAAAAATAAAACTTTAAATTTTTTAAATTAATGAAAAGTATTATAGGTTATTTTAAAAAATGGATAATATGCAAGTAACCATATAAAGCGAGACTAATTCCAAACACATGTACTGGAAATAAGCATTCTTTAGTGTGGTTTCTGATTAAATTTTTGACAAATGTGCGTGTAAAGAAGTGAATGGCTAGATATACATTGTTCTCCTTTCTAATAGGATAGGCCATAATAAATTAGAAATGTAGTACGACTTATTTGCAGTGACATTAACAGGAAGTAGAAAGTGCTTTTGAGACACGCCCCTTTATTGATACAAGTAGTCATGACAACACAGTTATGATCTGTTGTATGCAATGCTGTTAAGTGCTAAATTGCTTTAATTGTTGATTTGTGATGCGATTTGTGCTGGCTACTTGTTAACTTTAATCCTGCATACAGTATATGATGTTTAAAGTAAATAGATTTTATTGTATTCATATTCAACCTCTAACAAGTAAAGCTAAACATGATTTCCTTCATTATTCTATTAGTTAATTTAATTAATTGCATATACTAATAACTCTAATTACAAAAGTAATTAATAGAGAAACCATGTATCAGACTAATTGAAAAGGAACTATTGCATAAAAATGTTCACAATTTTCGAAGAGAATCCATATAATTACTGTATGTAAATATGTCTTTAACTAGACTTTCCTGGTATATCATAATATCATTAGATTATAACTAACAAATGTGCCTAGTTTCAGTTTTGGTGACTGAATGCTTAAGGTTGATGGGTGCATTAAATAATCACATGAGATCATGATCAAGAAGCAAGGACAAATTAGTTTTAAATTTCAATTATTTGTTAAAAATATCAACAAATTATAATGATCAAAACCCTTTGGTATAATTTAAAGTTGTCATGGGATAATAAAGAAATAGCTAAGAGAATGAACATCATGCAGTGCTATCTCATTTAAAATCACATCTAATTGGGTTTGTTTCTCTATAAAATGGAAATGTATAAAGTCTTCAGTAAGTAGAATGAAGGCATCATAATAAGTAAGTAACAAATATACAGTAGACTTAATTTGGAAGTAAGACTAATTATAATATAGTCAAACGTTTGTCTCAATGCATCACTTATAATAATGGGCGGTGCATATAGTGTAATTTCTATATATATGAGCAGAGACGAGCATAGTTCTTCGTAAGTCGCCCGATCATGGAAGAGTCACCTTCTATATACGATGGTGATACGGTGCACTTTCTTAGGCAGTTTAGCTGTAGTACAGGTAGTGATGGGCAAATTAAGTGTAACTTGGTCTACTCACAACCGACAAGGTATCTATTATATATATATATATATATATATATATATATATATATATATCTGTAGTATGTATGTATGTATGTATGTATATTATTATTATTATTATTATTTCTCCTTTTATAGTCTTTCACAAGGACAATTGCTCAATTTAGAGACTACCTCTGTTTCTAACATTTACCGTAAGTAATATTTTTTTGCTTAATAGACAATGGCTCTTTATTTATACTACAACTTTTAACTTAACAATCTTATTTCATGGATCATATTATCGAACTACAACTATATATATAAATCATTGCAAATAATTTTGTGTTGATTTGTATATATCCTATGTCCATTATAATGCTGTTCTTAATACACAGTTGGTTTGTTTCAATTGATGCTTGAAAGCTCTAGACATTCTAAGTCTATGTAAGTTTGTATACATTCATCATTATTACATTTTGTTAATATGACATAAGTAACCATAAGGAATTTAATTATCCTCTTTTTGTAGTGATCCTGATACATCATCTCACTCAGAGGTGAGTAAACTCTTAATTATATATATATTGTTTGATTCTATTGAATGCAAATGATTAACTAATTGATAAGTTAATTTGTATAACATTGGATTACATTTTAATATAGTGTCATTCGTGTGAACTTCTTTATGGGCAAAAAATCAGAGTGAGTTGTATATTATTATTGACTGCAATATTGTTAACATATTATTGTCTAGATTTATCATGTTGCATCTAACCTGTATCTTTCAGTTGAGAATGACAACAGCTTACAATTAAAGGTATAAAATCTATATTCACTATGTCATGTTTGAAACCATAACATTTGAAGGAAGAGCCTGCGGAAACAACGAGTGATGAAAGCTTACAATTCTTGTTTAGAATTTTACCTTTAGGACGAAAAAAAAATAGAGGAGAGACAGTAAGTGAAAAAAGGAAAAATTTTAATTTCTTATCACTAATAATATATAGATTTGTGCCAATGACAAAGTTGTTCTTGAGTCTGTATGGAGGAAAGATCGTCATGTTTTATGTTACTGTGATGAAACAGGAAAAAGGTAATAAAATTTGACTTTATGCATAATATTACTGTGATGACTATACCAAATCATCGCATTCATACTGGTTAATGGTATTAAATTGAGTTCATTAAACTTAACAAAAGATATATCATAAGCAATTAACAAATGATAAATGAAATACAATTACAACATATTATAATAAATGTGTACAAGTATGTGGATAATTGAGTCTTGAATAGATAGATGAATGGATAAATAAACAAAGAGCATAGACTAATTGATAAAAACTAATTAGAACGGACAATGAGAAACTCATACTGTTGTGTATTGTTCTTATTAAATGGTACAATGCATCTCTGTATATTATAGACGCTGTCTATACTGTAAGTATTATAGCCCTAATTATAACACCTGTACATACCAGAGGGAGTGTTTTAGACAAGAACACTTGTACTAAAAAAACAAAGTTATTAATACTCCATCTAATTAGGTTGTGCTATAAGGAAACCCCTACTGTTGTGTATTGTTTGTTATTAAATTGTATGATACATCTTTATACATTATAGATGCTATCTCTACTATACATATTATTGGATATTGTAGTCTTAAAAGCTGTGCACTCTTGAGGATTACTTTTATTTTAGAATTTTAGATACTAATTGCATTCCTTATTAAATAATCCAAACTTACCCATTCGAAAACAAGCACAAGGAAAATGTACTGATGTATATATTGTGACTAATACACCAGAGAATGGTTAACCTGGCACCTACACTATTATAAGTGGTTGTTTTAACCCATTAATGGTTAAACTTGTATGTGTTTTATTTTACTTGTTAGACAAAATAAGATGCTTGTCTATTCTTATAATACAGTTCAATATATTTTGATGTAAAAGTAAACATAACACTGTTTTGATTACTAATGTACTGCTGTTTATGTAACTAGTAGTTCCTTAGTAGTCAAAACA
The DNA here is from genome assembly GCA_963693285.1 of Xestospongia muta. Classification (NCBI taxonomy): domain Eukaryota; kingdom Metazoa; phylum Porifera; class Demospongiae; order Haplosclerida; family Petrosiidae; genus Xestospongia; species Xestospongia muta. The sequence goes on from OY848917.1 coordinate 5,281,681, forward strand.
CTATACTATTTTGAATTGTAACTATTATGGAATTGATAACTCATGTACTTTAAAAGCTGACTTTTTACATAGGACATGTATGTAGTATGTAGTGATGTCTTATTATAAATTCCATAGTGACACATAAGCTGAGCATCTGGGAAATAATTTTTTATCTAACTAATAAAAAGTTAAACAGAATCTTTATAACGCCCACATTTTATCAGGTGTTTAGATGTACTAAAATTAAAATTATTCATTATTTTTATTACTTTACATCTTTACCAGCATCCTCTTTGTTTCTCTTCTAATTTTAAAGATTCCAAAATATTTTATTTTTTATCTATTGAGCTAGAAATTTGTATTATGTACATTTTATAATAATAACTTAGCATGATAACACTATCATCGCTATAACTAATTGTACATTTTAGTTGCATAATTTCTTTGAAACAAGAACAAAAAAATGATATGAGCAATTTTATAGTTGTTTTAGTTAATAATAAGTTATTACTCTTTAAAAAATATGTTCCATCTTAGCCTAAATAGTGAGATTTTGCTAACAAGTCTTGCTAAGGACAAAAGTTGATGTTTTCTTTTAATTTTTGATTTGTCATGTCATAATAACTATCAACCCACTTTTCAGTTAAAAGTTTTTAATTTGTATATAACCACTAAGAAATGGTTGGTTTGCACATTTTGTACTGATAAAATATTTCATATAATACTAGTATTTCTTCCACTTTAATGACGTTATCAATCCTTCCTAGATACCAATTTGAAATGGCTGCTATTGCATCAGTCTTTGTAATTAAATTAGCAATTAAAAAAGCTGTAATACCAAATGCAATCAAAGTAAGTCATTTGGTCCATAAATATGTATGTATGTATGTATGTAAGTATGTATATGTATATATTTATATATATATATATATATATATATATAATAGGGAGGAAGTGTAATTAGACTTCACAATTATACTATCTACTTGCATTCTATGGAAGATGCAGAGTTGGTATTTATAATTGATATACGACATACATTCTAATGTTCAGACTTAAGTGAGTATTGAGAATATATCTATTGATTTCCTGAACAACAGGTAGTATGCCTAACATATGCATCTATTATTCTGGAATAAAACGAAGCCTATTATCTATAGCTAACAAGCTTGTGTTTGTACAAACTTGTATGGACATTCATTGCAATTTGTTTCCTTTTCATATTGGGGCTTTTCTACTTTAATACTTTTACTGTTGATCTCTTGTCTATATAGTATGAACGTTTGCCTTATGAGTATATATATATTGACAAAATTATATAGAACTGTTATATGAAAGATTTGTTAACTCTTTCTATAGATATGCCTTCAGGATGATGATATATGTTGTGTTGACCATCAATGCTTTAGAATTGATGAAGTTAGTGGCTCCAAAGTAGACTGTTGACATTCATATTTTTTAAGGTTAAATCTGTTCATGTTCATACAATGTGCAAAGTGTTAGGCGTTGCATCTTTATTGAAAGACAAAGTTCATGTAAGTCTTCATTATCAAAAATATATATATTAAAAATAGGCAAATAGTACATTTGTAAATGTCAACAGCAAGATGGTCTTTGTGTACATGATGATCATGATTGGCAAGATTTTGCAAAGATTTTGAGAGATTTGTCACAAAAGGTTAAAGAAAAATGCTCAGAAAATTTAATTAAGATGCTAAGAACACCAATGGTGAGTTTACTATATAATGTATGAAGTTTACAATCATTTATGTAGGTAATTGACACAATGATTGACTTTCTTCTTAAGTCTTTTAATAAAAACTACCAGTGTGTTCTTTGCAATAAAGACTTGTGCCAGGAGGTATCTCATGTGTTGCTATCTATAGTACAAAGCTCAAGTTCTGAAACTCACAAATATTTTAATAAATTTTTAGACATTTTTTATAAATTGGTAACCATTTATAAAAATTAGTAACCATTGTATACTCTTTTGTAGCTGGGTTCAGGCACAGGAGTTGAAGATGTGCTAATTGAATTAATAAATAATGAACGGTCAGGATATACATCAAACTATACACTTTGAGAGCAAACATGAATGTTCTTTTAATTAATTGATTTCTATAACAACATGTTCTTTATTTATAACTACAGTGACATCGGAGAGTCAGTAAAAATAGAATTGAATAAAGAAGATTCAATCTTACTGAAATTCATAAAAGAAAATAATGTGAGTTTAATACAATATGTCTTTTATACAATCTATTTCTTATTAGATGATTATAATGTCAAACTTTGCATTACAATAATGTTTCCTTTGATTATTGCTTTTAAGAATAGTAACATTTTTACATTATTACATCTTACTTTTTTAAAGGATGCTGTCTCTATTAACTTGTTAAGTGCTCTTTGCTTTCCTGGAGGATATCCCATTAAATCTTTTCAAGGTATAGCTATGATAAAGTAACTGTCATTAATAATAATTTTAATATAATATTGTCCCTACTTGACTTTTTATAACCACTAGATACAGTACGAGAATGTATCATTAAATCAGAAAAGGTGACGTTTTAATATTTCATTTTTTTCTGTCTTACACTTTTATTAATTATATCTTCATTTCAGTTGTCGCGTCATGAAACTAAAGATGAAGATGTTTTAGTTCATTTTGTTAAACTGGACAACACAAAGGAAATTCATTCTTTTTGCTCTAAGGTATATATTTTATATAATATTATATATTATATGTATATATTTATATTACTTTACATTAATGACATAATTGCTCTGAATGTATGCTTTTTGTAGATGACTTATTCTGAACATAAAAATGAATGTGATTTGTTAATTGCTCACCTTACACTTTACAGTCGACTTTGCAAGGTATGATTATGTAAATTAACTACAACAATCCACTAGTTATAGGGAGTCAATGAGTTGTCTATCAAGTTAATCAAGAAAAAATTGTCCTTTAAACAAATTCTAACTGTATTGGAAGATGACATCATTCATCCATCAATACAATCAGCATATTTGGAAGTTGTTACATCTGTGTATATTGACAAATCTGTTCAAAACAGTCACAGACACATTGATAACATATCGCACTGCTATGTAAGTTGAAATTCTTGACTGAGAAAAATTTATTAACAAATAACAAATTGAATTTATGTTTATTTTTTTATTACAGTTATGGGATCACTTGCTGTCTCCCAGTTTTCTAAGTAGCACAAAAAGTACTATTGTTATTGATCAGGTTGAAGAGGATGTCATTGCTAATTTTCTTAAAGTTATCAAAGGCATGATTCAGAAATACAATGTAATACTAGTAAGGAATAGAATCATTTGTATATTTTTATTTTTTGTATGGTAATAAAGTGTAATCAAGAGGTAGAAGCCCCAAGTTGTCATGATAATGAATTGTTATATCAAGTGTTGGGTTTACTGGAACCTATAGTGGCATATGGATTTTGTTGGGATATGCAGGAATATCAGCTTCATGATCTTGTTAATAATATAGAAGATAAAATCAAGAGTAAATATTGTTTTTTAGTATTTCAATATTATTTCATTATTTACCTAGAAAATGACAAGCAAGTAATAATAAGGTATTAAAAATTACACCATACATGTAATTAATAATATACAAACCAATTTCTCAACACTTACAATCAACAGATTATTATTAATATGATATCTTGTCTAGAGTTGTTAAGTTATTGCATCTTTTCTTTAAGCAATACTTGTTCTTAGCTCTGGAAGTAAGTCATAGTAAAATATATTAAATTTTTATATAATCATCATTATTAAGAGGTTTTTGATTGATTTCCGGAGGTGCCGTGATAACATTGGGCCTGAGCCTCGTGTACTACTTCAAGATAAGAAATTATCAGCTGAGTAAGCATGATAATAATTATAATAATATATCATGAAGCTGAGTAATGACAAATATGAATGTGTATATAAAAACTACTAAAATGTAGAGTTTCATTTAAAGAAGTACAGAGAGAAAAGAAGTTGCAGGAAATATAATCTTGAGTCTTAAAAGATTTAAACAAATTGTTAATACACAAAGTTCAACCATAGACTTGTTTTTAAGGAGACATGAAAAAAGGATAGGAGGTATAGACTACATGTAAACACAAGTGTATTTAAGTATTCAATAGCAATTTTTAGAAGCATAGAAATGTCAAATTTAATGTCAATGAAGTCTAAAAAATCAATAAAATGAGAATTTGTCATCAAATTTAAGACTCAGTTTATTTAAAAAGAAGGACATCAGTAATTTATGTGCTTGCAATTGTTAGTTAATGATGATTGAAATCTCCATCTTTAATGGTCATTATTAAATATTTTAGCTGATACAAAAAATATTACAATTAACTGTAATTACTCTATGTGTTTACATGATAGTGAGCGTATATAGACATGTAGAAAGTTTATTCATTGTATAGCCTTTCAGATTTTTTAGAACTGATAAATGCTTGAAGATAATGAATTTATTTTTTTGATATATTTTCATTATTCATCTTTAAATCAAAATGTCAGAGTAAGGATTAGACATTGAGACAAATATAGAGAAACTTAAAAGTAATAAATTAATAATTATAACACCTTTAATGTATCACTTATAGTGTGTGCTATCATATATGTACCAGAATAACATTCTAGTGTTAGAAATGTGAAGTTGTAAATGTGTTTGTCTGCTTAAAAATTTGACACATATAAAAAAACTTGTGTTTCGTTTAGCAAATTAACTAAAGTAGAAAATTTCATCTTAGAATATAATATACTTAGCAAAACAACACTTTTATTAATAGTTTACCAAGGGCTAATTTCATAAATGTTTCTACAATTTTGATTTATTAACATAAGCTCCATTATTTTTTGTAGAAATGTAATTAAAGCAAGACAATCTCTTCAGAAATGTTTCTCATTAAGACAACATTCTTGCTTCAACATTGATCAAGAAGATGGCAAACATCTTGTTAAAATGTTATTAGATTTAATGAGCTATGATGACAATAAATTAAGGATATTTTGTGCAATGTTATTATTTGATATTTATCAGGTGAATCAATAAACAAATAATTTGAATTGCCTTTTTTGTTACAGAAAGAATACGTTCTGTTTGAACAAGTTCAGAGATATTGCTATGTTTGTGATAATAAAAATGTTTATAGGGAAATGATGGCAGAAGGATCTTTTGAAGAAAGTTCTTGTTTAAAATTATTACTTCAAAGCACAATTACTCAAGGAGGTATATTTCATTGCTGTTATTATTACATATTACATTTGAATATAATATAGCTACAGTAACAAAATAAATTCTTTTATCTTTTATTTTTAATAGAGATGAAAGCTATTCAAACAAAACTTCAAAGTCTACATGATGACTTCTGTATTGAGTCTGATACGCATGTAAATTCATCTTCACAAAATGTTGCCTTTTCTTCTGGTGTGTCAGAATTAGTTTGCACTAAAATACAATTTTTTAGTATTAATTTATTACTTATGACTATAATATTGTACAACATAGATAAATCCATCTGTCATTAAAACTAATATGTCTTTTTTTGTAGGTATATTTTCAATTTTGATGACCTTTATTTGCAAAAGTGAATATCCAGATCTTCTCAATGAAGAACCATTAGAAAGAGAAGAGATACATGAATCACCAGGGACAGAGGATGATGACTGTCTAAACATGGAGAATCTAATACAAATAGTTTGTAAAACACTACAAATGATGGCTCGTGAAAATGAAAGGGTAAGTTAGTAGCACATGAAATTCTATTGGATAAGCTGAAAATTGACTTTTATAACATTGCATTGACAAATAGTATGAACTGAACTATATACATATCTATTATTAAAATTATGTTATAAAAAATAATTTAGTTAATTTAGCATTTATTTGTATTACAGGTGAAGAAAGCTATTTTTCAAAATTTCATTGACTTGTTGAAAGTCAAAAGAGCTGTCAGTTCCGTGGCAGATCTACTAACTGAGGTAACTATAGCAAGGAATAACCAATAATATATTCTTCCTTTTTATTGTGTAGGTATTCACCAACAATGAAGACCTAAGCCGTAGGTTAACTGAGGACAACATTCGTCAAATATACATACTTGCCAATAATGGTAACTTATCCTTTTATACAACCTTGGAGACTATAATGAAGGTATAGTGTTTAAGTACTGTGATGATTTAATTTTTTATTTATTACTTAGCCCAAAAGTAACACTCTTCTGAAAAATATTCAGGAATTCATAACTATTTTGTTTTATGAGTCACAGAATGAATATAATATAATGGCAACACATAACAAAAATGACGATTTCAAAATTTTTAAACAAGTAAGATATTTATGTAAGGAAACAGTCATATAATTAAATAGTTAAATATAATTATATAATCATATAATTATCAAATAGTTGAATGACACAGATGAAGGTTTAAAATTCCTTTGCATCTCTAACTTGCTTGCAACTTCTTGTGAGGAACAGGGCAGGCTCGCTGAAGATTTGTGTCGAGAAATTTTCACACTACATGATCTGTTGAAGTTAGTTATCAACATACTGTTGTTTTAATATTTTCAATTTTAGTATGCCTGGCATGTTTGCATACAAGATAGTACTTAGATTGTGATTTTGTGTACATGCATGTCCACTTGCTTTGTTTGTAACCATGATGCAAAAAAATAAAACTAACCACATAATTACATTTACTGCTGATACACCCTGATGTCTTTAATTATTTTAATAAGAGTCTCTCTTTAGTTGCCATAGAACAATTTTTCATTGAATTTAATTTAATTTCTCACAATATAGTGTTATATAAACATTTTATGTTATTTGCAGAATAATTTGCGATGAGACAATCAACTTAAGAGTTAGAGCTCCTTTTGCTCATCTGCTTGCAGAAGTTTATATCTCAACTGAAAGACCTAATCATGACTCGACTTGTCAACTTTTGTCAGATATGTAAGATACACATGTTGAGAATTTTTCACTATAACTATTAGTCCATCTTAATTATTACTTTTAAGTTGTATAATCTATCAATAAAGCAATTATGATATCATGACTATTGTTAAATGATTTACTCTATAAACATTTGCAGAAAATTCTGGAATCATATCAAAGTATGTGTGAAGATGTTCCATACTATTAAGGAGTTTGCAAGTGATAATAGTGACTTTGTTAGAAAAGAATTTGAGAAACTCTTCATTGTACGTCTTGTAAGTGATATAATTTTAGTTCTTTATAAGATTATTCCTATGACAATTTAAAAATCATCTTTCCTTCTTAATTTAATTTTTATATTTTACTAATAGAATTGGTCTGAAGTACTGGATGAAGGAGAACATGCTGATATTACATCTATGCTGATTTACCTAGTCCATGGCCTAATACCATTGATCACTACTTTGACTAGAAATGTAGTTAGTCATCAAATTGATGAAGAAAAAAAGGATACTATCATGAATCTTCGAGTAGCCACAACAGTTAGAATTATGAATGTTGTTAAGCAATATAATCATAATTTTTATTATAATTACAGAAACTCATTACTGATCATTATGAGTGCTTTTTGACTGGTCAAGTACAAATATACTTTTGGAAATCATTCCTTGACAGTATTGATGAAGAGCACACTCCATCTGTTGCATTGGAGCATTTTCTTACTAAAATTAATAAAAGAGAACTTGATTTAAGTCACGTGCTGCAAATATTTGCTAACAACTACATCAAGGCCTATGAATGGAAAAGTGATGACGAGTTGATCAGTGATGAAAACGAAGGTATCTACCATTTGCTTACAATATTAAATCATAATATACAAATACAATAATATGAATAAGAATAATATCCTTATTATATATCATGAAAATTATATTTCATGCCTTCAGATTTGATTGTTGCTACCAGTTTACTTCCAAAAGGACAACACTTTAAGAAACTAGTCATGACTATTAAAGAAAGGTCACAGACAGATAGTATTGTGGATATGCTACGGTAAAAAATTTATGATAATTATTTAAGTGTTCAAATTTTTAAAGTTTTCAACGCAACATATCTTGCCTTGAATTAAGCAGTGCACATAGTGACAGATTAATAGTGACAGTATTGCAAGTCCTGATTGCAGAATTGTACTATGAAATTGACAGTGCAAATTGGAAATTGTATGTATTTGTCTAAAAAGATTTTTTAAGTTGATTTTATTATTAAATACTAGTGTGTGTGAAAACACAATGAAACCTCTTCAAGATCATTTGGTGGAGTCAGACTATCATGTAAAGGTGCAGACTATGAATAATAATACTATAATTTCATGTTTTTCCTTTATCTTAAGGCTATTTTGTATCTTTCACATTCAAATGATAAAATTGCAGTGCATGTTATAGCTTATTTATATATGCTAGTTTATAATGGGAACAAGTTTGCTCAGGACAAGATTTTTGTATATCTTAAAGAAGAATCAACGTTGTTGATAAGATTATGCAAGTTACTCACAATTTCTGCATCAGCTTTAACAAAAGATGTTGAGTGAGTTTTTCAGTTAGATTGATGTTACACGTAATGTCTTGAATTGCTATGTCCTGTAGCAAAGAGTTTATTTCAGAGAGAAGGAAGTCAAAACCTGCAATACTGGTAAGCACAAATTTTTCAATGTTAGCAAATATACACATAGTAATATTTTTATTACATTTTGTCTAGTTTATAATAATTTAGGAATTTTAAATTTGTCTGAATTTTTATACTCCATCTAAAATAAAAAAATTGTTGCTAGGAATGTTATTCAATTATGAAATAATTATGGCCACAGCATACTAATATCTCTACTGATCATTTCCCTCCTGCATGATAGCACTTCTCCAACAATGCCTGTCATACTATGTTGTATGTGATAGCTGCTATAGAATGTAGCTGCTATGTCTCTTGTGCACTTCAAGCTCCATAGCTTCAGCTTCGTATACCTTATGTTTTAATTATTCACTAAATAAAACTTCCCACAATTTTGTTTACTGTGTACGAAAATATTTACATGAAAAAAAATTATTATGAATTATTTTAGATGCTAAAAATTCTTACTTTACTCTATATTTTCTTTCTCGCTTTTTATCTACAGCAAGGCCAACCAAAATTGCACATTGGAGAGGATGATATTGATGGACTTACCACTTCTCCTCTCCAACATTTTGTTTTATTATCTCTTGGCCAGTTGGTAATAATATACACAATGAAATGACAGTTGATTGTTAAGTCAATTATTAGGAACCAAATAAAGATGATGCTATTCAGAGAATCAGTGTTATATTCAAACTGGTAGCTGCATTATGTGATGGTCAACACAGAAGCATGCAAAATATCCTCAGATGTCATGAACAAGCATCAGTATGTCTGTCACCACTATACATGCATCACAATAGTAAAAAATAAATATATATAATTATATAAGTGTAAAAATATCAAAGTGAACAAGATACAATTTTTTTATAGCAAATAAATGTTGTTAGAGAAGTAACAGTAATTGTACAGACTTTAGCTGAAAATTTTAGTTCAAGAACTGTACCTCCAATAACAAAGGGAATTCAAGTAAGTACTGAAATGGTCCAGTATAGCTTTTAATATTTTCTTTCATAAAGGCTCTTATAGAGATGTGTGCTGGAAATTATGAAAACCAGGTCACAGCACTAAATAATCAAGTGATCTACTTTGTCAATGATGTGTTCAAATTTGGACATAACAATGATCAGTTTGATAATGTGAGTTCAGTGGTTGCATGTAAATTGTTGGTTACCTGTCATGGATGTTAAATGTGCCTAAGTTCTAAGCCTCAATGTTATAATTGTTTTAGGATATGTTATGTATATATATATATAATATATATACATTTATACTGTATATAGGGAAATCTACATTTCACTACATAGTTATATATGACTTTAAGTGTATATATTTACATTTACCACCAATGCACATCACTAAGTTCATTTATATGTTGTTGCTATACCACAGCTGCCAAATCACCCAGTTTATCACTTCTGTTGTATTGTATAGCATCATTTCTTATACATATTACGATGACATCAATAATTATAATGTTATAGATTATCAGAATGAAATGTAAAGCTATTGAACTGTTAGAAGTGCTTCTTGAAGAAACAAGTGAAAAACATGGACAGATATATGAAATGATTTCCAGGGATCTTGATGAGATTCAACTTAAGACCTTAACAAAAGAACTACATGAACATGTAAGACAGTGTAATGTAATTTGTAGCACATCATATATATAACATACTATTAATCATAGTTTTAACTAACTTAAATATTATACACTTTATTTTTACTATACCACCTGGAAAAAGAAGCTTCTTAGCCTTAGCATTTCCAAATGACAGTTGTACAGTTAAGGCAATTATAGTTTAAGTTTTATAATTGTAATGTTAATGATAGTTTTTATTTACTTCATATAATAGTTCTTATTATAGTATTATAGCCAAGAAGACACTCAAAATAATTTTGTTTACTTCTGCAAGCGGTCGATGTTTAGAGGTTACCATATTCTTAAGAAAATCAATAGGGATAAATATGGTATGATTTATGGTTATTTTGTGCATAAATGATGTGTGTTGTTAGTGTTTAAAGACAATGACATTCTACCAGTTAATCATGCAAAGAAAATTGAACGGGACACACACAGCATTGAAATACGTTATGTGAGTCATGACAACCAAGACAAGGAAGTTTTGACTTGTGTCTACTTTCCCTTCAAATATAATGTAAGACTTTAAAAAATATGTTGAATATGAATTGTCACAATTACTTTGTAACTATAATTGTATAATCATAAATATCTTGTGGGTTGTATAAAGGATGAACTAATGGAAGATGAGAAAAAAAAAATTCAAAATGAAATCAAACGAGAATCTCCAGAAAGCAAATTAAAAGATTTTCTTTTGTGGACTGAGTCTAAACGAAAAAACTACATGCATACTGTAAGCACATTTTCTACATATTGTTTGTAGGTATTATACATGTTCTTGTCTGTCTGTACCAATGCATAGAAAAAATTGGAGAACAATCCAATAACAAGAATGTTGCTTTTGGGATCGTAAGTGTAATTTTGAGGATTTAGTTATACATGTATAATTATTACTAAATGCAGGACACTACGCCACTGGTTTCTTGTATTCTGGACAATATTGTTAAATCTATTTATTCTTGCTGAGCTTAAAATCCCAAATGAGTAAGTCAATATAGATTAGTGAAGTTAGCTGGTATATCTAAATTTATATTTCTGCTGAAAACAATAATAATTGTTAAAGTTATTTTGTATAATTTTCTGTTAATGCTTTATCAATAATTATTATATAATATTTAATCTGGCAGGTCTCAAGATTCTTGGTTTCTTGTGTTTTTACCACAATTGTTGAGTAATACATCTCAAAGGTAATTTAAATTATCAGTAATGATTTGTTGGATGGATTAACAAATCATGTTTAGTTTACTAAAAAGAACTATTATAAAGTGCTTTCAATTACTTGAAAGCACATGAGGACAAGCATATGTACTAAATGTTTCTTTCATAAATACTTAATACATTTCATAATATTCAGAAAAGAGGTTTTTAATGCTTAATCCATTGAGTGATTGCTTTCATCCATGTGTGTAGTAGTGGTAGTGCTTGCTTAAAGATCTTGTTCTTTGCACATGTTTTATATAAAAAATTTTATTTCTTACAATTCAATGAAACATCATACATGTTGGTGTCATGTTGAATTGAATATATTTGTAATTTTAACATAATGTTCTAGATATAACTTTTAAAGCTGGTCACATAAATCTATAAGAAAATTTTGTCTAAGAGACTTTAAGCCTCTTCCCTCCACCCCACATTTACCACATTGCATAATTGCATTTAACTAAAAGTCACAGTGTACATATATTTTATATTGTCTATATGTAGAACTGGCAACTTTACATTTATATTACATCCCGAAGTCAGTGAATGGTATAAGTGTTTGCACTATATATTGGGAGGTGTTCATGTCTTCTTAACTGTCTGGATGATGTGTGAATACTTTGTTAAAGAGTGCCCTAACTTCAAATTTGAAATTCCATGGATTCAAACGAAATTGTAAGGGTGAAATCATTTGAACTACAATTAATATTATTGCTGAAAAAATCTAAAAACTTTAGATAAGTAATATATAATTCAAATAGAACACAAACTTCCATAATAACAGCAGAAATAAGTAATTCAATTAATGAAAAAATAATTTTGATTGTAACAAGTTGACATCTTTTAAGATGCTTAATCATAATAAAGACTTTGTGAATGGTAATATGACTTTGTAATGTGCAATATAAACGTAACAAATACAATAATAATATGATATATCATTTTAATTGTCCAGGTACAATCTGAAAAAATATGTTTTTAGAAGATTACCTATCCGAAATAATAACAAAAATGAAAGGTGAACCCAATTTAAATAATTATTTTGCTTACATTTAAGAAATCAATGATGCACGTGTTGTCTTTATTGTCATTTATGCAGTAAAGCCTCTGAATCTTCAAAATTATATCAAATACTTAAAAAATGCAGCAGCAAATTTTGTTCTTGGTTTGAATTGCCAGAAGAGAGTCAGTGCTTTGACATATACTTTTTCAGCATCTATCCAATGTATCGAGTATTATTTACTCTGTGTTCACTGTTGGGTCTGTCATTGTCTGGATACTTTTATTGCTTCTGTTTGCCTTATATTTTTATTAAAATTGATGTAATTCAACATGTTATCAAGGCAGTTGGTGGAAGAGGTAAGTTGTTAACAATTCAAGCATAATTTTTTTTATTTAAAGCTGTGACAGTAAGACATCAATAAATGAATGTTACCAGTAATGGCAATAGTGATTTTGATAATACTGTTATTTAAAGATGTATATCATAAATTGATACTGGCCATTTATTACAATACTTTGCCAAAATTTAATTTTAAACGTGTGAGTTAATTATCTAATTTCTTTCTTCTTAGTTGAACAGTTAATATATGTTGGACTACTAATTCTAAGTATTTTGCTAATATATGCTGTCATCTCATTTGCCTTCATGTTCCAATTTTTTAACCCCGATGATAATTTATATTGTGATACACTCTGGGAATGCTATGTCACTGTTATAAGAGAGGGACTGTTGGGCACCTTTGGAGCTGTAAGTTAGTAAAATTGAATTTTGCAAAGAGTTATAATAACGTTATAGTAAATTATCAATATAATTAATTTTAGCTACAGTATAGGTATCGTTATTAATATGTTTATATATATATATATAAGTTAGTAAAATAAATTTTAAATTTTTTTTTCTCTGCAGTCTATTCCAGTGCGCTATACTGGACAAGATGGTCCCAACTTTCATATTTATAGCTGGCGTTCCTTCATTGATTTGTCGTTCTTTGTTATTGTTACTGTAATTGGGATGAATGTCATTGTAGCTATTCTAGTTGATAGATTTTCTGAACTTAGAAATGAAAAAGTAAGGCAGTCATTAATTTAATGAACTAATTTCAATGTGTACCCTACCAATGTAGGAAACAGCTCTTAATGACCAAAAGGATTACTGTTTTATTTGTGGGATTAGAAGTGATTTATTTGAGAAAAATGAAGACAAGGTATATACAAACTTATAAAATTGTCAAAAAGTCTTGAACATGTAACAAAAATATACCTTCAGAAGTTAGTAATACATATCATCCCTAAACTAATTGATAGTCATCTTTAAAAACTTAACTATTAATAGTTTTAATTATTAGTCCCTTCCAACATTCACTGCCTACAGCCTATTTTCTATCAAGAGAGTTATATCTGTTCAAAGATTACTTTCTTAAATTGTAAATATCATTTTTTAGCTGTTTTGATTTGTTTATTAATATTGAATGTTCTTGCAAAGTTTGAGATTGTGCTTAACGTGTTTCAATTAATTGTAATATTGACACAAATTTTAAGAAAAAAATTGAATCTTATCACAATGTAGGTAACTATTGTTTTGGATATAATTTGGGCATATATTTTATATTAACATGTCACTTTTTAAATTATAGGGATTTTATAATCACACTCACAAAGAACACTATATGTACAACTACATGTACTACATACTGTACTTGCATTCAATGGACCCAAATGATCACAATGCTATGGAAAAATATGTCTATGAATGTGTAAGTATTCTATTATACTTTAACTTAACAGAGTTTTAGCATAGGCACTTAATACTATTATAAATATCACTAGCTCAACTGTGACTCTTCAATTTTTTCCTAGTTTACAAAGGATAAGAAGTCCATTGAATTTTTTCCTCTTCGTATGGCGAAGAGTCTTGGTGGTACTGTGCCTACTGGTGTAACACAGCAGTCACAAGAAGCATTGTTTGAAGAGAAACAAAAACACATGCTCAAACAATTGAAAGATTTTAAAAACTCAATTGTTAAAGAAATGAAGAAACGTGTGGGTGATGAAAAGCCACCAGAACATGATATATCATAGATATAAATAGATACCTAACTAATAACAATTATTAATAATATGTATAGGACCTTATGTTGTGGCTATTGTGTAGTATGTAGAGATTATTATACTGACTTAGTTACTGTGGTCTTGCTTGTACCAATTCTTACATTTTATGAAGTTAATAAGAAATTTGTTATGTACTTGTGATAGTAAACGAAATTATACTTGTGTTAGGATTTTTACATTGTATTTACTGTCTCTTATCATCACCTGTCAATATGTTGTTCTTATTAATAATAATAAGGGTTGACATTATTAATTTTACACTCACTAATCCACAGAAAGTGTAAAAGTTCTTTAAATCCTTTACAATAACTATGATGTCACTATTATAACATCACTGGATGTGGCCTCATGGCCTTACTTCAGTACCTAATGTCTTCATTTAAAAATCTTCATAATTTTATATGTCAGCAATGTCTTCTAACATCAGTAATGCTACAAATAGACCTCTTAAACATATAAGTAATATATCATTGATAGGATTTCATATGACTGTCAGTGTGTACACACATTTAGGCTAATTTGAGTTCTACTTTTTCTCTCAATTGTAGTCAACCTTATTGTGATTCTCATGGGCTCTCTTGTTGTCACTCCTTCTGTACTTAATGTACCCAGTCTCTCATCACTGAAGGTACTGGAACTAACTCCATCATATGTTCCAATTGTCACATGATCACACCAGTACCTAAAGGAGGAGTCACTTCTGTTCATTGTAACTTTCGTCTCATTAACAAACAGGGCGACATCCTTAACAAGATCAACTCAAATCCTCCTCCTCCTTGCAACTCATGTAATGAAGATAATTCAGTAGTGTACTGTACTGAATCTACAGATCTCCTTTGTAAACCCTGTTGGGATGGTCACAAAAAGCTTTGTTCAACTTGTACACACTCATATTTTACTCTTGAAGAACCTCATGCTATGCCTCAAGACAAATTAACTAATCTAATTCCATCTTTTACCTATAGCTGTCTTGATCACACTGACCAGCAACTAAAGTACTATTGCCAAGTATGTACTATTCATGTGTGGATTCAATGTACCATTATCAACCACAAAGACCATCCTCTTGTTGAAGTAATTAAAGAAAAAGTTGCATTGATAAGGCAACAATTCACAAGAGCATATAAGGTATCCAAGTAGAAACAACCCAAAAACTCTTGGAGACAATGACTTACTGTCAGAGTCTTGCAAACCAGTGCTGTAGGTGAGTACAATGACATTGAGTTACTATCAGTGGCTGACACACTACAAATCAGAGCAAACCAACTACAAAAAGAGTTCTTTGAGCTAGACCTTTCTTGAAGTATGTGAGTCAACAACTATATCAGTATATATAAATATTGATGCACTAGCTACAAAGATATCAAATCTCGGCATTACATTTAATGAGATATCTCCTAATAATATATAAAACAGCAGAGATACTTTCAGATATTTTAATAAGTAGAGAATCAACAGTTCAAGTCATTTCAAGAGATGATAAAGGGAAGAAATTATCTAAAGGAGGTTCAATCATGAGTGTTAGGCTTGTACCAGTTGAAGGGAAAGGGATACCAATTGAAGCTAAGACCACAGATTGTGGTGATGGCACTTACCTTCTCTCCTCACACCACAGCAGTTAAAGTCATCATAAGCTCTTCCTTACTGTCAAACGTCAATCTATCCAAGATAGCCCCTTCAATGTTTCTATAGTTACTTCTCACGATTACACAACTCTCAAGAACCCAGTTCAAATTATTACTGGGATAAAGTATCCAAAATACATCTCCTTTTCCAAAAATGGTGACATGTTTGTCACTAGTGGTGACAATTGTATATATTTATATTACAGCAGTGGAAGACAAAAGACTATTATATTGGTTCAAAGAAAACTGGTCCACTGCAGTTAGATAATGTCACATAATATATGTGGCAGAGCATGAACTAATAGGATTAATATGTTAACTTTAGGAGAGTTTTGGGGTACTTTTGGTAGAGAACGGTCTTGTGAAGAGCAGTTCTTGAGTCCAAAATGTATGTGTATTGCATGGTCTTGATTGTAAAATATATGTTGCTGGTGTTAATCATATCCAGGTATTTAATTGTGATGGCACCTTCTCTCATAGCATTAAACATGATTCATCAGAGATGTCTTTTGTTTGTGATTTTTCCTTTGATTGCTCTGATTCTTTCATGTGACAATTTCAATGTTTCAAACAGTTCTTGTCTTCACTCCTGAAGGTCAATTTAGATATCATTATGGTCACTTTTATCTTGATGGACCATACGATATAGCTACTGATTCAGCTGATAATATACTTGTCATAAACCATAGGGGAAGTTGTCTTTCTATTTTTAATC
This sequence comes from Xestospongia muta, assembly GCA_963693285.1. Taxonomy (NCBI): domain Eukaryota; kingdom Metazoa; phylum Porifera; class Demospongiae; order Haplosclerida; family Petrosiidae; genus Xestospongia; species Xestospongia muta. Next base: position 5,298,586 of record OY848917.1, read on the forward strand.
GACTTGGCTATCATATCAAGTCAATGTTCAATAATCCAATAGGAGTAGCTGTGGCTCCCAATGGATCAGTGTGGATAGCTGATCAGTACAACAATAGACTAGTTATGGCACTGACATTACATAATTTTTATAAAGGAGTGCATATTGTAATGTCAGAACTCTATTATAGCCAGAGAACATAATCTATTGTATTGTAACAGGAATAGCAGCAATATTACCTAATTACCTGACATTACGCTCTGATTAAGTAGTGTTTAGAGTTTACTTAATCATTATTCTCAAGTTGTTTTCATTTCTTAAATTGAGCTATTAATATTCAATAATAATAACGATAAAAATAACAACTAATGCAGTAAATATAAATATAACTTTTTTGTGTTATACATTGAAAACAATGAACTTGATTAGTTATTTTAAAATGGGCAAAAAAGTTTCTGGTATGTTTGTAGATATACAAATATATTACTATAATTATTATCTACAAAACATGTATCTCCATATAATGTGTCTATCAAAAAATACTTTACAAGTATTTTGTTTATCAGTTAAAGTTATTACTAAGTCTATCTAAGGCTATTCTGACAGAATATCAATCTCATTGCCTAATAATTTCCGTGAGCTGTCACCTATAACTTAAGAATCAACATTTTATATATATCTAGTCAGCCAACGAAAATGTAATAATTATTTAAGGAGATTCATTGGCCATTAAATAATTTCATGTTACAAACTATCAAAAAGGAACTAACTTTCTATTACACAATCACCATGCCACAAGTACTGAACTGTATTTCTGCTAAACTATATGTTGCACTGGTGTTTATTAGAACTAATAACTTAGTATCATTACAACCTAGTACTGTTACTCCAATAAATCTGAATTATAACAATTCTTTACCTCCTTGTCCTCAATTTTTTCTTTACAAAGTCACATCCTTTCTAATTTAGCTTTAGTTTTATCATTAAGTTATTGTTGAAAGCAGCTGACTTTGTTCTCTTGTGATCATGATGACTTGATAAATGTGATCTCGATTGTTCTTAAAATATGATATACATTTAAGCAAGCCATTATAAAATTACTTGTCTAGATAAGCATTACAGTTAACCAGATATTTCAACAGCTTATAATACAGCCATTAGTGTAACATTTATTATGTAAGAGTGGTTTTGAAACAAGAGTGCAGATTTGTTAGGAGACACAATCTGCACACCAAGATATTAGTGTTAACATCTTAAGTATATTAGCAAATTGCACTTTTGTATGAAATTAGTCAGTGTCACTTAATCTTATCAATAAATAAACACATCAATTAATGATCCTAATATTTGAACTAATGATGACTTTAATCTCTTGAACAGGATGGTCTATACATTTTCCTTCATATAAACTATCATTTGTATAAAGTCTTTTTACTTTAGACAAGGTTGGCATTGAACCATATTCAATAAGTGATTATAACAATGTCTTATATAGTAAATATATATGATGTAATATATGACAATGGATAGATACTGTATTAATGGATAAATAATGACTTAAGAGTGTTAACTTGGAGTGTCAAGTTACACTTTATTATGGATATGAGAATGTCTAGTAAAATGACTATACATAGGGTCTCTCTCCACTGTGAATACGACAGTGATAATTAAGACTATCAGACCGAGAAAGACCTTTCCCATAGTTCTTGCATAAAAAGTGTTGTTCTCCAGTATGGATACAAGAATGTTGGGTCAATTTACCAGGGGTAATAAACCCTTTCCCTTGCTTTCTGTTAAGAACAATATATCAATCCAAATGATTCAATTATTACAAGTAATACATGTCTTCATGTTATTGGTCTAATGGTAAAATAGTTTATTCTGCAGGCCGTAAGTCTACTTTCTTCTCTACTTATGGTCTCAATTATACCAAGGTGTGTGGTCAAGTGAGAGGATACCAGTATGGATATCCTTGTTTTTTTCTGTTATATAAACAATAACTGTTTTTTAGATCTTCAAATAAACACCAATGGAATAACTCTTACCTACAGCAATAATCCTTGTAAACATATCAGGATTTTTGCTGGAGGTGATGGAGAAAATGAACTAACTCATGTGATTCTCCCTTTAATAACGGGGTGGATCTTGGTGTAACTTGACTATGATGACATCATAATGAAATGACATGTAGTGATGTCATCATATATGATGACATCACCTAAACCCTAAACCAAACCTAACATTATTAACTCTATGACACAAGTGATGTCATCATAGGACATGTTGTTACATCATCAGTCAAGTTACACCTTAATAAAGGCATTCAATAAATGAATTATATTATGCTATTTGTTGGTAATGATTATTACTGTGAATAAGGAGGAAATTATTTTGATAGTTGGCTCTTATTTCCCAATGATCCTCTCTAGGATGGTCAGGACTGTCTTGGACATGTGAATACTTGTTGTACTTCTTCTAAGATGCTATGGTTTGTCAAGACACTACATGAAACAGCTAATGATGATATAAAGTTGAGTACATATGGCGAAAAGTGTTATCAGATTTTTTGTGGGGTACTCCTCTTGACCTTGTTGAACTTTATATCAAATAATGACACACAAACACACTTCTTATTTTACACCAATATATAATTATTGTTTAGTTCATACTTTGGAGACATGTAGTTTAGCAAATAAACTACTGATTTGATCTGTTAAAATATTCTTATAGACGTAAAAATGGTTTTATAACAATCCCCTTATGACAACTAATCATAACTCTCTCTGTCTTCAGATTATATCACTTACATACATCTCACCTTTTAATACTGAATCTGAGAAAGAAAATCTTACCAAAGCAATATGTAACTGATGTATGCTGAATGAGATCAACAGCATATTATAACTGGCTACATAAATCAACCTTAAGACTTAAATATAAATATGATAGTCATAGACACTAATAATCTTAACGATAGTTATAAATGTAAACTCAATCCAACTATAGATATTTATTTTTTACAAAAGAATACAATCTTTAATAAATAGAATGAACCTATCAAAATGTCAGAAGCTTATCTATACCCATCCATCGGTCAGTAATTTACATTGTGTATTGATATTATATCTTACTGATATTGTTTTGGTTGTTATTTAATTAGTTAAATAGTTCAGGGTCTATTAGCAATTAATCTAAAGGAGACTGTACTCTTGCTTTCATTACATGTGGAATGTTCTATATGTACGTGCACACTCACACAACTACTGAAAAAATAGTTTATTTATACACATTCCAATAGTCCAATCCAATCCAGTGCAGTCCACTATATAAAGACTTCCATAGATTATATGTTAATTAAATAGAGTTCCTCTTTCTAATTATGAGTACTTACATTATTAAATGTATTGGTAATTTTATATGATGTAACATATCACAATGGACACATACTGTATTGATGGATAACTGATGAGTGAAGAGTGTTAACTTGGACTGTTCAGTTAGTAAACCTTATTATAGATAAGAGAATGTCTAGTAAAATAATGAGAGGCAAGAAAACCTTTCTGACGGTCCTTACATACATAGAATCTCTTTCCAGTATTAATATGATGAGGAGAACAAAGACTACAAGAACAAGTAAGAGTTTTCCCTTACATATAAAGCATTTTCTCTTACTAGTATGAATACGAGAATGTTGGGTTAATTTACTAGAGGCAATAAACCCTTTCCCACAGTCCTTACATATAAAGTGTTTTTCTCCAGTGTGAGTACGAGAAGGTTGGTTCAATGCAGTAGAGGTAATAAACCCTTTCCCACAGTCCTTACATATATTGGGTCTCTCTCCAGTGTGAATATGATAATGAGAACTAAGAGTATCAGAATGAGCAAACTCTTTCCCACAGTCCTTACATATAGAGTTTTTCTCCAGTATGAATATGAGAATGAGAAATAAGATTACTAAAATTTGTAAATCCTTGATGACTAGATTGACAAAACCCTTTCCCATAGCTCTTACATATAAAGGCTTATTCTACAGTATAAACATGAGAATGTTCAATAAGATTACTAAACTGAATGAACCCTTTCCCATACTCCTTGCATATATAGTCTCTCTTTCCAGTCTGAATATGATGGTGAGAATGAAGACAAGCAGAATGAGCAAACCCTTTCCCATAATTCTTGCATGTACAGGGTTTTTCTCCAGTATGAATACAAGAATGATTAATAAGATGACTAGACTGAGCAAACCCTTTCCCACAGTCCTTACATATAAAGGGTTTTTCTTCAGTATGGATATGAGAATGACAAAGTAACTGACTATGATATGAGAACTTTTTTCCACGTGTAGTACAATAATGATTCTTAGAATTGGACACAACACAAGAATGACTTGATATAGTTGGTACACTTTGTGCTTGATGACATACACGACAATGTGTGTTGAGCTTAGATTCTAGACTAAATGTAGACTTACAGTCTGGACAGTGATAGGGTTTGTCACCAGTGTGATGAGAACGGATATGATAAGATATAATGTTATGATCAGTACTAGTCACATGATGACACAGAGGACAGTGAAGAATATTTTCTTTTGAGTAACAGTGATTGTTGAGGAGATGATCAGTTAATACAGTTGAGTTAGTACATGTCTTCTTACAACCACGTACAAGACAATATACCTTAGAGCTAGATAGTTAGGACAACACGTGTTTTATAGACTATTTAATTACATCCACGCCTATTAAATGAATAATTTTTAGAAAAGCTGTCTGTCCGTCTGTCTGTCGAATTATGTACATGTATATCGTTAGTACATTATTGGTCTAAATTATTAGTACATTATTAGTAGTTGTTATTATGGTGACTGAGAGATAAATAAAGAAAGCAATGAGAAGACTAAACGAAGATTTTTAATAGCTTTACATTTTCCTTCATGTTTGAAAGTGGTAGTCAATTCTCTTTTTCTTCTTGCACCTGTTTGTTAGAACCTTCATATATTAACATATATTAAGCAAGAGTGGTTTAGAAACAAGAGTGCAGTATTGTTAGGAGATACAATCTGCATACCAGGATATTATTGTTAATATCTTATGTATATTAGCAAATTGCACTATTGTATGAAGTGTTAAATTAGTCAGTGTCACTTAACCTTATCAATAAATGAACACATCATTAATGATCCTAATATTTGGACTAATGATGACTTTAATCTCTTGAACAGGATGGTCTATACATTACGATGTATAAACTATCATTTTTAGAAGTCTTCTACTTCAGATAAGGTTAGCATTCATCACACTCAATAAGTGATTATATAACAATGTCTTATATAGTAAATAGATATGATGTAACATACGACAATGCACAGACGCTATATTAATGGATAAATGATGATTAAAGAGTCTTAACTAGGAGTGTCAAGTTACACTTTATTATGGATATTAGAACGTCTAGTAAGATGACTGACTATACATTGAGTCTCTCCCCAATATGAATACGAGAATGTTTAATAAGATTACTAGACTGAGCAAATCCTTTCCCACAGTCCTTGCATATAAAGGGCTTTTTTCCAGTATGAATATGAGAATGTCGGGTCAATTTACTAGAGGTAGTAAATCCTTTCCCACAGTCCTTACATATATAGGGTCTCTCTCCAGTGTGAATACGACGATGAGTAATAAGATTACTAGAACAATTAAATCCTTTCCCACAGTCCTTGCATATAAAGGGTTTTTCTCCAGTATGAATATGAGAATGTCGGGTCAATTGACTAGAGGTAATAAATCCTTTCCCACAGTCCTTACATATATAAGGTCTCTCTCTAGTGTGAATACGACGATGAGTATTAAGATTACTAGACAGAGCAAATCCTTTCCCACAGTCCTTACATATAAAGGGTTTTTCTCCAGTGTGGATACGAGAATGATAAAGTAAGTGACTATAACTTCGGAACTTCTTTCCACATGTAATACAAAAATGACTTTTAGAATTGGACACAACATAAGTAGAATAACTTGATATAGTTGGTAGATTTTGAGATTGATGACGTACACGACAATGTGTGTTGAGGTTAGCTTCTAGACTAAATGTACACTTACAGTCTGGACAATGATAGGGTTTGTCACCAGTGTGATGAGAACGGATATGATAACTCATAATGTTACGATCAGTACTAGTCACATGATGACACAGAGGACAATTGAAAGTACCTCCTTTTGAGGAAGAGTGATCAGTGAGGAGATGATCAGTTAATACAGTTGAGTTAGTACAAGTCTTCTTACAACCACGTAGAAAACAATACACCTTAGAGCTAGATGACATGTTTAGTTAGGCCAAGACAAGGTTTATAGACTAAGTAATCATCCACGCCTATTAAATGAAATATTTTTTATGAACGCTGTCTGTCCGTCTGTCTGTCTGTCTAATTATGTATACATGTATATCGTACATTATTAGTCTAAATCCCTCGTTGTTATTATAGTGACTGAGAGATAGATAGAGAAAGCAATGAGAAGACTAAACGTAGAGAAGAAGAAAGATGTCTAAGAAAAGAGATGAAAGACTTAAGCTTGCAAGTTCTAGACAGAGAAGAAGAGAAATCTAGAGACAGTAGAAAAAAGACAAAAAAAGGTCTGTGAAATGCAAATACCAGACAGAAGGAAGGAATGAAACGCAGCAGAAAGTAGAGAAGACAGGCTTGGAAGAGAACAGCGAATAAAAAAAAATCAGACACATCACAGTTAAAGGTAAGAAAGGCTAATAAATGAGGGACAGAGATGAATGGAATTAATACAAGCAGAGAGTGTGGATAAGACAAAAACAGACACCAACCAATTATTTGAAGGAATGTTGTTTTCTGTTGAGAAAAAACATAAATCCAATCCATTCAATTATTACAAGTAATATGTGTCTTCATTTTCGAGTTATCATTATGTCCTTTGATTTTAAATGAAGTATATTTAAGTTTACACAAAGGTCAGAGTTCATGTATAATTTGATGAAAAAGGTATAGAGAAACAAAAAAGCTTCAACTTGTAATGTATCATAGGGATATCTATTTCTTAATTGTTAGAAAACATGATAAATTAGATGTCTTCAAGAAATTGGAACAAATCAAGTATTTGGTCAACTGCCTAATTCACGTGTGTGTCTCATAATGAGGCAAATAGTTAAGAAAACCCACTCATGTCTATTCTTCATAATTCCATGGACTGTATAATGTTTACTGAGTATTTGTATATTAATAATCATCACTACTATTATACAAATGACTCAAACTTTATGTCATTAGTTTCTTTCAAACATGGGATGGAAAAAAATTACATGCTGATCAAGTACTTTAATTGTTCCAATGATATAAAGTATTCATTTATAATTCTGAAATAAAAATTGTAACAATATATACATTTCATCTGCTTATGTGATCACAGTGTTTCACCTCTCATTTTACACTTAACACAGTGAAATGACCGGCACGCAAGTAGTCGCAACAAAAACTCACAGTCAAACAAACAAATGGTAAATATTATCAACACAAAAACTCGACAAAAACAATGACTCAATAACAGTAATAAATGGAAAGCCACTACTGAACCTCACTCGCTCTCTATCTCTGACTAACTAACTGAAATGCAAAAAGAAATAATTTAAATACAAAACCAACTTATGAATATTAATAAGTTACTAATTGAGACAGGATATCACACTCCTCCCCCTCTAGTTTGAAACCATTGGAGCATACATAGTAACTGGTCAATGTACCCTATTAGAGCAATGTAGTATTCCACCTGTACTTGTAGTAGTATGAGATTCAACAGGTGCTTGACATGGCACCAACTATTAAAGGCAATGTAAACATCTCATCTTCATATGCAATATCTACCTCTAATGAACCTAATACTACAATACTCTGTAAAGTGACATCCATCGACTTAAAGGAAAAGGTTGGGTATAAACAGTAACGTGCGTCACGTTGCAATATTCTGAACGCTTCCGCTGGGAGGGGTATTTAAGGGGCGTGCCCAGCCACAAGATGGCGGATATATTCAAAATAAAAATGGCCTTAGTACTGTCAGTAGACTTATCGTGTTTATCAGCACTAACTACTACGCCTTTTTTACCAGCTCAGTTCTCCTACGCACTATTTAACACCACGTGTTCATTATAAACCGACAAAAAAGCATGGCATCACGTGGTTTCTACAAAAACAAAATTAAAGGTTAGCAACTTAGTTTTTTAACCAAAAAATACAAGAAAAATGATGGTTTTGTAGCTTCCAATTCCCTTGTTTGGGCTACAGCATGCTCCTTTCTTGACAAAGTCACACAGCCAATGATCCTGTCAGTGTGAGTATCAGCATGCTCCTTTCTTGACAGTCACACAGCCAACAATCCTGTGAGTACCATACCAACATATCATAAAGCTATAGCAGCAATGCTTAATATTACCTTCCTGAAGGACAAGGTACAGTTGTGTGGTAAGCGTTAGCTGTTGAATCATGTCGTACAACAGTTCCAATCCCAGAAGCAGGTGAAGTTAATGTACTGGTCAGGTATAATTCCAGCCCATGTGAAAGCATGAACATGTCCAGTACACAATAACATTGATTATTATAACTTTTTAATAAGTACTAACTTTTGGTTGGCCAAGTACCGCCCTCCAAATACTTTAAAACAGGCTCACTATTGCTTAGATTGACAAGCCTGACACTGAAACTCAACTCATAGTACACATCCAATCTACAAGTCACAAAATCACAAATATGTTATAATACACATGAAGCCATTGTACCTGAACTACAGATGATGTCGCCCATAGCACGACAGTCACATGGTTGTGTCAGTCCTACTACTATAGTTCATGAAACATCTTTTGCTTACAAACAAAACAACTGATTATCTCTATCATCACCACCAGTAAAGATACCTATAATGTCTTAAATATTGGGCAGTCATTCCTTGTCATTAGATATTACCTGAATATTCCAACATTAGAGTAACAATATCCCTCTGAGGTCCACAACTACTTTCGTTGACTGTCTCATTGCCACCATCATCACCCACACCCACCATTGTCGAATAACAATCTAAGAAGCTCACGCTTGTTGAATGGTTGACTCCTTTGACGACATAACTGACTTCACTAATTCTAGTTGTTGAAGAAAGTTCTTTTTGTCAGCCTCACTCAAGTAATTCAGCTCCATTTGGTAACAAACTCCATGTCTTACACGGTTCTTCTTGGGAGGACAAGTCTCACCAGTCAGAAGTAGCCATTTAGTTTTTTAAATGAAATGACGCTCATTTGACATCCTTTTACTCCTGATAAACGCTTTTGTAAGCATGCAGATCTACTGTTTAGCACTTACAAGTGCTATATACAGTGAAGTATAACTTTCACAAGTGAAGAAGAAATAATTAATTAACTTGCCCTGGGCAGGGCCTTTTTATACCCAACCTCCTCAATTCAGCTCTGGGAGAGCACTTAGTGAATGGTAGGTACTTTCACTAATAATGGAAAGGGAGGCACCAGTGTCCACCTCCACCGCCAACTCTAACAATTTATTCTTACAGTAACCACAATGGGCTGGCACTTCCCAGGAAAAGTAAACATTGGGTAGGCCTTATTGAGTCGATTAGTCTGGTTTGAGGTACTGAGGGACAGGTCTGATTTGGCTTTAGAGTCTTCTAAAGGGTGTGTTTACTGACCTCTAGAATTTGATGTGGTCGCGGCAGACTTTGATGATTTGGAGCGAGTTCTACAAACTGTTGCTAGATGACCTTTCTTGCCACAAGATCTACAATCTGCATTGATGAATTTGCATTTCTTTACATAATGATTTCCTCCACCTCTATAGCACTCAATAGTTGTCGACGTGGTTCTTTTTTTCCCCTCTTTAGACTGACTTAGCTGATGCACTGGTTGATGAGGTACCACAGTTGAAGGAGTTCTTTTTTGCATATCTGCAATATCTTTGGCAGCTAATTCCATAGCCTGAGCTATGTCCAACGCATTTTGATAAGTTAGGTCTCTTTCTTGTAGTACTCGACTTTGTATTCTTGCATTGTTAATACCACATACAATACGGTCTCGCACCATTTCGTCTAACATCACACCGTAATCACAAAATTCTGCCAGAGATTTTAAGGCAGCAACATAACTCGCAACAGATTCTCCAGACTCTCTGACACGAGTATTAAATTTAAAACGCTGTGCAATAGTGCTTGGTTTAGGATTGAATTAGTCAATAGGACTGAATATGAAGTCCACGATTCGCTATATTGATCGAAGACGAAAAGTTTACCATGAGACATCTTGTAAGTAGATTATAGGATTATCTTCAACTGTTTTACCCTCGTCGCTAAAATGAAATGACCGGCACGCAAGTAGTCGCAACAAAAACTCACAGTCAAACAAACAAATGGTAAATATTATCAACACAAAAACTCGACAAAAACAATGACTCAATAACAGTAATAAATAGAAAGTCACTACTGAACCTCACTCGCTCTCTATCTCTGACTAACTAACTGAATATTAATACGTTACTAACTGAGACAGGATATCACACACACAATCTAATTTCAAGAAGCTATATATACCTTACCTGTGCAATCTATTACTCTATTATATGCTATATACATTCAGACTATCACATTTAGACAATTATGTCCTCTAACATAATTATTAATGGATATTAGTCTAGTCCAGTCTAGAAAAAACAAAAAAAGGTTTTTTTCAATTTTTTCATACATAACCACATATAATTACTAGAAAAAAGTTTTTTTAAAAATATTTGTCGTTTCTAGAATAAAACACATTAATTAATTAAATGAACCATTGATTATTAATAAAATATCTGGCAGCTTTGACAATTTTTTAAAAAACTAAAAAGAAAATGCTATATAGTACTCTTGATATATTAATAACATACAGGCAAATTGCATTATTGTATCAAGTGTCAATTCACTCAGTGTCACTTGACCTTATCAACAAGTGAATACATCAACTATTGATCCTAACATTCAAACTAATAATGACTTCAGTCTCTTGAACAGGATGATCTATACATTATAATTTATATAACTGGTATTTGTAGAAAGTCTTACTCTACTTCAGATAAGGTTAGTATTAAACTATATACTCAATAACTGATCATAACAACATCTTATATAGTAAAGAAATATGATGTAACATAAGACAATGGATACATTCTTCATTAATGGATAAATAATGATTAAAAATTATTAATTGGAGTGTCCAGTTACAATTATAAATACAAAAATGATGACTAGACTAAGAAAACCCTTTCACATAGTCTTTACATATAAAGACTTATTCTCCAGTATGAACACGAGAATGTTCAATAACGTTAGTAAACTGAATGAACTATTTCCCATACTCCTTGCATACATAGGCTCCTTTTCCAGTGTGAATATAATGGTGAGAACAAAGACTAGTAGAACGAGCAAAACCTTTCCCACAATCCTTGCATATAAAAGATTTTTCTCCAGTATGAATACAAGAATGCTTAGTCCTTACATATGTGTGAATATGAGAATGATTACTAAGACTACTAGATTGAGTAAACCATTTCTCACACTCCTTACATAGAAAAGGTTTTTCTCCAGTATGAATACAAGAATGCTTAGTAAAAGAATTTGAATAAGCAAATTTTCTCCCACAGTCCTTGCATATAAAGGGCTTTTCTTCAGTATGAATATGAGAATGTTGGGTCAATTTACTAGAGGTAATAAATCCTTTCCCACAGTCCTTACATATATAAGGTCTCTCTCCAGTGTGAATACGAGAATGTTTAATAAGATTACTAGACTGAGCAAATCCTTTCCCACAATCCTTACATATAAAGGGTTTATCTCCAGTGTGAATACGAGAATGATTAATAAGACTACTAGATTGAGTAAACCCTTTCCCACACTCCTTGCATAGAAAAGGTTTTTTCTCCAGTGTGGATATGAGAATGTCTACTAAGAGAACTAGAATAAGCAAACCCTTTCCCACAGTCCTTACACATAAAGGGTTTTTCTCCAGTTTGGATACGAGAATGACAAACTAAGTTACTATAACTTGAGAACTTCTTTCCACATGTAATACAAAAATGACTTTTAGAATTGGACACAACATAAGTAGAATAACTTGATATAGTTGGTAGATTTTGAGATTGATGACGTACACGACAATGTGTGTTGAGGTTAACTTCTAGACTAAATGTATACTTACAGTCTGGACAGTGATACGGTTTGTCACCAGTGTGATGAGAACGGATATGATAAGTCATAATGTTATGATCAGTACTAGTAACATGATGACACAGAGGACAGTGGAGAATATCTCCTTTTGAGGAACAGTGATTGTTGAGGAGATGATCAGTTAATACAGTTGAGTTAGTACATGTCTTCTTACAACCACGTACAAGACAATACACCTTAGAGCTAGATGACATAGGATAACACGTGGTTTATAGACTAATTAATTAGATCCACGCCTATTAAATGAATATTTTACTAAAGCTGTTTTCCATCTTATTGATATGCATATCGTACATTTTTAGTCTAAATCCCTCGTTGTTATTATGGTGACTGAAAGATAGATAGAGATAGCAATGAGAAGACTAAACAATGAGAAGTAGAAATGTGTTTAAGAAAAGAGATGAAAGACTTCTACATGCCAGTCTTTTACTTCAAACCTTAAATCTATTAGTATGGAAGCCCTAAAGTAGACATTCCAATTCTAAGTCTTTTTTCCATTACTCAATGAAGTGGAGCAAGAGCCACAAGCCATCTCTTAGAATGGAGTGAAGTGACATGTTCCAGTTAGGGTGGAGGTGTATGATTTTAGTTGCTAAATATTTCATAGAAGGTTAGAAAATACAAGTGGAATTGAAATATTGTCTGTTTCTTCTGTTTAGCCTTCCCTCTTTCTCCTATGGAACGTTTAAGTATAGCTGTTCACCCAATATCTATATGACTGTAAAAAATATTTTTGGTATTTTAACCCACAATATTTTTGCATTCAGAACAACAGGACCACCATATGTTACTTTAAAACATATTTTATGTTGTTAAATTTACAAACTTATTTGTGTTGTTTCAATGATGACATTCTTCTCATAAGAACATTGATTGTTGCTATTTTAACAAAAAGGTTAATGAAATGACAATGAGAGAAATCAACAAGTTTCAAGGTCAACATTTCTGACTTGACTGATAAAGTCTAGTAGAGATCCTGAATAAACAGGAGAATACTTTCAGATTGCACACAAACTCCTGAAGAAACATCAATGTATATCACTAACAGTTGAGTCATACTCCAAATCAAAGATATAGTGTACAGCAAGTAATAGAAAAACTACTTCATGATCATCAAAGTGACTTGTTTTCAGTAATAGTTCTTGCTCAATCATGACATAATAGTCATTATGAGAACCATCTTGTGAATTGTACATCAAGACTATCATAGGCTGGTTTGTAAAGCCAATGTTTTATCACACTGATTAATATCTTCAACTTTTAATGGAAAATAGTTTTTAACAAAAATTGTTGATTGCAGCTATGATTGGAATTAAACAATGATCATTAATTAAATATCTGTAGCTTTGACATTGTTTGTAACAAAAGTAAGAAACTTTATGCTTTAATGTTAATCTTGAAACAAAAATTGGCTTAATTGTTACAGAGTCATAAGCTATGTTGCTATGGTATGATATATTGTATGTTGTTGCTATGGTAACATTGTTATGGTGATTGTTACCATGGTAGTAGTTGATATGATAACACACATCTTGTTCCTAATAATAAACATTGGTATCATATTATTACTTCCACAGGCTATATAATACTCTTGATATGTAAATACAGTAGGAATAATCTATTTCTTAATAGTATGATATACATTCAAACAAGCCATTTTAAAATTACCTGCATAGATAAGAATTATAGTTAACCAGATATTTCAACAGCTTATTATATAGCCATCAGTGTAACATTTATTATGTAAGAGTAGTGTAGAAACAAGAGTGCAATATTGTTAGAAGACACACACAATTTACATACCAAGATATTAGTATAAGTATATTAGCAAATTACATTATTGTATTAAGTGAAGTGTTAAATCAGTCAGTGTCATTTGACCTTATCAATAAGTGAACACATCAACTAATGAATGGTCTATACATTTTGATTTATATAACTATTATTAGTAGAAAGTCAGATAACGTTAGCATTGAACTATACTCAATAACTGATTATAATAACATCTATATTATAGTAAATAGATATATAACAATGGATAACTACTGTATTAATGGATAATTGATGATTAGAGTGTTAACTTGGAGTATCCAGTTAGTATACTTCAATATATATGGAGATAGAATAATCTAAATGTACTCCTTTAGTACTGCCCATATGGTCAATGATGACATTGTTGTGGTAGCCCAAAATATAGCAGATATGGTCAATACAATATCACATATTAGATTATACAGACAGATCAAACTAATAATTACTGCAGAGACAAGTCAATAACAAAATTCAATACATGTAGTGATTGTGGTATAACAATCTCTAACAAGTCCAAAGAAGGAATGGCAGAATATTCCACAAAATGGCCAAATATGATGTGCTATAGATATATTTAATTCAACTTGCAAAGTACTGTAAATATACTTATAGTTTTGGCTATGTTTCTAAAAAATGTAGAAAAATAACTGTAATAAACATTTTTCTGCTAAAATGTGTACTAATTAATCTATTAACGTTTTTAATGGAAAATAGTTTTTAACAAAAGTTGTTGATAATGATTGGAATTAAACAGTGATCATTAATTAAATATCTGGTAGCTTTGACATTGTTTGTAACAAAACTAAAGCCATTATGTTTTAAAGTAATTAGTTTTAATCCTGAAACAAAAATTGTCCTAATTGTTACAGAGTCATAAACTATGTTGCTATAGTATGATATATTGCATGTTGTTGCTATGTTATTCAATTTTGATTTACCCTCCTCAATTGATAAAGTTGTACATCAAGTGAGAAATTGTGGAGAAATATTTACACATAAATTTTTATTATATAGTTGGAAGAGCAAGCAAAATTATAACTCTCAGGGATGAGCCACCACTTTTATATATACATGTAATGAAATAAGGGTAACAATAATAAGCGATTGTTAATGTGATAATATTTGCTTGGCATTATGTCCTATTTAACACTTCTCTGCACTAATGATACATGTCTCATTTGTCATTAATCTGCACTAATAATACTGACTATATTATTCTTATTACATTTGACTACCATTCAAGTCTGTATGTGTGACTTTATGTGTTTGTGCAAATATAAGTGCATATGTTATATATATAATAATAATACTATTTATAGACATATACCTCGTTTAAAAACAGCTGATTGACATTTTCCCCACTTCTAGGCGTTTATTTCCTACCGTTCAAGTCACCATTACAGGTCTAATACCTTCAGTTGAGTATAATCTCAAAGTTAAATTTGTATGTGCTGACAAGTACCGCTACAAGTATTTTCACAACTTATGGATGATCTCTGGTGAATCGGAAATTATCCATGATGAGGCACGTATGGAGTTACTTCACCCCATGTCGCCAAGTAAAGGTGAAATATGGATGAAAAGACCTGTCAGTTTTAAAACTCTAAAAATAACACATGACAAAAAGAGCAAGGGTTTTTAGAACCTTCATAAATAGAGAAGTGAATTTAGGAGAGAGTGGTTACATAGCAACAGAGCCAGTTTAATGAAATGTAATATCAAGAAACTCTATTCTGTGACAGAGAAACATACATCCATTTTGTCAGGCTTTTTAAATTGATGAATTTGTACATCTAGTGAGAAATTGTAGAGAACATTTATACATGATTCTCTAATGTATGTTGGAAGAATGAGCCAACTTGACTCTCAGGGATGGGTCATCACCACTTTTATTAATAATGAAAATAAAGAAGCAATAATGAGAGATTATTAATGTCATAATATTTCTATGGCGTTATGTCACAAATTAACACTTATCTCCACTAATGATACTGACTATAATATTCTTATTGCATGCTCTTAAATGGAATCAGTCAAGTTTGTGCGTGTGACGGTATGTGTTTGTGCAAGTGTCTTCACTTTATGATCATTTACAGGAATGTTTGGCAAATTTGATTTAAAATAGTTCATACTTATTTTTCATATTATTGACTACATAAGGAATGCTATAAAATAAATTAATTGATGTCAATAAATTTATATTTAAGATCTGGGCGGTGCCAAAAAGGGAGAGTCATTTGTTTAAATTTTTTTGATTTTGTCTGAGAGTTAATCATAGGAGTTGTCTCCATGACAACGACAAATGTTTTTTTACATTTCTTTTCACTGGAGCTTCTTTACATTTCCATTCATGTTTGAAAGTCATGGTCAATTATCATTTTCTTCTATCAGTGTTTGTGCAAGTGTCTTCACTTTATGATTTTATGAATTACATTTCCCTTCATGTTTGAAAGTGGTGGTCAATTCTCATTTTCTTCTTGTAGCTGTTTTTTAGAACCTTTATAAATAGAGAAGTGAATTTAGGAGAGGGTGGTTACATAGCAACAGAGCCAGTTTAATGAAATGTAATATCCAGAAACTCTATTCTGTGACAGAGAAACATACATCCATTTTGTCAGGGTTTTTAAATTGATGAATTTGCACATCTAGTGAGAAATTGTGGAGAATATTTATACATGATTCTATTATGTATGTTGAAAGAATGAGCCAATTTGACTCTCAGGGATGGGTCATCATCACTTTTATTAATAATGAAAATAAAGTAGCAATAATGAGAGATTATTAATGTCATAATATTTCTATTGCATTATGTCACAAATTAACACTTATGTGCACTAATGATACTGACTATAATATTCTTATTGCATGCTCCTAAATGGAATCATTCAAGTTGTGCGTGTGACAGTATGTGCGCTATATAATTAATAATAGATATCGTTAATAGCATGTACTTAGTTTGGTCAAGGTGAGAAGTATAAAAGCAAGTATTTAGTTTTGTCATGGTGAGAAGTATAAAAGCTGCTGTAGCTGTTAGTCTTTGTCACTTATTACGTCTCTCTATCACTACGATCACGATATATTTAAACACGATGGCTATGCCACATCCTGCTCTAATGTTTCCTCCGTTTACCTTACCAGTTACCTATCACCACGGTCCTCATAGTGGTTATGGCCTTCCTTTGTTTTCACACTGCCAGGCTGGTTCCAGCATCTATTCTCCAACTTACTATCCTAGGCCTATACCGAGATATATGTCACTTCAACCATCGTCGTCTAAAAAAGACACAGATGACTCTCATGTCTTTTTAACCGATGTTAAATTATGGAAACTTTTTGATAATGCTAAAAATGAAATGGTTGTAACCAAACCTGGAAGGTAGGTCTGTTCCTTTTCGTAAAAATTAGCGTATAATATAATATATATAATATGTTATATATATAATAATAATACTATTTATAGACATATACCTCGTTTAAAAACAGCTGATTGACATTTTCCCCACTTCTAGGCGTTTATTTCCTACCGTTCAAGTCACCATTACAGGTCTAATACCTTCAGTTGAGTATAATGTCAAAGTTAAATTTGTATGTGCTGACAAGTACCGCTACAAGTATTTTCACAACTTATGGATGATCTCTGGTGAATCGGAAGTTATCCATGATGAGGCACGTATGGAGTTTCTCCACCCCATGTCACCAAATAAAGGTGAAATATGGATGAAAAGACCAGTCAGTTTTAAATCTCTAAAAATAACACATGACAAAAAGAGCAAGGGTGGCAATGTAAGAGATAAATTTTAGTATTATTTTAATTATTGGTTCATGTCTCTGTTATTTAGATTCTCCTTCATACAATGCACAGATACATCATACAAATAATAATACAACCTGTTGACACTTCTATGGAAGAAATGGTTTATTCACTTTATAACTCCTCTTTCATTGCAGTCACTTCTTATCAAAATGATACTGTAAGTATTAAATGAATAAATATCTTTGATTTATTTTAAATCACTTCTTTAGATCACTAGACTAAAAGTGGAAAATAATCCTTTAGCTAAAGGGATTCGTTATCGTGAAAGGGCAATGCAGGCCTGCAATCCTGTCTTGCTTCCCATGTTAACACCACCATCAGCTTCAACCCCTTTTTTACCAGCTATCCAAAATTTCTTTCCGCGTCTTGTACCACCACATCAAACTGATCAAAGACCACCACAAGCTGCAAATAAGGATTCTGACCAGACTGTTTTCATGGGCCCAACATATCCCCATTGGAATGGTTTTGATAGCTCTTCAAATACTTCATACTAATTTAAAATAGTTCATATCTATTTTTGATATTATTGACTACAAATGGAATGCTATAAAATAAATTAATTGATGTCAATAAATTTATATTTAAGATCTGGCGGTGCCAAAAAGGGAGAGTCATTTGTTTAAATTTTTTTGATTTTGTCTGAGAGTTAATCATAGGAGTTGTCTCCATGACAACGACAAATGTTTTTTTACATTTCTTTTCACTGGAGTTCCTTTACATTTCCATTCATGTTTGAAAGTGGTGGTCAATTCTTATTTCCTTCTTGCAGCTGTTTTTTAGAACCTTCATAGAGATGTGAATTTAGGAGAGGGTGGTTACATAGCAACAGAGTCAGTATAATAAGATGTAATATCTAGAAACTCTATTCTGTGACAGAGAGACATACATCTGTTTTGTCAGGGTTTTTAAATTGATGAATTTCTATATCTAATGAGAAATTGTGGAGAACATTTATACATGATTCTATTATGTATGTTGGAAGAATGAGCCGACTTGACTCTCAGGGATGGGTCATCATCACTTTTATCAATAATGAAAATAAAAGTAGCAATAATGAGAGATTATTAATGTCATAATATTTCTATGGTGTTATGTCACAAATTAACACTTATCTGCACTAATGACACTGACTATAATATTCTTATTGCATGCTCTTAAATGCAATCAGTCAAGTTTGTGCGTGTGACAGTATGTGTTTGTGCAAGTGTCTTCACTTTATGATCATTTACAGGAATGTTTGGCAAATTTGATTTAAAATAGTTCATACTTATTTTTCATATTATTGACTACATATGGAATGCTATAAAATAAATTAATTGATGTCAATAAATTTATATTTAAGATCTGGGCGGTGCCAAAAAGGGAGAGTCATTTGTTTAAATTTTTTGATTTTGTCTGAGAGTTAATCATAGGAGTTGTCTCCATGACAACGACAAATGCTTTTTTACATGTCTTTTCACTGGAGTTCCTTTACATTTCCATTCATGTTTTTGAAAGTG
The DNA here is from genome assembly GCA_963693285.1 of Xestospongia muta. Taxonomy (NCBI): domain Eukaryota; kingdom Metazoa; phylum Porifera; class Demospongiae; order Haplosclerida; family Petrosiidae; genus Xestospongia; species Xestospongia muta. The sequence goes on from OY848917.1 coordinate 5,317,956, forward strand.
GTGGTCAATTCTTATTTCCTTCTTGCAGCTGTTTTTTAGAACCTTCATAAATAGAGATGTGAATTTAGGAGGGGGTGGTTACTTAGCAACAGAGTCAGTATAATAAGATGTAATATCTAGAAACTCTATTCTGTGACAGAGAGACATACATCTGTTTTGTCAGGGTTTTTAAATTGATGAATTTCTATATCTAATGAGAAATTGTGGAGAACATTAATACATGATTCTATTATGTATGTTGGAAGAATGAGCCGACTTGACTCTCAGGGATGGGTCATCATCACTTTTATCAATAATGAAAATAAAAGTAGCAATAATGAGAGATTATTAATGTCATAATATTTCTATGGTGTTATGTCACAAATTAACACTTATGTGCACTAATGATACTGACTATAATATTCTTATTGCATGCTCTTAAATGCAATCAGTCAAGTTTGTGCGTGTGACAGTATGTGTTTGTGCAAGTGTCTTCACTTTATGATCATTTACAGGAATGTTTGGCAAATTTGATTTAAAATAGTTCATACCTATTTTTCATATTATTGACTACATATGGAATGCTATAAAATAAATTAATTGATGTCAATAAATTTATATTTAAGATCTGGGCGGTGCCAAAAAGGGAGAGTCATTTATTTAAATTTTTTTGATTTTGTCTGAGAGTTAATCATAGGAGTTGTCTCCATGACAACGACAAATGTTTTTTTACATTTCTTTTCACTGGAGTTCCTTTACATTTCCATTCATGTTTGAAAGTGGTGGTCAATTCTTATTTCCTTCTTGCAGCTGTTTTTTAGAACCTTCATAGAGATGTGAATTTAGGAGGGGGTGGTTACATAGCAACAGAGTCAGTAGAAATGAGATGTAATATCTAGAAACTCTATTCTGTGACAGAGAGACATACATCTGTCTTGTCAGGGTTTTTAAATTGATGAATTTCTATATCTAGTGAGAAATTGTGGAGAACATTTATACATGATTCTATTATGTATGTTGGAAGAATGAGCCGACTTGACTCTCAGGGATGGGTCATCATCACTTTTATCAATAATGAAAATAAAAGTAGCAATAATGAGAGATTATTAATGTCATAATATTTCTATGGTGTTATGTCACAAATTAACACTTATCTGCACTAATGACACTGACTATAATATTCTTATTGCATGCTCTTAAATGCAATCAGTCAAGTTTGTGCGTGTGACAGTATGTGTTTGTGCAAGTGTCTTCACTTTATGATCATTTACAGGAATGTTTGGCAAATTTGATTTAAAATAGTTCATACTTATTTTTCATATTATTGACTACATATGGAATGGTATAAAATAAATTAATTGATATCAATGAATTTATACTTGAGATCTGGGAGGTGCAAAAAACGGAGAGTCATTTGTTTATAATTTTTTGATTTTGTCTGAGAATTAATCATAGGAGTTTGTCTCCGTGATAACGACAAATGCTTTTTTACATTTCTTTTCACTAGAGTTCCTTTACATTTCCCTTCATGTTTGAAAGTGGTGATCAATTCTCTTTTTCTTCTTGCAGCTGTTTTTTAGAACCTTCATAAATAGAGATGTGAATTTAGGAGAGGGTGGTTACATAGCAAAAGAGCCAGTTTAATGAAATGTAATATCAAGAAACTCTATTCTGTGACAGAGAAACATACATCCATTTTGTCAGGCTTTTTAAATTGATGAATTTGTACATCTAGTGAGAAATTGTAGAGAACATTTATACATGATTCTATTATGTATGTTGGAAGAATGAGCCGACTTGACTCTCAGGGATGGGTCATCACCACTTTTATTAACAATGAAAATAAAGTAGCAATAAAGAGAGATTATTAATGTCATAATATTTCTATGGCGTTATGTCACAAATTAACACTTATCTCCACTAATGATACTGACTATAATATTCTTATTGCATGCTCTTAAATGGAATCAGTCAAGTTTGTGCGTGTGACGGTATGTGTTTGTGCAAGTGTCTTCACTTTATGATCATTTACAGGAATGTTTGGCAAATTTGATTTAAAATAGTTCATACTTATTTTTCATATTATTGACTACATATGGAATGCTATAAAATAAATTATTTGATGTCAATAAATTTATATTTAAGATCTGGGCGGTGCCAAAAAGGGAGAGTCATTTGTTTAAATTTTTTTGATTTTGTCTGAGAGTTAATCATAGGATTTGTCTCCATGACAACGACAAATGTTTTTTACATTTCTTTTCACTGGAGTTTCTTTACATTTCCATTCATGTTTGAAAGTCATGGTCAATTATCATTTTCTTCTATCAGTGTTTGTGCAAGTGTCTTCACTTTATGATTTTATGAATTACATTTCCCTTCATGTTTGAAAGTGGTGGTCAATTCTCATTTTCTTCTTGTAGCTGTTTTTTAGAACCTTCATAAATAGAGAAGTGAATTTAGGAGAGGGTGGTTACATAGCAACAGAGCCAGTTTAATGAAATGTAATATCCAGAAACTCTATTCTGTGACAGAGAAACATACATCCATTTTGTCAGGGTTTTTAAATTGATGAATTTGCACATCTAGTGAGAAATTGTGGAGAATATTTATACATGATTCTATTATGTATGTTGAAAGAATGAGCCAATTTGACTCTCAGGGATGGGTCATCATCACTTTTATTAATAATGAAAATAAAGTAGCAATAATGAGAGATTATTAATGTCATAATATTTCTATTGCATTATGTCACAAATTAACACTTATCTGCACTAATGATACTGACTATAATATTCTTATTGCATGCTCCTAAATGGAATCATTCAAGTTGTGCGTGTGACAGTATGTGCGCTATATAATTAATAATAGATATCGTTAATAGCATGTACTTAGTTTGGTCAAGGTGAGAAGTATAAAAGCAAGTATTTAGTTTTGTCATGGTGAGAAGTATAAAAGCTGCTGTAGCTGTTAGTCTTTGTCACTTATTACGTCTCTCTATCACTACGATCACGGACCTGGAAGGTAGGTCTGTTCCTTTTCGTAAAAATTAGCGTATAATATAATATATATAATATGTTATATATATAATAATAATACTATTTATAGACATATACCTCGTTTAAAAACAGCTGATTGACATTTTCCCCACTTCTAGGCGTTTATTTCCTACCGTTCAAGTCTCCATTACAGGTCTAATACCTTCAGTTGAGTATAATGTCAAAGTTAAATTTGTATGTGTTGACAAGTACCGCTACAAGTATTTTCACAACTTATGGATGATCTCTGGTGAATCGGAAGTTATCCATGATGAGGCACGTATGGAGTTACTTCACCCCATGTCGCCAAGTAAAGGTGAAATATGGATGAAAAGACCAGTCAGTTTTAAAACTCTAAAAATAACACATGACAAAAAGAGCAAGGGTGGCAATGTAAGAGATAAATTTTAGTATTATTTTAATTATTGGTTCATGTCTCTGTTATTTAGATTCTCCTTCATACAATGCACAGATACATCATACAAATAATAATACAACCTGTTGACACTTCTATGGAAGAAATGGTTTATTCGCTTTCTAACTCCTCTTTCTTTGCAGTCACTTCTTATCAAAATGATACTGTAAGTATTAAATGAATAAATATCTTTGATTTATTTTAAATCACTTTTTTAGATCACTAGACTAAAAGTGGATAATAATCCTTTTGCTAAAGGAATTCGTGATCGTGAAAGGGCAATGCAGACCTGCAATCCTGTCTTGCTTCCCATGTTAACACCACCATCAGCTTCAACCCCTTTTTTTCCAGCTATCCAAAATTTCTTTCCGCGTCTTGTTCCACCACATCAAACTGATCAAAGACCACCACAAGCTGCAAATAAAGATTCTGACTAGACTGTTTTCATGGGGCCAACATTTCCCCATTGGAATGGCTTTGAAAGCTCTTCAAATACTTCATACTAATTTAAAATAGTTCATACTTATTTTTGATATTATTGACTACATATGGAATGCTATAAAATATCTTAATTGACATCAATGAATTTACACTTAAGATCTGGGAGGTTCAAAAAAAAGGGAGAGTCATTTGTTTATAATTTTTTGATTTTGTCTGAGAGTTAATCATAGGGGTTTGTCTTCATGACAACGACAAATGCTTTTTACATTTCTTTTCACTAGAGTTCTTTTACATTTCCCTTCATGTTTCAAAGTGGTGATCAATTCTCATTTTCTTCTTGTAGCTGTGTTTTAGAACCTTCATAAATAGAGATGTAAATTTAGGAGAGGGTGGTTACATAGCAACAGAGCCAGTTTAAGAAATGTAATATCTAGAAACTCTATTCTGTGACAGAGAAACATACATCCATTTTGTCAGGGTTTTTAAATTGATGAATTTCTATATCTAGTGAGAAATTGTGGAGAACATTTATACATGATTCTATTATGTATGTTGGCAGAATGAGCCAACTTGACTCTCAGGGATGGGTCATCATCACTTTTATTAATAATGAAAATAAAAGTAGCAATAATGAGTATAGTAAATAGATACAATGTAACATATGACAATGGATAGTTACTGTATTAATGGATAAATGATGATTAAAAAGTGTTAACTTGGAATGTCCAAGTTAAACTTTTATAATGGATATCAGAATATCTAGTAAGATGATTATACATTGAATCTCTCTCCAATATGAATACGAAATAATTAATAAGATTACTAGACTGAGCGAATCCTTTCATATAAAGGGTTTTTCTCCAATGTGAATACGAGAATGTCGGGTCAATTTACTAGAGGTAATAAACCCTTTCCCACAGTCCTTACATATAAAGGGTTTTTCTCCAGTATGAATACGAGAATGATTAATAAGACTACTAGACTGAGTAAACCCTTTCCCACAGTCCTTACATATAAAGGGTTTTTCTCCAGTATGAATACGATAATGAGAACTAAGAGTATGCGAACGAGCAAACCCTTTCCCACAGTCCTTACATATAAAGTGTTTATCTCCAGTATGAATACGAGAATGATTAATAAGACCACTAGAATGAGCAAACCCTTTTCCACAGACCTTACACATATAGGGTCTCTCTCCAGTATGAATACGATGATGAGAATTAAGATGATCAGAACGAGCAAACCCTTTTCCACAGTACTTACATATAAAGGGTTTTTCTCCAGTATGAGTACGATAATGACACAGTAACTGACTATGACATGAGAACGCTTTTCCACATGTAGTACAATAATGATTTTTTGAATTGGACACAACATAGGTAGAATAACTTGATATAGTTGGGACATTTTGTGTTTGATGACGTACACGACAATGTGTGTTGAAGTTAGCTTCTAGACTAAATGTACATTTACAGTCTGGACAGTGATAGGGTTTGTCACCAGTATGATGAGAACGGATATGATAACTCATAATGTTACGATCTGTACTAGTCACATGATGACACAAAGGGCAGTGGAGAACGCTTTCTTTTGAGGAACAATGATTGTTGAGGAGATGATCAGTTAATACAGTTGAGTTAGTACACGTCTTCTTACAACTACGTACAAGACAATACACCTTAGAACTAGATGACATGTTTAGTTAGGACAACACGTGCTTTATAGACTAATTGATTACATCCACGCCTATTAAATGAATTTTTAATATATGAAAGCTGTCTGTTCGTCTGTCTGTCTGTCGAATTATTTACATGTATATTGTACATTATTAGTCTAAATCCCTCGTTGTTATTATAGTGACTGAGAGATAAATAGAGAAAGCAATGGGAAGACTAAGCGAAGAGAAGGAGAAATATGTTTAAGAAAAGAGATGAAAGACTTAAGCTTTCAATATAATAAGAATAATCTATTTCTCAAAGTTATGATATACATTTAAGTTAGCCATTATAAAAATACTTATGAAGATAAGCAGAATAGTTAACCAGATAATTCAACAGCTTATTTTACATTCATTAGTCTAACATTTATTATGTTAAGAGTAGTTTAGAAACAAGAGTGCAGTATTGTTAGGAGACACAATTTACATGCCAAGATATTAGTGTTAACATCTTAAGTATATTAGCAAATTTAGCAAAGTGTTAAATCAGTAAGTGTCATTTGACCTTATCAATAAGTGAACACATCAACTAATGGATGGTTTATAAATTATATAAACTATTATTAGTAGAAAGTAAGATAACCTTAGCATTGAACTATACTCAATAACTGATTATAATAACATGTATATAGTAAATAGATAACAATGAATAAATTAATACTGTATTAATGGATAAATGGTGATTAGAGTGATAACTTGGAGTGTCCAGTTAGTATACTTTAATATATATTGATATGAGAATTTCTAGTAAGATTACTGGAGGTAGATTACTGGAGAGAGAGAGAGAGAGAGAGAGAGAGAGAGAGAGAAAGAGAGAGAGAGAGAGAGAGAGAGAGAGAGAGAGAGAGAGAGAGAGAGAGAGAGAGAGAGAGAGAGAGAGAGAGAGAGAGAGAGAGAGAGAGAGAGAGAGAGAGAGAGAGAGAGAGAGAGAGAGAGAGAGAGAGAAAGAGAGAGAGAGGTGAATGAGTGAGTGAATAAAGAGATAAAGAGATAAAACAACTGATCGTGTAATGAATTATATCCTCTAGAAGTCAGACTTATTTAATACTGTTTGTTTGTTATGTATTGTTTAGTCTGCTATTCCCTCATAGTTTGCAAAGGGCTAGGCTGATAACAGCTACATTATACTTTAATGTTTTCAAATGTTCTCTTGAGTTTATTGTGAAGCTATCAGGGCATTTACATCACTATACCCCTGGATTGAACTTTTCTCAGGGTGTTTCAATTTCCTCTAAAACAGGAAAAAGACCATCTCATTCACTATTGAGAAAAGGAGTCTTCCTTTCTCTAGTACTCTACGAACATAATCACAATTCCACTACCTGCCATCTATTACTGTGAATCCAACAATATCTACTTTTGTTTCCACTCCTGTAAGGTGTGAATATAGCAATATCACTCCAGTTTTCCTCTTGATCTCTTATGTAAGCTGTTAACCAGCATATTTCAGCAGATCTTTCCCTGATTCTAACATCTTCAACATGAGTATAGCATTGAACCATACTCAATAAGTGATTCTAAAAATGTCTTATATAGTAAATAGATACAATGTAATATATGACAATGGATAGATACTGTATTAATGGATAAATGATGATTAAAGAGTGTTAACTTGGAATTTCAAGTCAAAATACACTTTATTATGGATATAGAATGTCTAGTAAGATGATTATACATTGAGTCTCTCTCCAATATGAATATGAGAATGATTAATAAGATTACTAGACTGAGCAAATCCTTTCCCACAATCTTTATATATAAAGGATTTTTCTCCAGTATGAATACAAGAATGATCAATCAGATTACTAGACTAAGTAAACGCTTTCCCATAGTCCTTACATAGAAAAGGTTTTTCTCCAGTGTGGATACGAGAATGTCGGGTCAATTTACTAAAGGTAATAAACCCCTTCCCACAGTCCTTACATATATAAGGTCTGTCTCTAATATGAATACGAGAATGTTTAATAAGATTACTAGACTGAGCAAACCCTTTCCCACAGTCCTTACATATAAAGGGTTTATCTCCAGTATGAATACGAGAATGATTAATAAGACTACTAGACTGAGCAAACCCTTTCCCACAGTCCTTACATATAAAGGGTTTTTCTCCAGTATGAGTACGAGAATGATTAATGAGATTACTAGACGAAGTAAACCCTTTCTCACAGTCCTTACATAGAAAAGGTTTTTCTCCAGTGTGGATATAAGAATGTTGGGTCAATTTACTAGAGGTAATAAACCCTTTCCCACAGTCCTTACATACAAAGGGTTTTTCTCCAGTATGAATACGATAATGACAACTAAGATTATCAGAACGAGCAAACCCTTTTCCACAGTACTTACATATAAAGGGTTTTTCTCCAGTATGAATACGAGTATGATTAATAAGATTACGAGAACGACCAAACCCTTTTCCACAATCCTTACATATAAAGGGTTTTTCTCCAGTATGAGTACGATAATGACACAGTAACTGACTATGATATGAGAACTTTTTTCCACATGTAGTACAAGAGTGTTTTTTTGAATTGGACACAACACTAGTAGAATGACTTGATATAGTTGGGACACTTTGTGTTTGATGACGTACACGACAATGTGTGTTGAAATTAGCTTCTAGACTAAATGTACACGTACAGTCTGGACAGTGATAGGGTTTATCACCAGTGTGATAAGAACGGATATGATAACTCATAATGTTACGATCAGTACTAGTCACATCATGACACAATAGACAGTGGAGAGTACCTCCTTTTGAGGAACAGTGATTGTTGAGGAGATGATTAGTTAATACAGTTGAGTTAGTACATATCTTCTTACAACCACGTACAAGACAATACACCTTAGAACTAGATGACATGTTTAATTAGGATAACACGTGCTTCATAGACTAATTAATTACAGCCACGCCTATTAAATGAATTTATAATATATGAAAGCTGACTGTCCGTCATTCTGTCTAATTATGTACATGTATATCGTACATTATTAGTCTAAATCCCTCGTTGTTATTACAATATGCAGGAAGGATATTACTTGTACCTATGCAAAAATATTATATCACAAATGCCACTAGAACATTCACTTACCAGGACCAATATCTAAATCTTCACAAGAAGAGCTGGTTGTTGATAGCAGAGACTCGTTCGTCTACCAGGTGACATTAGAATCAAGCAATATTTTCCTAAGATTGCAACATTGATGGCTTCCAGATGATTCAGACAAAACTTGTAAAGACCAAAATTTGTTAAAAGATTTTAATTCATCAAATGTGGTGTGTGTAGATAAGAGCATGGAAACTCTTTAGCATTATCTGGTAGAGCATCCTTTAGAGATCAAAGTGATGCACCAGTTATCTGAGAAACTAATGATTTGAAAGATGTACTAGGTGCTAATGAGAGAGAGAGAGAGAGAGAGAGAGAGAGAGAGAGAGAGAGAGAGGTGAGTGACTGAGTAAAGAGATAAAACAACTGATTGTATAATTAATTATCCACTAAAACTCAGATTTATTTTATTCTTTGTTTGTTTCTTATGTATTGTTTAGTCTGTTATTCCCTCCTGGTTATTCAAGGGGGTTAGCCTGGTAACAGCTACATTATACTTTGCGTTTTGTACAGCTCTATCTTTCCTATTTTTATGAAAAGAATGTTTTCAACTGTTCTTTTGAGTTTAATCACTTGACTTATTGAGAAGCTATCAGGGCATTCACACCACTAGACCCCTGCATTGGACTCTTTTTCTCAGGCTGTCTCAATTTTCTTTAAAACAAGAAGAAGACTCTCTCATGCACTCACTATTGAGAAAAGGAGTCTCGTTTTCTCTAGTATTCTACAAATTTTAACCACAAATTCACTACCTCCCATCTGTTACTGTGAATCCAATGATACCTACTTTTGTTTCCACTCCTGTAATCTGTGAATACAGAAATATCACTGAAGTTTTCCTTTCAATCTCTCATGTAAGCTGTGAAACTAGAAGATGACCTCTTCCTCATTCTGACATCTTTAACATGAGCATATCTGAACAATGTTTGTATGTCCTATCTGCAAAAAATTGCTCAATTTACTTCTCACGGACTAGCCACCTTCGGGATTCACATCCATCGGAGACCATTAATTAATGTTTCATTTGAATGTGGCATCTGTCAGAAGGAATATGACAATAAAAAGTCTATTTCAAATCACTACACAAAAAATAACGAACAGCCACAGTAGAGAGATCTGACAGCTCAATATTTGGTTCCTCCCAATGTGAATTTGTAAGAGAAGTATCAGTCAACATTCAGTTGAAGCCAATCAAACTTTGGTCTGTCGGGCACACTCTACTTCTAGAAGAATTATGACAGCTTGAGCCCTCCTCCAACATCGAATTGGGTTAAATAATTGGCACAAAAAATGCCAAACATGCACAAATGTATCTTTTTAAGAAACAACCCAAATTGGCTCTCTGAAACACAATTTACCTCACCCAATCTACCATCTCAACATGAAACTCCATCAAGCCTTGCCCTAGAAACAGTTTGTCTTGTAAAGATTAATAAATTCATTGTGATTATTTCTAGATGATAGTACAAACTGGTACAAATCATGTGAGTCTTTTAGTCCAAAAAAATAATGATTTATTGAATGTCTAACTAAATCATGACATACAAGAAGAGATGTAAAGATAATATAACAATTGTACAATAGCTATCACTTAATAAAACATTGAGTAGTTATTTACAGGATATTATAATACATTACAAATAAAGAAAGATTGCATTTATCATTGTTACGAAAACGCCCCCACAACACACCACTCCCCTAATTATATCTACGTCCTTTTCTATGCTATACACAATATAAAGAATACGTGTTAACGTAAGAATACAGCATCACTATAATAGTACAAACATATATTTGTATTCCTCATCAAAACAAGGCTACAATTCACAAAACTATTCATTGAAACCACTACTACTTGTCCCCTAAGAGCAAACTCTATTGTATAACTATAAAACAAGAATTAGCAAACCCTTTCCCACAGTCCTTACATATAAAGGGTTTTTCACCAGTATGAATATGAGAATGACCGACTATGATATGAGATCTTTTTTTTCACATGTTGTACAATAATGACTTTTGGAATTGGACACAACGCAAGTACTAGTCTATCAGCTAATTAAGATTAAGTGAAAAGAACTGTTCTTTCAAGTTTAATAGCTTGAATGAGGATAATATGTCCTCAACCTATTAATCCATTTTTTACTAGGAGTTTGATGTGAAGCTTGCTTCCTTCCCTCCATGGGTTGCCCTGGTATTGCAGTACCTCCAGGTGTGGCCCACTTCCCCTTATTAAGGGATAATTTTCAGATAACAATTATAAAATAAAAATTTAAAACAATATCTTAACAGGATGGATGAATGTATAGCCTCGTAGATGAATGTATTCCTTTGTGTTTAAGTACTTTCCATATAATCAATGATGATATCTGGCACTGGAACCCAAAATGCACTAAATATGAACTGAATGACAATTGTACACAGATAAATATACAATAAAATTCCATAAAATTAGTGATGGTGTTAAAGCAAACTCAAACAAGTCCAAAGTAGTGTATTCCATGTAGTAGCCACAATTGCTTCTCAGCCTAGCAAGTGAGAGTGGTAGACTCATGGAGCCCGTAAAATAAAAGCTCACTAACAAACTAAAATTTGGTCCTAATTATATCAAATTCTTTAGAAAGTTATGTGTTATTGAATGAATTAGAGGATTCTACAGAATCTGGAAGATTAGCCATCAGCTGACAGGGATAATTAATTATAACGGTTTGTTTGTTATGTGTTGTTTAGTCTGTTATTCCCTCATGGTTTTTCATGGGAGTTAGGCTGGTGACAGCTACATTATACTTTACATTTTGTACAGCTCTGTCTTTCTATTTTACGAGAAGAATGTTTTCAACTGTTCTTTCGAGTATAATCACTTGATTTACCAAGAGGTTATCAGGGGATTTACCTCACTAGGCTCCTGCATTGAACTCTTTTCTCAGACTGCCCCAATTTCCCTAAAACAGGAAGAAAACACATACAAAACCAACATTCAGTTGAAGCCAGGGACAAAAGAGGCTAGAAAGCATCATAAGTCCAATCTAAATTTTTGTCTGCTCAAGAACGCACTCTATTTCTAGAAGCACTATGACAGCTTGTTACCTCCTCCAACATCAAATTGGCTAAAAAAATTTGCACAAAAAATGCCAGACAAGTTTGGTATGAATTAATGCATCTCTTTAAGAAACAACTCAAATAGACTGTCTGAAGCTCAAGTTTACCTCACCAAATCTACCATCTCAACACGAAACTGTGTTGTCACCTTCAGCATACTGCCAAAGTTCTCCGTTACTTATAAAAAGAAACAAGTCACTTGTGTACATGTGCTAATCAATACATAATGAGGAAGGTATATTAAGGGTGTATCCAACTGTTTATTCATTTATATTTGTCATCTAATTATCCATTCATATTTTATCTGTCCATTTATCCATCTATACAATCTATAAATTTATCAATCTTTTCATGTGGTTGGATATGAAAAACTTAGAATGTCAAGTTACACTTTATTATGAATATGAGAATGTCTAGTAAGATGATTATACATAGGGTCTCTCTCCAATGACACAGAGGACAGTGGAGAGTACCTCCCTTTGAGGAACAATAGTTGTTGAGGAGATGATCAGTTAATACAGTTGAGTTAGTACATGTCTTCTTACAACCACGTACAAGACAATACACTTTATAGCTAGATGACATGTTTAGTTAGGATAACACATGGTTTATAGACTAATTAATTAGATCCACGCCTATTAAATGAATTTGTTTTATGAAAGCAGTCTGTCTGTCTGTCTGTCGGAATTATGTACATACATATTGTACAATATTAGTCTAAATCCCTCGTTGTTATTATGGCAATTGAGAGATAGATAGAGAAAGCAATGAGAAGATTAAACGAAAAAAAGTTTAAAAAAATTAAAGAGATTCCAAGATATAGACAGAGAAGAAGAGAAAACTAGAGATGGTAAAAAGAAGACAAGAAAACCCTGTGAAAACTAATCTCTATAATTTTTAATAGAAATTAGTTTTTAACAAAAGTTCCTGATAATGATTGGAATTAAACAGTGATCATTAATTAAATATCTGGTAGCTTCGACATTGTTTGTAACAAAACTAAAAACATTATACTCTAAAATAAATAGCCTTAATACTGAAACAAAAATTGGCCTAACTCTTATAGAGTCATAAACTATGTTGCTATGGTATTATAAATTGTATGTTGTTGCTATGGTAATGTTGTTATGGTGATTGTTACAATGGTATGATAACACACATCTTGTTGCTAATAATAGACATTGGTATTGTATTATTACTTCACAGGCTATAAAATACTCTAGATATGAAAATACAGTAGGAATTATCTTTTTTTTTGAAATTAAGATATGCATTTAAGCAAGCCATATAGCATTGTAAAATTAATTGTCTAAATAAGAATTATAGTTAACCAGATATTTCAACAGCTTATCATATAGCAATCAGTGTAACATTTATTACCTAATAGTGCATAGTTTAAAAACAAGAGTGCAGTATTGTTAGGAGACACAATTTGCATATCAAAATACTAGTGTTAGCACCTATGAACAAATCACACTATTGTATTAAGTGCAAAATTAGTCATGCAGTGTCACTTAACCTTATCAATAAATGAACACATCATTAATGATCCTAATATTTGGACTAATGATGACTTTAATCTCTTGAACAGGATGGTCTATACGTTATGATGTATAAACTATCTTTGAAGAAAGTTTTTTACTTCAGATAAGGTTAGCATTGAACCATTATTCAATAAGTGATTATAACAATGTCTTATATAGTAAATATATATCATGTAATATATGACAATGGATAGATACTGTATTAATGGATAAATGATGATTAAAGAGTGTTAACTTGGAGTGTCAAGTTGCACATTATTATGGATAGAGTCTCTCTTCATTGTGAATACGATAATGAGAACTAAGAGTATGAGAACGAGAAAACCTTTTTCCACAGTCCTTACATATAAAGGGTTTTTCTCCAGTATGAATACGAGAATGATTAATAAGATGACTGGACTGAGTAAACCCTTTCCCACAGTCCTTACATAAAAAAGGTTTTTCTCCAGTGTGGATATGAGAATGTCGGGTCAATGCACTAGAGGTAGTAAACCCTTTCCCACAGTCCTTACAAATAAATGGTTTTTCTCCAGTATGAATACGATAATGAGAACTAAGAGTATGCGAACGAGCAAACCCTTTCCCACAGTCCTTACATATAAAGGGTTTTTCTCCAGTATGAATACGAGAATGATGAATAAGATGACTAGACTGAGCAAACCCTTTCCCACAGTCTTTACATATAAAGGGTTTTTCACCAGTGTGGACACGAGAATGTTGGGTCAATGTACTAGAGGTAGTAAACCCTTTCCCACAGTCCTTACAAAGAAAAGGTTTTTCTCCAGCGTGTATATGAGAATGTCGGGACAATGTACTAGAGGTAATAAACCCTTTCCCACAGTCCTTACATATAAAGGGTTTTTCTCCAGTATGAATACGATAATGAGAACTAAGAGTATCAGAACGAGCAAACCCTTTCCCACAGTCCTTACATATAAAGGGCTTTTCTCCAGTATGAATACGAGAATGATTAATAAGATTACTAGACTGAGTAAACCCTTTCCCACAGTCCTTACATAAAAAAGGTTTTTCTCCAGTGTGGATATGAGAATGTCGGGTCAATGTACTAGAGGTATTAAACCCTTTCCCACAGTCCTTACATATAAAGGGTTTTTCTCCAGTATGAATACGATAATGAGAACTAAGAGTATGCGAACGAGCAAACCCTTTCCCACAGTCCTTACATATAAAGGGTTTTTCTCCAGTATGAATACGAGAATGATGAATAAGATGACTAGACTGAGCAAACCCTTTCCCACAGTCCTTACATATAAAGGGTTTTTCACCAGTGTGGACACGAGAATGTTGGGTCAATGTACTAGAGGTAGTAAACCCTTTCCCACAGTCCTTACATATAAAGGGTTTTTCTCCAGAATGAATACGATAATGACACAGTATCTCACTATGATATGAGAACTTTTTTCCACATGTAGTACAATAATGATTGTTAGAATTGGACACAACACAATGACTTGATGTAGTTGGGACATTTTGTGTTTGATGACGTACACGACAATGTGTGCTGAGGTTAGCTTCTAGACTAAATGTACACTTACAGTATGGACAATGATAGGGTTTATCACCAGTGTGATGAGAACGGATATGATAACTCATAATGTTACGATCAGTACTAGTTACTTGATAACACAGAGGACAGTGGAGAATAACTTCTTTGGAGGGACAGTGATTGTTGAGCAGATGATCAGTTAATACATTTGAGTTAGTACATGTCTTCTTACAACCACGTACAAGACAATACACCTTAGAACTAGATGACATGTTTAGTTAGGACAACACGTGCTTTATAGAATAATTAATTACATCCACGCCTATTAAATGAATTTTTAATATATGAAAGCTGTCTCTCGGTCATTCTCTCGAATTATGTACATTATTAGTCTAAATCCCTCGTTGTTATTATAGTGACTGAGAGATAGATACAATATAATTTGCATGCTTCAAATAGGACAGTTGCAGTCTTAATGAAGATTTTTTGATAACCTTTCTGGGCTATGCAATCTTCTAAGTTCTATACATAAAGAGATTACATTCACATTTAAATTAAGGTAAATTATAACTATTAAAAGAAACATATTTACCCAAACAAGTTGCTACTGCATGTAACAAGTTGTGTAGCAATGTGCAACATAGTTAAAAGTATGTTCTATGGTTTAAGGCTTAGGAAGGTTGAGGGTCTAGGGTACAGAGATCCATTTATGATAATGTAACCTATAGTGAATAATTACATATAGATATGATGTATAGTGTTATCAATAAGAAATTGAAGCAAAATACTCTTTGCTTCTTTATATGTACATATATATACATACCTTAAGCAAACTACGACCTAGTTTTTTCCTTCTAACTTCAGGTAAAAGATACATTTTGCGAATTTCTACAGCATTTGGACATTTATCACACGATGACTCTGACCAGTATCATTTATTTTATAATAGGCCACTGTGGCCACAAGTTTGTTAGTAGCCTCGTCATTGACAACCCAGAATTGACCTTTGTCATCTTTAATGTAGTAGTTCTCTACATCTACAACATCTATCCTTCAGGCTCAAAATAAAGTCCATAAGATTGCAGACATTTTGGACTATTTTAAACACAGCTTGTTTGTCTTTTGGCATCCAATGCCTCACTTTGTACCCAACGTATGTGAAAACAATCTGCTTCATTTTGAAGGTGTACTTCTCGTTTGATAACAATTAATTTCTGATTTTGTGGAGATAAAATTAAAAAAAAATTATTATTAATGTAATTATCCTTTCAGCAAATGACACCAGCAAAAAGCATAAATTCTGAAGTTAATAAAAAGTAATTTAACTGACATCTCAGCAAGTACAGTCAGGCGTATAGTAAACCATAGCAGACCTTAAGAAAACTCCAAGATTATAGTTAAAGGCTACAATAGAAATTTTTTGTATGTGTTTTATAACATTTACTTTTTGATTGAGGTAACTGTTGTTCTGCTATATAGTGGTAGAATTTGTTGATTGAAAAAAGTGCTAAAAGAAGCAGAAATTTGTTTGTAAAGTGAATTATCCATAATGTAGGTTGATAATCAAGTTTCCCCCTGAGTATTGTACTTGATGTAAGGATTTAAGACATTCTGTGAGTCCAATTGGTCATTAAACGTACCAATAAGACATGAAAGTTGAAGAATACATTTAAATTTAACATACAGAAAGTTTTTGCAATGTTTCTAACAAATATGAAAAAATAACAGTAATAAATATTTTTCTGCTAAAATGTGTATAAATTAAGATGACTAATCTGTTTAATTTTTAATAGAAAATAGTTTTTAACAAAAGTTGCCAATAATGATTGAAATTAAACAATGATCTTTAATTAAAATTTTAGTAGCTTTGACATTGTTTGTAACAAAACTAAAAACATTATCTTTTAAAGTAATTAGCCTAATTGTTACAAAGTCATAAACTATGTTGTTGCAATAGTAATGATGTTATGATGATTGGTACCATGGTAGTAATTGATATGATAACAGACATCTTGTTGCTAAAAATAGACATTAGTATCATATTATTACTTCCACAGTCTATATAACACTCTTGATATGTTAAGACAGTAGGAATAATCTATTTCTTAAATTTATGATATACATTTAAGCAAACCATTATAAAATTACTTGTATAGATATGAATTATAGTTAACTAGATATTATTTAACAGTTTATTATAAAGCCATCAGTGTAACATATATTAAATAAGAGTGGTTTAGAAACAAGAGTGCAGTATTGTTAGGAGATACAATCTGCATACCAAGATATTAGTGTTAATATCTTAAGTATATTAGCAAATTGCACTATTGTATGAAATGTTAAATTAGTCAGTGTCACTTAACCCTATCAATAAATGAACACATCAATTAATGATCCTAACATTTGAACTAATGATGACTTTAATGTCTTGAACAGGATGGCATTACATTACAATTTCTATAAACTATCATTTGAAGGAAGTCTTCAACTTCAGATAAGTTAGGCATTGAACCGTTACTCAATAAGTAATTATAACAATGTCTTATATACTAAATAGATATGATTTATAATATGACAATGGATAGATACTGTATTAATAAATAGAGTAACGTGGAGTGTCAAGTTACACTTTATTATGAATATGAGAATGTCAAGTAAGATGATTATACATAAGGTCTCTCTCCATTGTGAAATCGACAATGATAATTAAGAGTATCAGAATCAGTAAAACCTTTCCCACAGTCCTTGCATATAAAGGGTTATTTTCCAGTATGAATATGAGAATGTTGAGTCAATTTACTAGAGGTAACAAACCCTTTCCCACAGTCCATACATATAAAGGGTTTTTCTCCAGTATGAATACGATAATGAGAAATAAGACTACTAGAATGAGCAAACCCTCTCCCACAGTCCTTACATATAAAGGGTTTTTCTCCAGTATGAATACGAGAATGACTAATAAGACCACAAGACTGAGCAAACCCTTTTCCACAGACCTTACATATAAAAGGTTTTTCTCCCGTATGAATACGATAATGAGAAATAAGATGACTAGACTGAGCAAACCCTTTTCTACAGTCCTTACATATAAAGGGTTTTTCTCCAGTATGAGTACGAGAATGATTAATAAGATTACTTGACTGAGCAAACCCTTTCCCACAGTCCTTACATATAAAGGGTTTTTCACCAGTGTGGACACGAGAATGTTGGGTCAATGTACTAGAGGTAGTAAACCCTTTCCCACAGTCCTTACATATAAAGGGTTTTTCTCCAGAATGAAT
The DNA here is from genome assembly GCA_963693285.1 of Xestospongia muta. Classification (NCBI taxonomy): domain Eukaryota; kingdom Metazoa; phylum Porifera; class Demospongiae; order Haplosclerida; family Petrosiidae; genus Xestospongia; species Xestospongia muta. The sequence goes on from OY848917.1 coordinate 5,336,075, forward strand.
ACGATAATGACACAGTAACTGACTATGATATGAGAACTTTTTTCCACATGTAGTACAATAATGATTTTTAGAATTGGACACCACACAATGACTTGATGTAGTCACCAGTGTGATGAGAACGGATATGATAACTCATAATGTTACGATCAGTACTAGTCACGTGATAACACAGAGGACAGTGGAGAATAACTTCTTTGGAGGGACAGTGATTGTTGAGGAGATGATCAGTTAATACAGTTGAGTTAGTACACATCTTCTTACAACCACGTACAAGACAATACACCTTAGAGCTAGATGACATGTTTAGTTAGGACAACACGTGCTTTATAGAATAATTAATTACATCCACGCCTATTAAATGAATTTTTAATATATGAAAGCTGTCTCTCGGTCATTCTCTCGAATTATGTACATTATTAGTCTAAATCCCTCGTTGTTATTATAGTGACTGACAGATAGATACAATATAATATGCATGCTTCAAATAGGACAGTTGCAGTCTTAATGAAGATTTTTTGATAACCTTTCTGGGCTATGCAATCTTCTAAGTTCTATACATAAAGAGATTACATTCACATTTAAATTAAGGTAAATTATAACTATTAAAAGAAACATATTTACCCAAACAAGTTGCTACTGCATGTAACAAGTTGTGTAGCAATGTGCAACATAGTTAAAAGTATGTTCTATGGTTTAAGGCTTAGGAAGGTTGAGGGTCTAGGGTACAGAGATCCATTTATGATAATGTAACCTATAGTGAATAATTACATATAGATATGATGTGTAGTGTTATCAATAAGAAATCAAAGCAAAATACTCTTTGCTTCTTTATATGTACATACATATACATACCTAAAGCAAACTACGACCTAGTTTTTTCCTTCTAACTTCAGGTAAAAGATACATTTTGCAAATTTCTACAGCATTTGGACGTTTATCAACATGATGACTCTGGCCAGTATGAATTATTTTATAACAGGCTGCTGTGCCCACAAGTTTGTTAGTAGCCTCATCAAGGACAACCCAGAATTGACCTTTGTCGTCTTTAATGTAGTAGTTCTCTACATCTACAACATCTATATCTGCTCCTTCAGACTCAAAATGAAGTCCATAACCCTTTAACTATGATCTTGGAGTTTTCTTAAGGTCTGCTATGGTTTACTATACACCTGACTGTACTTGCTGAGATGTCAGCTAAGTTACTTATTATTAACTTCAGAATTCATGCTTTTTTCTGGTGTCATTTGCTGAAGGGATAATGTTTACATTAATAATAATTTTTTTTAAAATTTTATCTCCACAACATCAGAAATTAATTGTTATCAAACGAGAAGTACACCTTCAAATGTCTGCAATCTTATGGACTTCATTGCAGACAAGTACAGTCAGGTGTATAGTAAACCATAGCAGACCTTAAGAAAACTCCAAGATCATAGTTAAAGGGTACAATAGAAATTTTTAGTATGTGTTTTATAATGTTTACTTTTTGATTGAGGTAACTGTTGTTCTGCTAGTGGTAGAATTTGTTGAGTGAAAAAAGTGCTAAAAGAAGCAGAAATTTGTTTGTAAAGTGAATTATCCATAATGTAGGTTGATAATCAAGTTTCCCCCTGAGTATTGTACCTGATGTAAAGGTCAGTGGTTATACACAGATTCAGCAAAGAACTAAACCTTAATTAAATGCCATGATTGTTGTTAGAATTGATTATATGGAGCAAACGTTTTTTATCTACATGTATTCCTGTGTAAACTTCAGAATGTTTCCATTTGTCTACGTAATTGTTCAACTCATGTGCTTTCAATCCTCCAAGATTACCTTGAACAGAACCCTGTTGTCACAGTATCTAACTGGGAAAATTGTAAAAACAGAAGTCCCAACCAGATTACCAATATCTAGATATATTATCAAACATCTCTCTGTCATCTTGTTCACAAGGAAATCATTAGATATGATGGAGAATTACATAAAAAGTATGCATGACTTTGCATAAATTAAAGACATTCTTGTTTTTAGTTGATGACCTTTTTATCGTTGTGATTATCGTATCCTGAATTTGATGGGGAAAGTGCTAAAAGCTATTAGACATGAATCAAACTAGTGTTTCTTTTCTGTCTTGATTTACCAATGGTTGTAGTTGTTTGAGTTGCAATTGAGTCAGAATGATATTAAGAGATTGTTAATTTCAAGGCATAAATTAGTAAGTAAAAACTGTAAACCTTAAACAACTATGATACTCTCTTGATTTCATTGTTCTGACCATTAACAAATCATTGATCCATTTAGCAAAGTCGTTTAACTGAGTCATAAATCTATTAAACAGATCATTACTCCATTATAATAATGTTAATTATTGCAATGGTAATATATACTATATCTTCTTGCTATGGTAATGTTGCTATGGATATTGTTACAATAGTAATTGTTGTTATGAAAATACACATATTGTTACTATAGTAACTGTTGGTATGGTGACATATGTGATGTAGCTTTTTGTATGGATTACATGGTTTCATGAATTTAGGAGATTCTGTGAGTCCAATTGGTTGTTAAACGTACCAATAAGACAAGAAAGTTGAAGAATACAGTAAAATTTAACATACAGAAAATTTTTGCAATGTTTCTAACATATGTGAAAAAATAACTGTAATAAGTTTTTTTGCTAAAATGTGTAGAAATTAACATGATAATCTCTTTATTTTTTAAAACAAAATAGTTTTTAAGAAAAGTTGTTGATAATGATTGGAATTAAACAATGATCATTAATTAAATATTTAGTAGCTTTGACATTGTTTGTAACAAAACTAAAACATTATCCTTTAAAATAATTAGTTTTAATCCTGAAACAAAAATTGGCCTAATTGTTACAGAGTCATAAACTATGTTGTTGCAATAGTAATGATGTTATGGTGATTGGTACCATGCATGGTAGTAGTTGATATGATAACACACATCTTGTTGCTTAAAATAGACATTAGTATCATATTATTACTTCCACAGTCTATATAATACTCTTGATATGTTAAGACAGTAGAAATAATTTATTTCTTAAATTTATGATATACATTTAAGCAAACCATTTTAAAATTACTTGTATAGATAAGAATTATAGTTAACTAGATATTTTTAACAGTTTAATATAAAACCATCAGTGTAACATATATTAAGTAAGAGTAGTTTAGAAACAAGATTGCAGCAGTATTGTTAGGAAACACAATCTGCATACGAAGATATTAGTGTTAGCCCCCCTAAGTATATTAGCAAATTGCACTATTGTATTAAGTGTTAAATTAGTTACTGTCACTTAATCTTATCAATAAATAAACACATCAATTAATGATCCTAATGTTTGGAGTAATGATGACTTTAATCTCTTGAACAGGATGGTCTATACATTACGATTTCTATAAACTATCACTTGAAGAAAATCTTCTACTTCAGATAAGGTTGATGTTGAACAATTACTCAATAAGTGATTATAACAATGTCTTATATAGTAAATAGATATGATTTAAAATATGACAATGGATAGATACTGTATTAATAAATAAATGATAATTAAAGAGAGTAACGTGGAGTGTCAAGTTACACTTTATTATGGATATGAGAGTATCTAGCAAAGATGACTATACATAAGGTCTCTCTCCATTGTGAAATCGACAATGATAAGTAAGAGTATCAGAATGAGTAAAACCTTTCCCACAGTCCTTGCATATAAAGGGTTATTTTCCAGTATGGATATGAGAATGTCGAGTCAATATACTAGAGGTAACAAACCTTTTCCCACAGTCCTTACATATAAAGGGCTTTTCTCCAGTATGAATACGAGAATGATTAATAAGACCACTAGACTGAGCAAACCTTTTTCCACAGTCTTTACATATAAAGGGTTTTTCTCCAGTATGAATACGAGAATGTTGAATAAGATTACTAGAATGAGCAAACCCTCTCCCACAGTCCTTACATATAAAGGGTTTTTCACCAGTGTGGACACGAGAATGTTGGGTCAATTCACCAGAGGTAGTAAACCTTTTTCCACAGTCCTTACATATATAAGGTCTCTCTCCAGTGTGAATACGAGAATGATAAATAAGACTACTAGACTGAGCAAACCCTTTCCCACAATCCTTACATATAAAGGATTTTTCTCCAGTATGAATACGAGAATGCTTAATAAGATTACTAGAAAGAGCAAACCCTCTCCCACAGTCCTTACATATAAAGGGTTTTTCACCAGTGTGGACACGAGAATGTTGGGTCAATTCACCAGAGGTAGTGAACCTTTTTCCACAGTCCTTACATATATAAGGTCTCTCTCCAGTGTGAATACGAGAATGATTAATAAGACTACTAGACTGAGCAAACCCTTTCCCACAGTCCTTACATATTAAGGGTTTTTCTCCAGTATGAATATGAGAATGACGCTGCAATTCACTAGGATATGAGAACTTCTTTCCACATGTAGTACAACAAAGTTTTTTAAAATTGTACACAGCAGAAGTAGAATGACCTGATATAGTTGGGGCAGTTTGTGTTTGATGACGTACACGACAATGTGTGTTGAGGTTACCTTTTAGACTAAATGTACACTTACAGTCTGGACAGTGATAGGGTTTGTCACCAGTGTGTTGAGAACGGATATGATATGTCATAATGTTACGATCAGTACTAGTCACGTGATGACACAGAGGACAGTGGAGGGTACCTCCTTTTGAGGAACAATGGTTGTTGAGGAGATGATCAGTTAACACAGTTGAGTTAGTACATATCTTGTTACAACCACGTACAAGACAATACACCTTATAGCTAGATGACATGTTTAGTTAGGATAACACGTGGTTTATAGACTAATTAATTAGATCCACGCCTATTAAATGAAGTTTATTTTATGAAAGCAGTCTGTCTGTCTGTCGGAATTATGCACATACATATTGTACAATATTAGTCTAAATCCCTCGTTGTTATAATGGCGATTGAGAGATAGATAGAGAAAGCAATGAGAAGACTAAACGAAAAGAAGCAGAAAGAAGTTTAAAAAAATTAAAGAGATTCCAAGATATAGACAGAGAAGAAGAGAAAACTAGAGACGGTACAAAGAAGACAAGAAAACCCTGCGAAAACTAATCTCTATAATTTTTAATAGAAATTAGTTTTTAACAAAAGTTCCTGATAATGATTGGAATTAAACAATGATTATTAATTAAATATCTGGTAGTTTTGACAAAACTAAAAACATTGTACTCTAAAATAAATAGTTTTAATACTGAAACAAAAATTGGCCTAACTCTTATAGAGTCATAAACTATGTTGCTATGGTATTATAAGTTGTATGTTGCTGCTATGGTAATGTTGTTATGGTGATTGTTACAATGGTATGATAACACACATCTTGTTGCTAATAATAGACATTGGTTTCGTATTATTACTTCCACAGGCTATATAATACTCTAGATATGAAAATACAGTAGGAATTATCTTTTTTTTTGAAATTAAGATATACATTTAAGCAAGCTATATAGCATTGTAAAATTAATTGTCTAAATAAGAATTATAGTTAACCAGATATTTCAACAGCTTATCATATAGCCATCAGTGTAACATTTATTATGTAAGAGTGCATGATTTAAAAACAAGAGTGCAGTATTGTTAGGAGATACAATCTGCATACCAAAATACTAGTGTTAGCACCTAAGCATATGAACAAATCACACTATTGTATTAAGTGCAAAATTATTCAGCATCACTTAACCCTATCAATAAATAAACACATCAATTAATGATCCTAATATTTGGACTAATGATGACTTTAATCTCCTGAACAGGATGGTCTATACATTACAATTTGTATAAACTATCATTTGAAGAAAGTTTTTGACTTCAGATAAGGTTAGCATTCATCACACTCAATAAGTGATTATATAACAATGTCTTATATAGCAAATAGTTATGATGTAATATATGACAATGGATAGATACTGTATTAATGGATAAATGATGATTAAAGAGTGTTAACTTGGAGTGTCAAGTTGCACTTTATTATGGATAGAGTCTCTCTCCATTGTGAATACGACAATGATAATTAAGACTATCAGATCAAGAAAAACCTTTCCCACAGTCTTTATGTATAAATGGCGTTTCTCCAGTATGAATACGATAATGATTAATAAGATAACTAGACTGAGTAAACTCTTCCCCACAGTCCTTACATAAAAAAAGATTTTTCTCCAGCGTGGATATGAGAATGTCGGATCAATGTACTAGAGGTAGTAAACCTTTTCCCACAGTCCTTACATATAAAGGGTTTTTCTCCAGTATGAATACGATAATGAGAACTAAGAGTATGCGAACGAGCAAACCCTTTCCCACAGTCCTTACATATAAAGGGTTTTTCTCCAGTATGAATACGAGAATGATGAATAAGATGACTAGACTGAGCAAACCCTTTCTCACAGTCCTTACATAGAAAAGGTTGAAAAGGTTTTTCTCCAGCGTGGATATGAGAATGTCGGGACAATGTACTAGAGGTAATAAACCCTTTCCCATGTAGTACAATAATGATTTTTAGAATTGGACACAACACAATGACTTGATGTAGTTGGGACATTTTGTGTTTGATGACGTACACGACAATGTGTGTTGAGGTTAGCTTCTAGACTAAATGTACACTTACAGTCTGGACAGTGATAGGGTTTGTCACCAGTGTGATGAGAACGGATATGATAACTCATAATGTTACGATCAGTACTAGTCACGTGATAACACAGAGGACAGTGGAGAATAACTTCTTTGGAGGGACAGTGATTGTTGAGGAGATGATCAGTTAATACAGTTGAGTTAGTACACGTCTTCTTACAACCACGTACAAGACAATACACCTTAGAGCTAGATGACATGTTTAGTTAGGACAACACGTGCTTTATAGAATAATTAATTACATCCACGCCTATTAAATGAATTTTTAATATATGAAAGCTGTCTCTCGGTCATTCTCTCAAATTATGTACATTATTAGTCTAAATCTCTCGTTGTTATTATAGTGACTGACAGATAGATACAATATAATTTGCATGCTTCAAATAGGACAGTTGCAATCTTAATGAAGATTTTTTGATAACCTTTCTGGGCTATGCAATCTTCTAAGTTCTATACATAAAGAGATTACATTCACATTTAAATTAAGATAAATTATAACTATTAAAAGAAACATATTTACCCAAACAAGTTGCTACTGCATGTAACAAGTTGTGTAGCAATGTGCAACATAGTTAAAAGTATGTTCTATGGTTAAAGACTTAGGAAGGTTGAGGGTCTAGGGTACAGAGATCCATTTATGATAATGTAACCTATAGTGAATAATTACATATAGATATGATGTTTAGTGTTATCAATAAGAAATTGAAGCAAAATACTCTTTGCTTCTTTATATGTACATATACATATATACTTTAAGCAAACTACGACCTAGTTTTTTCCTTCTAACTTCAGGTAAAAGATACATTTTGCGAATTTCTACAGCATTTGGACGTTTATTATCACGATAACTCTGACCAGTATCAATTATTTTATAATAGACCGCTGTGCCCACAAGTTTGTTAGTAGTCTCGTCATTGACAACCCAGAATTGACCTTTGTCATCTTTAATGTAGTAGTTCTCTACATCTACAACGTCTAATCTGCTCCTTCAGGCTCAAAATGAAGTCCATAAGATTGCAGACATTTTGGACTATTTTACACACAGCTTGTTTGTCTTTTGGCATCCAATGCCTCACTTTGTACCCAACGTACGTGAAAACAATCTGCTTCATTTTGAAGGTGTACTTCTCGTTTGATAACAATTAATTTCTGATGTTGTGGAGATAAAATTTAAAAAAAAATTATTATTAATGTAAACATTATCCCTTCAGCAAATGACACCAGCGAAAAGCATGAATTCTGAAGATAACAAAAGTAACTTAACTGAAATCTCAGCAAGTACAGTCAGGCATATAGTAAACCAGTACTTTATGAGTATTGTACTTCATGTAGAGGTCAGTGGTTACACACAGATTCAGCAAAGAACTAAGCCTTAATTAAATGCCATGATTGTTGTTAGAATTGATTATATGGAGCAAACGTTTTTTATCTACATGTATTCCTGTGTAAACTTCAGAATGTTTCCATTTGTCTACGTAATTGTTCAACTCATGTGCTTTCAATCCTCCAAGATTACCTTGAACAGAACCCTGTTGTCACAGTGTCTAACTGGGAAAATTGTAAAAACAGAAGTCCCAACCAGATTACCAATATCTAGATATATTATCAAACATCTCTCTGTCATCTTGTTCACAAGGAAATCATTAGATATGATGGAGAATTACATAAAAAGTATGCATGACTTTGCATAAATTAAAGACATTCTTGTTTTTAGTTTATGACCTTTTTATCTTTGTGATTATCATATCCTGAATTTTATGGGGAAAGTGCTAAAAGCTATTAGACATGAATCAAACTAGTGTTTCTTTTCTGTCTTGATTTACCAATGGTTGTAGTTGTTTGAGTTGCAATTGAGTCAGAATGATATTAAGAGATTGTTAATTTCAAGGCATAAATTAGTATGTAAAAACTGTAAACCTTAAACAACTATGATACTCTCTTGATTTCATTGTTCTGACTATTAACAAATCATTGATCCATTTAACAAAGTCGTTTAACTGAGTCATAAATCTATTAAACAGATCATTACTCCATTATAATAATGTTAATTATTGCAATGGTAATATATACTATATCTTCTTGCTATGGTAATGTTGCTATGGATATTGTTACAATAGTAATTGTTGTTATGAAAATACACATATTGTTACTATAGTAACTGTTGGTATGGTGACATATGTGATGTAGCTTTTTGTATGGATTACATGGTTTCATGGATTTAGGAGATTCTGTGAGTCCAATTGGTTGTTAAACGTACCAATAAGACACGAAAGTTGAAGAATACATTAAAATTTAACATACAAAAAATTTTTGCAATGTTTCTAACATATGTGAAAAAGTAACTGTAATAAATTTTTTTGCTAAAATGTGTAGAAATTAACATGATAATCTCTTTAATTTTTAAAACAAAATAGTTTTTAACAAAAGTTGTTGATAATGATTGGAATTAAACAATGATCATTAATTAAATATTTAGTAGCTTTGACATTGTTTGTAACAAAACTAAAACATTATCCTTTAAAATAATTAGTTTTAATCCTGAAACAAAAATTGGCCTAATTGTTACAAAGTCATAAACTATGTTGTTGCAATAGTAATGATGTTATGGTGATTGGTACCATGGTAGTAGCTGATATGATAACAGACATCTTGTTGCTAAAAATAGACATTAGTATCATACTATTACTTCCACAAGCTATATAATACTCTTGATATGTTAAGACAGTAGGAATAATTTATTTCTTAAAATTATGATATACATTTAAGCAAACCATTTTAAAATTACTTGTATAGATATGAATTATAGTTAACTAGATATTATTTAACAGTTTATTATACAGCCATCAGTGTAACATATATTAAGTAAGAGTGGTTTAGAAACAAGATTGCAGCAGTATTGTTAGGAGATACAATCTGCATACCAACATATTATTGTTAATATCTTAAGTATATTAGCAAATTGCACGATTGTATTAAGTGTTAAATTAGTCAGTGTCACTTAATCTTTTCAATAAATGAACACATCATTAATGATCCTAATATTTGGACTAATGATGACTTTAATCTCTTGAACAGGATGGTCTATACATTACGATTTGTATAAACTATCATTTTTAGAAGTCTTCTACTTCAGATAAGGTTGGTGTTGAACTATTAATTACTCAATAAGTGATTATAACAATTTCTTATATAGTAAATAGATATGATTTAAAATATGACAATGGATAGACACTGTATTAATAAATAAATGATAATTAAAGAGTGTTAACTAGGAGTGTCAAGCTACACTTTATTATGGATATTAGAATGTCTAGTAATATGATTATACATTTAGTTACTCTCCAATATGAATACGAGAATGTTTAATAAGATTACTAGACTGAGCAAATCCTTTCCCACAGTCCTTGCAAATAAAGAGCTTTTCTCCAGTATGAATATGAGAATGTTGGGTCAATTGACTAGAGGTAATAAATCCTTTCCCACAGTCCTTACATATATAAGGTCTCTCTCTAGTGTGAATACGACGATGAGTATTAAGATTACAAGACTGAGCAAACCCTTTTCCACAGACCTTACATAGAAAAGGTTTTTCTCCAGTGTGGATACGAGAATGTCTACTAAGAGAACTAGAATAAGCAAACTCTTTCCCACAGTCCTTACACATAAAGGGTTTTTCTCCAGTGTGGATACGAGAATAACAAACTAAGTTACTATAACTTGAGAACTTCTTTCCACATGTAGTACAACAAAGTTTTTTAAAATTGCACACAGCAGAAGTAGAATGACTTGATATAGTTGGTACACTTTGTGTTTGATGACGTACACGACAATGTGTGTTGAGGTTAGCTTCTAGACTAAATGTATACTTACAGTCTGGACAGTGATAGGGTTTATCACCAGTGTGATGAGAATGGATATGATAAGTCATAATGTTACGATCAGTACTAGTCACGTGATAACACAGAGGACAGTGGAGAGTACCTCCTTTTGAGGAACAGTGATTGTTGAGGAGATGATCAGTTAATACAGTTGAGTTAGTAAATGTCTTCTCACAACCACGTACAAGACAGTACACCTTAGAACTAGATGACATGTTTAATTAGGATAACACGTGGTTTATAGACAATTAATTAGATCCACGCCTATTAAATAAACTTATTAACCTCGCTGTGCGTGGGCGCATAGCGAGGGTACTGTAGTCTGTTTGTGTGTGTGTGTGTGTGTGTGTGTGTGTCTGCACTGCCTGTTTTTTTTGAACTGCTATAACTTGGCAACCGAAGCATTACCAGCTACCAACGTTTAGCAACGAATAGAAAAACTTGTGGACTTTACAACAGTAGTATCAACAACATCGTCAAGGAAAACAGAAGCTTAAAACTCGCAAAAGAATTTTCAGGCTGCAGAGGTCAAGTGCCGTTTCTCGAAAAGTAAAAAACTTAACGTGGAGATTTTTTAGTATGTTGTAAACAATCTCAGAGGAATACGGATCAGCAAGACAGAAGGCCATTGGTCGAAGTAATCGTTAGAAAAGTTCTGAAAAATGTTTTGTGGACTTGGAGCGAAGTAACGCATTCAGGAAACGTCTCCAAGCACTGAAAAGACTGCTACTAATAGATAATATATCGATTTATATTTGTATCACGGGACGTTTCCAAAGAACGTTTCATCTTCAAGTTACAATAAATTTTATATATGAAATATTGATACATTTTAAAGGGTCATGTAAAGACACAGAGAAACTTTTCATCACGAAATTAGCACTTAATCTTGCTTGGCAATTGAATGATACTATCACTTACTCAGTTACTGCTTCACAAACATGGCAAAGCTAGAAATTAAGCAACAATTAATGAGCATATACAGAATGACAAAAATTACCAATTTTTATAACCACACCTTCTGGAATGTTAATAAATTTTCTTGCAATAACAACATCATAGCTGGGCCTAAGCTGGCATAGAATTTATAATTAACTTAGAAACTACAGCGAGGTTCGGCACTTTAGTGCCTTTCATTTTATGAAAGCAGTCTGTCAGTCTGTCTGTCGAATTATGTACATGTATATCGTTAGTACATTATTAGTCTAAATCTCTCGTTGTTATAATGCCGATTGAGAGATAGATAGAGAAAGCAATGAGAAGATTAAACAAAGAGAAGCAGAAAGAAATTTAAAAAAATTAAAGAGATTCCAAGATATAGACAGAGAAGAAGAGAAAACTAGAGATAGTAGAAAGAAGACAAGAAAACCCTGCGAAAACTAATCTCTATAATATTTAATAGAAATTAGTTTTTAACAAAAGTTGCTAATAATGATTGGAATTAAACAATGATCATTAATTAAATATCTGGTAGTTTTGACATTGTTTGTAACAAAACTAAAAACATTATACTTTAAAATAATTAGTTTTAATCCTGAAAAAAATTGGCCTAACTCTTATAGAGTCATAAACTATGTTGCTATGGTGTTATAAATTGCATGTTGCTGCTATGGTAATGTTGTTATGTTGATTGTTACATTGGTATTGTATTATTACTTCCACAGGCTATGTAATACTCTAGATATGTAAATACAGTAGGGATAATGTATTTTTGAAATTATGATATACATTTAAGCAAGCCATAGCATTGTAAAATTAATTGTCTAAATAAAAATTATAGTTAACCAGATATTTCAACAGCTTATCATATAGCCATCAGTGTAACATTTATTACGTAAGAGTGGTTTAAAAACAAGAGTGCAGTATTGTTAGGAGACACAATCTGCATACCATGATATTAGTGTTAATATCTTAATATATTACCAAATCACACTATTGTATTAAATGCAAAATTATTCAGCATCACTTAACCCTATCAATAAATAATCACATCAATTAATGATCCTAATATTTGGACTAATGATGACTTTAATCTCTTGAACAGGATGGTCTATACATTACGATGTATAAACTATCATTTGAAGAAAGTTTTTTACTTCAGATAAGGTTAGCATTGAACCATATTCAATAAGTGATTATAACAATGTCTTATATAGTATATAGTTATGATGTAATATATGACAATGGATAGACACTATATTAATGGATAAATGATGATTAAAGAGTGTTAACTATGAGTGTCAAGTTACATTTTATTATGAATAGAGTCTCTCTCCATTGTGAATACGACAATGATAATTAAGACTATCAGATCAAGAAAAACCTTTCCCACAGTCCTTATGTATAAAGGGCTTTTCTCCAGTATGGATACAAGAGTGTCAAGTCAATTCACTAAAAGTAACAAACCCTTTCTCACAGTCCTTACAAAGAAAGGGTTTTTCTCCAGTATAGATACGAGAATGTTTAATAAGATTACTAGACTGAGCAAACCCTTTCCCACAGTCCTTACATATAAAGGGTTTTTCTCCAGTGTGGATATGAGAACGACATAATAAGTTAATATGACTTGAGAACTTCTTTCCACATGTAATACAAAAATGATTTTTAGAATTGGACACAGCACAAGTAGAATAACTGGATAGAGTTGGTATACTTTCTGTTTTTTATGATGACGTACACAACAATGTGTGTTGAGGTTAGCTTCTAAACTAAATGTACACTTACAGTATGGACAGTGATAGAGTTTGTTAGCAGTGTGGTGACAATGTTGCAATCAGTACTAGTCACATGATGAGAAACAGGAGAGTGGAGAATACCTTTTTTTGAGAAACAGTGATTGTTGAGGAGATGATCAGTTAATACAGTTGAGTTACTATACATTATCTTACAAACACATACAAGACAATACATCTTAGAACTAGAGGACATATTTAATGAAGACAACATGTGGTTTAGACACTAATTAATTTTCAAGTACCCCAATACAAGGTGGTGCTTTTTATACGTCTATATATTTTCGTAGACTAAAATTAGTTTACATGCGCGTCATCAACCTCAGCAGCAAATAAATGTTTTAGGATGGTTTAATTCTAGATACTGATCATTATTTCCCTAGATTAGTATATAAATGTTACAAAAGTTAGCTGTAATATACACCATAAATTAAAAATTGCCATAAAAGGCAATATATTCTATTCATAGCTATTTCATTTAGGTATCCAGTACATTATTGTACTTTGTTTTATTAAAATGTAATATTCTCAAGATCTATGAATTCATATCTTACATAACTTAGTAATTTATTGATGGCAATAAACAATTATTAAAATTCAGAAATAATGCAGTCTGAATTTATCAATATTATAACTGAATGCCTGGCTACAAAACCAATTACAAATTATGAGCATAATGTTTGAAAAATAGAGAGAGAGAGAGGTAGAGAGAGAGAGAGAGAGAGAGAGAGAGAGAGAGAGAGAGAGAGAGAGAGAGAGAGAGAGAGAGAGAGAGAGCGAGAGAGAGAGAGAGAGAGAGAGAGAGAGAGAGAGAGAGAGAGAGAGAGAGAGAGAGAGAAGAGGAGACGTGAATACAAGTAGTAGTTCCAATTGTCTGGCAAACTAGAATCACAATTACTAGTTACTCACTTTGATATATAGAGACAATGTCTGTAGAATTTGTTCAGTGAAAAAAGTGTTAAAAATGCAGATATATTATTTGTAAAGTGAATTAGGGATAATGTAGGTTGATAATCGAGTTCTGAGCTTTTATAATTTGTTGTTTCCCTTAGAGTATTGTACTTGATGTAAAGGTCAGTGGTTATACACAGACTCAGCAAAAACCTGACCCTTAATTAAATGCTATGACTGTTGTTAGAGTTGATTATAAAGACACTAAACACTGGATTGGAATACTGGATTGGACTGACATTTGATTATTTACATGGGTGAAGCTTGCTGTATACATAGTCTTGTTCTGTCAATTATGATGTTTTAATCTGGTGTTACCAACACTAAATGTTTGCCTTGAAAGTTCTACAATACCAGACTATTTATTAGGTCATGCACAATATTATCTATGTTAAAGGCTATATTGGTAAACAATTATATGTATGTTCTGCAAGTCTCAACAAAACCACAAACCATTGTGTACTGTGTATGCATCAATAATATTGTGCATGAACTATATCCAAATAGGATTAAAAATTACTGAGCTGTGTACAATCTAAACATTATTAATTATAATTTAAGGATAATTAAATACTAAATTAACGAGATCTTACCCCCAGACAAAATTTTAAGTTGGTTCCTTTCTCAAATGCTTGTTTCAGTTCCTTTGTGCAGACTGCCAAAGTTCTCTGTTACTTATAAAAAGAAACAAGTCAGTCATTTACATGTGTTAATCAGACATAATGTGGAAGACATTAAGGGTGTATCCATCTGTTTATTCATATATATTTGCCATCTAATTATCCATTCATATTTTATCTGTCCATTTATTTGTCTATACAGTCTATAAATTTATCCATCTTTTCATGTGGTTGGATATGAATAAAAAATACAGTCATGATCTTGGAGAACAAGAATCAACTCTAGAGGCACTCAACTTTAGAATACTCAACCTTATTGAATTTAACTTCAAATAATAACCTGCACACACACACAGATCAATGTGATACTATACTATATAATTATTCCACAGTTTTTTTAAAAGAAACAAAGTAAACTCAGCTTAATATGATGCAATAATACAATATTATACACCAAAAAACACACACAGATTCAGCAAAGAACTGAGCCTTAATTAAATGCCTTGATTGTTGTTAGAGTTGATTATATGCAGCAAATGTTTTTTATCCACATCCATTCCTGTGTAAACTTTGGAATGTTTCCATTCATTTCTGTAATTGTTCAACCCATGTGCTTTCAATCCTCCAAGATTACCTGGATCAGAAACTCAGATGTCACAGTGTCTAACAGTGACAGTAACTTAACTGACATCTCAGCAAGTACAGTCAGACATAAAGTAAACTATAGTAGACCTTAAGAAAACTCCAGAATCATTGTTAAAGGGTACAATAGAAATTTTTAGTATGTGTTTTATAACATTTACTTTTTGATTGAGGTAACTGTTGTTCTGCTAGTTGTAGAATTTGTTGAGTGAAAAAAGTGCTAAAAGAAGCAGAAATTTGTTTGTAAAGTGAATTATCCATAATGTAGGTTGATAATCAAGTTTCCCCCTGAGTATTGTACTTGATGTAAAGGTCAGTGGTTATACACAGATTCAGCAAAGAACTAAGCCTTAATTAAATGCCATGATTGTTGTTAGAATTGATTATTTGGAGCAAACGTTTTTTATCTACATGTATTCTTGTGTAAACTTCAGAATGTTTCCATTTGTCTACGTAATTGTTCAACTCATGTGCTTTCAATCCTCCAAGATTACCTTGAACAGAACCCTGTTGTCACAGTATCTAACTGGGAAAATTGTAAAAACAGAAGTCCCAACCAGATTACCAATATCTAGATATATTATCAAACATCTCTCTGTCATCTTGTTCATAAGGAAATCATTAGATATGATGGAGAATTACATAAAAAGTATGCATGACTTTGCATAAATTAAAGACATTCTTGTTTTTAGTTGATGACCTTTTTATCGGTGTGATCATCGTATCCTGAATTTGATGGGAAAAGTGCTAAAAGCTATTAGACATGAATCAAACTAGTGTTTCTTTTCTGTCTTGGTTTATCAATGGTTGTAGTTGTTTGAGTTGCAATTGAGTCAGAATGATATTAAGAGATTGTTAATTTCAAGGCATAAATTAGTAAGTAAAAACTGTAAACCTTAAACAACTATGATACTCTCTTGATTTCATTGTTCTGACCATTAACAAATCATTGATCCATTTAACAAAGTCGTTTAACTGAGTCATAAATCTATTAAACAGATCATTACTCCATTATAATAATGTTAATTATTGCAATGGTAATATATACTATATCTTCTTGCTATGGTAATGTTGCTATGGATATTGTTACAATAGTAATTGTTGTTATAAAAATACATATTGTTACTATAGTAACTGTTGGTATGGTGTCATATGTGATGTAGCTTTTTGTATGGATTACATGGTTTCATGGATTTAGGAGATTCTCTGAGTCCAATTGGTCGTTAAACCTACCAATAAGACACGAAAGTTGAAGAATACATTAAAATTTAACATACAGAAAATTTTTGCAATGTTTTTAACAAATGTGAAAAAGTAACTGTAATAAATTTTTTTCCTAAAATGTGTAGAAATTAACATGACTAATCTCTTTTATTTTTAAAACAAAATAGTTTTTAACAAAAGTTGTTGATAATGATTGGAATTAAACAATGATCATTAATTAAATGTTTAGTAGCTTTGACATTGTTTGTAACAAAACTAAAACATTATCCTTTAAAATAATTAGTTTTAATCCTGAAACAAAAAATTAGCCTAATTGTTACAAAGTCATAAACTATGTTGTTGCAATAGTAATGATGTTATGGTGATTGGTACCATGGTAGTAATTGATATGATAACACACATTTTGTTGCTAAAAATAGACATTAGTATCATACTATTACTTCCACAGGCTATATAATACTCTTGATATGTTAAGACAGTAGGAATAATTTATTTCTTAAAATTATGATATACATTTAAGCAAACCATTTTAAAATTACTTGTATAGATAAGAATTATGGTTAACTAGATATTTTTTAACAGTTTAATATAAAGCCATCAGTGTAACATATATTAAGTAAGAGTGTTTTAGAAACAAGATTGCAGCAGTATTGTTAAGAAACACAATCTGCATACCAAGATATTAGTGTTAGCACCCTAAGTATATTATATAGCAAATTGCACTATTGTATTAAGTGTTAAATTCGTTAGTGTCACTTAACTTTATCAATAAATGAACACATCATTAATGATCCTAATGTTTTGACTAATGATGACTTTAATCTCTTGACAGGATGGTCTATACATTATGATGTATAAACTATCACTTGAAAAAAGTCTTCTACTTCAGATAAGGTTGGTGTTAAACCATTACTCAATAAGTTAAAAATGTCTTATATAGTAAATAGATACAATGTAATATATGACAATGGATAGATACTGTATTAATAAATAAATGATAATTAAAGAGTGTTAACTAGGAGTGTCAAGTTACACTTTATTATGGATATTAGAATGTCTAGTAAAATGATTATACATTGAGTTACTCTCCTTTATGAATAGAAGAATGTTTAATAAGATCACTAGACTGAGCAAATCCTTTCCCACAGTCCTTGCATATAAAGAGCTTTTCTCCAGTATGAATATGAGAATGTTGGGTCAATTCACTAGAGGTAATAAATCCTTTCCCACAGTCCTTACATATATAAGGTCTCTCTCTAGTGTGAATACGACGATGAGTATTAAGAGTACTAGACTGAGCAAACCCTTTCCCACAGTCCTTACATATAAAGGGTTTTTCTCCAGTATGAATACGAGAATGATTGATAAGACTACTAGACTGAGCAAACCCTTTTCCACAGTCCTTACATATAAAGGGTTTTTCTCCAGTATGAATACGAGAATGCCTAATAAGATTACAAAACTGAACAAACCCTTTCCCACAGTCCTTACATACAAAGGGTTTTTCTCCAGTATGAATACGATAATGACAACTAAGATTATCAGAACGAGCAAACCCTTTTCCACAGTCCTTACATATAAAGGGTTTTTCTCCAGTATGAATACGAGAATGACGGTGCAATTCACTATGACATGAGAACTTCTTTCCACATGTAGTACAACAAAGTTTTTTAAAATTGCACACAGCAGAAGTAGAATGACTTGATGTAGTTGGGACACTTTGTGTTTGATGACGTACACGACAATGTGTGTTGAGGTTAGCTTCTAGACTAAATGTACACGTACAGTCTGGACAGTGATAGGGTTTATCACCAGTGTGATGAGAACGGATATGATAACTCATAATGTTACGATCAGTACTAGTCATATGATGACACAAAGGACAGTGGAGAGTACCTCCTTTTGAGGAACAGTGATTGTTGAGGAGATGATCAGTTAATACAGTTGAGTTAGTACATATCTTCTTACAACCACGTACAAGACAGTACACCTTAGAACTAGATGACATGTTTAGTTAGGACAACACATGGTTATAGACAATTAATTAGATCCACGCCTATTAAATGAACTTATTTTATGAAAGCAGTCTGTCCGTCTGTCTGTCAAATTATGTACATGTATATCGTTAGTACATTATTAGTCTAAATCTCTTGTTGTTATAATGGTAATTGAGAGATAGATAGAGAAAGCAATGAGAAGATTAAACGAAGAGAAGCAGAAAGAAGTTTAAAAAAATGAAAGAGATTCCAAGATATAGACAGAGAAGAAGAGAAAACTAGAGATAGTAGAAAGAAGACAAGAAAACCCTGCGAAAACTAATCTCTATAATTTTTAATAGAAATTAGTTTTTAACAAAAGTTGCTAATAATGATTGGAATTAAACAATGATCATTAATTAAATATCTGGTAGTTTTGACATTATTTGTAACAAAACTAAAAACATTATACTTTAAAATAATTAGTTTTAATCCTGAAACAAAAATTGGCCTAACTCTTATAGAGTCATAAACTATGTTGCTATGGTATTATAAATTGTATGTTGCTGCTATGGTAATGTTGTTATGTTGATTGTTACATTGGTATTGTATTATTACTTCCACAGGCTATGTAATACTCTAGATATGTAAATACAGTAGGGATAATGTATTTTTGAAATTATGATATACATTTAAGCAAGCCATAGCATTGTAAAATTAATTGTCTAAATAAGAATTATAGTTAACCAGATATTTCAACAGTTTATCATATAGCCATCAGTGTAGCATTTATTATGTAAGAGTGGTTTAAAAACAAGAGTGCAGTATTGTTAGGAGACACAATTTGCATACCAAGATATTAGTCTTAACATCTTAATATATTACCAAATCACACTATTGTATTAAGTGTTAAATTAGTCAGTGTCACTTAATCTTATTAATAAATAATCACATCAATTAATGATCCTAATGTTTGGACTAATGATGACTTTAATCTCTTGAACAGGATGGTCTATACATTACAATTTGTATAAACTATCATTTGAAGAAAGTTTTATACTTCAGATAAGGTTAGCATTGAGCCATATTCAATAAGTGATTATAACAATGTCTTATATAGTAAATAGATATGATGTAATATATGACAATGGATAGACACTATATTAATGGATAAATGATGATTAAAGAGTGTTAACTAGGAGTGTCAAGTTACATTTTATTATGAATAGAGTCTCTCTCCATTGTGAATACGACAATGATAATTAAGACTATCAGATCAAGAAAAACCTTTCCCACAGTCCTTATGTATAAAGGGCTTTTCTCCAGTATGGATACAAGAGTGTCAAGTCAATTCACTAAAAGTAACAAACCCTTTCTCACAGTCCTTACATATAAAGGGTTTTTCTCCAGTATAGATACGAGAATGTTTAATAAGATTACTAGACTGAGCAAACCCTTTCCCACAGTCCTTACATATAAAGGGTTTTTCTCCAGTGTGAATATGAGAATGACATAATAAGTTAATATGACTTGAGAACTTCTTTCCACATGTAATACAAAAATGATTTTTAGAATTGGACACAGCACAAGTAGAATAACTGGATAGAGTTGGTATACTTTCTGTTTTTTATGATGATGTACACAACAATGTGTGTTGAGGTTAGCTTCTAAACTAAATGTACACTTACAGTCTGGACAGTGATAGAGTTTGTTAGCAGTGTGGTGACAATGTTGCAATCAGTACTAGTCACGTGATGAGAAACAGGAGAGTGGAGAATACCTTTTTTGAGAAACAGTGATTGTTGAGGAGATGATCAGTTAATACAGTTGAGTTACTATACATTATCTTACAAACACATACAAGACAATACATTTTAGAACTAGAGGACATATTTAATGAAGACAACATGTGGTTTAGAGACTAATTAATTTTTAAGTACCTCAATACAAGGTGGTGCTTTTTATACATCTATATATTTTAGTAGACTAAAATTGGTTTACATGCGCGTCATCAACCTAAGCAGCAAATAAATGTTTTAGGATGGTTTGATTCTAGTTACTGATCATTATTTCCCTAGATTATCAGATAAATGTTACAAAAGTTAGCTGTAATATACACCATAAATTAAAAATTGCCATAAAAGGCAATATATTCTATTCATAGTTATTTCATTTAAGTATCCAGTACATTATTGTACTTTGTTTTATTAAAATGTAATATTCTCAAGATCTATGAATTCATATCTTACATAACTTAGTAATTTATTGATGGCAATAAACAATTATTAAAATTCAGAAATAATGCAGTCTGAATTTATCAATATTATAACTGAATGCCTGGCTACAAAACCAATTACAAATTATGAGCATAATGTTTGAAAAATAGAGAGAGAGAGAGGTAGAGAGAGAGAGAGAGAGAGAGAGAGAGAGAGAGAGAGAGAGAGAGAGAGAGAAGAGGAGACGTGAATACAAGCAGTAGTTCCAATTGTCCGGCAAACTAGAATCACAATTACTAGTTACTCACTTTGATATATAGAGACAATGTCTGTAGAATTTGTTCAGTGAAAAAAGTGTTAAAAATGCAGATATATTATTTGTAAAGTGAATTAGGGATAATGTAGGTTGATAATCAAGTTCTGAGCTTTTATAATTTGTTGTTTCCCTTAGAGTATTGTACTTGATGTAAAGGTCAGTGGTTATACACAGACTCAGCAAAAACCTGACCCTTAATTAAATGCTATGACTGTTGTTAGAGTTGATTATAAAGACACTAAACACTGGATTGGAATACTGGATTAGATTGACATTTGATTATTTACATGGGTGAAGCTTGCTACATGTTGTATACATAGTGTTGTTCTGTTAATTATGATGTTGTTACCAACACTAAATGTTTGTCTTGAAAGTTCTACAATACCAGACTATTTATTAGGTCATGCACAATATTATCTATGTTAAAGGCTATATTGGTAAACAATTATATGTATGTTCTGCAAGTCTCAACAAAACCACAAACCATTGTGTACTGTGTATGCATCAATAATATTGTGCATGAACTATATCCAAATAGGATTAAAAATTACTGGCTATGTACAATCTAAACATTATTAATTATAATTTAAGGATAATTAAATACTAAATTAACGAGATCTTACCCCTAGACAAAATTCTAAGTTGGTTCCTTTCCCAAATGCTTGTTTCAGTTCCTTTGTGCAGACTGCCAAAGCTCTCTGTTACTTATAAAAAGAAACAAGTCAGTCATTTACATGTGTTAATCAGACATAATGTGGAAGACATTAAGGGTGTATCCATCTGTTTATTCATATATATTTGCCATCTAATTATCCATTCATATTTTATCTGTCCATTTATTTGTCTATACAGTCTATAAGTTTATCCATCTTTTCATGTGGTTGGATATGAATAAAAAATACAGTCATGATCTTGGAGAACAAGAATCAACTTTAGAGGCACTCAACTTTAGAATACTCAACCTTATTGAATTTAACTTCAAATAATAACCTGCACATACACACAGATCAATGTGATACTATACTATATAATTATTCCACAGTTTCTTTAAAAGAAACAAAGTAAACTCAGCTTAATATGATGCAATAATACAATATTATACACCAAAAAACACACACAGATTCAGCAAAGAACTGAGCCTTAATTAAATGACTTGATTGTTGTTAGAGTTGATTATATGCAGCAAATGTTTTTTATCCACATCCATTCCTGTGTAAACTTTGGAATGTTTCCATTCATTTCTGTAATTGTTCAACCCATGTGCTTTCAATCCTCCAAGATTACCTGGATCAGAAACTCAGATGTCACAGTGTCTAACAGTGACAGTAACTTAACTGACATCTCAGCAAGTACAGTCAGACGTATAGTAAACTATAGTAGACCTTAAGAAAACTCCAAGATCATAGTTAAAGGGTACAATAGAAATTTTTAGTATGTGTTTTATAACATTTACTTTTTGATTGAGGTAACTGTTGTTCTGCTAGTGGTAGAATTTGTTGAGTGAAAAAAGTGCTAAAAGAAGCAGAAATTTGTTTGTAAAGTGAATTATCCATAATGTAGGTTGATAATCAAGTTTCCCCCTGAGTATTGTACTTGATGTAAAGGTCAGTGGTTATACACAGATTCAGCAAAGAACTAAGCCTTAATTAAATGCCATGATTGTTGTTAGAATTGATTATTTGGAGCAAACGTTTTTTATCTACATGTATTCTTGTGTAAACTTCAGAATGTTTCCATTTGTCTACGTAATTGTTCAACTCATGTGCTTTCAATCCTCCAAGATTACCTTGAACAGAACCCTGTTGTCACAGTATCTAACTGGGAAAATTGTAAAAACAGAAGTCCCAACCAGATTACCAATATCTAGATATATTATCAAACATCTCTCTGTCATCTTGTTCATAAGGAAATCATTAGATATGATGGAGAATTACATAAAAAGTATGCATGACTTTGCATAAATTAAAGACATTCTTGTTTTTAGTTGATGACCTTTTTATCGTTGTGATCATCGTATCCTGAATTTGATGGGAAAAGTGCTAAAAGCTATTAGACATGAATCAAACTAGTGTTTCTTTTCTGTCTTGGTTTATCAATGGTTGTAGTTGTTTGAGTTGCAATTGAGTCAGAATGATATTAAGAGATTGTTAATTTCAAGGCATAAATTAGTAAGTAAAAACTGTAAACCTTAAACAACTATGATACTCTCTTGATTTCATTGTTCTGACCATTAACAAATCATTGATCCATTTAACAAAGTCGTTTAACTGAGTCATAAATCTATTAAACAGATCATTACTCCATTATAATAATGTTAATTATTGCAATGGTAATATATACTATATCTTCTTGCTATGGTAATGTTGCTATGGATATTGTTACAATAGTAATTGTTGTTATAAAAATACATATTGTTACTATAGTAACTGTTGGTATGGTGTCATATGTGATGTAGCTTTTTGTATGGATTACATGGTTTCATGGATTTAGGAGATTCTCTGAGTCCAATTGGTCGTTAAACCTACCAATAAGACACGAAAGTTGAAGAATACATTAAAATTTAACATACAGAAAATTTTTGCAATGTTTTTAACAAATGTGAAAAAGTAACTGTAATAAATTTTTTTCCTAAAATGTGTAGAAATTAACATGACTAATCTCTTTTATTTTTAAAACAAAATAGTTTTTAACAAAAGTTGTTGATAATGATTGGAATTAAACAATGATCATTAATTAAATGTTTAGTAGCTTTGACATTGTTTGTAACAAAACTAAAACATTATCCTTTAAAATAATTAGTTTTAATCCTGAAACAAAAAATTAGCCTAATTGTTACAAAGTCATAAACTATGTTGTTGCAATAGTAATGATGTTATGGTGATTGGTACCATGGTAGTAATTGATATGATAACACACATTTTGTTGCTAAAAATAGACATTAGTATCATACTATTACTTCCACAGGCTATATAATACTCTTGATATGTTAAGACAGTAGGAATAATTTATTTCTTAAAATTATGATATACATTTAAGCAAACCATTTTAAAATTACTTGTATAGATAAGAATTATGGTTAACTAGATATTTTTTAACAGTTTAATATAAAGCCATCAGTGTAACATATATTAAGTAAGAGTGTTTTAGAAACAAGATTGCAGCAGTATTGTTAAGAAACACAATCTGCATACCAAGATATTAGTGTTAGCACCCTAAGTATATTATATAGCAAATTGCACTATTGTAATAAGTGTTAAATTCGTTAGTGTCACTTAACTTTATCAATAAATGAACACATCATTAATGATCCTAATGTTTTGACTAATGATGACTTTAATCTCTTGACAGGATGGTCTATACATTATGATGTATAAACTATCACTTGAAAAAAGTCTTCTACTTCAGATAAGGTTGGTGTTAAACCATTACTCAATAAGTGATTTTAAAAATGTCTTATATAGTAAATAGATACAATATAATATATGACAATGGATAGATACTGTATTAATAAATAAATGATAATTAAAGAGTGTTAACTAGGAGTGTCAAGTTACACTTTATTATGGATATTAGAATGTCTAGTAAAATGATTATACATTGAGTTACTCTCCTTTATGAATAGAAGAATGTTTAATAAGATCACTAGACTGAGCAAATCCTTTCCCACAGTCCTTGCATATAAAGAGCTTTTCTCCAGTATGAATATGAGAAAGTTGGGTCAATTGACTAGAGGTAATAAATCCTTTCCCACAGTTCTTACATATATAAGGTCTCTCTCTAGTGTGAATACGACGATGAGTATTAAGAGTATTAGACTGAGCAAACCCTTTCCCACAGTCCTTACATATAAAGGGTTTTTCTCCAGTATGAATACGAGAATGATTGATAAGACCACTAGACTGAGCAAACCCTTTTCCACAGACCTTACATAGAAAAGGTTTTTCTCCAGTGTGGATACGAGAATGTTGGGTCAATGCACTAGAGGTAATAAACCCTTTTCCACAGTCCTTACATATAAAGGGTTTTTCTCCAGTATGAATACGAGAATGCCTAATAAGATTACAAAACTGAACAAACCCTTTCCCACAGACCTTACATAGAAAAGGTTTTTCTCCAGTGTGGATACGAGAATGTTGGGTCAATGCACTAGAGGTAATAAACCCTTTCCCACAGTCCTTACATACAAAGGGTTTTTCTCCAGTATGAATACGATAATGACAACTAAGATTATCAGAACGAGCAAACCCTTTTCCACAGTCCTTACATATAAAGGGTTTTTCTCCAGTATGAATACGAGAATGACGCTGCAATTCACTATGACATGAGAACTTCTTTCCACATGTAGTACAACAAAGTTTTTTAAAATTGCACAGAGCAGAAGTATAATGACTTGATGTAGTTGGGACACTTCGTGTTTGATGACGTACACGACAATGTGTGTTGAGGTTAGCTTCTAGACTAAATGTACACGTACAGTCTGGACAGTGATAGGGTTTATCACCAGTGTGATGAGAACGGATATGATAACTCATAATGTTACGATCAGTACTAGTCATATGATGACACAAAGGACAGTGGAGAGTACCTCCTTTTGAGGAACAGTGATTGTTGAGGAGATGATCAGTTAATACAGTTGAGTTAGTACATATCTTCTTACAACCACGTACAAGACAGTACACCTTAGAACTAGATGACATGTTTAGTTAGGACAACACATGGTTATAGACAATTAATTAGATCCACGCCTATTAAATGAACTTATTTTATGAAAGCAGTCTGTCCGTCTGTCTGTCAAATTATGTACATGTATATCGTTAGTACATTATTAGTCTAAATCTCTTGTTGTTATAATGGTAATTGAGAGATAGATAGAGAAAGCAATGAGAAGATTAAACGAAGAGAAGCAGAAAGAAGTTTAAAAAAATTAAAGAGATTCCAAGATATAGACAGAGAAGAAGAGAAAACTAGAGATAGTAGAAAGAAGACAAGAAAACCCTGCGAAAACTAATCTCTATAATTTTTAATAGAAATTAGTTTTTAACAAAAGTTGCTGATAATGATTGGAATTAAACAATGATCATTAATTAAATATCTGGTAGCTTTGACATTGTTTGTAACAAAACTAAAAACATTATACTTTAAAATAATTAGTTTTAATCCTGAAACAAAAATTGGCCTAACTCTTATAGAGTCATAAACTATGTTGCTATGGTGTTATAAATTGCATGTTGCTGCTATGGTAATGTTGTTATGTTGATTGTTACATTGGTATTGTATTATTACTTCCACAGGCTATGTAATACTCTAGATACGTAAATACAGTAGGAATAATCTATTTTTTGAAATTATGATATACATTTAAGCAAGCCATAGCATTGTAAAATTAATTGTCTAAATAAGAATTATAGTTAACCAGATATTTCAACAGTTTATCATATAGCCATCAGTGTAGCATTTATTATGTAAGAGTGGTTTAAAAACAAGAGTGCAGTATTGTTAGGAGACACAATTTGCATACCAAGATATTAGTCTTAACATCTTAATATATTACCAAATCACACTATTGTATTAAGTGTTAAATTAGTCAGTGTCACTTAATCTTATTAATAAATAATCACATCAATTAATGATCCTAATATTTGGACTAATGATGACTTTAATCTCTTGAACAGGATGGTCTATACATTACGATGTATAAACTATCATTTGAAGAAAGTTTTTTACTTCAGATAAGGTTAGCATTGAACCATATTCAATAAGTGATTATAACAATGTCTTATATAGTAAATAGATATGATGTAATATATGACAATGGATAGACACTATATTAATGGATAAATGATGATTAAAGAGTGTTAACTAGGAGTGTCAAGTTACATTTTATTATGAATAGAGTCTCTCTCCATTGTGAATACGACAATGATAATTAAGACTATTAGATCAAGAAAAACCTTTCCCACAGTCCTTATGTATAAAGGGCTTTTCTCCAGTATGGATACAAGAGTGTCAAGTCAATTCACTAAAAGTAACAAACCCTTTCTCACAGTCCTTACATATAAAGGGTTTTTCTCCAGTATAGATACGAGAATGTTTAATAAGATTACTAGACTGAGCAAACCCTTTCCCACAGTCCTTACATATAAAGGGTTTTTCTCCAGTGTGGATATGAGAATGACATAATAAGTTAATATGACTTGAGAACTTTTTTCCACATGTAATACAAAAATGATTTTTAGAATTGGACACAACACAAGTAGAATAGCTGGATAGAGTTGGTATACTTTCTGTTTTTTATGATGACGTACACAACAATGTGTGTTGAGGTTAGCTTCTAAACTAAATGTACACTTACAGTCTGGACAGTGATAGAGTTTGTTAGCAGTGTGGTGACAATGTTGCAATCAGTACTAGTCACGTGATGAGAAACAGGAGAGTGGAGAATACCTTTTTTTGAGAAACAGTGATCTTACATCTTAGAACTAGAGGACATATTTAATCAAGACAACATGTGGTTTAGACACTAATTAATTTTCAAGTACCCCAATACAAGGTGGTGCTTTTTATACATCTATATATTTTCGTAGACTAAAATTAGTTTACATGCGCGTCATCAACCTAAGCAGCAAATAAATGTTTTAGGATGGTTTAATTCTAGATACTGATCATTATTTCCCTAGATTAGTATATAAATGTTACAAAAGTTAGCTGTAATATACACCATAAATTAAAAATTGCCATAAAAGGCAATATATTCTATTCATAGCTATTTCATTTAGGTATCCAGTACATTATTGTACTTTGTTTTATTAAAATGTAATATTCTCAAGATCTATGAATTCATATCTTACATAACTTAGTAATTTATTGATGGCAATAAACAATTATTAAAATTCAGAAATAATGCAGTCTGAATTTATCAATATTATAACTGAATGCCTGGCTACAAAACCAATTACAAATTATGAGCATAATGTTTGAAAAATAGAGAGAGAGAGAGGTAGAGAGAGAGAGAGAGAGAGAGAGAGAGAGAGAGAGAGAGAGAGAGAGAGAGAGAGAGAGAGAGAGAGAGAGAGAGAGAGAGAGAGAGAGAGAGAGAGAGAGAGAGAGAGAGAGAGAGAAGAGGAGACGTGAATACAAGTAGTAGTTCCAATTGTCCAGCAAACTAGAATCACAATTATTAGTTACTCACTTTGTTATATGGAGACAATGTCTGTAGAATTTGTTCAGTGAAAAAAGTGTTAAAAATGCAGATATTTTATTTGTAAAGTGAATTAGGGATAATGTAGGTTGATAATCGAGTTCTGAGCTTTTATAATTTGTTGTTTCCCTTAGAGTATTGTACTTGATGTAAAGGTCAGTGGTTATACACAGACTCAGCAAAAACCTGAGCCTTAATTAAATGCTATGACTGTTGTTAGAGTTGACTATAAAGACACTAAACACTGGATTGGAATACTGGATTGGATTGACATTTGATTATTTACATGGGTGAAACTTGCTACATGTTGCATAGTGTTGTTCTGTTAATTATGATGTTGTTACCAACACTAAATGTTTGTCTTGAAAGTTCTACAATACCAGACTATTTATTAGGTCATGCACAATATTATCTATGTTAAAGGCTATATTGGTAAACAATTATATGTATGTTCTGCAAGTCTCAACAAAACCACAAACCATTGTGTACTGTGTATGCATCAATAATATTGTGCATGAACTATATCCAAATAGGATTAAAAATTACTGGCTATGTACAATCTAAACATTATTAATTATAATTTAAGGATAATTAAATACTAAATTAACGAGATCTTACCCCTAGACAAAATTCTAAGTTGGTTCCCTTCCCAAATGCTTGTTTCAGTTCCTTTGTGCAGACTGCCAAAGCTCTCTGTTACTTATAAAAGAAACAAGTCAGTCATTTATATGTGTTAATCAGACATAATGTGGAAGGCATTAAGGGTGTATCCATCTGTTTATTCATATATATTTGCCATCTAATTATCCATTCATATTTTATCTGTCCATTTATTTGTCTATACAGTCTATAAGTTTATCCATCTTTTCATGTGGTTGGATATGAATAAAAAATACAGTCATGATCTTGGAGAACAAGAATCAACTTTAGAGGCACTCAACTTTAGAATACTCAACCTTATTGAATTTAACTTCAAATAATAACCTGCACACACACACACAGATCAATGTGATACTATACTATATAATTATTCCACAGTTTCTTTAAAAGAAACAAAGTAAACTCAGCTTAATATGATGCAATAATACAATATTATACACCAAAAAACACACACAGATTCAGCAAAGAACTGAGCCTTAATTAAATGCCTTGATTGTTGTTAGAGTTGATTATATGGAGCAAATGTTTTTTATCCACATGCATTCCTGTGTAAACTCTGGAATGTTTCCATTCGTCTCTGTAATTGTTCAACCCATGTGCTTTCAATCCTCCAAGATTACCTGGATCAGAAACTCAGATGTCACAGTGTCTAACAGTGACAGTAACTTAACTGACATCTCAGCAAGTACAGTCAGACGTATAGTAAACTATAGTAGACCTTAAGAAAACTCCAAGATCATAGTTAAAGGCTACAATAGAAATTTTTAGTATGTGTTTTATAACATTTACTTTTTGATTGAGGTAACTGTTGTTCTGCTAGTGGTAGAATTTGTTGAGTGAAAAAAGTGCTAAAAGAAGCAGAAATTTGTTTGTAAAGTGAATTATCCATAATGTAGGTTGATAATCAAGTTTCCCCCTGAGTATTGTACTTGATGTAAAGGTCAGTGGTTATACACAGATTCAGCAAAGAACTAAGCCTTAATTAAATGCCATGATTGTTGTTAGAATTGATTATTTGGAGCAAACGTTTTTTATCTACATGTATTCTTGTGTAAACTTCAGAATGTTTCCATTTGTCTACGTAATTGCTCAACTCATGTGCTTTCAATCCTCCAAGATTACCTTGAACAGAACCCTGTTGTCACAGTATCTAACTGGGAAAATTGTAAAAACAGAAGTCCCAACTAGATTACCAATATCTAGATATATTATCAAACATCTCTCTGTCATCTTGTTCACAAGGAAATCATTAGATATGATGGAGAATTACATAAAAAGTATTGTTTTTAGTTGATGACCTTTTTATCGTTGTGATCATCGTATCCTGAATTTGATGGGAAAAGTGCTAAAAGCTATTAGACATGAATCAAACTAGTGTTTCTTTTCTGTCTTGGTTTATCAATGGTTGTAGTTGTTTGAGTTGCAATTGAGTCAGAATGATATTAAGAGATTGTTAATTTCAAGGCATAAATTAGTAAGTAAAAACTGTAAACCTTAAACAACTATGATACTCTCTTGATTTCATTGTTCTGATCATTAACAAATCATTGATCCATTTAACAAAGTCGTTTAACTGAGTCGGAAATCTATTAAACAGATCATTACTCCATTATAATGATGTTAATTATTGCAATGGTAATATATACTATATCTTCTTGCTATGGTAATGTTGCTATGGATAATGTTACAATAGAAATTGTTGTTATAAAAATACATATTGTTACTATAGTAACTGTTGGTATGGTGTCATATGTGATGTAGCTTTTTGTATGGATTACATGGTTTCATGGATTTAGGAGATTCTTTGAGTCCAATTGGTCGTTAAACCTACCAATAAGACACGAAAGTTGAAGAATACATTAAAATTTAACATACAGAAAATTTTTGCAATGTTTTTAACAAATGTGAAAAAGTAACTGTAATAAATTTTTTTCCTAAAATGTGTAGAAATTAACATGACTAATCTCTTTTATTTTTAAAACAAAATAGTTTTTAACAAAAGTTGTTGATAATGATTGGAATTAAACAATGATCATTAATTAAATGTTTAGTAGCTTTGACATTGTTTGTAACAAAACTAAAACATTATCCTTTAAAATAATTAGTTTTAATCCTGAAACAAAAAATTAGCCTAATTGTTGCAAAGTCATAAACTATGTTGTTGCAATAGTAATGATGTTATGGTGATTGGTACCATGGTAGTAATTGATATGATAACACACATCTTGTTGCTAAAAATAGACATTAGTATCATACTATTACTTCCACAGGCTATATAATACTCTTGATATGTTAAGACAGTAGGAATAATTTATTTCTTAAAATTATGATATACATTTAAGCAAACCATTTTAAAATTACTTGTATAGATAAGAATTATAGTATAGTTAGCACCCTAAGTATATTATATAGCAAATTGCACTATTGTAATAAGTGTTAAATTCGTTAGTGTCACTTAACTTTATCAATAAATGAACACATCATTAATGATCCTAATGTTTTGACTAATGATGACTTTAATCTCTTGACAGGATGGTCTATACATTATGATGTATAAACTATCACTTGAAAAAAGTCTTCTACTTCAGATAAGGTTGGTGTTGAACCATTACTCAATAAGTGATTTTAAAAATGTCTTATATAGTAAATAGATACAATATAATATATGACAATGGATAGATACTGTATTAATAAATAAATGATAATTAAAGAGTGTTAACTAGGAGTGTCAAGTTACACTTTATTATGGATATTAGAATGTCTAGTAAAATGATTATACATTGAGTTAGTCTCCTTTATGAATAGAAGAATGTTTAATAAGATCACTAGACTGAGCAAATCCTTTCCCACAGTCCTTGCATATAAAGAGCTTTTCTCCAGTATGAATATGAGAATGTTGGGTCAATTGACTAGAGGTAATAAATCCTTTCCCACAGTTCTTACATATATAAGGTCTCTCTCTAGTGTGAATACGACGATGAGTATTAAGAGTATTAGACTGGGCAAACCCTTTCCCACAGTCCTTACATATAAAGGGTTTTTCTCCAGTATGAATACGAGAATGATTGATAAGACCACTAGACTGAGCAAACCCTTTTCCACAGACCTTACATAGAAAAGGTTTTTCTCCAGTGTGGATACGAGAATGTTGGGTCAATGCACTAGAGGTAATAAACCCTTTTCCACAGTCCTTACATATAAAGGGTTTTTCTCCAGTATGAATACGAGAATGCCTAATAAGATTACAAAACTGAACAAACCCTTTCCCACAGACCTTACATAGAAAAGGTTTTTCTCCAGTGTGGATACGAGAATGTTGGGTCAATGCACTAGAGGTAATAAACCCTTTCCCACAGTCCTTACATATAAAGGGTTTTTCTCCAGTATGAATACGATAATGACAACTAAGATTATCAGAACGAGCAAACCCTTTTCCACAGTCCTTACATATAAAGGGTTTTTCTCCAGTATGAATACGAGAATGACGCTGCAATTCACTATGACATGAGAACTTCTTTCCACATGTAGTACAACAAAGTTTTTTAAAATTGCACAGAGCAGAAGTAGAATGACTTGATGTAGTTGGAACACTTCGTGTTTGATGACGTACACAACAATGTGTGTTGAGGTTAGCTTCTAGACTAAATGTACACGTACAGTCTGGACAGTGATAGGGTTTATCACCAGTGTGATGAGAACGGATATGATAACTCATAATGTTACGATCAGTACTAGTCATATGATGACACAAAGGACAGTGGAGAGTACCTCCTTTTGAGGAACAGTGATTGTTGAGGAGATGATCAGTTAATACAGTTGAGTTAGTACATATCTTCTTACAACCACGTACAAGACAGTACACCTTAGAACTAGATGACATGTTTAGTTAGGACAACACATGGTTATAGACAATTAATTAGATCCACGCCTATTAAATGAACTTATTTTATGAAAGCAGTCTGTCCGTCTGTCTGTCAAATTATGTACATGTATATCGTTAGTACATTATTAGTCTAAATCTCTTGTTGTTATAATGGCGATTGAGAGATAGATAGAGAAAGCAATGAGAAGATTAAACGAAGAGAAGCAGAAAGAAATTTAAAAAAATTAAAGAGATTCCAAGATATAGACAGAGAAGAAGAGAAAACTAGAGATAGTAGAAAGAAGACAAGAAAACCCTGCGAAAACTAATCTCTATAATTTTTAATAGAAATTAGTTTTTAACAAAAGTTGCTGATAATGATTGGAATTAAACAATGATCATTAATTAAATATCTGGTAGCTTTGACATTGTTTGTAACAAAACTAAAAACATTATACTTTAAAATAATTAGTTTTAATCCTGAAACAAAAATTGGCCTAACTCTTATAGAGTCATAAACTATGTTGCTATGGTGTTATAAATTGCATGTTGCTGCTATGGTAATGTTGTTATGTTGATTGTTACATTGGTATTGTATTATTACTTCCACAGGCTATGTAATACTCTAGATACGTAAATACAGTAGGAATAATCTATTTTTTGAAATTATGATATACATTTAAGCAAGCCATAGCATTGTAAAATTAATTGTCTAAATAAGAATTATAGTTAACCAGATATTTCAACAGTTTATCATATAGCCATCAGTGTAGCATTTATTATGTAAGAGTGGTTTAAAAACAAGAGTGCAGTATTGTTAGGAGACACAATTTGCATACCAAGATATTAGTCTTAACATCTTAATATATTACCAAATCACACTATTGTATTAAGTGTTAAATTAGTCAGTGTCACTTAATCTTATTAATAAATAATCACATCAATTAATGATCCTAATATTTGGACTAATGATGACTTTAATCTCTTGAACAGGATGGTCTATACATTACAATTTGTATAAACTATCATTTGAAGAAAGTTTTTTACTTCAGATAAGGTTAGCATTGAACCATATTCAATAAGTGATTATAACAATGTCTTATATAGTAAATAGATATGATGTAATATATGACAATGGATAGACACTATATTAATGGATAAATGATGATTAAAGAGTGTTAACTAGGAGTGTCAAGTTACATTTTATTATGAATAGAGTCTCTCTCCATTGTGAATACGACAATGATAATTAAGACTATCAGATCAAGAAAAACCTTTCCCACAGTCCTTATGTATAAAGGGCTTTTCTCCAGTATGGATACAAGAGTGTCAAGTCAATTCACTAAAAGTAACAAACCCTTTCCCACAGTCCTTACATATAAAGGGTTTTTCTCCAGTGTGGATATGAGAATGACATAATAAGTTAATATGACTTGAGAACTTCTTTTCACATGTAATACAAAAATGATTTTTAGAATTGGACACAACACAAGTAGAATAACTGGATAGAGTTGGTATACTTTCTGTTTTTTATGATGAGGTACACAACAATGTGTGTTGAGGTTAGCTTCTAAACTAAATGTACACTTACAGTCTGGACAGTGATAGAGTTTGTTAGCAGTGTGGTGACAATGTTGCAATCAGTACTAGTCACGTGATGAGAAACAGGAGAGTGGAGAATACCTTTTTTTGAGAAACAGTGATTGTTGAGGAGATGATCAGTTAATACAGTTGAGTTACTATACATTATCTTACAAACACATACAAGACAATACATCTTAGAACTAGAGGACATATTTAATCAAGACAACATGTGGTTTAGAGACTAATTAATTTTCAAGTACCCCAATACAAGGTGGTGCTTTTTATATATTTATATATTTTCGTAGACTAAAATTAGTTTACATGCACGTCATCAACCTCAGCAGCAAATAAATGTTTTAGGATGGTTTAATTCTAGATACTGATCATCATTTCCCTAGATTATTAGATAAATGTTACAAAAGTTAGCTGTACTATACACCATAAGTTAAAAATTGCCATAAAAGGCAATATGTTCAATTTATAGCTATTTCATTTAGGTATCCAGTACATTATTGCACTTTGTTTTATTAAAATTTAATATTCTCAAGATCTGTGAATTCATATCTTACATAACTTAGTAATTTATTGATGGCAATAAACAATTATTAAAATTCAGAAATAATGCAGTCTGAATTTATCAAAGGGTAGAGAGAGAGAGAGAGAGAGAGAGAGAGAGAGAGAGAGAGAGAGAGAGAGAGAGAGAGAGAGAGAGAGAGAGAGAGAGAGAGAGAGAGAGAGAGAGAGAGAGAGAGAGAGAGAGAGAGAGAGAGAGAGAGAGAGAGAGAGAGAGAGAGAGAGAGAGAGAGAGAGAGAGAGAGAGAGAGAGAGAGAGAGAGAGTGAGAGAGAGAGAGAGAGAGAGAGAGACAGAGAGAGAGAGAACTTTGACATATGGAGACAAATGTCTGTAAAATTTGTTTAGTGAAAAAAGTGTTTAAAAATGCAGATATTTGTTTGTAGAGTGAATTAGGGATAATGTAGGTTGATAATCAAGTTCTGAGCTTTTATAATTTGTTGTTTCTTTAGAGTATTGTACTTGATGTAAAGGTCAGTGGTTATACACAGACTCAGCAAAAACCTGAGCCTTAATTAAATGCTATGACTGTTGTTAGAGTTGATTATAAAGACACTAAACACTGGATTGGAATACTGGATTGGACTGACATTTGATTATTTACATGGGTGAAACTTACTACATGTTGTATACATAGTGTTGTTCTGTTAATTATGATGTTGTTACCAACACTAAATGTTTGTCTTGAAAGTTCTACAATACCAGACTATTTATTCGGTCATGCACAATATTATCTATGTTAAAGGCTATATTGGTAAACAATTATATGTATGTTCTGCAAGTCTCAACAAAACCACAAACCATTGTGTACTGTGTATGCATCAATAATATTGTGCATGAACTGTATCCAAATAGAATTAAAATTTGCTGAGCTGTGTACAATCTAAACATTATTAATTATAATTTAAGGATAATTAAATACTAAATTAACGAGATCTTACCCCCAGACAAAATTTTAAGTTGGTTCCTTTCCCAAATGCTTGTTTCAGTTCCTTTGTGCAGACTGCCAAAGCTCTCTGTTACTTATAAAAAGAAACAAGTCAGTCATTTACATGTGTTAATCAGACATAATGTGGAAGGCATTAAGGGTGTATCAATCTGTTTATTCATATATATTTGCCATCTAATTATCCATTCATATTTTATCTGTCCATTTATTTGTCTATACAGTCTATAAGTTTATCCATCTTTTCATGTGTTTGGATATGAATAAAAAATACAGTCATGATCTTGGAGAACAAGAATCAACTTTAGAGGCACTCAACTTTAGAATACTCAACCTTATTGAATTTAACTTCAAATAATAACCTGCACACACACACACAGATCAATGTGATACTATACTATATAATTATTCCACAGTTTCTTTAAAAGAAACAAAGTAAACTCAGCTTAATATGATGCAATAATACAATATTATACACCAAAAAACTGATACATCATTTTCAATGATAACATAAGCTGTGTATAACAATAAGATTGAGTATCTGACATAGATAGGAAATTAATCTCTTGTAAAGTCGCCGAGTCATGGTATAGAATAAACTCTACATGTTGATCTCAACTTTAAACCCTTCGTAACAAAAAGGTCATATCCTAGAATATTTTTGCTAATTAAAAATTAGATTGAATATTGTTTTGACATTTTTATTTAACAGAATGATAAGTTTAAGACGTTATATCAATAACTATAATAATATATAGTTTATATAGGTGTACATATTGTTATAATGGTTCATCCCTCATCATCATCTGGACTGACTATAGATATACTCAACAAACTTATACACAGTAATATTGCATAGCTGACTTTTA
The DNA here is from genome assembly GCA_963693285.1 of Xestospongia muta. Classification (NCBI taxonomy): domain Eukaryota; kingdom Metazoa; phylum Porifera; class Demospongiae; order Haplosclerida; family Petrosiidae; genus Xestospongia; species Xestospongia muta. The sequence goes on from OY848917.1 coordinate 5,373,012, forward strand.
CAAAACTCCAAGACGTGATAGTTTGAACCATAGTTAAAAGATTACATTGAATAAATATTTAGTAAGTATTTTATAACATTTACTTTTCGGTTAACTGTTTGTTGTGCTAGTGGTAGTAGATATTTAAACTTGAGAAGGTGATAATTAATGTAATACTTTATGAATATTTTAATTATAATTCCTATAGCTTTTACGAGTCAATGACTATGATTATAAAAAAAGGAAAATCGCCAGAGTTATAAATAAGTATATAGAGAAAGATTATGCTGTCTTGTACAGTGTGCTAGACTATTTACCTTGACAGGTGGAGTCGAGATACTTACGGACAGCTCGTCGTTACTATATTTCTATTCACAAAATCATAATAGGTTTATTCACTTTTAAACAATAGCGAGCCTATCATTTCTAATGAGTTACAATCTACAACGTACAGTTTAACGTAAGACTTATTGGGCCTGTAGCTGTCAGGCGGTACTTTCACAACTGCATCATATCCACTCAATTGTTAGATTGTAAATAAAGCAAACCAGAAGAAATTACTTATTTCAAGATTTGTCTCAACATTAGTTAAATATATATATACATATATATATATATATGATGTAGCTAACTTAAATGAATTTTGTACAAACTTAACATATTCTGATTAATATACTAGATAAAACAATGTTAATATGAAATAATAGTACAAACTAAAACTAAATCAGAGAAAATGGTTCTATAACTGCCGGATTAAGGTCAAACTCGGTAGATTATTACGAACAACTCAGACTTTGCTAATCTTAGCAACCTTCTTAGCAGGCGATTTATGCTGTTTTAAAGACTTAGTACGTCTTGGAATGTTGTCCTGTTGTAGTTTATATGAGCCAGAACCGCCAGCTCCTTCATTTATATAAAATATCTCCATCTCCACACCATACCGTAATGCTTGTTTGAGGTCAGTATTAAAATTTGGATTGTCATTGGCTGTTTTGATCTTAGACTTTATGTACCTTGCAATTATCTGGTAACTGCAGCCAGGACCTTTGTCCAACTTCTTTATAGCTTCTTTAATGATGTTTATATATCCTGGCTCATCATTTAGGCCACTAGTACTTGTGATATTTACACTTAGAGATACTTCTGTTTTAGATACAGCAATTTTACTTTTAGTCTTAGGCATTTTTGGGTTGTTACTAGAAGAAAGTAACACAACGACTGTTCTAGCTAGCTGAGAAACCGAGTTTGCTCTGTGCGAAGAAGTGTACGAGTTTGTATAATAATTATTGCATAACTCCGCCCACGTTTCCTATGGAGACGAAATGTCTGTAGAATTTGTTCAGTAAAAAAGTGTTAAAAGATGCAGATATTTGTTTGTAAAGTGAGTTAGGGATAATGTAAGTTGATGATCGAGTTCTTGAGCTTTTATAATTTGTTGTTCCCCTCAGAGTGTTGTACTTGATGTAAAGGTCAGTGGTTATACACAGATTCAGCAAAGAACTGAGCCTTATTTAAATGCCTTGATTGTTGTTAGAGTTGATTATATGCAGCAAATGTTTTTTATCCACATGCATTCCTGTGTAAACTTTGGAATGTTTCCATTCATCTCTGTAATTGTTCAACCCATGTGCTTTCAATCCTCCAAGATTACCTGGATCAGAAACTTAGATGTCACAGTGTCACAAGACTAGTTTTCCTTCTGAATGTAGGTAGTGTTTCCTTTTCTGTAGAAACTCTCTTGGCTTATCAATATTTATAACTATTCTGAGTGAGAATGAAATAATGAGGTTGTCTATGCCAATTGTTAATTTCAAGACACAAAGTTAACAAGTAATATCTCTGCCTTGAACAACTATGATACACTATTGATTTCATTGATCTGGTTGTTGAACAAATGATTGATGCATTTAACAAAGTCATTTAAATGAGTCATAAATCTATTAAAGCAATGATTAACTGCTCCAAATATTGTTACTGACATAATTGTTGCTATGATGATATATAGATATATAACTGTATATTATTGCTGCAATGTTTCCAACAAATATGGAAGGGCTACTGCAATTAATGGATTTCTAATAAAATGTGCAGAAAATTAACACTGTGACTAAATTCTTCAGTTTTTGATGGAAAACAATTTCTAACAAAAATTGCAGATAATAAATGAATTAAACAATAATCATTAATTAGATTCTTGGTGCTTTGACATTGTTTATAAAAAACTAAAAACACAATGCTACAAAGTCATTAGTTTTAATCCTGAAGCAAAAATTGGCCTAATTGTTACAGAGTCATCAACAATGTTACTATGGTGTTATATATTGTATGTTGTTGCTATAGTAATGTTGTTATGGTGATTGTTATCATGGCAGTAGTTGATATGATAACACACATCTTGCTGCTAATAATAGACATTGGTATCATATTGTTACTTCCACAGGCTATATAATACTCTTGATATGTATATACAGTAGGAATAATCTATTTCTTAAAATTATGACATGCATACATTTAAGCAAGCTAATATAAATCATTTGTGAAGATAAGCATTATAGTTAACCAGATATTTCAATAGCTTATAATACAGCCACCATTAGTGTAACATTTATTATGTAAGAATAGGTTAATAACAAGGGTGCAGTATTGTTAGGAGACACAGTCTGCATACCAAGATATTAGTCTTAACATCTTAAGCATATATGCAAATTGCACTTTATAAAGTATCAAGTGTTAGTTCAGTCATCAACTTATAATCCTATAACGTTTGGACTAATGATTTATGATTTATATAACTGTAATTTGTAGAAATAAGGTTAGCATTGAATTATACTTAATAACTAATAGTAACAACAACTTATAAAGTAACATAATGTAACACGTGACAATAGATAACAATGTTTAATAGATAATTGATGACTGAAGTTGCAGTTACACTTTATCATGGATACAAGAATGACTAGTAAGTTAAATATACTAAGTAAGTGCTTTCCCATAGTCCTTATTTAAAGGGTTTCTCTCCAAGTGTTTTTCTCTAGTGTGCATACAAGAATGTTTAGTAAGATTATTAGACTGAGTAAAACCTTTCCCACAGTCCTTACATATAAAGGGTTTTTCTCCAGTATGGATACGATGATGCTTAATAAGATGACTAGACTGAGCAAACCCTTTCCCACAGTCCTTACATATATAGGGTCTCTCTCCAGTATGAATACGATGATGACGACTGAGACAAGCAGAACGAGCAAAGCCTTTCTCACAGTCCTTACATATAAAGGGTTTTTCTCCAGTATGGATACGAGAATGTTGGGTCAATTTACTAGAGGTAATAAAACCTTTTCCACAGTCCTTACACATATAAGGTCTGTCTTTAGTGTACATACAACGATGATGGCGGAGATTATCAGAACGAGCAAACCTTTTCCCACAGTCCTTACATATAAAGGGTTTTTCTCCAGTATGAATACGAGAATGTTGGGTCAATTTACTAGAGGTAATAAAACCTTTCCCACAGTCCTTACATATATAAGGTCTCTCTCCAGTGTGAATATGATGATGACGACTAAGACTATCAAAACGAGCAAACCCTTTCCCACAGTCCTTACATATGAAGGGTTTTTCTCCAGTATGGATACGAGAATGAAGAATAAGATTATTAGACTGAGCAAACTCTTTCCCACAGTCCTTACATATAAAGGGTTTTTCTCCAGTATGAACACGAGAATGACGCTGTAATTGACTAGGATATGAGAAATTCTTTCCACATGTAGTACAAGAAAGTTTTTTAAAATTGTACAAAGCAGAAGTAGAATGACTTGATATAGTTGGGACAGTTTGTGTTTGATGACGTACACGACAATGTGTGTTGAGGTTAGCTTCTAGACTAAATGTACACTTACAGTCTGGACAATGATAGGGTTTGTCACCAGTGTGTTGAGAATGGATATGATATGTCATAATGTTATGATCAGTACTAGTCACGTGATGACACAGAGGACAGTGGAGAGTACCTCCTTTTGAGGAACAATGGTTGTTGAGGAGATGATTGGTTAATACAGTTGAGTTAGTACATGTCTTCTTACAACCACGTACAAGACAATCGATCTTAGAACTAGATGACATGTTTAGTTAGGATAACACGTGGTTTATATTAGACTATTAAAAATATAGCCACTCCTACTAAATAAAAATTATTGTTGGGAGAGCTATCTTTTTTCTGATAATAAACGGTCCAATCAAAATCTTGATCTTGGTGAAAGCTTCATCTCCAGCTTGCAGTCATACCAATTGAATAGCCTTTCATAACAATACAAAATGTAATTTATAGTTATCGTGTTATTGTTCTGCTTCTGAATGTAAGTAGTGTTTCTTTTTCTGTAGAAATTCTCTTGGTTTACCAATCCTTGTAACTGTTTCTGAGTGAGAATGAAATTAAGAGATTGCATCTGATGAATGTCAATTTCAAGACAAAAATTCGTAAGCAAAACTATAATCCTTGAACAACTATGATCCACTCTTGATTTCATTGATCTGACCATTGAACAAATTATTGATCCATTTAACAAGGTCATTTAATGAATCATTAATCCATTAAACTGGTGTTTACTTCATAATAATGTTTTTATGGTAATTGTTGCTATGGTAAATATACTATATCTTCTTGCTGTTATAATGTTTTTAATGGCAATTGTTATCATAATAATTGTTAGTATGATAACACACATATCGTCGCTAAAGTAGTTGTTGTTATTGTGATATATGTGACACAGCTTTTTGTATGGATTACATGGTTAATGGATTTGGGAATTCTGTGAGTCCAATCGGTCTCAAAACCTACTGATAATGCATGGAAATCAAACAAGATATTAAAAATATAATATACAATAAAGTTTATCAAATGTTTTTAACAAATGTGGAAGGTTACTTTAATAAACAGTTTTCTGCTAGAATGTATAAAAAATTAGCCCTGACTAAACTTTACTTTTAATGGGAGATAGTATGAACAAAATTGCTGATAATGAATGGAATTAAACAATAATTAAACAATAATTATATATTAAATTTTTTAATTGTAGATAAGAAAAAAAATTTATAGCATTAAATACATTCTAACTCCATATAATCCCATTTGATTAAAATAAGAAATAGGAATTGGAATGTCTGTCCTTGGCTTCCATAATTTCAGGATGCTTGTTCTATATTCTAATCTTGTACTCATACCAAGTACTACTAAACCCCTATAAGGACACTCATTGATAAAACCAAGGTGATGAATACCGACAGATGATAAAATTTATAGTTGATAGACGAATTGATGGATAGAGATGGATAGATATTGTAGATAGCTATGTGGAACATTAGATAGATGTATGAATAGATAATACTTACCTGCCAGTAGTCCATGTCCAATTATTGCAGTAGTTCTAATAAACATATGAACAGTCTATACCAATATAGAGTAAGTAACACATAGTAATAGCAGAACTTACTAAGGCAAACTTTGAACTAGTCATATCTCACTATGTTTTTTTTACTTCTACAACAGTCATCTGATTTTGAAGAGTGGACTCTTCATGTAGCAACTCTTGTGTACTCAAACCAATAAACAAAACAGCTAATGATTCCAATCGCCCTGGTTGCTGCTCCATCTTTGAACTGGAACCTCCTGAAACATTAACAGTATTTGATGGATGTAGATCAGAGATAGTTACAGGAAGGCCTCTATTAAAGATAGAACTGCTGACGTGAGAGAATTTAATAAAAACAGAAAAGAAGGGGTTAAAATTTTGGATAACTATCCGGCTAATGGCTGTCTTTGTTCAGTGAAAAAGTGTTTAAAAATGCAGATATTAGTTTGTAAAGTGAATTAGGGATAATGTAGGTTGATGATCGAGTTCTTGAGCTTTTGTAATTTGTTGTTCCCCTCAGAGTGTTGTACTTGATGTAAAGGCCAGTGGTTATACACAGATTCAGCAAAGAAGTGAACCTTAATTAAATCCTTTGACTGTTGTTAGAGTTGATTATATGGAGCAAACATTTTTTATCCACATCCATTCCTGTGAAATTCTGGAATGTTTTCATTCTTCTTTGTAATTGTTCAACCCATGTGCTTTTAATCCTCCAAGATTACCTGGATCATAAACTCAGATGTCACAGTGTCTAACAGGGACAAATTGAAAAAAATAAACACAAATCCCAACCAGAAGATTACCAATATCTAGATATATTATCAGATATCTCTCTGTCATTTTGTTACAAGGGAACTCATTAGCTTAGTTTTGATGGAGAATATGGTTAAAAAAATATGCATAGCTTTGCAAAAACTAAAGTCATTCTTATTGTTAGTTGATGATACAAGACAATTAATTTTCATACTCTGTACAAAAAGGTTCAGATTCTTATCCATTGAAACACTAGTGGGATCAACATTTTGTAGAGTTGATAATTTTGACGATCAAGAACCATTGATATCAGGTAAGCTACCAAATACTGTTACATTAATAGACTTTTGATGTATTGGTTTACTTCAAAGAAATATTCACTTTAAGTGTACCTCTTAGTTTAATAGTAGGAGCTTTGCATAGGGCAGAGCAAAGGAGACTGTTGAGCGCATTTACACTGAAAAGTACTGAAAAGCTTGAGAGACTTCTACATGTATCTGGCATTGTACGTCTGTTGAGTCAGCATTTTTAAAGTGGGTGTTTGCCTTCCTTCCTCTTAAGTACCACTTATCATCTACTGGACTTCCGGTAGTTCTCTAAACGAGGGCTATAATTAGTTGACCAGACCCTCCCTTCCCACAGGGAGTAGAGGCTGGCTACACAAGACTAGTTTTGCTTCTGAATGTAGGTAGTGTTTCCTTTAATGTAGAAACTCTCTTGGTTTATCAATTTTTATAACTATTCTGAGTGAGAATGAAATAATGAGGTTGTCTATGCCTATTGTTAATTTCAAGACACAAAGTTAGCAAGTAATACCTCTGCCTTGAACAACTACATTGGTATCATATTATTACTTCCACAGGCTATATAATACTCTTGATATGTATATACAGTAGGAATAATCTATTTCTTAAAATTATGACATGCATACATTTAAGCAAGCTAATAAAATCATTTGTGAAGATAAGCATTATAGTTAACCAGATATTTCAATAGCTTATAATACAGCCACCATTAGTGTAACATTTATTATGTAAGAATAGTTTAAAAACAAGGGTGCAGTATTGTTAGGAGACACAGTCTGCATACCAAGATATTAGTCTTAACATCTTAAGCATATATGCAAATTGCACTTTATAAAGTATCAAGTGTTAGTTCAGTCATCATCTAATAATCCTATAATGTTTGGACTAATGATTTATGATTTATATAACTGTAATTTGTAGAAATAAGGTTAGCATTGAATTATACTAAATAACTAATAGCAACAACATCTTATATAGTAACATAATGTAACACGTGACAATAGATAAACAATGTTTAATAGATAATTGATGACTGAAGTTGCAGTTACACTTTATCATGGATACAAGAATGACTAGTAAGTTAAATATACTAAGTAAGTGCTTTCCCATAGTCCTTATTTAAAGGATTTCTCTTCAAGTGTTTTTCTCTAGTGTGCATAAGAGAATGTTTAGTAAGATTATTAGACTGAGCAAACCCTTTCCCACAGTCCTTACATATAAAGGGTTTTTCTCCAGTATGAATACGATGATGCTTAATAAGATTACTAGACTGAGCAAACCCTTTCCCACAGTCCTTACATATATAGGGTCTCTCTCCAGTATGAATACGATGATGACGACTGAGACTAGTAGAATGAGCAAACCCTTTCCCACAGTCCTTACATATAAAGGGTTTTTCTCCAGTATGAATATGATAATGATTAATAAGATCACTAGACTGAGTAAACCCTTTCCCACAGTCCTTACATACGAAATGTTCTTTTCCAGTATGAATACGAGAATGTCGGGTCAATTTACTAGAGGTAATAAAACCTTCTCCACAGTCCTTACATATATAAGGTCTCTCTTTAGTGTAAATACAACAATGAAGGCGGAGATGATCAGGACGAGCAAACCCTTTCCCACAGTCCTTACATATAAAGGGTTTTTCTCCAGTATGGATACGAGAATGTTGGGTCAATTTACTAGAGGTAATAAAACCTTTTCCACAGTCCTTACATATATAAGGTCTCTCTCCAGTGTGAACACGATGATGATGGCGGAGACTATCAGAACGAGCAAACTTTTTCCCACAGTCCTTACATATAAAGGGTTTTTCTCCAGTATGAATACGAGAATGTTGGGTCAATTTACTAGAGGTAATAAAACCTTTCCCACAGTCCTTACATATATAAGGTCTCTCTCCAGTGTGAATATGATGATGACGACTAAGACTATCAAAACGAGCAAACCCTTTCCCACAGTCCTTACATATGAAGGGTTTTTCTCCAGTATGGACACGAGAATGAAGAATAAGATTATTAGACTGAGCAAACTCTTTCCCACAGTCCTTACATATAAAGGGTTTTTCTCCAGTATGAATACGAGAATGACGCTGTAATTGACTACGATATGAGAAATTCTTTCCACATGTAGTACAAGAAAATTTTTTAAAATTGTACAAAGCAGAAGTAGAATGACTTGATATAGTTGGGACAGTTTGTGTTTGATGACGTACACGACAATGTGTGTTGAGGTTAGCTTTTAGACTAAATGTACACTTACAGTCTGGACAATGATAGGGTTTGTCACCAGTGTGTTGAGAACGGATATGATATGTCATAATTTTACGATCAGTACTAGTCACGTGATGACACAGAGGACAGTGGAGAGTACCTCCTTTTGAGGAACAATGGTTGTTGAGGAGATGATCGGTTAATACAGTTGAGTTAGTACATGTCTTCTTACAACCACGTACAAGACAATCGATCTTAGAACTAGATGACATGTTTAGTTAGGATAACACGTGGTTTATAGACTATTAAAAATAGAGCCACTCCTACTAAATAAAAATTATTGTTGGGAGAGCTATCTTTTTTCTGATAATAAACGGTCCAATCAAAATTTTGATCTTGGTGAAAGCTTCATCTCCAGCTTGCAGTCATACCAATTGAATAGCCTTTCATAACAATACAAAATGTAATTTATAGTTATCGTGTTATTGTTCTGCTTCTGAATGTAAGTAGTGTTTCTTTTTCTGTAGAAATTCTCTTGGTTTACCAATCCTTGTAACTGTTTCTGAGTGAGAATGAAATTAAGAGATTGCATCTGATGAATGTCAATTTCAAGACAAAAATTCGTAAGCAAAACTATAAGCCTTGAACAACTATGATCCACTCTTGATTTCATTGATCTGACCATTGAACAAATCATTGATCCATTTAACAAATCATTGATCCATTTAACAAGGTCATTTAATGAATCATTAATCCATTAAACTGGTGTTTACTTCATAATAATGTTTTTACGGTAATTGTTGCTATGGTAAAATATACTATATCTTCTTGTTGTTATAATGTTTTTTAATGGCAATTGTTATCATAATAATTGTTAGTATGATAACACACATATCGTCGCTAAAGTAGTTGTTGTTATTGTGATATATGTGACACAGCTTTTTGTATGGATTACATGGTTAATGGATTTGGGAATTTTGTGAGTCCAATCAGTCTCAAAACCTACTGATAATGCATGGAAATCAAACAAGATATTAAAAATATAATATACAATAAAGTTTGTCAATGTTTTTAACAAATGTGGAAGGTTACTTCAATAAATAGTTTTCTGCTAGAATGTATAAAAAATTAGCCCTGACTAAACTTTACTTTTAATGGGAGATAGTATGAACAAAATTGCTGATAATGAATGGAATTAAAAAATAATTATATATTAAATATCTAGTAGCTTTGGTATTGTTAGTAACAAAATGAAAAACATAATACTATAAAGGAATTATTTTAATCTTAGAACAAGCATTAACCTAATTGTTGTATATACTGTATCTTGGTGTATACTGTATCTTGTTGCTATGGTAATGTTGTTATGGTGATTGTTACCATGGTAGTAGTTGATATGATAAACACACATGCTGTTACTAATAATAGATATTGTTATCATACCATTACTTCCACTGGCTATGTAGGAACTACATATAATAAATTTTCTTTGAATAATCACATATGTTTAAATAAGTTAAAGTTAATCAGATATTTAAACAGCTCAATCTTTTTTAAGTGTAATATTTATTAGGTAAGAGTAGTTTAAAACATGAGGTCAGTATTGTTAGGAAACACAATCTGAATACCAAGATATATTGTTAGCATCAAGTATCTAAGCAAGTTGTACTATTGTATCGTGATGCTATTATGACCCTCGACCTTATCAACAAGTGAACACATCAACTAATAAACTAATAATAACGTTTGGACTAATGATGAATTTAGTCCCCTGAACGGGATGATCTATATATTATGATTTATATAACTATCATTTGTAGAAACTCTTCCTCTATTTCAGATAAGGTTAGCATTGAACCATACTCTATAGCTGAGTGTAACAACGTCTTATATAGTAAGTGATGTATTGGATATGTCTCATTATAAAACCATGAGTGACTTTCATCATTTCAATACTTGGTAAAAGAGGACAGAAAATGACTTGATTAGAATTGCCTATTACATCTGTAAAAATTATTTTCTGTACACTGAATGACCTATACAATCATGTATTAGTTACACATGTGGTTACAATAGTCTGTCTCTTTGTCTATCAAGAACATTGATATGAAACAAGAAAACAGTATCAAAGTGGACACTAGCAGAACAATGAACATAATTTTCAGTTTGCTTACTCTTAATTTGGGCGTGTAAATTAGGAACAAATTAAGGTGTTTCCCACCTGCTGTTCAGTGATACTGTTATGAGTGTACTTATCATTGACAACATCCTATTTGCCTTCACAAGATCCTCCCTCATACAGTTCTTTGATAAAGTTATTACAGTGCTTCAAAGAGACAGGACATAGACACAGTGATCACATGCATTGTCAACAAACTTGATAATAGAATTATTAAAATCCTAAGGTATAACAATAGATACTTTATTATCATTGGTAGCATACAAGTCTCAACACTATTGAAGGGTCACTCACAATTGAATACTACAGTATGACAGTCTGTAAACAGTGAACTGGCTACTGGTTTGTTTAATTAGTATTTAGTTATTTATATGGATATGTGTGCAACTAACTAATGATTACATAATATTAAATATAAGGTACAAGTGTCTGTAGATTTGGCAGAAAGTACATACTTTGCTGTCTATTGTTAACATAGGGTGTGGGAATCAGATTACTACACAATGAAGTATGAACATGCTGCCGATGATGCTATACACACTGCCTAAATTCTAAACTGCGATATCAAATAATATTTAATATTATTTTTAATTATATTTATTTAGACCTGTTGTGACAAGAGGTATATCGGATAATATGTGATCACTGCCATTTGTAACCCCTCCTTTCACTTTGTCTATAAGGTGTGTCTAGATGATCCCATATATTATTGTATATTAATACTGACCACACTCCTTAAGCTATTATTCTGTAATTTAGTCATGTTCCCTGATACCCAATTGCTTAATGTGAGAAAAATTATCTCCCTCACTATACTGTTAAGATTGTTAATAATAACTGCAGTATTTCCAGCAGAAAATTAGAAGAGACTAGTGTCCATTCTATGCCTCAACAATACCTCATTGAACCATGATGATATCAAGAGGATATGAACATGACTTATATATATATATATATATTACATATATATTACAGACACTACACTTATCAAGACTACTGAAGTGTAACTTTTATGAAGACAGTAATAGACAACCTCAGACAGTGAGACATGCTTGTATCCCATATTTGAACAACTAAATTAAGCTCTCTTTCTGCAATTCTCTACATCATTGTTATGTGTTAAAAGAAATTGCACCAGGCTGTAAATGACAAAAATAGTATTCTAATAGTATCCTTACTGAGTAAACAGCAATAATACAGTGTTACATTTTTGTCCTAAATAAAATTCTTTAATATATATATATATAGATGTCTTCATATTTTAATTGTCGTAGTGAGCAAAGATTTTAAACGAATTTTGTTGATCCAATCCTTGAATGCTACCCATTCTTAAATTAGGGGGCTCAAGCCCCCCTGCGGGCCCTGCCCCCTATGTCTAAGCCAGTGAATTAGAAACTGGAATGTGGCCACGTGCACAGTTGTCTTGATAATTAGTTCAACAAGCAGATCACAACATATACTACATAATAAAAATATAACAATTGTACAATAGCTATCACTTAATAAAACATTGAGTAGTTATTACAATTTACAAGACACTCCAATATTATTACACATAACATTTGAAGAGTTAATAGGCTAACGCCTCCGCAATGTACCACGCCTCTAATTATTTGTCACACCCTTGTACTTTATTATACACAATATAAAAGGATATATGTACATAATAATATGGCAATGCTACAATATAACTAATATGTGTGTATTCCTTATCAAAACAACGCTTGTCATGTCGTAATGTGACGATTCTCAAAGCTATTCATTGCAAGCACTACTACTTGTCCCCTAAGAGTATACTCAATGGTCTAATTATATAACTAGCTAAAAAGGTTTTGTGGACTATCGCTTCTCGGCCTATCGGCTAAGATCAAGTAGAAATAACTGTTCTTTCGAGTTTAATAGCTCGAACGAGGATCATGTATCCTCAAGCTATTAACCCAATTTTTTTGGCTAGGAGTGGTGTGTGAAGCTTGCTTCCCTCACTCCACGGGTTGCCCTGGTATTGCAGTACCTCCAGGTGTGGCCCATTTCCCCTTATTAGGGGAATTTTCTAGACTATGATTATAAAATAAACATTTTAAACAGTATCTTACGAGGATGGATGGTCAACTTAGGCACAACAATACTCTGAGCATAATTACTTCTCATATGGTTAGCAATAAATTTTATTACTTAAAATTTTTGTTAAATTGCTAATTGTTTTAATTTCAATCATAAATAAAATGAATGTTTAAGTATGTATGTGTTCTCAACATTTTTATAATTGTACGTGTAGTCAGGATATACTCTACACCAGAACATTGTGATTATTAATGTTAATTTATTATGTGTCTATCAGAAAGTATAATTTATATATGCATGAATGTGTAATCAAGCCAAAACTAGATAATCAAACTTGTAATGTACTGTAAGTATACTCATCTCTTGTTTGATAGAAGACAGAACAAGTCTTATTGCATCAAGAATCGGGGACTGGTCAACTCGGTTTAGAACAGCCTTTTTTGAATGTCATATCTACAAGATAGGTTTCTCAATCTACTCATCATCATAGATCACATTCATCTGGGAAAGTTAAAGTGACATTTAGGTGTGGTATTTGCCAGAAGGAGTTCAACAACAAAAAGTCTATATCTAGTCATTACATTAAAACTCATGGACCACTTACTACACCAAATAGAACTGACGGTGACTCCCTGTTCTTTTCTATACCAATTTTGAAAACAATTCTAAACAAACTTAAGAAGTCTCAACCAACATATCAGAAATCAACATCCACCTGAAACTACTGAGAAAAGAGATCTAGAAGCATCATAATACCAATGTAGATACTGGTATGTCCAGGAACACTTTTTTTCTAGAGGCTCTTAGACAATATGGATCCTCCTCAAACATCAAATTTGCTGAAATGATTGGCACATAAAGTGACAAACAAGTATATATAGGAATACAAAAACACTTGTTCATAAGGGATAGCCCAAACTGGTTGACTGAAGCTATGACAAATACACACTACATTTCTAGAGTGCAAAGTGGAACCTGAGTCCTTAGCTCATGTATTGAAAGGATGCATAATGAAAGCTGGTTTGATGTAATATTGTGACAATACTATAGTTGAAAGATGTTCTAAGATAATAAAGATTGCTCTTAGATTGCCAAACACCGATCATACACTATTTAATACAATTTTAACATTGATCATACACTAATTTAGCACAATTCATATACAATTTTAATAGAATTTATCACTGTTCTACACTATTTTTAACACTAATAATACACTATTATAACACAATTTCATCACTGATTATACACTATTTTAACTCAATGTTAACACATATCACACACTATTTTAGCATTGATTGTATACACATCCTGATTATGGCTTCAATAATTGGTAAACCACAAAAATAGTACGTTTTGGCTTCTTTATGCATTGAGTTACACTAATTTTCTCTTTGTGATAACTCAGGACAGGGCTGGACATTGTATTGATGAAACTTTGGTAACTAAAAGCTTAGTTGACACAGTGCTTTTTAGTGATAGAATGTCCTACTATACTATGATTACTATAGTTTCATTAATATATAACAAAGAGTTAGAATAAATTGTATGTTCTTTATTATAAACAGTGAATGGAAAATATTTAATGTCATAATAAAAACTCAAGACCATTTCAAATAAGTGCAAACTATTATTGCAAATAATGAGGAAGATATTAAGTGTGCATCCATCTATTTATTCCTTGCCTTCTATTTATCCTCACATTTTTATCTGACCGTTTATTTAGTGATACCATCAATAAATTTATCCATCTTTTCATGTAGTTTGATATGAATAAAATATCTAGTAATGATCTTCTTGGAGACACTTGACTTTGTAATACTTGCAATTTCATTTATAGAATTTAGTAAAGCTGTCATTAATTATTCTCTTTATTATGCTCATTATCTTTGCAGTCTCAATTAATTGCCTCATATTAAATCATCAACGGATGTAAAAGAAAAGAAAACAACTAAAAAATCTTCCTAGGTAAAGTAAATATTTGACTACAATTAACTATACAATTATTAGCTGATGCAACCATTAGTATTTATTTTCTCTAAAATATAAAGAACAGCACTATTGCTCCCATCACTTAAGTCTCTTCCTGTTGTGTCTCATTGTGAATGATGTTCACATCTCCAGAATTACCTCTATATCAGTTCAGTTCCAAAGCAATCATATATAGATTAAACAATATATTATTATTTTATTTTTAAATAATAACATATATAGGTATGATAATAATGAACATTTTCATGTAAAAAAGATCATTACATGTAATAAAGTAACATCAGCTGATCTAACAAAAAATTCTACAAAATCATACACTACTGTTTTTGCAACCTCTTTACAATTTTGACTATTTTTCTTAAGTGACTTTTAATTTGAACATCATGTGCAACTAACTTTTTACGTGTCATATTAACAGTATCTGTCAATATTTTAACAATAGTTTTTTCTGATTCCTCTAAATAGTGTGATAATTCTTGTTTCTTTTCTTCCTGTGACTGTACATTTTTTTCAAATAATGTTTGCTGTGACTTTGCAATTTCTTTTAATAATGTTTGCTGTGACTTTTGAGTAGTAGGTACAGCACCCCCAAGAGTAATGGCTTTGTGATGTGGAAAAAATTTAATGGACTTTTTAGTCTTTTTGAACTAAAAAAGGTATATTCATATCAATTAGAGTTGATAGTAATCCCATAAGAGATAAATGTTCATACATATATAGTACTTACACATTCAAAGACATATTTTTCTATAGCATTGTGATCTTTTTGACTCATGTCATGCAAGTACATGATGTAGTATATATAGTTGTACATGTTGTGTTCATTTTTATAATGGTGATAGAATCCCTTTGAAAATATGACAATAAACATAACATTTAACATATTTTTACTTCTTCCTCAAAACTGTCACTGTCAATTCCACAAATAAAGCAATAATCTTTCTGGTCTTTGATTGCTTTCTCCTAATAATTTTTAAACATAAATAAAATATCAATATGCACATTTTAATACTTTTTCACTTCTAAGTTCAGAGAAACGGTCAACTAAAATAGCTACAATGACATTCATTCCAATAACAGTAATGATGACAAAGAATGACAGGTCGATGAAAGAGCGCCAGCTGTATATGTGAAATGAGGGAGAATTCTGTCCTGTATAGTCCACTGGAATAGACTAAAAATTGAAAATGATACCTCCATTAAATTTGAAAGCAATTAAGACAATGTTATATAATGTATCTGTATAAGTTGAAAGTAACCAATTAGATAAAGTATACTCACAGTTCTAAAGGTGCCCAAAAGTCCCTCTCTCATAACAGTGACATAGCATTCCCAGAGTGTATCACAATATAGATTATCATCAGGATTGAAGAAGTTATACATAAAAGCAAATGAAAGAACGGCATAAATGAGCACAATGCTTAGAATGAGCAATCCAACAAATATCAGCTCTTTACCTAAAAAGGTTTTGAACATATTGTCACTGTATAGTAGTGCACTTGTCATTTACCTTTTCCACCAACTGCTTTTATGACATGTTGAATTACATCGACATTAATAAATATATATGGCAAACAGAAGCAATAGAAGTAGCCAGATAATGTCAGGCCCAAAAGTGAACAGAAAGCAAACAACATCCTGTACATTGGATAAGTGCTAAAAAGATATATGTCAAAGCATTGGCTGTCTTGTGGCCTTTTAAACCAAGCACACAACTGCTCATAGCACCATTTTAATGAGTACAGAACTTTTAACTTAAATTTTTGGCCCTTTGTCTTTTTGTTTTGTTTCAATCTACATTGGTATATAGTTATATTTATAGTCATATTTGTAGGATTGAACTACTTACAGTTTCTCTTCAATTTTTTCAATCTGATTAACACACCAATGAAGTGCTCTATAATAATAAGACAAATATTAAAGTTTTATAATCAATATATTCAAGAATGCAATAATTCTACTCTTGTTTGTTAGCACAAAGCACAAAACATTTGATTAATAAAACATTAATGGAAATAAAAGTGCTGACATAAGCATTACTTGATAAATTTTTGTAGGAATTCTAGTTCTTTAATGAATCTTAAGTTGTAGCTAAAAAAATAATTAGAAAATTAAAAACATGAGAAAAACTGACTGATTTGAACAGTATGATATTCTCACAGCTTTTTTTGAATCCAAGAATTTTTAAATTTAAAGTTAGGCAACTCCTTAACAAAGTATTCACACATCATCCAAACAGTGAAGAACAAATGAAGACCTCCTAATATATAATGGAGTTTATTATACCATTGAGCCACTTCAGGATGTAGTATAAATGTGATACCATCAGTCATGTTGCCTTGAGTTATGACATTACTATAAAATAAAGGATACGGTATTCAATATAATTTTTTATTTTCTTTCCTTGTGTATTTAGATATTATTGATTCATATTTTCACTTATTAAATTAGTTATCCTGTATTATTTAAATTTTGAATGTAGGCAAGACGTTAACAGACTCTTTGTATCAGAAGTGACAATTTAATCAGTTATCAATTCAGTTACCTTTGTCTCGGATAGAAATTGTTGGTCACAAAATGAGGGAAAAAAACAAGAAACCAGGATTCTTGAGATCTGTAGTAGGATACACAAATAAATATTTTAAACTATGTTTGAATATAGATAAAGAAACTGTTACGAGTAAGACAAGAATATCAAAAATGCTTACAATGTAATTATCATTTTAAATAAATTTTAGGATAGACTTTTTAGAATTTTATATGTGAGTTAACTTACACAGATGGAACTTTAAGTACAGCAAGAAGGAATATATTTATTAATATTGTCAGGAATAACAAAATCCAGCAACGAAGGGTTCTGTGTAATTATGTTATAGAATCAATGTAAACATATAGACATTATTGTAGTGTTCCTTATACTTACGGAGCAAAAAGCAGTACTTTACCAATGACATTTTTCTTAAGTTTCACCTGTGTACGTGAGATTGAGAACATAACCTATGCTACTATAAATGTTCGTCATTTAAATTTCTTACTATGTGATCATATTTTTTAAATTTAGAACTAGACCACTCTAGGAGGTCTTTCAACTTGCTTTCTGGAGAGTCACGTTTAATTTCATTTTGAATCTTTTCTTTCTCATCTTCAGTAAATTCATACTACAAATGCAAAAAAGTGAGTTACTATTGTTTCCTGCTTTAATGTAAGTTATAGTATTTTAAAACTAACAGTCTCTTCAAAGGGAAAATAGACACGAGAAAGAACTTGGTTCTCACGATTCACTTCATAATTTACTTCAATGCTCCGTGTTTTTGAAGAAACATAACTCCACACTTCATCCTCATCTTTATCAACTTTTAGTAAAAGAAAAAAATTAAAACAAATTTAGAATTCATCATACCATGATCACCAAGTCTTTTCAGTACATGATAAGCTCTAAACAGTGCTCGATGAACATATTTATCTTTAAAACGCTTATACTATAGAAAAGATCTTGTAATATAATAAGTATTGGTCTTGTAATTTTATGCATTACTTGTACAATAATATCAGTTATAGGTTCTTACATTTATATATAGAATATGCATGGTATAAGGAAATGCAATAAATATATAAAACTTAATGTATGGGAGGTTTGAAAAGATAATTTATAAAAATCTACCATTATTTATCTTACTTAATAGAAGTTATCCCACTATAATAAATTTACTTGCTCATATAGCTCCTTTTTTGTAATTTCCTTTAGTTTTCGCTTGTGAAGGTCCCTTGCAATAATACCATGGATTTGTTTGTGTTCTTTATCTGTTTCTAACAACAACACTTCTAACAATTCAATAGCTTTACATTTCATTGTCAGTATTTCAATTTTATTATTCTACAAAAAATTTGAAAATTGATAAATTACGAAAAATTTTGAAATCAAATATTTCTAGATTAAATAAACATTACATGCAGACTTTTTACTACATACATAGGAAATAGTATAACATTTCCTTAAGGGCAGCAATGTTGGAAGATAAAGGGAGGCAAGTGCTATAGAGACTTTGCCATATTAAAGAATAATTAAAATGTGTAAGTTATTAGTACAAAAGCAGTTAGCAACATGATCAAGCATAACCTTTTTACAAACAATATACATCAAATTATTTTTCACAGTAAGTTTAGTATTCATAGTACAATGGTTGTCAATATAGTTGTAGAGTCACAAAGGTGGTCAATGGAAATGCATACTAGTAAAACATGCCCATCTAAGGGCTTTATTCAGTGTTAGGGAAGTCGTGATGCAAAATTTTGCTCTATATAGTTTTTGGGTGGGCTAATTTTATGAATATGAATGCGTCAAAACTCTTCTTCAAACTAAAGACAAATTTTAAATACATAAAGTGATAAATAGCCATACCAACAGTAAAATAACTTTAATGAATGTAATAAAACCTGTGTATCTGTTTATTCCTAGTATAGTATTATTAAGTCAGATGTAGCTGAGTGACATTTGGATTTTTAATGTAACTATATTCCTTGACATTATAGTCATCATTATTGGATATATCATCATACCTCACTTTTGTCTATATCAAAATTAGTGGAATATTCAAGAACATTGTTAATAAAATCCAGAACCTGATTATTAATGACTTTGATCTGGTTTTTATGATTACCCGAACAGATCTCAATAAGAGCCTATATAAAAAAAATTATAACTATATTGTTCAGTATAGCTATCATCATATTCAACTATAAAAGTACCTGGATTCCATCCTTTGTAAGTAAGATGGTTTCTGAGCTAAGAGTTGAAGTTTGGAATAGGACTGTAATTGCTTCAATAATATTGATTTGCTAACGTCATATAACATAATAAAAATACATTTTATAAATGCAAAAAATATCTAAAGATTGTCTTGTTACATTGTAAAAGCAATATTTAGAAGAGCTTGATAGATCACTCTTATTCAAATAAGCACATTTAAAAAGTAAAATGACCAGTAATTGTTATGTTGCAGTGCTCATTTGTAATGATGAAACTTTATAAACTGTAAGTAGTTTTTTATTTGGACTTGTGGCACAATTGCCACATGTATGCATTAATGACTTCATTGATAAAGTTGTATACAATAAATATAGGTGAGTGAACTTAAACAAATGCATTTTACATAATTTTAATAAAAGCTTGTTTGTAGCACAACAACATAGAATGTAAACATAAGTTACTTGATTTTTAAAATTTGTTTATGGCAAAATATACAAACATGTGTAATTAGTTATGACTAGCTTACTTCAGTTGTAGAGTGCTCTTGACATCTCAAGAGATTTTGCAAGTGTCCATTTTGTCCATCACATAATTTAGCTACTAGTTTCAAAACAACCCTGACTTGTTCTGTAGCATTAGTTCGGCAAGATTTCTATATAAGATTAATTCCCA
Organism: Xestospongia muta; assembly: GCA_963693285.1. NCBI lineage: Eukaryota > Metazoa > Porifera > Demospongiae > Haplosclerida > Petrosiidae > Xestospongia > Xestospongia muta. The sequence goes on from OY848917.1 coordinate 5,393,321, forward strand.
TGCACAGTCTTTAAAAAAAGCAATATATTACCAACTGATTAGGTGATAATGGGTAAGTGGAATATGGTTCTTCATTAATATCCTCCTGGTTATTTGAGCTATTCTTCTCACCTCTTTGAGATGATGCCTCACTTGAAGTTGACAATGTCTTAACTTTATGCACATCAATTTCTATTTCTTCACATTCTTTTGAGCTTTTGACTAATCTGATGGAGCGTTTGCATTATCCAATCAAATATTACTCACTAGTTTTACCTTATGTCATATGTGGGAGATGGTGTAGCTAATTTAATTAACTTGACCATTCTGTACAATAATGTTGTGAGTTCCTCTGGCAATTTTAGAATGCTCTTTTGAGTATTAAATTTGTCATTAGTAAGAAGAACACATAGATATGCCATGATTTGAACTGCATGATAATCATTAGAGTTCTGAAGAAGCAAAAGAGCCTACAAAAATAAAAGGAAACAAAGGTACAGAGATAATATTTTAAACAAAATAGAAAATTCAACTAGCCAGTTCACAATTGAATATAATTTACCTTAGAAAGACATTGTTCATGACACTGTGAATCATCACTAAGATAAACATCCAAGCATGTAACAAAAACGTATATGAATACCTTAAACTTGCATAATGAAACAAAATTTGCAGTATTGTTAATGAGTGTGTGAACTGTCGTTGACCGCTTAACTGAACCCAACATTTTTTGTTCAAAGCACTTATAATACAAAGTATAACATACTTATACAAGTGTATTTATAGTTACTTGAATATTTGAATAAAAACATCCCATTGCGCATTCACAACGTTTATTTCACCAGTATCTCTAATAACAGAGAAGACAAATAGTTTTTAACATAAATGTACAGTTCTTACAATTTTTTTGGAAATTCCTTGAAGAACGTTGTCGCTAAATTTTGATGAAACTCTGTTTTCAGTTCTAAGGCAGTTAGATCATCTAAATCTAATGAAGATGACATTTGTAACTACAATTATTTTTTTCTCATTAACATGCTTTGAATAGTGAAACTTTTAAAATGGACTATGGTAATTGTGTGTAGACCTTTTTCAATATCATTTCTTCGTGGAGTCCATAAATAGACCATCTTATAGTTTCTTACAAACAATTGAAGCATTTCATTGATCTGTATTTCATCAGCAGCTTCACTACTAGTCATTCGTCTAGATCTCTATATACAACATTACATTAAAGTATATTTATTACTAGTGATTACTTGTAATGTGGAAACAGTGGTATGCGGGTCGACAAGGTGAGGCATTGAACTATAATCATGACCTATATTTACAAGTAAATTTCTGACAGACTGAGCACAGACTAAAGCCTAAAAAGTTTTATTTTGAAAATACAAATTTATATTAGCAGCAATTTGTCTTACCTTATCAAAATTTGGAATACATTCACGAGAGATTTCCAACTGACTTTTGCAAAATACTTGCAATTGACTATCAACAGAAGTTATTAGTGGTCCTAAGCCATATGCCATATACACAAACTCAGGCCCAAAAGTGGTCTCTTTATCTTCAAATAAGAGATCAGACCTGATCTACAATTTTAAACATTTTTAAATATAATACAAAACATTTCTAAGTAACTTGCTAATTAAATATAAAAAGACCCTTAAATGAAAATGCAATGATTTCAAGCTCTAATATGAATGGTTTGGAATTCAGAATTTATGCATATAGATGTTTAAATACAGTTAGCCCTTGTTTCATCTTCATAGAGCAAACACTTAACAATGCATACACATAATATATACAACCTTCGTTACATATTTGCAAAAAATAACAATTTTATCAAGGACCCATTCACATTGGATTGTTAACCTCCATACTTTTTCAATAATTGTTTAGATATAATATTAAAATACAATTCATCCATTTAATCATGATATACTATGTTAAATTCACACAGCATTGTATTTCATATATTAAATATACTGATACATGCAAACCACACCTTTATATCATAGGTATACTTACATGGCATTTCTTAAAATATGGTTGAAATTGTAATATTAAGTTTTCGACAATATTTTTTTCAAATGAAGTCACACACTCATTAATATGATCCCAAAGACATCTGATTGTTCATAAATGCAAAAAATAAATTTAATTGAAAATTCCTATATAACTTTATTATAACTTACATGTTCACTTCAGACATAATTTGAGAGATAACTTGATGAGAAGGCCTTTCTGTTGTAACATAGACTTCAGTAAGTAAGCGGGCAAATGGAGTTTTATGCTCTAATAGGATGTCTTTGGCACAGATGATCCTAAAATATTGCAAAAAATTTAATTATTGAGTGATAAGGTTGATTATTAAATTAATTTATAGAGAAACTGTTGAAGTTTGGTTTTAAATGACAATTGCTCATATATTATTATAATTTTATTCTTTATGCCCACAACAATTTCTTTAATAATTATATATACCATGATGGACAAAGCCATGCTAACGATCATCTTCATTGCATATCTTTTAGCTTGGAAGATTTAATAAACAGCACACAATTAGACTTCATTATAATCTATCCTACTAACCTGACAAGGTTGTCAAGTTTAAAAATATCCTGACATATATCTTCTGCAAGCCTGCATTTTTCCTCACAAGCAGTTGCTAGCATGTTACAAATACAAAGGAATCTTAAAACTTCAATGTTCTCTCCAGGGTTCTTTTTATACTAGTATTTTGAAACATTAAAAATTGTGCACTGTAATGGTTACTTACTTCTTCTAACATTTTAATCTTCTTTTTTATTTCATCTTTGTTCATTAACTTGTGGACTCTCCTATTCTTATAAAATAGAATTGCTACCATGTTTTGATTATCCTTTATAACACTCATTTTGCAAGGCTATAGCATAAACGTCAATTACAAATGTAAACATATGACCTTGTATACCTTCATAATGATTTCCAGTGTAGAATAGAATCTTAAGTACTCTCTAGACAGTTCCAAATTATTTGCAAGTGAATAAATTTGCTGAATATCATGTTCACTTAAACAACGACACAACCGAGAATTATCAACAAAGATCTTTTAACACAATATATATATTATATATACGTATATAGTTATCTTTGTAGTGTATGCTGCACCTTAGTTAGTAGATTTGCTACAGAGGAAACACCTTTTGTGGCTTTCAACAGGTCTTTAATGTGAGTGAAAATTTTTTCCTTAATCTACAGTCGTGAGCAATTTTGAATGAAAATTGTTGGATCATGTACAAATATTCATATAGCAAATATTAATCAATACTGCTTTATAACAATCAAAATAAACTACAATTCAATAGATATAGTGCATACATGATAACTTCATGTTACCATGTTATTTTCACAACACATCATTTCCAGAATTTTACAAGCATTGGTCAGATGGGTCTCAATAACTGGACTCACATCTTTATTGCAATTATTCAACACAAACCTGATTAAAATTGTGAATATACCTGAAAAGAAAGTATTTTTTACTGATATGGCAATGAATTTAAAATGTTCATTGGGTAAATATACTGCTATTATTTGCAGTAACATTATACATAAACTCACCACTAAAATAGGCAACATTTTGTGCAGCAGTATTTACTTGGATGCTAGACTCAATAGTGAAGAAGTTTTGCAGTTTCTTGAATATATCTTAATTAAAATAATAGAATATAATAAAATTGTGTTAATTTAAATAATTGCCATTTTTGTAAAGCTTATAAACTATAGCCTAAACATTATGTGTAACTTGATGCATAAACAAAATTAAAAACTATATAACATTAAATTACAACTGGTAACATTTATTATTGCAATTATACCAATGTTTACACTTAAAATTGTTACCACATTTGAATTTAACTTATTAATATATTACCATCTTCAACTAGAGTGCCTTCTGATAATTTCTTCAAATTAGAGCTCTCATTAGAAGAACCTTCTTCAATCATCATATTATACATGTCTTTGGAAGAAGAATTGTGAAGGTAACAATTTGTCTGAACTTGATCGAATAATATGTACTCTTTCTGGATATATGTGTCAACATTGAAATCATTAGCTAGTTATAATATAGACATCATTACCTGATGAAAGTCAAAAAGGAGCATGGTACTGGACAGCTTTAATTCTTCATCATCATAGTACATTAATTCTATTAATATTTTAGTTAGCATTTTTGCACCACTATTAAAGCAGGAATAATGGCAGAATTCAAAACATTTCTGGAGAGAATTTGTTTTGGCTCTTCTGTTCATGTGGATATAATAAAATAGTAGTGTTTACATTTAAGTCATTTGCCTACTTATTTTTCAACATGTCATTAATATCAACATCACGATTTAGAAAAAGATCAGGTCCAGTCCCAATTTGGTCATTAGAGTCTTTGAACTGGCATAAAAAATTCTTCAAAATGATGACAAGGTTGTTAAGTTATAAGATTGTTGACTTACTATCAATGCCAAAAATGTAAGCTTTTTGAAGTACATATGTAAAAGCTTGATTAATCTAGAAACATAAAATTATACAGATTATGTTGTTGGTCATTAGCACATTTGTAGAGAAATTGAAAGATTATGTTTTTTACATACATTAAAATGCTGTACAACTGAATTTTGTTATTAAAAATTTAACTACTGTCAAATGCTATAAAAGTTTAAAAATACTCAATAAAATGCTTTTTGTTTGAAGGGTTTATATATAACAGCCATTTTTTGAACAACACCTATTATTTCAATATTAAAGGTATTTACTTCTTGAGTGTATTGTGCATAGGTAAGCACAAGATGTGTCTGGTTTTATAAGACTAAAGTAAATGTTTTGTATTAGATACTTAATAAAGTTACTCAAATGTGCTACCATTGTTTAGGTAGTTATAGTTATATGTTTATATAGTATATTTGTTCAAAACACTAAATATCATATTCTGTGACAGTTACATGCAAAAATTACAAAAGATATTTTTACCTTATTTTTACTTGAAAAAATGTTTTGTTAAATTTTGTGTTAAATCTGTTGACTCCTATTACTAATGTCAATAATACATATAATATTTTTTTGATTTACCCTCTGGATACTTATCAGTAGCTCCATTTAGCATATTGACGAGAATACGAAGGTCAAGATCAGTGTTTTGACCAATATTCCAAAAATATCCATTTGCCACTATTGCTTCTATTACTGCTAACATTTGACATAACAATTCATTTTTGCAAACCTCCTCAGTATCTAACTCCTATTTCAATGACTTTTAAAAATAATACACAATTAAAAACGATTTACTATATTCTCTTCAAGCATCTCTTTAATTTTGTTTAAAAGGGAATTAACATCAGTGTCATCTGCCTCATCAATAGTAAAATCGTTTTTTAAATTGACACTGTCAGCAGCAATGTAGTCTTTTAGCGAGTCAAGATTTTCCCACAACTGTCATAAGATAAATGTAATTGCAATAACTTAAAAATTACTTCACTTACAAAGCAGTAACACATGTTTTGAAGACCTTTGTCAATATACACAGCTGTCACCACCTCCAAATAGGCTGCTTGGACTAACTGACAAATTTTATCATCTTTTAATACAATAACAGCTTGTTTGAAAGAAACATGACGTTTGATAATGCCAATACAATTCTTATTATTGACTCCCTAATAAAATAAATCCATAACCTTAAATGATTTTTTAATATTTTCGTAAAACTACCTTGCATAACTGACTGAAAAGTTTAAGTTGAGCAATTAAAAAAGAACATTCCTTTTCAAATTCACTCTAAACATGTTATGATATAGAAATTAGAACATGATATTTTCAAGCTAACAGTACCTACATCATTAGAACAATAATGATTTATTGGTCCTTTCATTACATCTGGCTTTACAAATAGGATATGCCCACTTCCATTTTGCATGACAAAAGTTTCAAGTTGATACAACATTTGCTGCAATGAATGATTAAATAATTATAATTAACTGCTTATGTAATAACACAAGTATCATGATTGATCATAACTAAGTAGACTACTACTTAATTTTACCTTTTCAATAATGTCTTGACAAATAACATCTAGTGATTGTAAAAATTAATGCACCAGAGTAAGACAATTATATAGTTTTATTTTACTTGCTATTTAACTAAGTGATAAATGCCAGTGTATTATACAAACCTCTGACTTCTTTCCCTCCAGATTGACAGAGTGCAGTAAGCAATTCAACAAAAAGGATATCCTAAGTATAAAACCAAAAAAAATACTTCTAAAAAGGCTGTTAATGTGTTGTTAGTATTTTAGCAAAAAAAGGTGATGTTATCTCATACCATACTAGCTTTTATATGTATATATAAATACTCTCATTTTCTCTTAGTTTATAAATTCATTCATTGATATGGTATATAGAAACCATGCATAGTTAAACTTTACTTACTTAAATGCATACTTAAACTTTATCATGTTCATATCACAAATTACATAATACAGAGTATATGTATATTTTTGGCAAACACAAAGAATACAATACAAATATTCGATAGCAGACTTCAATCAAATACCATAAACTATATTCCTTGTCTTCTTTAAAGTTCAAGAGATGGCTCTTATACTATCATAAAAATATTTATAACTTAAACATGACTGTAATATTTTTTCTAGTATTTAGCTGCTGTAAGTCTTGTTTATATGTTGTGTGTGACAAATAAAATAAACAACTATGTAGTTGAAATTTAATATATAGCAGATTACAGATTACAGATTATTTACATTCAATGCTAATGTATTAAAAGAAATACATTTTATCACAGAGTCCCTCTTTAGAGCAGTCTCTGACTTCATTTTTTCAAACATCAACTGCCCAATGGAACTAAATGAATGTGAGTAAATTAGTTCTTGATAGGCATTGACATTGAGTTTATTAAATAATGGTATTAGTTTTGTACATGATTATTGTTATTACATATATATATATTTCATAAACAAACCTTTCATTTCTAATCAATTCAATGAGCACTTTCTCAACTCCTTTTTCAAAATAAAACTACAAATGTGAGGAATTATATATAAAGATACATGAATAGAATAAACTGCACCTGCTCATAATAAATATTCAAAAATTTTTGACCTAAATATTTCCGAATATTAGGATTTGGTGACTGCACAATAGACAGCAACACTTCAGAGATCTCATTACACAAATGAATACTTTATTAATATATACAACTATAATTCTACATTAAACTCACTCTATTGACTTGTTAAGTAACTCGATCATCAAATCCAGTACCTACATGAGGTAATAATAAATTATATATTGGTAATAAACTAACCATGCAAGATTTTAGTGTCTTCACTAAATAGCTTGAATCTGCTTTTTTAGTCAACTGACTCAATTCTGTAAGAATGCTACTGATTTTTTTTTTGTCAAATAACTTTTTATTACATGACTACAAAATACAAAATAAATATTATTAATGCAAAAAAGTAGTCAAACCCTAATAAATACCAAATAACTAGCTATTTCCTCTTGTAAAAATGATTTAATGCCTAACACTATGTACACAGCATGTATGTTTTCTAGTTTTACCTATAGATAGATACATAATTATATATATGTAAATCATATATACTCAAAATAGCTCTTTTAAACTCACTTTATCAATTTTAAAACAACAATACTGAGTATAGTTATCTTCATTAACCAAACATAACTGTGATTAGAATAAATAAAATTTATTAATTTAGGATTTCATATATTTTTGTAAAAAAATAATTACAAATATAAATCCTAATACATTACTAGTTTAACTTTTAAATTGTTATACTTTGTCAATGTTATTATCAATAATGTTATACTCACATGATGCCATGTGCAACTATTACTGCTCTTTTGGCTATTGGGCTGAGCTGAAAATTAATTTAAATTAAAATTTTAATGTAAAATATGACTAAAATACCATAACACATTTATTGTGAAAGCAACTAACGTATTATTGAAAGAAATATCTTGCCTTTTCCTTCGTTATTATAAGATATGTCAATCTTGCTTCCTGCCACAAAGGGCTTAAAAAGTGACTACACAATTTAAAATCAGCTTATGTATGCACATGTCATACAAATTGATGTTAAGATGTATAGAGTGCCAGTAATAGAATCCAATACTTTATTGTCAATTTAATACTATACCCTAGACACTAAACCATAAACCTAAATGTATTAATTTCACATTTAAGTATGTTGTTCCATCTAGACATTTTCTATATATACTTCTACTAATTCTAACACTTTGCACAATAAATACTATCCATAGCCTCTAGTTTGTACAAACATCCTTTTCAGCAAACTTATACTTTAATATATCTAACGATATTTATTAACAATCATGCATTTCAGCCCGTTATATTAAATAATGCATATCCATCTATGATGTACAACTGGACAGTAGATTTCACTACTACCTGTGACATTTAGCTATTGCTTATTCAAAATATGTAGTGGCTGGGCCCCCAAAACACAAAAATTGTACTTCCATGAAAACTTAATGTATTTAGTTCCCAAGTTCAGAGTTTGAAATGTACAGTTTAATGTCAATCTCTTGTTTAAATAATGGAGCTCTGTTATGAATCTATAGATGCTGTGTTGCGAACATGATATGCATTATAAAAACTTAATGCTTTTATTTCAAATAAATAGACTATGAATTTCATAATAATATACCTAATAATAGCTAATATGTGCATACATATTATAACACATGGAAATTTAGCTACATGATACATTAACATTACATATAACAATGAAGCCATTCATAACGTAAATGTAAACAAAATTTACCTCATCTTTAACTTGATCATAATAGTCAATGGAAAAATGATACTCTTTTTCCTTTGATTCATCAAAGGGTAGTAACTAAAAAAAAGTATAACACTACAATATATAGTAATGATGGTACATACCTCTACAGTAGTGGCTTCCTTATTTACTTTCAAATATTTTTCAGAAACAATATGTTTGATATACACCTTTACTCTTTCTGGTAAAATTTGTCTATCTATAGGGCAAAAAAAATGCTATCACAAAGTGAATCCAATATATGTCTTTTTACAATATTCTATATAAATGATAATCTAAAATCAAAGCAAACCTAAAAAATAACTGAATACATGTTTTTTACTATATTGTGATACATTAAAATTATGCATGATATTACTATACCAGATGGATGTCCATCTGCCTGTATTTGCCACCAACAGTTATGAGATACAGGTTCTTTGCATTCCAATTCCATTCCTCTTTGCTTTTGTTTAAGTCCAACTGTAACAAAATTATTCAATATAACAGACATTGAAATTTGCTTGTGTATTGTCAGTTTCAACATCACATTATTGTTTTATAATTAACCTTCACTAGACTGTGATAAAACTTCATCTGATCCTACAACTAGCCCATTTATCTTTACATTCTGTATCCAGACTATATTTCCATCCTGTTTAAGTAGAATTCATTCAGTTCAGTTAGTGTTAGAATTAATGCTGACCATGATGTCTGATGTAGTCAATATACTATCATCAGATACCATTTCTAACTCATATTCAGAACTTATAGTTGCCATTTCTAACTGAAATCTATAAACAAAAAATAAGTGTAATTATGAAAAACTTAGAAACAAAGTACATGTAGTATATCTAAATTTTATCAATGTTAGAGTTACACTCTTAATAATTACTATACACACAGAAATACCTGTTAACTGATTTATCAAAAAAACACAAAACATAGAAGCCCTCTTTAATGACAGATTCCAGCTTAACATTATCATTACTACAAACCTATATTAAAAGAGAAAATGCAATTACCAATAAACTCCATTAATCAGCCTACACTCTCTCCATGCTTTCTCATTTGAGAACCAATCTTAAATAAAGTAGAACAGTCTTTACCTGACTTCTGTCAGAATAATATGATTATTATATTCAAATTATAATAATATACATTATGTTTTGATCAACTATACCGTTAATTCCAAGGTATTTTCACTCCCAGCTGACAAGTATAATTTTGATGCAACATGACGAAGCTATAAAAAGTATCATCTACATACTGTTTGTAAAAATTGTATCATACTTTAATCTTTTGCCCATATATTATCTCATATCGATCACTCTAAATATGATAATTATAACAACAAACGTAATTTTTTGATATATTTTTGAGTAGCAAGCTATATATATTCAAATGTTACTATTAAACAAGTGTTACAATTAATAGCACTATAATTACATTGGTAATTAAATTGTGCAATTCTAAAAATAGAGCAATTAAATATAGTTTTTACTTCTTACCTCCAATTTAGTCAAAGGAGAAATGACACTGTAAAAGAACAAAAGTAACAATTATATTTGTGATTGAAAACAAATCAAAATTGATAATTATGTATTTCAAACATACAATAATCTAAAATTGGATGGTCTGACATGCCAGTTCCACATGCCAGGTTGAAAAACAAAATATTAGTAGTATTTATGGTCTTGTGTAGCCCAGTCATTTCTATTTCTTTAAGAAGGGCTGATTATACAATGTATGCATTCTTTATAGGTCTGCTTTAATGATAATGCAACCTTTAATACTATTTATAAAAACATATTATAACCTTTTAAAAGTAATTTTTCCTAGAAAACTAACAAACAACATTTCAATTTTTCAGCATGTAAAATTGAATTGTGCTTTATATTGCTTAACAAACTCTTTAAAAAGTTTATATATTAATACTTTGTCAATAGTCATTACAATTTTACACATATGTGGATAAAAATTGTCCAAAATTTAACTTTTGATGAACAAACATTGATATTTTAGCATGAAAAAGCTAAGCAGTAATTAAATTATATTAATTAATGCACTTATATTAGTTAATGAACTTACTCAAAATTTGAAGAATTTTCAGGTAAAAATTGAAATAAAGAAACTAGATTAAGAAAAATTTATTCTGGTTATATATTTTAACTCTTGGATCAGTTCATGGACAATGGTTATAGTACTTGCTTTGGTTCAACACCTAGTCACCTAAGCATTATTTACATGTATGATTTATTAAGTCACTCACAATGGTCATATCTATTACAGCTTAAGTTGTTTGAAGGTATGGTGACTTGCCACTTTGAAAAACTATAAAAATATAAAAGTATTGTGATAAGTAATAATTATCTTGTCATTTACCATGGTCCAGGTCAAAAACTTTGCATGCATGGCTTTATAACTGTTCACCAATTATATATTTATCTTTTAAATGATTACACTGCATTTTGTTTTAATTGTATATTAAGAAATTGTAAAAGAGCTATTACTATTAAAACAAATGTAAGTCATCAATATATTTCGTTAATCTTTTTATCTTTTTATAAGCATTTAACATGTAAGCTGAGGCAAACAGTATATTTCAAACATAAATAGTCTTAAAAATTGTATTCTACTGAATAGTATATTTGCAATTTTTCCAGGCACACAAATATTGCTACAGCCCTACATTGTTATAACCTTGTTGAAATGTGTGGATTACAACAAGTGTCTATTTCTGGGTTTTGCAAATACGCGAGATTAGACCATCTTTAGATTTCAAAGTCAGACAGACTTAGACATTATTATTATGTTCAAAAATATTTTATAACCTTTTTCTGAATTATGGTCGTGTTTGTTTAGTAAGAAAAATTTGAATTTTAAAAAATGATCCTAACATCATTAAAAATACACTGCTGTTTCTGTAAGGGACTGTTTTGTTCAAATTTGAAGACTAGTGAATTGGGAAACTATAGTGCGGCTCAAAGACACTATTTTAGAATCTTCCAGTCACGCTCAATTCGAAGTACTTGCGGAAGCAGAAATTAATTTATTGGTTTGCAACGTTCGTCATTATCAAGTCTTAATTTTCATCAAAAAGGCGCATACAACAATACCGTGCGTCGTTAGTAGTTAGCCTACAGTGTTAAGGTTATTACTATTTCCTAACTCTACCCTAAACCTTCCTATAACCTAAATTGCAATAAACTCCAAGGCTAATACATTTGCACAGGTTTACGTAAGAAAGGCATACACATGTTACTAATGACACACAATACAACAATGTAATAACCCAGATATAAAACGTTTTTTGAAGTTATCTTGATTCTCAAGGACACTAATAATTGAGAGGATTCAAAAATTAAGAAAAAACTGAATAACGTATATCTTAAAGATAATATAGTTGGATTAGTAAGGAGACAAAATTAAAGAGCTCAGATCACTTTTTATTGGCTAGCCACATGTACAAATAATAATAATTATATAAACCAATAGGATACCAAATTCTGGTATGGACAAAAATGGCCTCACAGTATTAATATTCATACATACATAAATGTTTACTCGACATTATTCTGCAAAAAGTGACCACATACATAGATACTTATTAAATATATATGTATGTGTGTATGCATATGGAGCATATCACTTTGAACATAAATAGAAAAATACGTGTGAATGTGTAACTAACCTGGTTGGGTACATACGTATGCAACCACCCAAATCAGAGTTGATTAAACGAACAGCATCGCCTTCATATATTGTCGCCATGATAAACTTTATACAACGACAGAATTTTGATCGTTAATTATATGCTTTTTATACTATATAGTAACGCAAATTTTTCCGAAGCTCCGCCCTTGTCAACATTATTCATAGTATTGTTAACTTATTTATTGACTCTAAAAAGGTAATAATAGTCTACATATATCCCATTGTATTCTACTCTATTTATTATCTCCCATGATGTATAAAGGGTAGCTATATAGAAGTTGGAGCCATTTTGTATAATATGTATTCGTTTACGCTACAATTCTAATTGCAAGCCTCTGTGTCCCATTCAGATATCACTGAATAAAGCTCATACATACAAGTTTTTGGTATTCAGATCACACCATTCTTTGGCACACAAATGACTTGTATTTATTCACATTGGTACAAATAAACAACAGAAACAAGCTTTAAAAACAACAGACAATGCTGTTGCTGAATATACCATCAATTGTTACCACAAGATAAAACAAACTGTACCAATGGTGCTTGACACTTACACACAATCTCACATGCAGTTACTTCATATAGATAAGAGTCCTATCTTAAGTTAAAACACTTTCATTCATCTTTCTAAATCACTTGCACAATTAACTATGAACAGTCAATTTACAATAATAATCAGACAAGACAACAGACAACAACAATGTAAGAACGTTAAGTTTTTTAAGTTCATGCTAGACTATAACTTCAGCTATGTATACATATCTGTAATACATGAAATGAAATAAGTTGTTGTTCAAAGGATTATCATGATTCCAGTTTGCTTAAATATATATCACTACAACAACACAAAGAACCTCAATTAGGCTAACTAGGCTGAGTCTGCACAAAATTATCATATATCAAACAATGATACAATGCACATTTATTTTAATAAAAGTAAAATGATCTAAATCTTTTACAGTACCAGTATATCTGACTTCAATTTTACATTGTAGGCATGATTTATGACTTTTAATGAATAATACAAACATTGTGAATGACTGCATGGGATAGATTCAATTCACGTGAAAATTAATTTAGAACTCTATGAATCATATAACTCTATGAATTCTAAGTATTATATAACAAATCAACTTACAGATTTGATTAATACTTCTGTTATGGTTTTCTACACAAAAGCAGTTATATATATATATATATATATATATATATATATATATATATATATATATATATATATATATTTCTTTATTATAAAGTGTTTTTCATCTACCTAGTGATGACCTTTTTTGAAAGCCAGAAATTAATTTTAAATTTTAACAGTATTAAGAATTTAATTTCAAAACTAGTATAAGGTAACTGTTTAGGTTTAATAATTCAAAATAGTTATTAATTCTCATTCCATATAATAATTTTGAATATACTTCAATAAAATTTGAAAATTATTATTAAAAATAAATTTATGAACTGCTTTTGTTCATTTACATATTTATTTTATATTTATTTATTTTATTAAACCTCACGTGAAAACAATATATTTACCGCTTCGTGAATTTTGCTATACTAGTTGTTATTATATTTGCTAGATTGCTCTAGCCACCCAAATCACATGTCACATTAAAATAATTAGCCAGACCTTGAAGAATGGGAAACACAATGATACCATGCAGTCATACACACACGTATACATATTTACATTCACAGCTTGTTCTATCATTGAAGTTAAGACTTTAATGCACATTATAAAAGAGAGATAATTATTGAAATCAACAAAATTAGTACTATATACTAACTAAGAACATATAGAAACGTTTGATCATATACAAAAATTTAAATCCTCTTCAATTGCATAAACTTAAGACTAAGGTCCCAGTTATATTACTCCATGTTATAAATGTGTCAATACATAATTGGAAGTTCAAAGTACTTCAATACTTCATGAATATAATAATCTTTATTGTATTTGACAGTTTGATGTATATGTGTAGTGTGTACATTATTGAATGTACATATAATATACTTTATATTAACACCTTCTAATAATGTTATGTCTATGCACAGACAAAGTTACTAGCCTGCCTGATAAAAAAGTTAATAAATGATTATAAAAAATACATATCTCTTCACAGATTGTCAGGTGTATGTCTTAGTAGCTTTGCAAAACAAAATGCTTAACTTTGCATTGTTGATTTCACAATCAAGAATCGATTTCGATAACATCCAGATCTAGTTCATAATATACAGACACAAACAAACACAAGAGCATTTGAAATTATCAGGTTACAAAGTATAACAACAAAGACGTTGTAGCCAAACCTAGAGTGGTTATAATTTTTTGGGAGTTGAAGAAAATGATGAATTAACTTATTGTATATCCAGAGACATTTCTTGTGTTTATTGATATATGTCTTACCGTCAATATATATTTATATAAATAAAAGATCAGGAATTTAAAATTCCTTGTGCCTGCTGTCATTAAGGTATTTAACAGTAACTGGCAAGAAAAGGAAATATTCATTCAAATAATAAATAAAAAGTACGTTTTAAAGACAATAGCTGTAGCTGAACATGTCATCAATTGAGCATGTTGTCACTGGATCAAAAAGGTTGAAACAATGGTGATATAATATTACTTGTATCGGTATTATCTCACAGTTATCTAATATAGATAACAGTCCTATATTTTGTTACAACACTCTTATTGATCCTTCTTGTAAGTCACTTTAACTATTAGCAAAAAAAGATAAAAATAGTTGATATAAAAGATTTAATAATAATAGGAAAAGAGGTGTTGTTCAACTGAAGAAAACCAAAGTTTGTTTAATAAATTGACTATTAATTTTGACCTTAAATTTTGAGGTCATTTCAAAAATATTATTTCTATACATCAAAAAACTTAAAATAAGCTAGGCCGGGTCTGAACAATATCATTATTTATCAATAATACGATGCAAATATATATATATATATTTATTTGGCAAAAAGGTAAAGTCCAAATCTTTTACAGTACTTATGTTACCAGTCTGGCTGACTTCAATTAGCACATGATAGGCGTGACTCGTAATTTTAATGAATATTGTTGTGTGACTGTATGAGGTGCAGTTATATGTGATAATTAATATAACACTCTATGAATATTATTATTCTTAAAATCAACACAATTTAGAAATAACACCACATCTGTTGTGTTCTATGTAAATGTATTTATAGGACAGATTTATCTATATATATATATATAGCTTTGTGATAGTTTAACAGTGTTAGGATTAAAATTAAGAGTATTGCAAAACCACCCATATTGATAACATTATAACTGGTTACAATTTTAGTATATTCAGAGAATAAAAAGAACAACAATAGTGTTTCATGCAATGTATTAATTGTGAGTGTAAGTATGTCAGAGTTATACAAAGTGACAATCATTATAGTACATAACAAAGGACATAAGCAATACATTATAGAATGTGCTTCAATCAAATTCAATTGTAAGCAGAATACTGCAGATCTTGTAACTTTATTTTTACTGGGTCACTTATATATATATATATATATGGAGGGATTTAATATATATTTGTGGACACGGTATGATTTATGTCTACCTACATTTTGTGCTTGTCCTCCCTGTGCCTTTTAATTTTTAAATGTTTTTTTTTACTTGTATACATTCTCTGTTATTATAAACTATTGCTGAAGTCTTGTGGTAATAACATCATACTTCATGAATTTGCTAACATCATAGTTCTAGCCACCCAAAACCTTTATTGAAGTCATATCTAAGCATGTATATTAATACTTCATTAAGTTTATATTCATGATGTGCGAAGTATGTATCTAGATCCTCCTCTTTCATCCTTACTGTTATTGAAGTGTTGTGATCTGAGTATGAATCATATGAAATTGAAGAAGTAGAATTGCGTATTTATACTTTTAAATTAAATTTGTTTCAAAATATACACACTGATAGTAGATAGAAAGACGATCACTTCAAGTGCTATTAAAAACATTTTCTATATTTTCAAAAACACACAATGTTTCAACACTGATGGTTCTTCTTCACACACCTGAAAGAGTCCTATCAAGGTTGAAATGGTGCATTCTATTGAAAATATAGAAAAAAAAATTAATACCAACTGAAGTCATTGTATTTCTATCTATTATTATCTATCTGTCTCTGATTCACGAAATTATGGCAAAAAAGGATGCTCCTTGATTTGGGACTGATTTCTATTATATAATGTTTCAACAATGTCTATGTACACACAATCTACCAAATTGTGGTAAAGATTATCATAGATAATGTGCACAAGGGTATATAAAGTATTTCATAATTATTTATTTATTGTTGTCGATAAACAATTAGAGCAAAATATTAATTAATGACCTCATATATCTTTCACATTTACAAATAACTTGGGTCCTTGCTGATTGCATATTTTGTATGTGGAGGCCAGCATGGTTCCACTCAATCCTCAGACCATATCACAATTGGGGTCAGATGTAAACATGGCAAACCAACCAAAACTATTGTGGTGGGCAGGACTAAGTAGTACTATAAAATAAAACTTCCAAAATCAACATGTGCCATTGGTTATCTGTCCATTTACAGACATTACCTTAATTTAAACAATTAAATATAAAGGCTCAATTATATTACTATGAATACATAGACTCAATACTTATACCACCCTTTCTGATATAAGCATGGCAAAGGATGATCTGGACAGACACTGTACATGCACTAAGGGTAAAGAAAATAGTATCTCGTTATTGTTGTTGTTAACAAATTAGAGAAAAACATTATAACTAAATATACACTTTCATGTTTTCAAATAACTTGGGACCTTGATTGAAAATTCATACTCAATCAACCATAAGGTAGTTTACTCCAATTCTTACTATAAACTATGTGTTATTAACATTTTGTACAAAATAGCCGTCGATTCCTCATTGTATTGAAGGAGGTGGTGACATTTCTATAAGAAAAAAATTAAAGATATGATTTCAAGTACTTATTGTTGTATTCTCAGATATAAACATTATTTACCACTTGTATTTAAATAACAACATAAAATAAAGTACTCATACGTAAGTCAATATAAATGTCTTACCACACATCTGAAACATTGTGAATGCCATATCTTGTATCCTTGTCTTCTTGCTTCTTTTAGATCCTCAGCTTTAATAAATTTAAGACATTGGCTACAAGTTCCACATTTCTGACATATCAATTTCACATTTTCAAGACGTCAACATTTACTTTCTGATGATGAGGTTGACAACCTTTCTTTACAGAAGCTACAACGACAACATTTCATATGAAAAATATCACCAGTAACCAGTTTAACCTTAATGGTAAAAATTAAATGGATTAATACTTAAGAGTGGTAACATTACTATACTTATTATACCATATTAAATTGAAGTCTTACCATTTCTTGCTCACTAACAGTTTCTTCATATTTGATGCATATTTTACTAGTCATGTTATCAACTTTTTTGCCTGCCTTGAGTTGAAGGGCTAATTGATGAACTTCTCATCTTCTTTGTTTACGCATCATACACTTTTAACAGATTGGGGCACTTTCATCAAAAACAGTATAATTTTCATTGGTTAAGTGATCATAACACACCTAGAAGGAAAGATCATAAGATGTTTATACATTTGAGTGTGTGTGTATTAGTGTCTGAATTAAAGTTTTGTAAAATTGAACTTACTGTGCATTTGAAACAGTGTGAATGCCACACATTGTTGCCAATTTTCATCAACAATGCCAAATCATTGGCTTCTATAGATTTCAGACATTGGTTACATGTTCCACATTTCTGACATAACCACCGTCCATTTTGTAGTAGGGTACCTTTATACTTTCCAGGTAGAGTTGGGGATACACGTAAAGAACACAGACAACACATTCGACATTTGTCATGACAAAAGCCTCCAGATGAGAGCTGTATATGAATGTAATAGATACACTCAATGTATAGTATTAGGTATATGTAGTGTTACCTCTTCACTATGGATTACAGTTTGACAGGTTACACATATTTTGACATTGGAAGGTATCTTTACTTCAGTGGTAATGTTAGAAGATGGTTTGGTTATAGGTTTAGGCTTGATTACAGGTTTGGGTTTTGGTTTTGGATTAGTTGGCAGAGAAGTAGCTAACAAAAAATATCATTATTTTAAATTAAATTTAACTATTAGACCTTTACCCTGTGGAGACTTTTCTTTGTCTTTAGTTCTTGGTTTAGAAGGTAGAACATGCTTCTTTTCTATAATACACAATATCAAGCTTATCTACATACAGCAATCTTACTTTCTGATGTAACAGAACCTTTTGTATTAAGCTCAGGTACACAGCCACCACTATTAGAACTATTTTGTGATGATACATTGCCTACTCATCCTTTAACAGTGTATTCTATCATATCTCCAAAACAAAGAAATGGTCTATAATATATAAGAGGTCTTGTACTATATTGTTCATCATATGTCTGTCTGTTTGATTCATGCCACTCTTCATTGTAGATACTTGGAGTACTCATAACTCCCGGAGGAGTCATTGTTACCATTTTCCACGATAGCTGAAAAGTTGTATTTACTAATGGACTAACTACTGAACGGTAGAGATCAGGTGAAATACAAATAGGTAGTGTTTTAGGAAGACTCTATAAGTATAAAATATCACAATTAAAGAAATTTTTAAAAAATTGAAATTACTACTCTATTTAGTGACATATCCAATAGAATAACAAAAACATATAAAAATGTAATTTATTTATATGTTAATTGTCCTAACTTAGACACTCAATAGTAGAACAATTATAAAGATACAGCATAATTTCATTAACACTACAAAATTATACAGTACCTTTAAACAGTACTAACTTACAATGTCTTTAAATCTATCAGGCAAAGATGATCTGTTTAAGGTACAACATCTTAATAGGATACTAAATGCATAGATCCTCTCAATCATAAGACTAGACAATGAAGACTGCTCTCCCTTCACAAGATCTTCTGGAGGAAGTTGAAATATCTTCATTAATTCAAGCCGAATCCTTTCATGAGCTTTTCGTAAGCAAATTGAATATGCAATCTATAACTATAAAGAGTTCGTATAATAGGATAAACAGAAACACATCAATTCAATAATATTTTATTTACGAATAAGTTTTTGAGCTAACCTTTAATAACTGTAAGTGTTGTTGTTTTTTATCATTGTTACAATAGTGTACTAATTTATCTTTTGTGGTTGAAGTCAAGTCACCACCAAGTTTGTATGGCTTTCCAATTGTTATTGTACTGTGAACATAAAGATATGTACAGTGTTAATAACAAAAGTATAACATCTATCAAAAATAAGCTTGTTTTTACGTGTTTAATAGAGGTTGGATTAGTTGATGTATATATTTGATACCTTTTAAGTTCTTGCTTTGCACTCAAAAGTATAGATTGCTTCCTGGAATGGATAAATTTAAATTAAAAGAAAAAATTGCCTTACCACTGAAGCTGAAGATAGTCGTAATCATGTTGGCTTGTGTTTAAACTGTACAGTAATAAAAATTTATTGTGTTAATCAGTTACATATTTATAGACTTGAGTGTATGTCAAATATATTATCAATTTAAATTGAAAACTGACCTAGCAGCTGCTTTCTGAGGTTCATGCAGTTCAGCTTTAAGTTTCATAAGAAGTTCCCTTTTTGCGATAGAAGCTTTTTTCACTTTATCTAATAATATCATCAAACTGTTATCTTCACCAAGTTCATTATATTTTCTCGACATATCAATAGCATTCTCCGATATAGAAGAGGTCTTTTCAAAGTATTTGTATATAGTTGACATATGAGGACGAGCATGTGGGTCTTTTTGAAGACATTTACTTATGATATCTTTAGCAGGTACATCTACGATTTCTGTAACTTTACTCAGTAACTGTTGGTAATTAGAAATACTGAATTGATGGAGTTCAGTTTGGTGTGCATAAATTCGAAAAGCAACAATACCAAATGAGTATACATCCCATTTTGTTGATGTTTCACTATTACTAGCATTCCAAGCCTCTGGAGGAGTAAATGGAGACTGACCAATCATAACATTTTGAAATATATCTCCATTATATGATACTTTTGCTTTCAAACTTGATGTGAGTAGTATATTGCTAGCAGTGAGGTCACAATGAACAATAGGTGGAGTTTGTTTATGTAGATATAGTAAACCAAGAGATACATCCAGTAATATTGAGTTCTTGATATGA
This sequence comes from Xestospongia muta, assembly GCA_963693285.1. NCBI lineage: Eukaryota > Metazoa > Porifera > Demospongiae > Haplosclerida > Petrosiidae > Xestospongia > Xestospongia muta. Next base: position 5,414,131 of record OY848917.1, read on the forward strand.
TTAGGAATCACCTTGTACTGCTCCAGACACTGAGTTAGTGACATTGGTAGACACTCCATTACTAGAATAGGAACATCAGAACCTGACTTGTAATGGACTCCAAGAAACTGAACAAGATTAGGATGACGAAGTTGACTCAATCTACAAATAAAACGTTGATAGTTACTGTCAGCACATACAACCTAACAAGTACATGTATGCATTGTTAGTAGTTATTTGTGGCCAATGAAACATAAATATAGTATTGAACAAGAAATACAAAGTTATTTAACGGCTTAAGTATTGCAATTACAGAAATAATTAAAAATTACAATTCATTTCTGTGAAAGACTATTTTCTGAGGGGTGGGATTGAAAGAATTGGTAATAATCTAAAGTATACATACGTTATGGCCAGTTTTGCAACCTTTTATGGTGGCCCAATTATAATCTGGCCCAGCCCACTTTACAACTAACCTTGAAAGGATTAAAACAAATTGTACATATTTATATTGAATAATTGCACAGGCCCATTTTAAAGCTGTTTCAAAGCCATTGGGTCATTTAAAAACAGGCTAAACCTTGCAATTGGGCCGTAACATTTTTTATACTCTCAGCAAAACTGACCACAACCAATTTAACATGCTGACATGACAATGTAATAGGTAAAGTTATATCTGTAGTATTCATCACGTGATCAGTAGTATAGTTTACTTTGAGTACAGTTGAGACAGAATTGGCGACTGTGCCAAATCAGATCGAACATCGTTTCCACTATTACAAGTCACTACAACTCCAGATACTTTAGTTCCATATAATAACATCTCTAGTACGTCTCCATAATGACCCTTTCCTAGAACTCTCCCTGTGTCTTCTAAATGTGGAAGAAGAACGTCTGCCATGTTCACTATGTCGTTTTTACTATTACATATGCCATGCCTTTTGTGTCAAAATTAGCTTTTCGGGCTATTGCGTAAATACGGTATTTATTGATCTCACCATAACCGTCAGTTAGTGGTCAATTGTGCAAGTGTAACGTTATTTGCATAAACACAAGTGATTTGATGGTTATAAGTTTAAATATCACCTAACATATTAGAATAAATTTCTCTGACTTGAAAGTTATTAGCATAAATACAAGTGATTCTTACACAGACATTTCCATATAGATCAATGACTGTTTTAAATGGATTATTGTTCCTGAAAAACAATCAATCTTCTCATGTATGACAAATCACCACCAAATACTAGCTTATGGTTTCCAGCGATAAGCCAAAGAGTATATGGATCACTTGAATGATGAACTCTCCTTCTAATGACAACACTCTTTACTGTAGTGTGTTGATGCAGGATTTATGTGAAGAACAGAAACTCTCAAATGACTTCTTTGAACACAAACTCCTAAACAAGCTAAATGACCTATCATCATCCTTTCTCCATCATATGGTGCAAAAATGACAATAATTTATTAGGCACATGCCATATAGTTAATGAACCAAATTATATACTTTATGGTATGAGTTTCATGATCAACTGCTTGTTCCTTCAGTATTTGCTGCGACTGTTGAGTATAGCAATATAGCAAAGATGGAGGAATTCTATTTAATGAAATGTAAGCAATTTATTAGAATATCTTTTTAAAAAGGTAGAAAAAAATTTTTGTAGGTGCCTTGATATTAATTAGCATATCATTAACTATAATATTCATTAGTTGTTTGAAAACATAGTTAATGTTTCATGTTTTTTTGTAATGTAAACAACATATTTGAATTATCACTCTCTTCTTCAATTTCCATTATTCATTATATCAATGTCATCACTCCATCTTGTTCTTTCAAGTCAATTTCTGAATTTTTGCTCATACAATCTAATATTAATTATATATCTCTCTTCCTGGGTCAAGTCCAATATCAAAAAACAAATATCTAATTATTGCTAATAAGTATCCAGCATCCCTTTTAATCTTCCTTCTTTTCTCTTTAATTGGTCATCTCTCGAATTATTGTCCTTGTTTCAGTATCATGGCCTCCAACTTTAACCTTAAACTTTTCCTCGTTTATTCACATCAACCAAAGGCCATGTTACATTTATCATCAAGTTTGTAATAACTCTTTAACTGTACTCTTCAAATTTGTATTTAACACCAATATAAAAACATTGAGCGTTTTCAATAAATTAAAATTAGGCAGAGAAACAATAGAATATATAGTAGCTGTTATAGCAAACACAAGGATATTTGACAAGTGATTACTGTTTGTAATTATGTATAATGTTGTAAGTTAAAAATACAGCTAAACTTAGTAAGATATTTTATATGTACTCATACTTATTATATAAGTATATAGTTTATTGCATGAGTTTTGGTCAATACTTAAATTATAATTTATAATCAAACTCATTGTCTGTGTGTGTTTGTGTATATATATGTCATTTCAATAAATCATGTCAGCAAAGGTTATTAGTCAAAATGACCTATCAAAGGATGATATCAACAAAATTAATAAAAAAAGTAATTTCAACAGAAAATTAATATTATAAATATACAGCTATTTAACACTGATTCTAGACTATGACTTTGCATAATTTTTGATTACACCTCTCTGTCTTTATAAGTCCTTCAACTGGACAGTACCCAACAGATTGATATAACTTACATGCTTCAAATAGTACGGTTGCAGTCTTAATAAAGATTTTTTGATAACCTTTATTGGCTATGCAGTCTTCTAAATTCTATACATATATAAGAAAATTACATTTATATTTTCATCAAGGTAAATTACATGAATCTTTACCAAAAAGACTACTACATGTAACAGTTTACGTAGTAATGTTTAAAACATGTGTGACTATGTTTAGGTCTTATATAGTAACAGTTACACGCAAAAATGGCACCAAAACAAAAAATTATTGTGTATGGAGTTGTTGACATAGAAATACAAGTAAGAATACAATTTTTACTGTAAATATAGGTGCATATATATATACACACACACACACATGCACATATATATATACCTTAAGCAAACTCCAGCCTAATTTTTTCCCTCTAGCTTCAGGTAAAAGATACATTTTACGAATTTCTACAGCATTAGGATGTTTATTCTCACAATGGCTCTGTCCACTATCAATTACTTCATAATAGGCCGCTGTACCCACGATTTTGTTAGTAGCCTCGTCAATGACAACCCAGAATTGACCTTTGTCATCTTTAATGTAGTAGTTCTCTACATCTACAACATCTATGTCTTCTCCTTCAGGCTCAAAATGAAGTCCATAAGATTGCAAACATTTCTGGACTATTTCACACACAGCTTGTTTGTCTTTTGGCATCCAATGCCTGACTTTGTATCCAACGTATGTGAAAACAACATACTCCATTTTGAAGGTGTGGTTCTAAATTGTTATGTATAATAATAATACAAATTTTAATGTTGAGGTATTTTACACACACATAAATATATATATTTAATTATACAAATAAACTAGAATAATGTAGCAATGAAAAAGACGATTAACTATTTAGTGTTTATATTGCTATTATCATCAATTACTTCTAGAAAACAGTTTGCATTATTTTTTCGAAGTGTCTACAGGTCCGGTAAAAAAGCCATACTTTAATGTGAAATTAATACATTTAGAGTCTAGTGTTTAGGGTGTAGGGTCCAGAGTATAATATTAATTTCACATTAAAGTATGGCTTTTTTTACCGGACCTGTAGACACTGCCTTATTTTTTTCGTATTTCAAAACACATTTTGATTTTTATATCTGAGGTAAGTAATACATTGTTAACAATGCAGTGAATTCAAAGTTAAATTAAAATGAACTAGCCTTTTTCACTGGTAATAAACATTGTGGTTGTATGGTCCAACACATTCAGAGTATTATCAACATATACTGTTATTGCTACTCACTGGAGTTGACATACATCCAAGGCATGTACATGAGATATGAATTCTATTATATGGTCATGTACACATGAGATATGAATTTCATTATAATAGCCTTGGGCCAAACTTCTTAATTTTGTCTAAGATTACATTAAATCATCATAGTTCTAACAATTATCTACGTGAACAGTTAATTCCATAGTACATTAGTAATGAAAACAATATGATGTTTACTATTTTCCATTAAATACTTTTGCTAAAAACAAGCTGTATTACCACTGGTTAAACAAACCCAATCAATTTTTACAATGATATATAAAGTCTCTGTATGTAGATCAAATAGACCAAGAAACACCCAGTAAAATTGAGTTTTTGATATGATTATGAATTATTTTGTACCTACACTTATGAAATATTCTTCAGTTGAAAGTGCTACATCTTCTCCTTCAAATAATGTTTGTCAGTCTTCAATTTTCTTTACAGCTTCCTTACTGAATGCAGTTATATAATATCATCTTTATTGGCCTATTTTCCATAAGCTTTTCCCCTAACACTTTTTCTGTCTCCTCTTTCTCTGTCGGTCATCTTTAAATGACACATAGTTTAGTCTCTTGCACATTTAGTTCTTTAAACAATTTTTTAAAACATATAATGATAAAACATTAATAAATAACTATTGTTTACTAATCAATAAATGTTAGACATGTACTTGTATATCATCCAAATATGTACAAATGTGCTAAATTTGTATTGTAGTATATGAATCTTGTTAACCACTCTTTTTGAGTTCACTTGCCTGCACATCTTCTACATAGAATAGTTCCATCTGTTGAAATAAATGTACTTCCATCATATTGTATGGTTCCACCACACGAAGCACAAACGCTTATACATGCACGATGATAATGACCAGATAAACCTTTTAGGGTAATATTCTAACAAATGAGTAGGTATGATAGCTATTTAATTACAAAAAAGGACCTTACATCTTTCTTTAACATTGATAATGGTTCTTTACAGGAGCGACAAAGGCAAAAACTACAAAATAGATGCTGAGCATATTGTCTATGAAGTTCATGTCTGGACACATTTCTTCGACAACGATGACATTGACCTGAAAATAAACACAACAACAATGTATGTAGTAACTTATTATTGTTCAATACCAACCAATTGTTAAGTCAGAGATTGTATTACAAGCTTTTGCCATAGGTTTTTTGCTCATATCAATAATTACCCATTCTTGTTCTATTTGAATTATTAATCATGACCAGTGTGTACTGACATTGTTTTATGTACCTTCTAGTTCTGAAATGTCATTGATATTATCTCCTTTCTTAATTTCTGCAAGTAATATATTTCAATATGATGTACAATTCTAATATGCTAAAAGAATATTATTAACCTTGTGGGTTTGGTTGTGATGATGCGATTTTAAAATATTCACTTGTAGATTGTATTCTGTCTTCACAGATCATAGTAGTGGGTTCAATTTTTTGTACAGTATCATCTTTGGTTCTACTACAACTTGGGTCCAAAGATAACTGAACCTCCAATCGACCCTTTTGAACACCACTTTCATTAGACTCCTGAACAAAATGTTCCATTCTCCTCACCAGATCAATGGAATGTGGTCTAGACTGAGGTTGATTATTAAGACATTGTTCAATTAATTGGTTCAATGTAGTAGAGCTCCCAATTTTGTCTATTATATGCTTTCTTCTTTGTACCTCTGTCTTTGGTGTATTATGTTCATCAAAAGGATCAGTTGGCTCTGGCCATTCTTGTGTATAAACATGAAGGATGAGAATACCAAATGAAAACACATCTAATTTATCAAAGTTATCACTTGTCTCTTTGAAGTTAAGTTTTTGTGCCTCTGGTGGCATATATACCTGTGTACCAGGACATGTGGACATTCTCATGTAATGCTTAGTAGGTTCAGGCTCAAAAATGCATGACACTCCCAAGTCAGCAATTTTAGCTTTCATAGAAGAGGTGAGTAGTACATTGTTAGCAGTGAGGTCACGATGAACTATAGGTGGACTTTGTTTATGTAGATATAGTAGACCAAGAGATACATCTAGTAATATTGAGTTCTTGATATGATTAGGAATCTTCTTGTACTGCTCCAGACACTGAGTCAGTGACATTGGTAGACACTCCATTACTAGAATAGGAATATCAGAACCTGACTTGTAATGGACACCAAGAAACTGAACAAGATTAGGATGACGAAGTTGACTCATTCTATTATGTGAAATACAGTCAGTGAATGATTTTATCAATTTACAATTCAACTAGTAGAAATTAATTTCAGAATGATATCAGAATATATAGTAAACACAAGCAATAACACCTTTTGTTTCATGCATTCTTTTTAAGTTTGAAAGATGCATGATAAGAACAAAAACTTATATGTACAATCAAACGTACATACCTCACACATTCTTGTTCAAACCTCTTTCTCATTGACTCCACATGACTCGGATCATTAGTAGAGTCAAAAAATACATTGTGGATCTTCTTTCCAGCTACCTTAGTACCATGTAGTAACATTTCTACTACTTCTCCATAAGCTCCTCGTCCTAACACTCTCCCTGTCTCCTCTAACTCAGGAAGAAAACAATCCATGAACTGACTCTGCTTCTTAGCCATTAATTGCCATGTTTGCAAATAGCAGGGGTGTGGCTCCAGGGCACACCTCTTGATCACTATGGTGTACATAGTTAGAGATTCTTCTGAGTGTGATTTTCCACTATTTCCGCGTTTCCTCTGTTTGTCCTCTATTCTTTTTGTGCATATTGCTTCAATATGCAACACATGTGATAAACAGCTTCATACTAAACTTATTCTTTCAGTTTCAAAGCATCAAAAATGCTCAGCATGTACATTCCAATGATGTAATAATTCAGTGTTGACAGTCAATGTTTTATATATTCCTGATGTTGAAGCTGAAGTCAAAAGAAACACTTAAAATTGTTTTAATGACCATTAAAAGAATTGTAACTGTTTTCTTTTGAGACATGTAGCATTTCTCACTATAAAGGCATAAGTCTATTAAATTGCAATCTCCCCTGGCACTATGTGCAAAGTTTCACTACATGACCTGTCATATAACAATTAATGAAAAATTAATCAGTGACAAGTCATGATATAGTTGACAAGTGATATAAAACAATCTCACTACAGCATGTTATGCTATGTGTGCCATGGTCATGTATTAAAATACACTCTCTATTAGCTTGCATGTAGTTGATACTATTATCTGTTTTAAAATCATAGAAATAAAAGAAGAACAACTGCTGTTTAAAAGTGGGATTTATTCAAGTTCCAATTATACCTACATTGTGTATTCAACTCTTGCCTTGCCAAAATTTGTCATTTAATAGTTTCATTTACAAGTTTGTCTGTATCCAAGGAAGAAGATCACTTTGATAAATTAGACGCTGTTAAATGCAAACATTTGTACATATAAACCTTTTAACAGTGTTACTAGTGAGACATTGTCTTCCCTCCTTCTTTAATTATGAGACAGTTTCAAAGAACAAAAATTATTGGTATGTACATTCCAATGATATAATAATTCATTGTTGACAGTCAATGCTTTATATACTGATGCTGAAATTGAGGTCAAAAGAAACACTATTCAATTGTTTTAATGATAATCACTCACACTGTATTGTTACATGTGTATAGTACTCTTCACTATAAAGGGATAAGACTATTAAATTACAATGTGCATTTGCAGTAGTGTGCAAAGTTTCATTATATTTGGTATAGCATGCATTACAAAACTTAATGAAAAATTAATCAGTGACAATTCATTATATAGTTGACATGTAATATTGTAATATAAAAACAATCACACAGCAGTATGCAATGCTTTGTGTGCCATGGCCATGTATAAAAATACTCTCTCCATTAGTTTCCATTTCAGTTAGTCCTATCGTCTGTTTAAAAAACATAGATATAAAAAGTGAACAACTGTTATTTGAAAATAAGGTTTATTCATGTTCCAATTATGCCTACATTGTGTATACTCTTATATGTTTCAGTTTAGTAGTAGTATACATAACAAAAGTAAATCTACAGTACTACAGTATGAAATGAATCATTAGATATTGATTGGAAGTAGCAGCTATTTATAGTCAGCAGGTAACATGCAGCAAAAGAAGTAGTTGAAGCAGGAGTGTCACTATTTCAGAAGCCAAAAAGGAATTTATATGGTTCTTGACATTGGAGGTGGAACAGTTGATATAATTGCTCAATCTAAGATAGAGGATGGTGTTGAAGTTATTAGCATTCCAATGAAAAAACATTAAGGAGGAATTTGAGTAAATGAACAACTCTCTGAAATGTTTGAGAAAATAGTGAGTGATCCTGGTTTTTCTTATTTTCTTTCATCTGGTGATCAAATTCAACACAGAGCTGTTTCAAATAACTTTCTTTATCATGAGTTTGAACTGCAATAGTATACATTTGGTGATGAAAAAATGTATGGAGAGATGACAATAGACCTTCCAAGAGATATTGTGAAATTATATGGACCTGGAAAATTAAAAGATGGAGCTAAATGTATTGATGGTGTTGAGTTTGACAATGACTCCCTATATATTAAGAGCAAAGTTGTTGAAGAAATTGTATTTGGTCCATCTGTTAATGGAATTGTCGAATGCATAATCACTGTATTTGATAATCTTGATTGCCACATTGACACGATGTAACTTTTAGGTGGATTTGGAGGCTGCAAAATGTTTGTACCAAAAATTGGGAACAGAGATTAGAAAAAATTAGGGGAAACAAGCTGTCATATAATTGTGCCAACCTCACCAAAATTAGCTATTGTCACAGGAGCTGTGATGTGGAGGAAAAATCCAGATCTCACCAAGACACATCGGGTTGATGCCAAATACGGTATTGATGTCCAATCTCCATTTGACAAAACAAATATGATTTTCATTATCGTGTCTATAAGAAGGAACAGAAAAGCTATTGATGTGATGTTTTGTAGTTTTTCTGCTAAAAAGTAAAAGAGCTCAAGCTGATGAGGTGTTCACATCAGCTATAGTACCATCTTATCAATCTATAACCAATATGCATTTTATAATTTGGTCTACTTCTAATCTTGGTGTTCAATATATTACAGACAAAAATGGGAAATTGAATGTTAAAAGGTTGTAAAACTCATAATTGACATACCCAATCCTGACAACCTTCCTCGAAGTAAAAACACAGTTAATATTACTAAGGACTTCAGTAATACAAGCCAAAAGTATCGTGTCAATGGAAAATAGAAGTAAAGACTGTGTGTGACTTTTTATCTACTCAGTCTGAGTAATAGTATATGTGTTTTTTTACACATATTAATACTCATATTTTAGTTCTAGTTTAGTAGTGATTTACATGTTAACTATAATATATTTATGTTTAGGGCAACTAAATGTTTTGTAAATGTTATTTCCAATTCAATAAAACTATCTAGTCTATTACAAACAATGGAGCTAGGATAAGCACTGTACAATATGAAAAATCATTTTTCCTCACCTTTCTAATATTTGAATTAATAAGAAATCATACCTTCAAATACATGTTGTGTTATACTTGTTAGAATTTGATAAAGTTTCGAGTATTTAAATATATGTATATTATTATCTATATAACTAAAGTATACATAAGAACAGACTCTAGATTTATAACACAAATTAATAATAATAACAAAATTTTTCTGATGCATTACTTGCCAAATTATCTCATCATACCATTTAATTTTAATACAATAATGTAAAATTAAACATTATAGTTTACACATACACTTTGTAAAGTTCAACATAAACAGTTCAAAGTCCAATGGTTCCACATTTTATGCAATAACCATCAGGTTGCAATGGTTTATAACATATCTGCATAGGAATAATATTTGTAATTTTAAACTCATGATAAATGAATACATGTACAGAACATTTGAAACAGTTCTTATGCCATAGGTATCCAGCTGTCATGTGAGCACCCTGGTATTTAAATGACATCTCATCAATTGTCTGCTTGCATCTAAAGCATATTAGTTGACCAGTGTCAAGTATCATGGCATTAGTTCTTTCAATGTAGTTGTTACAAGGACAGCACACATAGCACTCTTGATGTATAAACTGGTCTTTTTTTAATTGCATTGGTATCTAAAAACTGTAAATCAATGTGATAGTCTTTATAAACTTGCCTCCACTGTCTTGATGTTTTGAGCACAAACAGCACATTGCTTGTTGATACTTCTTAGTACTGTAATTATAAGAAACTTGATTTTTATTTTAAGTCATGCATGAAAAACCTACCAAAGAAATGAAATTGTCTATATGTTCTGTGTGTGGAGAGAGCATCAGAGTACTTTTGTTGTCCAAAATAACTAGTATTACACCTAGGCATTATTTGGTATGTTGTATGTTTTAGCATATTATGTGTTAGTATGTTAGTATATCTGATCAATATGACATAGAATGTTGATTACTGTAAAGAAGAATATTAGGTAAGTCCTTGTAATCATCCCCAAATTTCCCATTTCTTCCCACTTTACCAGCTTCAAATCTACAAATTGGGGTGTATTAAAGGCATGCAGTATACACTTGTCTTGATTCATGTACAGTGAGTTTTAGTATATAAAAAACAATGGGAGATGAGATAAGTAGTGAATCAAGACAGATTATACGACTGTTATTAACATTTTATTTACCTCAAAAGTTCTTGTTCCCTATTCATTATAACAATAGACAAGTCACTTTATTAAAACAGAATATGTTAATTATGTACTTGTCAATTTTTTCCTTTCCATATTTCACAGACTTAGTCAACCTGATAAATAGTTATATATGATAAACTATAAATTCATCTACATTCACTCACTCAGACATCTCATGTATAAGCCTTTCATTCTCTCTGTACGTAAAACAAACACTATGTCAAGTTATGGCTGATTTATATGAAAGAGTTCACCTGGTTAAGTCAGCATTTTTCTTCATGACATCGTCAATTTCTCTAAAAGTACATTATGTTACAGTAAACTATATTTCATATTACAATAGTTTGAACTAGTTAGGTACTTTAATAGTAGCTTGCCCTTTATAGGATGGGCCAATTAAACTGTGGAAGCATATCCATATTGATTTTGCTGGCCCATTTCTTAACAGGAGTAGGAATTAAATGTGTCAGACTCAATTCTTGACCAAGAAATTCTTAAATTTAAGTACAATAAACTGCAGTCTATTATCAGAAATTAATTGATTAGGAAGTCTATAACTAGCAAAACGTGACATAAAACTTGACTGTTGTAATAGCAGATATGCATGCATTGATGATATATGTATGTATGTATGTATATATATAGCTATAAACATTTAGCAAGGTGTCCAGTTACATATATATTAGTTAATTTTAAAGGCGTGAAATGATGTCAAAGTCCTAACTACATACTCGCTAGATGTTCTTTTAAGTATCACTTTCATCACTATTAGCACAGCTCTAACTCTATCTTATTTTGAAAATTTGCACTACTTTGAATGGCAACACAATATACACCTTATTTATCACTCCTGACATCAATCTTATTCATTACTCCTGCCATCAATAGATATCTATATTATAGATCCCAAATGTGCTACTGAAAGTAAATGTAACCATGAAAAATAGCTAATCAGCAAATATGCTCGGGCACATATAGAAAACAAAAATGATAATGTTTACATTGCTATTTGTTTTGTTAGAGCTCTAGTGCTGTTATGTTTGAATTTGTTATGACGCAATTTACATATCAGTATGTGTCTACTATCTAAAGGATGTGTTTCATTGTTTGTCATTTATTTTCTTATAGATTCAGAGTCTTTAATGAAATTACAAATTGCTAGAAGGTTAGTAACCTGCACTCTCTTAATTATTCCTGTAATAAGACTACATTGTAACCTAGGGGTATAAATAGCTATAAGTAGAGGGATCTGTATGAAGTACTAACACCTTTATCCAGATAGAAGCATCTCCTCATTAGTCATGAGATTATTTTAGTAGGTTAAAGAATTTGATGTTTGAGTATTTAAGGTGGCTAAATTAGTGAGATATTGTGTTTATTACTTATGATGAGATTATTATAATGGTGTGATGACTGTTATTATCCCAGAAATCTATGATTTTGACAATTTTAATATTTGTGCCTGTACATTTACTCCTGACTTTACAGTAATTACAAAAGTAGTTAATGCTGTTACTGAATGTTCTCAAAATTTATAAGTTGGTTAATTATAGGAGATGTCATGGAGCATGTACAGGAAGCAAAACATTAGAGAATCATTAATGTCATTAGTTGCCAATTATATGTGTGGTTTATATGGGCAGTGTAGTCATTTGTTGCTTTTATTTGTTGATAAACAAGATAATATAACAATGTGAGTGGACATACGTATATAGTAAATGGCCTGAATTTCTGGAAGAGACAATAATAGACTCTCTGATCCCCTTTATGTATCAGACATTTAAATGTTATATAACAGTCAGAATCTGGCAGACAACCATCATTTCGTTCATGAACACATCACTACACAATGTATTAGTATACTAATGTAATAGTATGCATATAGACAATAACTATGTCTGGTCTTATTAGTGAGGTTAGCTCATCTATGGATTCTAGAAAGACATAACAGAATATTCTGGATACTTCAAACATGCCTATATAAGCTTACATCATTTTGAAAGAATTTATCAAGAATCAAGGTATGAGAAAGTGTTCTGATATGAAAATTTATTTATTACTTGGAAAATGAAATTGTAAGTCTTGTGTGTTTAATCTTGGTATACAGAGTAAATTAGGATTAGTCAAAATGTCAGTTTACTTTATTATTGACCATGCTTTTAACTGATAGTAGTGTAACCTTAATTTTTGCTGTTTATTATAGTCTGCTGATTTAGTATTTTATCTCTAAGAAGCTCTAATGTGGTGTTAAAATTAGACTGGCATTTTAAGGTAGAAGGTAATTTATTCCACACAATATACTGTTGTTTTTCTTTTGTGTTATGTTTTTAGCTCTCAAAGTCATCTTTTAATATAATTGCAAAGTGAATACTCAGTACGCCTTTACTACAAATGTTGTATAGACCACAGATGCTTTGTAAGATAGACACACCCTTCAGATGTTATTATAATAAAAGATAGTAGCATGCTTTGATTTAATTGTTTGTAATATTAGATGTATCATATACTGTAGCTATTGTAGTGAAACTGTGTTCTTAAGTTTACAACATGGAAACATCACTGTGGTATTTATGCAGTACTAGAGGATATTAGCAATTGTTTCTAATGGTATAAAATTTACCTTAATATTGTAACTATTGTTATTCTAAAATTTATAACAAAAACATGACTATGATATTCATGCGATACTAGAGTCCACTAACAAATCTAGTCTTTTACTTCGGATCAAGCCAATATCTTTGTATATTACATATATCTTGGATAATGTGGCTAAAGTTGAGAAAACATTATTTTGAAAACTATTGACACTTTTTATTAATGATTATAAAAGGAAATACTCTATGTAATAAATATTATAATTACTCATAACTCTTAACTTATTAATATTTTTCCAGGAAAGATGTATGGTTAAAGTACTAGGAATTATGACACTTTATTTTCACCATTTACTTTGTGATCTCAATGTGCTTGTGTAATCATTAACAATAGTGGTAATATTCTTGGAATTGTTGCTATGTCAACAACCATTGGTCACTTTCTTAGAATTAAAAGTTTAAATAATAAAAATTATTTGTCTGTTCCAATGTGAGCATGCCTTTACTACAAATAATAACTCATGGTTGTTGTTAGTATCATTAGAATAAAGATCTGTTGATGAAGTAATATTACTTGTGATTACATGAGGCATGAGGCAGCCCTGTAATTATTTTGTGTCATTGAATGACAATTTCATGTGTCCACTTCACTTTTGTTATATGCAACAGTTGAAAATGACTAACTTCATTGTTTGATTAACTGTTTGCACTTTAGCAACAAGTAAATTAAAAGTTCTCAAATCATTTCATATCTTTACTAAATAAAAAAATATTGTATTTTTAGGAGGTTTATAAACATAATAAATGTTGTATGTACTTGTTTGTAAGTATCCCTGGATTAGATTAAATTTAAATTATAGAGATTTTAATGTGCTTTTCAGCATAGCCCCTTCAATCATTTAATGGTTTTACCCTATCCATTTTTCATTAAAAAGAAATAGCTTGAGAAAAGATTAATATCATGGTATTAACATAAGATGCGTATTTGACAAACCAGTCACTTTGTTGCATATCACGAACAAAAGTGTAAAGGTATTTGGTGTTATGGCCTCAGAGATTGTTGCTAAAGATGTTGAATGTAGTAGTTCTGTAGTTACTTATATCGGGAATGTTTCACCAAAGTTGAGGAGACTAGATGTTGCAATCCTGTTTAGAACTTTGTTGTTAAACTTGATATCTGCAGGTGTCACTATTAAAAGTAATTTGTAGTGTCAGTGAATAGAAACAGTTTTGATAGTCAATGAAAACAAATTATGACTTCTTGAATTCCAAGAAAGGATAAAGGATATCAATGACATATAGGCAACAGTAATTCCAGGAATCAGTAGTAGTTCCAGGAATCAGTCTTGTCACATTCAAAGGTCATGAATAACTGCTTCCAAGAACTTGACAATCAGGAGTAAGCAAGTAACAGAATGTGCTAAAATATTTACACCATTGCATTGATTCAGTTCGATACAATTCTTAGTTCTGGGAAATAAAAACCTCGAAGTAGTAATTTTCTCAGAATTTTTCATAGTTCTTGAAATTTATATTTTTTAATATAATATAGAGTAATCATAATGCACACCTCTGTACAGTGCAACACATCTTTACATACATGCTATCATGATCAAGCAAACACAATAAACCTGTATCATGTTACTTTATAGTTGTAGATTAACACCATATGGCAATGAGTAGTAGCTTATCTTAATATTGCTTTATATTCATGATAATGAATCATGATTATGAATCAACAAGGCACACTTGTAGTCATACATGAATCTGCATTAAGTTGAAACAATAATTGTTGTTAGCTGCATGATTGCCACATATTTGGACATAACATAATCATGTTTTTGTATTACATATTCTAGGTTATTTGTATATATAGGAGCTATTTGACCAACTCATCTCTTCTGAATGTAATCAAATATGTAGCACTGTAATAAACTGGATGAGGTGTTGTCTCTCTTTAATATGTTCAGTGATTTCATATCTAAGATATCTCATATCTCTTGTAATAATGTTGTCTTTTTTCTTTTTTTCAGAAATGTACATAACCTGTTCTACTTTTATATCAGACCTTAGGAACACATTATTTTATAGGGCATATTAATAAAACCTTCAATGACTTTTGTTTTATGTTAAAACGTTTTTATTCAACCTAACTTTAATTTATTGTTATAATAATAATGTATTTATGCCATCATTTTTTAATTAATGTATTTATATATGAAGTCACTTTTTCTTTACATTTCATACTTGTTTATCAGTTAGCTGAAAAGAAACAAAATCTTCCAAAAAATTGTCTATATTCTTTGATGTGATATTAACCTGTTTCATATAGTCATTCATTAATTCAGATGATGAATGATTTGACTTTGGAAAGCAAGCATGTATGTATATACATGTATAAGAAACTCTTCTGTCTTCTTTACTGTTACTAATTATTCCTTGGACTGTGTTCTCATTGATGTATGAAACTACAAAAACGTATGCATATATATGATTTCTTGTTCTAACAACTATATACTTCACACTAAATAATAACTATTCAATGAACTATAAAATTAATGTTTACATAAAATTAGTATTAATAATAGTATTATGTGAAAATTAATAAATTTATACGTTTCTGTGTAGATAGTAGTTTCATAATGAGTTATCTTGCTTCCTATCTGATTCTTCTAATTTTTCTGTTGTGGCTGCTGTTTCATCGATATCCTTTGTTGTAACATAATTTACTCCTGCTTTTCCTTTATGTGTTACTTCATTGTTGGCTTTATCATTTTGTTCAGTTATATGTATATCTTCGTTTTCGCCATTTTGTTTATCATCATCTGGGATTTTGCTAACTGTCCCAATTTCTGATGACTGAGCTGGTGGTTTTTCTGACTCTCCTGCTTCATTTGGTGTCTCTGTTTCAATGTTGTTGTCTGGTGTAACACAATTGCTTGCTTCATCATTATGTTCTTTAAAATCTACTTCTTGGTTTTCACCATTTTGTTTATCCTCATCTGGGATTTTGCTAACTGTCCCAATTTCTGATGACTGAGCTGGTGGTTTTTCTGACTCTCCTGCTTCATTTGGTGTCTCTGTTTCAATTTTTTCATCTAGTGTAACACAATTGTTTGCTTCATCATTATGTTCTTTAAAATCAATTTTTTGCTTTTCACCATTTTGTTTATCCTCATCTGGGATTTTGCTAACTGTCCCAATTTCTGATGACTGAGCTGTTGGTTCTTGTGACTCCTCTGCTTCATTTGGTGTCTCTGTTTTGATTTTGTTGTCTGGTGTAACACAATTGTTTGCTTCACCATTATGTTCTTTAAAATCTATTTCTTGGTTTTCACCATTTTGTTTATCCTCATCTGGGATTTTGCTAACTGTCCCAATTTCTGATGACAGAGCTAGTGGTTCTTCTGATTCCTCTGCTTCATTTGGTGTCTCTGTTTTGATTTTGTTGTCTGGTGTAATACAATTGTTTGCTTTAACATTATGTTCTTTAAAATCTATTTCTTGGTTTTCACCATTTTGTTTATCCTCATCTGGGATTTTGCTAACTGTCCCAATTTCTGATGACAGAGCTAGTGGTTCTTCTGATTCCTCTGCTTCATTTGGTGTCTCTGTTTTGATTTTGTTGTCTGGTGTAACACAATTGTTTGCTTCACCATTATGTTCTTTAAAATCTATTTCTTGGTTTTCACCATTTTGTTTATCCTCATCTGGGATTTTGCTAACTGTCCCAATTTCTGATGACAGAGCTAGTGGTTCTTCTGATTCCTCTGCTTCATTTGGTGTCTCTGTTTTGATTTTGTTGTCTGGTGTAATACAATTGTTTGTTTTAACATTATGTTCTTTAAAATCTATTTCTTGGTTTTCACCATTTTGTTTATCCTCATCTGGGATTTTGCTAACTGTACCAATTTCTGATGACTGAGCTGTTGGTTCTTCTGACTCCTCTGCTTCATTTGGTGTCTCTGTTTCTGTTTTGTTGTCTTGTGTAACACAATTGTTTGCTTCATCATTATGTTCTTTAAAATCTATTTCTTGGTTTTTGCCACTATTTTTATCCTCATCTGGGATTTTGCTAACTGTACCAATTTCTGATGACTGAGCTGTTGGTTCTTCTGACTCCTCTGCTTCATTTGGTGTCTCTGTTTCTGTTTTGTTGTCTTGTGTAACACAATTGTTTGCTTCATCATTATGTTCTTTAAAATCTATTTCTTGGTTTTCACCATTTTGTTTATCCTCATCTGGGATTTTGCTAACTGTCCCAATTTCTGATGACTGAGCTGGTGGTTTTTCTGACTCTCCTGCTTCATTTGGTGTCTCTGTTTCAATTTTTTCATCTAGTGTAACACAATTGTTTGCTTCATCATTATGTTCTTTAAAATCAATTTTTTGCTTTTCACCATTTTGTTTATCCTCATCTGGGATTTTGCTAACTGTCCCAATTTCTGATGACAGAGCTAGTGGTTCTTCTGATTCCTCTGCTTCATTTGGTGTCTCTGTTTTGATTTTGTTGTCTGGTGTAATACAATTGTTTGCTTTAACATTATGTTCTTTAAAATCTATTTCTTGGTTTTCACCATTTTGTTTATCCTCATCTGGGATTTTGCTAACTGTCCCAATTTCTGATGACTGAGCTGGTGGTTTTTCTGACTCTCCTGCTTCATTTGGTGTCTCTGTTTCAATTTTTTCATCTAGTGTAACACAATTGTTTGCTTCATCATTATGTTCTTTAAAATCAATTTTTTGCTTTTCACCATTTTGTTTATCCTCATCTGGGATTTTGCTAACTGTCCCAATTTCTGATGACAGAGCTAGTGGTTCTTCTGATTCCTCTGCTTCATTTGGTGTCTCTGTTTTGATTTTGTTGTCTGGTGTAATACAATTGTTTGCTTTAACATTATGTTCTTTAAAATCTATTTCTTGGTTTTCACCATTTTGTTTATCCTCATCTGGGATTTTGCTAACTGTCCCAATTTCTGATGACAGAGCTAGTGGTTCTTCTGATTCCTCTGCTTCATTTGGTGTCTCTGTTTTGATTTTGTTGTCTGGTGTAACACAATTGTTTGCTTCACCATTATGTTCTTTAAAATCTATTTCTTGGTTTTCACCATTTTGTTTATCCTCATCTGGGATTTTGCTAACTGTCCCAATTTCTGATGACAGAGCTAGTGGTTCTTCTGATTCCTCTGCTTCATTTGGTGTCTCTGTTTTGATTTTGTTGTCTGGTGTAATACAATTGTTTGCTTTAACATTATGTTCTTTAAAATCTATTTCTTGGTTTTCACCATTTTGTTTATCCTCATCTGGGATTTTGCTAACTGTCCCAATTTCTGATGACTGAGCTGTTGGTTCTTCTGACTCCTCTGCTTCATTTCGCATCTCTGTTTCGATTTTGTTGTCTGGTGTAACACAATCGTTTGCTTCACCATTATGTTCTTTAAAATCTATTTCTTGGTTTTCACCATTTTGTTTATCCTCATCTGGGATTTTACTAACTGTCTCAATTTCTGATGCTGAGCTGGTGGTTCTTCTGACTCCTCTGTTTCATTTTGTGTCTCTGTTTCAATCTTGTCATCTGGTGTAACACAATTGTTTGCTTCATCATAATGTTCTTTAAAATCTATTTTTTGCTTTTCGCCATTTTGTTTATCCTCATCTGTGATTTTACTAACTGTCCCAATTTCTGATGACTGAGCTGTTGGTTCTTCTGACTTCTCTGCTTCATTTGGTGTCTCTGTTTCAATCTTGTCATCTGGTGTAACACAATTGTTTGCTTCACCATTATGTTCTATAAAATGAATTTCTTGGTTTTCGCCATTTTGTTTATCCTCATCTGGGATTTTGCTAACTGTCCCAATTTCTGATGACTGAGCTGTTGGTTCTTCTGACTCCTCTGCTTCATTTGGTGTCTCTGTTTCAATCTTGTCATCTGGTGTAACACAATTGTTTGCTTCACCATTATGTTCTATAAAATCAATTTCTTGGTTTTCGCCATTTTGTTTATCCTCATCTGGGATTTTACTAACTGTCCCAATTTCTGATGACTGAGCTGTTGGTTCTTCTGACTCGTCTGCTTCATTTGGTGTCTCTGTTTCAATCTTGTCATCTGGTGTAACACAATTGTTTGCTTCACCATTATGTTCTATAAAATGAATTTCTTGGTTTTCGCCATTTTGTTTATCCTCATCTGGGATTTTGCTAACTGTCCCAATTTCTGATGACAGAGCTAGTGGTTCTTCTGATTCCTCTGCTTCATTTGGTGTCTCTGTTTTGATTTTGTTGTCTGGTGTAATACAATTGTTTGCTTTAACATTATGTTCTTTAAAATCTATTTCTTGGTTTTCACCATTTTGTTTATCCTCATCTGGGATTTTGCTAACTGTCCCAATTTCTGATGACTGAGCTGTTGGTTCTTCTGACTCCTCTGCTTCATTTCGCATCTCTGTTTCGATTTTGTTGTCTGGTGTAACACAATCGTTTGCTTCACCATTATGTTCTTTAAAATCTATTTCTTGGTTTTCACCATTTTGTTTATCCTCATCTGGGATTTTACTAACTGTCTCAATTTCTGATGCTGAGCTGGTGGTTCTTCTGACTCCTCTGTTTCATTTTGTGTCTCTGTTTCAATCTTGTCATCTGGTGTAACACAATTGTTTGCTTCATCATAATGTTCTTTAAAATCTATTTTTTGCTTTTCGCCATTTTGTTTATCCTCATCTGTGATTTTACTAACTGTCCCAATTTCTGATGACTGAGCTGTTGGTTCTTCTGACTTCTCTGCTTCATTTGGTGTCTCTGTTTCAATCTTGTCATCTGGTGTAACACAATTGTTTGCTTCACCATTATGTTCTATAAAATGAATTTCTTGGTTTTCGCCATTTTGTTTATCCTCATCTGGGATTTTGCTAACTGTCCCAATTTCTGATGACTGAGCTGTTGGTTCTTCTGACTCCTCTGCTTCATTTGGTGTCTCTGTTTCAATCTTGTCATCTGGTGTAACACAATTGTTTGCTTCACCATTATGTTCTATAAAATCAATTTCTTGGTTTTCGCCATTTTGTTTATCCTCATCTGGGATTTTACTAACTGTCCCAATTTCTGATGACTGAGCTGTTGGTTCTTCTGACTCGTCTGCTTCATTTGGTGTCTCTGTTTCAATCTTGTCATCTGGTGTAACACAATTGTTTGCTTCACCATTATGTTCTATAAAATGAATTTCTTGGTTTTCGCCATTTTGTTTATCCTCATCTGGGATTTTGCTAACTGTCCCAATTTCTGATGACAGAGCTAGTGGTTCTTCTGATTCCTCTGCTTCATTTGGTGTCTCTGTTTTGATTTTGTTGTCTGGTGTAATACAATTGTTTGCTTTAACATTATGTTCTTTAAAATCTATTTCTTGGTTTTCACCATTTTGTTTATCCTCATCTGGGATTTTGCTAACTGTCCCAATTTCTGATGACTGAGCTGTTGGTTCTTCTGACTCCTCTGCTTCATTTCGCATCTCTGTTTCGATTTTGTTGTCTGGTGTAACACAATCGTTTGCTTCACCATTATGTTCTTTAAAATCTATTTCTTGGTTTTCACCATTTTGTTTATCCTCATCTGGGATTTTACTAACTGTCTCAATTTCTGATGCTGAGCTGGTGGTTCTTCTGACTCCTCTGTTTCATTTTGTGTCTCTGTTTCAATCTTGTCATCTGGTGTAACACAATTGTTTGCTTCATCATAATGTTCTTTAAAATCTATTTTTTGCTTTTCGCCATTTTGTTTATCCTCATCTGTGATTTTACTAACTGTCCCAATTTCTGATGACTGAGCTGTTGGTTCTTCTGACTTCTCTGCTTCATTTGGTGTCTCTGTTTCAATCTTGTCATCTGGTGTAACACAATTGTTTGCTTCACCATTATGTTCTATAAAATGAATTTCTTGGTTTTCGCCATTTTGTTTATCCTCATCTGGGATTTTGCTAACTGTCCCAATTTCTGATGACTGAGCTGTTGGTTCTTCTGACTCCTCTGCTTCATTTGGTGTCTCTGTTTCAATCTTGTCATCTGGTGTAACACAATTGTTTGCTTCACCATTATGTTCTATAAAATCAATTTCTTGGTTTTCGCCATTTTGTTTATCCTCATCTGGGATTTTGCTAACTGTCCCAATTTCTGATGACTGAGCTGTTGGTTCTTCTGACTCGTCTGCTTCATTTGGTGTCTCTGTTTCAATCTTGTCATCTGGTGTAACACAATTGTTTGCTTCATCATTATGTTCTGAAAAATCTATTTCTTGGTTTTCGCCATTTTGTTTATCCTCATCTGGGATTTTGCTAACTGTCCCAATTTCTGATAACTGAGCTGGTGGTTCTTCTGACTCACCCTCTTCATTTGATGTCTCTGTTTCTGTTTTGTTGTCTTGTGTAACGCAATTTGCCTCTGTTACTTCCTTTTGTGTACCTTCATTGTTTGGCTTATCATTTTGTTTGTTAGAAGATATTTTAGCATTTTCACCACTTTGCTTATTGTCATCTGGAATATTGGTGACTGTATCTTTGTCTAATAACAGATCTTTCCTCTTGTTTATTTCAGTGTCTACCTTTTTTTCCTCTGACTCATTTTCCTTTTCCTTACTTTCTCTTGGTAAATGCCGGATCCAGTGCTTAAAGAACTGAACATAGTCACTCTTAATATTTTTATGAGTCATACTGTCAGGAGTTACATCACCATACATTTTCCTTGCTTGATAGGAAGGTACAGTAAGACTTAACAAAAAAAACAATGAAAGATAAGTAGTGATTCAAGACAGATGACACAACTGTTATTAACATTTTATTTACCTCAAAACTTGTTCTTTCTCTTTATCTAGTTGTTCTCGTTCCCTATTCATTATAACAATAGTCAAATCACTTTATTAAAACAGAATATATTAACTACACAAATATTATGTCAAATTATGGCTAATTTATATGCAAGAGCTCACCTGGCTAAGTCAACATTTTTCTTCTTGAGATCACCAATTTCTCTAAAAATATATCATGTTACAGTAAACTATATTTCATATTACAATACTTTGAACTAGTTATAATTAAAAAAAATCAATGCTTGAAAGTGAGAATATGATCAATGTAGGCCTAATGGTATTATTGTCATAGCTGGCTTTATTGTATCTTAAAATAAAATGCTAGTCATACATAAGGTGGAGTTTACATATATGCAGTATACACTTGTCCTGATTTAAACTTAATAATAGGTACTTTAAAAGTAATTTATAATATATACAACATATATATATATATATATATATATATATATTGTATAAAAGTGCACGAGCAAATAAAGAGATTGTCTCGTTGTTTCAGTTACTCTGTCCACAGCTTTGTGTATGACAATGTGAAATTTATCAGTTGTCTGGTTGTTGCTTTTGCTATTGCTAAACTGTTTCCCCATAATGCTGTCCTTAGAACCAGTAACTGGAAAACTGAGAATGCGTTTACACTTTTATATTAATTATTTTACCTCACACTTAGATTTTGAAATACGTTACTAGGTTGTCAAATTCTAGGAATATCATTATATGAATATAACAAAAATCAAACTAGGTATCATTAAAATAAATCAATGTACGTTTGAAAGTGAGAATATAATTAATGGAGACCTAATCGTATTATTGTCACAACTGGTTTTAGTGCCTAGAAGTAAAATGACAGTCATGCTTCTATTAGTTGGCTTAAAGACAGTATGCACTTGTCATGATTCATGTACAGATAGGCTTAGTATAAAGAAATGGTATATGAGATCAGTACTGATATCAAGATAGATACATGTATACTACTGTAATAATCCATTATAATTTATTTACCTGAAAACTTGCTCTTTTACTTTTTCTAGTTCTTCTCGTTCCCTATTCATGTGATAGTACAATGAAAGACGAATCACTGTATTAGAACAGATTATAATTAATGACATACTTATTAATTTTTTCCATTTCACAATTGACAGACGCAGTCAACCTGACAAATAGCTTTTTAGAACAGAACTATAAAGTTATCTACATTCACTTACTCAGACATATCAAATTTGAGCCTTTCATTCTCTCTAGATGTAAGACAAACACCTATGTCAACTTATGAGTGATTTATATGCAGGAGCTCACCTGGTTAAGGCAGCATTCTGCTTCTTGAGATCACCAATTTCTCTAAAAACGTATGTTTCATTACATTATATATTATATTACAATGGTCTAATAAGTTATAGATAGATTCTAATATGCTGGTTTCCAATAATATCAGGTACAACAAAGATAATAGTCACACCCATGTTGAGAGTGCCACACTCTCAGGTCTCTGGTTCACAAAAGTCCAGAAATATTAGTCATTTTAATGGATAAGAGATCTGTGCTTTGTGATGTAAAATATCCTATTGTAAATGTAAAGGATTATGATTTTTACTGATTTCCAGTGTGTTAGTCCTGAGAAGACTAAAATAGAATTTGGTTACAAAAGAAAGTCTAGGTGGTTCCTTCCAAGAACACAAGAATTTTTGCAAGAGATCACTTAGTGACAGGTTGCAATCTGTTAAATTAATTTTTAGATGTAATCAACTAACTGAATTTTCTTTGAAAATTAATAATCCAACCACTGCTTATGCTCCTGAGAATATCAAAAGCCTGTGGTACAACGCATAATAGTTGCCTCCTCTTTTGCCATATTTATATCAAATTCACTTCTGATAATTATAACCATTCTAGAAGTAGCTATAAATTTATATTTGCTTCCTTTCTTCTTTGTTTGAACTATGAAAGTAGTTGCTTATCTAAGTCAATCAAGTTTGTTTTCTTATGCCAACCAAAGGCATGGTTCACATCAGAGGGTTTGCTGTCACTAGTTAAAGGTGGGGTGGCTACAAAAGACTAGACTGTCACTATATAGCTGCATTTGTGACAATGAAAGATGGACCAAATCATGATTAGCTGAATATATCTATAACTAGAGTGAATTAATGTATAGTGAGAGTATGATTTGTATTACTGTCTGGTTTTAGTGTCTTAAGATGGGATATAACTATTGATATATTACAGTGTAGTGTTTATTATGCATTTATGTATTATGTAAAACTGACCTTAATATCTCATGTTTTTTTTCTTCAAGTGCCTCTATTTCTCTAAAGGGAAAACAGTATGATAGTTTCACATTGTTAAGATGAATATAGGTCTAAGAATCATTAGTGGAATGTTTTTAAACAAACGGAGGTTAAAAATACGTATTTTAATTAGCTGTATATTACTTGCAATAAACATACTCTTGAAGACTAGATATATCATACTGGGGGAACCTTCAAAATAATATGACTCAACCAAACAATCTACAATAATAATGCCATTTTGTTTATTCACTGTTTATTATATACTATGTTTTGATCACTGCCATCATTAATAAAAGAATAGTCTTTTCTCTAGTTTGTCATTCATTATCACATAACATAATTATCAACCACACCTTTTGTCAATATTAACGATAACTTGCTACAATAGAACAGTCTATAAGTATATGAACATTTTGTAAGCATAATTTTATAACATAAAAGGTAGATTTCAGGCATAATATCATCCCAAGGTCAAATAATATTTTAAATTTATATTATTTCTTCAACTTTAAAATTGAATGTACTAAAATATACACATTAGCTTTTCCTAGGCAAAAACAATGTTAGTATCTTACATACTAAATTAAAAGTGTAATAAGATACTTTGCAGCACGGTGTTCTTATCTGTTAATTCATACATGAGACAAAAATTTAGTAGGAGTTACAAATAATATTGTTAACAAAATTTCAATTAATTAGGCAATATAATATATTTTATTGTATCATGTCAATAATCATGGTTGTCTTCAAAAGCTATTTCATTGCATTTTTTAGACAGATAATGACAATAGAGTAATCTAAACTTTCATACTCCTTAATGTGTTGTGCTTGTTTTTCAAGTTTCCTGAAACAAAGTGACAAACTTCAAATTTTTCAGCAGTTCATATAATTTTATAAAAATTTGGTTATAACACTAATAATTCTAGTTGGGACTTCTGAGCTCAACTACACCTATTCTAGAAGTAGAAACTGTAAATTAGAAATACGTTTCTTTGTTGTCTATAATAACTCTCTAGTAACCTTCCATTAATGGCCTCATTCATTGTGTACTAACATGTAGTATACCAGAGGTACTCATGAAAGTGAAATCAGGCTTTCTTGACATTCATGATTTTAAAATTACGCTACAAGATTTTAAAACCTTTTTATAGACATTCGTCTGATTTAATTGTCATAGTAAATGACAAAGTTAATCACAAGTTACCTATCCTGCATGTCACTCATTTCACCTATGTAACAATGCCCTGACTATGGTTGATGATTCATCTTAGAATTAGCATAACTATTTCATGAGAAACTTCAGTACTTCAGGTCCATCCTATACAGTTCATAGTTGCCAACATTGACCAACCTATTAAAACAAAACCTCAAAAGTATTCATTATACCTAAGTAATCAAACAATGCTCCTATACACATATCATATATTCATAGATGGGCCAATTAAACTGTGGAAACATATCCATATTGATTTTGCTGGCCCATTTTTTTAACAAGAGTAGGAATTAAATGTGTCAGACTCCATTCTTGACCATGAAATTCTTAAATTTAAGTACAATAAACTGCAGTCTATTATCAGAAACTAATTGATTAGGAAGTCTATAACTAGCAAAATGTGACATAAAACTTGACAGTTTTAGTAGCAGATATGGATGCATTGATGATTTCTAACCTTGAATGTGTATGGCAAATAAAAATGTTATATAATCTAATGGAGAGGCAGAGCATTTTGTACAAATATTTAAGCAGTTATTAAAATAAGACAAAGATGATCCAGGTACTTTATAATCAGACCCTTTGTAAATGACCAAGTTATTCAATAACAAGCAAAGACACTGAGTACTAACAGAAAGAGAGAGAACATTCAAAGTAAATAAACCTGTACTAGTTAAGAATTTCTTCAGGCTTCCTAGCAACATGGTTCTTTAAAGTAATAGTCAAGACATCTTAATTAGTGAAAGGTAAAGACAAATCAAGGATAGAGAAATCCCACACTAAGTCTAATGTCAAAATGAATCTAGGGCATGCATCTACTATTGATTTTATGCATTGCTGACAACTGAATACAACACAACTCTCATCCACATATTGAGAACCTTTTAATAGACAATCATAATAGTAAAAATTAAAAAGGAAGGAAATTTAGATTATACTGTTGCTTTAGAAAGAAAATTATACTGTTGCTTTAGATAAGATAGACAAATAAACAGATTACTGTATAGCTGGAACATTTAACGAGAATTATATTAGGCAGATTGATAATAATCTCGAAAATTAAAAGTTGGTAAAATTAAATTTGGCTATGCAAACTCTACGTGGGCACATTTGACTTGTTCTTATGTTAGTGAAGGAACTGTCTTTGGGTATGCTACTTTTGAGAAATATTTGAATAACACTATTCCATTTTGGTGTTCCCCACTTAAACATTTCAATTAAAAGTAAACTCCACCCATTACATGCCAAAATTAAAAAATAGTAGAATTAGATTTTATGCTGCATGTATAACTACATCAAGAAGCAAAATTTAATTCTCAACCAAATTTTCCAGCTATAAGGCAGCAAGGGGAAGGGGCTACAAAAACTATGAGTATTTTATCAGAATGCATGAAAATGAATTTAAGGTGATGTTCAAAAGGTAACATGTTTTTTAAGAATGTGTACTAACTTCTACTACATTATGTTAACAATGGAATGCTATATAATATCTAATAATTTTTTCATCAATATTTTAGTTGTATGGAATAATAGCTTTCAATCGCTTTTGCTATTGGGATACCAATCTTAGGCTGTAAATTTGGACTATAAATTTTAAACCGGGCTATTACAATTGTGTTACACTGATAAACATATCATTTGAGGTAATGAGCTATTTTGTAATGTAGGTAAAAGATATCTCTGAATTTGTCATGATTATATTAAAATTAAGTGAGAACTGCTTCTATTTTACTCATTCTATTCAAAATTGATTAAGGAAAATAAAAGTAAAGAAAGTGAAAAATCACCTAAGAATTAGAACAAAGCTATGTGCATTGTTCACAACCTAATAGAAACTGAATATCATAAATATCTATTAGAAGGACTGCTCCATTGCAAGATCATATCAGCAACTTTAGCAAACAATGGTGAGGATATTCCAAGAGACACAAAATTATTTAAAAAGTCAAAATACATATAAAAGTTATTACAAAATGAACTCACTTAGCAGCAAGCTCCTTTTCTTTGTCAGTCTCTTTTTTCAGACTTCCTAATTGATCTGTTAAATTCTTGATAGTCCTATATTATTGAAATTGCAAAAAGAATCATAATAAATATGTAATTATTTTTCAATTCATATAATGTTGGCTATACTAATATAATGTACTTTTCAAATTCACTTTTTTCATTCTCCATTTTCTTTTCCAGACTAAAAAAATAAGCAAGAAAAGAAACACAAGAAAGGAGTAACATTAAACTTCTTGAGTATAATATTAATTTACATTAAATATTAAATTACATTAATTTATATTCCATGTTATCATTTCTTTATGTATTACACTCAACTGTAACAGATTGGTTTGTTGATAAACTTGACTATCACTGCCAATTTGTCTCACAAGATCACTACTATGTGGTCTAGACTGAGGCTGATTATGAAGACATAGTTCAGCCAATTGCTTTAATGTAACAGAGCTCGTAATTTTGTCTAGTAAATGCTTTCTTCTCTGTACTTCTGTCCTTGGCATATTATGTTCATCAAAAAGATCACTTGGTTCAGGCCATTTTTGTGTATAAACATGAAGGATGAGAACACCGAATGAAAATACATCTAATTTATCAAAGTTTGCACTTGTCTCCTTGAAATCAACTTTTTGTGCCTCTGGTGGCATGTACACCTGTGTACCAGGACAAGTGGACATTCTCATGTAATGCTTAGTAGGTTCAGGCTCAAACATACAAGACACTCCTAAATCGGTAATCTTGGCTTTCATAGCATAGGTGAGTAGTACATTGTTAGCAGTGAGGTCACGATGAACTATAGGTGGAGTTTGTTTATGTAAATATAGTAGACCAAGAGATACATCCAGTAATATTGAGTTCTTAATATGATTAGGAATCATCTTGTACTGCTCCAGACACTGAGTTAGTGACATTGGTAGATACTCCATTACTAGAATAGGAATATCCAAACTTGACTTGTAATGGACTCCAAGAAACTGAACAAGATTAGGATGACGAAGTTGACTCATTCTATTATTTAAATAAAAACATTCAAATTCATGTAACATCAATTGTAATAAACAATTTATATTTGTTTCAAAAATACCATGAATCTTCCAGAATCAGATACATTTTTTTATTTTAGAGATTATAAAGCAAAAAAAGTGACTACAGAGTTATGATGCTAGAAAGTGGTATAACAAAATAGACAAAGTATTGACTAGACTATATAACCAATGTAGGTACAATAAATTATCATAGGCATGTGGCAGAAGATGTGGAACAACCAGTGCGCAAAGCAAGGTCTTTTTCTAACCTACTCAATTATTCATGAAGGGTGGGCGGCACTCATGATAAACTACATAGTAATAAATAATAATACTAATATTTTTTATGAATCACATTATGTACTGAGATCACCAAATTATTTTTAATAATTATTTTTATGACAGAAACTTAAGAACGTCTAGTCAATTTCTCTACAATAAAGGCTTTGTGGATAGTATGCAGTACGGTTTAAGAGTTATTGGTAAATGTTCAAGTTCAAAAATGAAAGATAACTTTTAATATTTTTTTGCTCCTAAACTCTAGGGATTAGAGTTTAGGGTACAGGAACTTCATATTTTTAAGATTTATGCTTTAGGGTAGAAACCCTGTGTTTTAAATATACTTAGTTACAATAACCACATACCACGGGCTTCAACCAACAAGAAAAAGAGGCTTAGCCTTACAAACTTTTGCCATGTGGTGCTGACACAATAAGTAGAAAGTTTAGTAGAGGACACCTTAAAAGGATTAACTGAAGTAAAAGATGTCTTCAAAGGAAGTTACCTGTCAACTCCTGACAGTACTTTAATTCAATAGGAGTCAGTACTATATATTGTGTAAAAGTACTCTAGAATCTGTTGCTAAGACATACATAGCAACTTTAATAATTAGCTTAGAGAATCATTTCCCTGCAATTGAGTTCATTACCTGGGCCCTGCCAGATTATTTAGTCCTCACAATCTCTCAAAAGCTATTATATCTTCAGTGATATGCATTGGAAATTTCTAGGATTATAGGGTAATGCGTTGTGTCTTTAATTCTTGTCATACAGATTGTTTATTGCCTAAAACAACAACAATGGAAGATCCAGTCAACAAAGAATGCATGTACTTGGTTTATCTATTGATATCTAAGGTTTTAACAACACTACCAGCATGTAGTCTGGTGTTGCCACCCCTTTGTTTAGAGAGGAAACGTCTGGTAGCACACTCATTCTGCAGCACCATATGCTGCAGCAGTTAACTAGCACATTATTTCATCATGAATATTATTAAATAATACCACAAACAGTTATCCCTACCAAATAAATTGTTAAAATAAACTCAAAACTATAACTAAATATATATATATATAACTATATAAGAAAATATAAAGGTAATTAAAGTCTGTGAGTTTATAGCAATCACCAGAAAAAGGTTATCATCGCTAGAAACAACAAACTTAAGGAGATGGAGTTTACTGGTGAAAGTCTATGTGCCACACCCACACTTTTGTGAGAAAATAACATACTGACTACTAATTACATTCCAGCAAAACAGGTTGATATATGCATGTTACCAGACCTATCGTCTCTAAGCAAAGGGGTGGCAATATCAGACTAACCACCATACTAGTGTTTTGGGGACTTTATCTGTATGATTATCGAGTTCAAATAGACCAACCTCAACAACTCAGAAGAAATAAAAAAATAAATAATAAACAGAATTGAAATATTACTCTTTTGAACATCAGAGCAAGAGGCTTTTGGTGCATGTATCACTGCTAAAATAAATTATTTTATTAACCAAACAGTTACTATGATTATAATAGCTACTACATATCACTGTAAAAATTAATCAGTAAATTTAACAGCCAATATGTTTACATGGATTACTATGAAATCCATAATTCATATGAATTACTCACTATATAATTTTTTGGTAAGATACTCTATTACAAAACAACAAATTATATAATGAATAATTCACATAAATTCTAGATTCCATAGTAATCACCTGTGTAAGCTACACATTGTTTGTTAAAATAATATATAAATTTTTATACTGATGAGCTCGAGTTAAATTATGATAAGAAACAATTCAACATTATGAGGACACACTCTGTCATAGCTACCACTATATGATAATTATATGGAATAAGGTAGTCTGTACTATTATATATTAACATACTGAACTTTACGTAAGGCTAACATCGTATGTTTATACACTGTTATTTTATTTTATATATATATATTTTATATATATATATATATATGAGGGAGTATACACTTTGCACAGCATTGCTTCCTTGTTATCGTAATTCACTTATAGCATGCAGCTATAACAGCTATGAAATCTTTTGGAACCATCATCAAAAGATCCCAATAAATACTGGCTATAGTGTGATTATAATTAACAGTATTAATGCTACTGTCAATAAGAAGAGGACAAAGTATGAATAAATACACAAATACATACAAAAATCCCTACAAATTAACATCAGGACTGTTACTACAACTTGAATATTAAAGATATTTATAGTCTTTCAGTGGCATATAACTTGACTATCAAATATTGTCATAAACTTTCAGGACTAAATAGAAGCTTTGAGCATTAATACTAGTTGACAAATTGTAGCTTAGTAATAGCATTTTGGAAGATTTGCCTACTTAGGTAGGGATATCATACATGTTTCTACTTTATTTCTGCTTGTAAATTCTATATTGTTAAATTCAAAAGTGATAATCACAGTACAGTTATGTTATGTATGACAACTGGACAGTACTCTGTTTAACTCTGAGAGTGCATGAGTCAAATGACAATAAAAACAATGTATAAGTCTGTAGAAGCCAACAAAACTACAGGGAACCACATTGTTACACAACTATAACAATTTCACCATGTGGTTATACGAATGCTCAGTTATAATTTTAGTAATAACACTTGTCGTCAATAATTATCATGGATAAACATCACTTTATTTTTTTCACTTAGCTGAACTGCTTAAATTTTAAAAAAATACCACTTGATACATAAACAATTTGAGTTCTGAGAAACTGTGTAGCTTGTTCCTAAGCACTCCTAGAAATATTACAAAAACTCCATGTAACATTGTGCTAGTACAAGAAAAAAAAAGAAAAAAAAACAATTTGCTTGTTTATCTAGCTCCAGGTTCTCCATTTAAGAAACATCTTCAACCATTATTGTTATAGATGAGTTTTGAATAGACTCCACAATGCCAAATAGGTGCATAATGTATATAAGCCTGTAAGTCAATATAAATTTATTTGAAAACATAATAGGGAATACAAAGGCCAATTTATGATCACTCCTATGTATTAAGCACTAGTTTTATTGTGCTTTATAATAAAACTCCATAGTAAAGACTCAATAAATTAATGTCTTACATAAAGGTTCCATTGGTCAACTAATATGTAACCACTCCCTTCTCATAACAACTTATAGTTTTTGGCAAAGTCTGACTGGGATATACAAAATCACTTACCGGGCGCATTCCTGAACAAATCGCTCTTTCATTGATTTAACATGATCTGGATCATTGGCAGAGTCGAAGAATATACCATGGATCTTCTTTCCAGCTACCTTAGTACTATGTAATGACAGTTCTACTACTTCTCCATAAGCTCCTCGTCCTAATATTCTCCCTGTCTCCTTCAACTCGGATAGAAGATACTGTTCCGAAACAGTAGCCATTGAATCGCTTTCCGGTTTCTCTATAGATGGGGCGGAGAAATGTAGTATACGTAGTTTGTCCCCAGACTGCCTGCCACGCCTCCGAGGAAACTTCCGCTTGGGGTGTGGCAGTCCTTTTTTGCTTAATTATAGTAAACTTTAAATTAAAAAAACTTAAAATATAATACTGATTTTAAAATTCAGCTTTCAGCTATTCTTGTATAGTTTAAATTATATATCTGTTTACATTTTAAACTTAATTTCAGTTTTCAGTTGACAGTTGACACCCAAAATAATGTAAGGCCTAGGAACTGCAGCTGTAGGTGTGTGCTCTAACTACTAGAAAGAACTGGTCCTAGATTGGTATCATTGTTGAAACTATTTTGAAGGTACCACATCTATTCTGGTCTGTTTTTACAGATCATATGCCTTAGAGAAATTGTTGATCAATAAGAGTTTGCTAATGCATGGTTTGGGTGTTTCATCAAAATATAACAATTAAATAATGCAAGAACATATTAGTGAAATGGTTCCTTAATACAGAAGTCTTCATCGTAAATCAAGCCTTACTATACAGTAAGTCCATTGAATTTAACATACATGATTTTATTTTATTTACTAGGACCTCCTATTGACCAAAGGTTATATAGACCAAACAATATCAAGTGTAAACAGTAGTCTTACTCTTAATGGGAGAACTAACTGATGTACCTACAATGTAAAATAAAGGAGATATTAACTAATCATCAGTGACAACCAGTTTTACCTTTTTGTTCAGATGTCAGAGATGAAAATTGATCATCATCATCATCAACATTTATACCACTGGTACCTTTCTTAGCTTCATCTTTACTTCTACGATTAGCTATTTTCCCTTTCACTCCAACTTGTAGAGCAGCTCCAAACAACAGTACTGGTTGATAATAGATAAGAGGTGTGGTTATGTCTCCTGGGTCATACATAACACGATTTAGATCATGCCAATCATCATCAAAGGGTATCTCAGGTGTACAGACTATAGCAGGTGAAAGAAGAGTTACCATCTTCCATGAAAGGTCAAGAGCTTTGTTAGCAAATGGTTGAAGAACTCTCAGGCGATCTGTGTCCGTAACACCCCTACATAATTGCGTAAGTAATGGCTAGAGAATGCAATGAAGAATGGTGAATTGATCATAGAAAAATGTACATGAACATGTACAACAATTTGCTATAATGTTGATTTATCAAAGTTAGCACCATAAATGCATAGTTTCCAATATAAAATTGCAATGAGGTATATAAGTGACTACCGTCACTAGGAATTTTATTTTTCTTGCTTAATAGGTTATTGGTCAGTGTTTAGTTTCTTTATTAAAAAATTATAAACAGAGTGTGCTACAAAATCGTTTGACTTTTGGGCTGTCCATTTACATTTATCTAGCTGTATCTGTTTGTTAGAATACACATGCATTTAGACAGCAGGTAAATTTATGTTGCATACAAGTAATTCAAAAGCAGCTACATATACATGTACGTCTTTTAAAACTCACATTTCTAGTAAGTTTTTCAGGTATTGGACATCCTTTCATTTTAATGGCACTCACTAACAGTCCATAAGCACGACCTTTCTTTTCAACAGCTTTTACTACTAGAGCTTGTTCATTTTCATCATCATTATTACTAGTGCTTGAACTTGACTTGTAACATAATAAATCTGCCAACTCCTGTTCAATCTTTTTTTTAGCCTTGGCTAAGCAAATATTATGAGCAACCTAAAAATGATTATAAAGTTTAAAAACAATGCATTTACAGATGTACATGTTGTATACCAGTACAATCTGGACATCACTCCATAAAATATGCATACATGTACCTTTAAAATGATCCTTCTAGTCTCCAACTTTCTCATGTCACTAAAATATTCTTTGACTTGCTCCTCTTGAAGAGAATTCAATTTAGCTAAACGAGATATCTCTTGAAGTGAGGCAATAGCACTAAAGGAGAAGTTATTAAAATGTCTAAATTAAATTGGGTACATGTACAATACATGTACATAAGTGGGTGTGTCTTTCCCTTTTCTGTCTGGTGTGCAAATGTGGGAAGTATCTACAGATTCCTTAGAACCATGTTTTGTGTTTGTTTGTCACTTTTAGCATTATCATTTTAGTATGCAACAAACATTTTCACTTCCTCAAAGCACTGCACTATTAATGATATAAATGTAAATTTCATTAGTTTTAAGGCTTGTCAATCAAATATAATTGCTTCAACATAATGATATTGTTCTATTTATTACTGATTACTACTGATTTTGTATTCTTTAGAGTTTCATGATACCTAATATATTTGACATCTGTGCTTCTGTTTGCTAAACTATCAAGTGTTATATCTTATTTTTTAAATAGCACCATTGGAAAGCATAAACGTTCTCTGTTACTGCAGTATACAAGCTGGATTATAAAGGTACTCTTGACATGTGATAGATTGAATAGCAATTGTTATATATATTAAGCAGATAATTATGTCAGTAAACAATCAACTTTGATATTTTCCTTGGTATGCTTAAAATTGGAATAAACGGTATACAGAGTGAATTATGTTATTTAAAAAATAATAATTTTCTCCATTCACCTCTGTACTAAAGTACCCTAAGATGACACAGAAGAAGTGATGTTGCCATTAATTATTCAAGTAGCTACTTTTCAACACTTTACATGAAAAGGGCTATTGAATGTTCAAAACAAGAACCAAAAAGAAGACTCACCTCTCCAGGTTGCCTTTTTTTTGTAACAAGCTCTCTCTTTTCCTAAAGAAATTTATTATGAAGATATATGTGAAAATTTTGTAAAAACACATCATCTGTGAAATGTGTACAACACACAACAAACAATTCAATAAATATGAGGAGTAAAAACTTATATTCAAAAAATTCACTGTATAATACTCAAGGTTCAATTTTCGTTATGTATTGGACTAGCAGGTACAACAACTATAACACAAAATAAAAGGGACACATATTGGGGAAAAACAGGAAAGCATGAAACTCCCATGCAATTAATTAAAATGCCACTCAGGAGTCAGGTTACTATATTAAGATCAATTACTCATAAATAATAATATTGCAGTTATGGGACAAGAAGGCCTGAATGTGAATGTCATCAAAATAAACTTGCTTCAGCTGCATTTATTGTCAATGTCTTAAGAAATAACACTTGTGTAATTTATCTCAAATCAATTATTAATGCAGTAAGAAACTATACTATACTATACCAGAATATAGTTGGTATTGAGATATTCTTTTGGACATGCACAACATAAAATATCACAACAAAACTGTTTTGTTTGGATAAAAAGCTAATTGTTTAGAGATCCTACGAAACCTGAAGCTCTTATAAACTTGAACACAGCATTAGGAGGCTATAATGTGTTCCTCATTAGAAACCATCCAGCAACATCTATTTTCTTAGAGAAATGCTGGAGGCAGTCAGTATCTCTAAACCACCATACAATGACCCTTCAAGTGTACCAAGCACAATTTACTGTCTCTTCCATCTTGAATAATAAATCCAGCACCTGTTCCTATCATTAACTGATCACTAGTGTAGTTCTTGTCCATACATTTGTGTCTATCAACTAGAATCTAGAAATAGACAGGTCCATAGACTGATAGAGGCTTACCAAATTTACATAATTAACATTTGATTATATGGAACCCAAATGAAACAATCTGATTTCGAGTTCATAAATTACATAGAAACATCTGCCAATACTTACAACATGTCCGCAATCAGTTAGAAAACATCTGCTAACACTTAGAAATTTGTCCAGGAAATGTTAATATTAATAAATTCTTTCATATTAAAATAGTTATAATACCAATAATGAAGCAATCTGATTGTTCACTTTGAAGATCACAAATCACATAGAAAATGTGATTTAAACACATCAGCTAGCATCAAATTTAAATAGCTTATTTTCACAACAAAATGATAATTAAATATATAATATAATAATTGTTTTGATAAAGTGTTTATTGAAAGATAGCAACTTTGTTGCTTCTTTCAAGGCACTTTTCTGAGCACTTTCCAACACTGGAACATTTGAACATCAGCTACAGCAGCCACTCTCCCTTACATATTAAGTATTACCATACCATTAACTTAAATATCACAAATAATTTTAGTAACACAACTACCAAGACCTGGCATTTCAATCACATATATATTTTTTCTCAATGCACACTACAAATTTGAACATATCAACTTTAGGCAAACTATTTATATAATAGATATATTATTTTTATATATTTATATATTATATATATTATATATGTACATATAAAAACTTACTGTAATAACTGTACTATAGTTTGACGAAAAGGATTGTATCTCCTATAATAAATAAATAAATTCAAAGTGACGAATGTAATGTCCAATAAACTATACACTAGTGGTAGTAACAATACTACATTTAGATGAAATAATGATTACACCATGGCTCATATTGTACATGTGTACAATACTAGGCCATGGAAGCAAACAT
This sequence comes from Xestospongia muta, assembly GCA_963693285.1. Lineage (NCBI taxonomy): Eukaryota > Metazoa > Porifera > Demospongiae > Haplosclerida > Petrosiidae > Xestospongia > Xestospongia muta. The sequence continues at coordinate 5,450,889 of OY848917.1, forward strand.
GTATGAACCATGGTGCAATCACTGTTTCATCTATTATAATAAGGTACTAGCAAATACACGTAAGTCTAACTATACATGTGTGTCACACATTTACCTTTGTAGCGCTCTAAACTCTTGCTGTCTTTGTTCAAGAATTTCTCGTTGACAACTACATAAGAAATTCAGGTTTGTCACACACATATTCACAATGAAATCTTAATGCTATCAATCATATTCTCCACAATTCTGAAATACCATATTAACTGGTTGTTAAACAAATGTACATCTATCTCCATAGGAAAAAAGATGTGGCTAATAACAACAGGATAACTTTAATTGAAGGGTATGACTAATGTGAATGATTACTTACTTGTGGCTGTCTTAATGCAAAAAGGAAACAATAAATAATTTAAATAGTAATAGTTTAGAACTTCTAAATTTGACAGAAGAGTTGATTACAACAGCTTTAACTTTGTCAAGAATTATAAGAAAAAAGATGGCATCGCCAAACCAAAAACTAACTGCTATCTATCATCTGATGCATTTCAACTCACTTTGTGTTTTAGTAACTAAAAGTACAATAATAAACAGTTAGTACTTACTCTTTTTAAAAATATAATTAGCACTGGTAATAAGTACTAAGTCGTGTGTGCTTGGATAAACAATCAGTCACAATCATTGTTGTAACATTAATAGTTACTATATTATGGTATAGAACAACCCAGGAAAGTTTCACATGTCAGGGACAATGACAATTAATTCTCTAGCATAGTAGTATATAATCTATTTATGAGAACAAAGTTATACTATATTATGTGTTCATTGGAATTGACCATTCATTGTCAATTTAGGATAATTTCACAAAACTATTAACATAAATGGCAGTCTACTAAACAAGTTTATAAAGATGTATTATAATTACATGTATATAACTATAAAAATACATCAACTTTGATAAATATGTTTACCTTGTATGATCAGCAATTTCTTGATGCTTCCTAACATAAATTTTCTTCTGTTGCCTATTGTGGAATAATACAGCAAGTGGTAATAACTAAATAATAGAACTATCAACATTAATGTATTCAATCTTTTGTGCGACTTTCTGATAACCAGAAAGATCAACATAAACCTAATAAAGATAGTAGATTCAAATAAAAGCATGTGAATGTACAATATCTTGCTTGTAATCTTTATTAATGTGATCTCAATACATTATTGTTAGATGCCTTAGCACAAGACAATTAATCTGAACAGTACAACAAAATCTCACCTCAGATTATATATATATATATACATGTATGCATGTATGTACATATATATATATGTATGTGTGTGTGTGCGTGTGTGTGTGTGTGTGTGGTTCAGTCATGCTTAGGAATGTGATAATTGCTTTACTGGAACTAATAACCCCATAATAAATAATTCACAAAGCACATGGTCAGCACTAAATGAGTGCCATTTTAAGCTGTTCTGATAAAATTAGTAATAAGTGACTTCATACTCTAACAACAGTATTAACAAACAATATATGTATCCTAATGTAGATAATCCTAACAAGCAAAACATTCAAACATTTCTAATGTACATAAAAACAACTTGAGCTGTTATTTTATAATACAGAATGTCCCTAGAACTGATAGAACCATAAATAACTATTGATACATTAGTGTATTGTTTATTATGTATTATGTATAACTGACCTTAATATCTCACGTTTCTCTTCTTCAAATGCCTCTTTCTCTCTAAAGGGAAAACAGTATGATAGTTAACATCATTAAGATGATTAATGGTCTGAGAATCATTAGCGATGGAGGTTACAAATATGTATTCTTAGTTAGCTACACCATATACGACATGTAATAAATTTACTCTTGAAGTTTTCTTTCCACTTTTTTAAGTTCTATCTCACGTCTAAATAGATAACAAAAATGACTATTCTATTATGCTAAAATGTTTTAGTACACATTGTAACACAGCTACCACTAGAAGGCATACTAGATTTATCAACAGAGAAAATATTCAATAATATGACTCAACCAAACAATCTACAATGATGTCATTCTTGTTTATTATATATTATGTTTTAATTACTGACATCATTAATAACAGAATACTCTTATCTCTAATTTGTTATTTATATTCGTGCAACAACATAATCATCAACCATAAGCTTTGTCAATATTAAGAATAACTTGCTACAATAGAACAGTTTACAAGCATATGAACATTTTACGAGAATAGGGTTGTAGCATAAAAGGTAGATTTTAACTATAATATCATGCCAAGGTCTAATAATACTTTGAATGTACATTTTTTTCCTCAACTTCAAAATTGAATCTACATGAAGAATATACAAATTAGCCTTTTCTAGGTAAAAACAATGTCAGTTTTGAACACAAACTAAAGTGTATAAAGATACTTTGCAGCATGCTGTACTTGGTCTGTCAGTTTGTGCATAAGAATAAAATTAGTAGGAGTTAATGTAATAATGTTAACAAAATTCAATTAATTAGGTAACTTAATATATTATATTGCAGCATATCAATAATCAAAGCTGTTTTCAAAAGCTATCTCATTGCATTTTTCTAGACACTAAATGACAACAGAGTAATCTACCTTTCATACTCCTTAATAAGTTGTGCTTGTTCCTCTATATTCCTGAAATGAAAGTGACAATCCTCAAATTTGTCAGCAAGTTCATATAATTTTATAAAGACATGGTAAGAAATATCACACTTATAATTCTAGTTGGCCTTTCTGAGCTTAAACTAAACCTATTCTAGAAGTAGAAACAGTATATTAAAAAGAAGCTTCTTTGTTTCTGTAATAATTCTCTAGTGTGTATAACCTTCCATTAATGGCCTCACTCATTGTATACTAACATGTAGTATACCAGAGGTACTCATGGAAGTGAAAGCAGGCTCTCTTGACATTCACGATTTTAATAGTAGACTGTAATATTTTTTTTAACCTTTTATACACATTTAATCATCATAATAAATGACAAAACTAATCACAAGTTACCTATCCTTCATGTAACATTTCATCTACATGTACCAATGCCCTAGCTATGGTCAATAATTCATTGTAGAACAACCAAAATTATTTTATGAGATACTTCATTACTAAATCTGTCAAAGGTTCATTCTACACTGTTCAAAGTTGCCAAACTTGACCAACACATTGAAAAACATCTGTTCAAAAGTGCTCCTTATGCAAAACTATTCAAAACAACATACATTCATGTAATTGGACAAGTAAACTTTAGGAGCATATCCATATTGATTTTGCTGGCTTATTTTTTAAAAAGAAGAGGAATTAAATCTGTCAGACTCCATTCTGTACCAAAAAAATTATTAATTTCAAGTACAATAAACTCCAGTCTATTACCAGAAAGTACTTGATTATGAGTCCATAACTATCAAAATGTGACATAAAACTTGATAGTTCTTATGGCAGATATGGAAGCATTAATATGACTTCTAACCTCGAATACACATCAAATAAAAATATTATATCATGCATCTTCTAATGGAGAAGCAGAGTATTTCATCCAAATATTTAACCTGTTATTGAAATAAGCCTTAGATGATCCAGGTACTTTACAATCAGACCCTCAATAAATGACCAGATTATTCGAAAAGAAACAAAGACATTGAGTATTAATAACAGAAAGAGAGAAAACATTCAAAGCATATGAACTTGTACTTCCACTTAACCCATTTAAATCAAACTGATTATGAAAAGTAAAAGTAAGAAAGTAGAGAATCACCTAAGAAGCTGTGTGCAAGGTTCACAACCTAATAGAAACTGAATATCATAATGATAGATCTATAAGAAGAACTGCTCCATTGCAAGATCATTAATATCACCAACCTTAGTAAACAATATTGAGAGTATCCCATGAAACACAACATTAATTGAAAAGTCAAGATAGGTGCAGAAGCATTATAAAATGAACTCACTTAGCAGCAAGCTGCTTTTCTTTGTCGAGCTGTTTTTGCTGACTTCCTAATTGATCTGTTAAATTCTTGATAGTCCTATATTATTGAAATTACAAATAGAATCATACCAAATGTGACCTAATTTGCAATAAGGGACCACTTCTGGCAAAATATTCATGATCTCATTTGTGAAAAGGGACCACTGTTAAAACATCTCAAAAACAGTTTTACATACAGTTATATGCACAACTAATCATGGTAACTCTACGCATACAAAACTAATTCTGAGGGTTATTATATAGCATTCTTTTTCATAAATCAGGTCACAAATGTTTTGACAGAAATATTGGCCCATTCAAAATCAGGTCACAAATATGTAATTATTTTTCAATTCATATATCGTTAGCTACACCATATACGACATGTAATAAATTTACTCTTGAAGTTTTCTTTCCACTTTTTTAAGTTCTATCTCACGTCTAAATAGATAACAAAAATGACTATTCTATTATGCTAAAATGTTTTATTACACATTGTAATACAGCTACCACTAAAAGGCATACTAGATTTATCAATAGAGAAAATATTCAATAATATGACTCAACCAAACAATCTACAATGATGTCATTCTTGTTTATTATATATTATGTTTTAATTACTGACATCATTAATAACAGAATACTCTTATCTCTAATTTGTTATTTATATTCGTGCCACAACATAATCATCAACCACAGGCTTTGTCAATATTAAGAATAACTTGTTACAATAGAACAGTTTACAAGTATATGAACATTTTACGAGAATAGGGTTGTAGCATAAAAGGTAGATTTTAACTATAATATCATGCCAAGGTCTAATAATACTTTGAATGTACATTTTTTCTTAACTTCAAAATTGAATCTACATGAAGAATATACAAATTTGCCTTTTCTATGTAAAAACAATGTCAGTTTTGAACACAAACTAAAAGTGTATAAAGATACTTTGCAGCATGCTTTACTTTGGTCTGTTAGTTTGTGTATAAGAATAAAATTAGTAGGAGTTAATGTAATAATGTTAACAAAATTCAATTAATTAGGTAACTGAATATATTATATTGCAGCATATCAATAATCAAAGCTGTTTTCAAAAGCTATCTCATTGCATGTTTCTAGACACTAAATGACAACAGAGTAATCTACCTTTCATACTCCTTAATGAGTTGTGCTTGTTCCTCTAGATTCCTGAAAAGAAAGTGACAATCCTCAAATTTGTCAGCAAGGTCATATAATTTTATAAAGACATGGTAAGAAATATCACACTTATAATTCTAGTTAGGGCTTTCTGAGCTTAAACTACACCTATTCTAGAAGTAGAAACAGTATATTAAAAAGAAGCTTCTTTGTTTCTGTAATAATTCTCTAGTGTGTAACCTTCCATTATCGGCCTCATTCATTGTATACTAACATGTAGTATACCAGAGGTACTCATGGAAGTGAAAGCAGGCTCTCTTGACATTCATGATTTTAATAGTAGACTGCAATATTTTTTTTAACCTTTTATACACATTTGCCTTTTTATCATCATAACAAATGACAAAACTAATCACAAGTTACCTATCCTTCATGTAACATTTCATCTACATGTACCAATGCCCTAGCTATGGTTAATAATTCATTGTAGAACGACCAAAATTATTTTATGAGATACTTCATTACTAAATCTGTCAAAGGTTCATTCTACACTGTTCAAAGTTGCCAAACTTGACCAACACATTGAAAAACATCTGTTCAAAAGTGCTCCTTATGCAAAACTATTCAAAACAACATACATTCATGTAATTGGCGAAGTAAACTTTGGAAGCATATCCATATTGATTTTGCTGGCTTATTTTTTAACAAGAAGTTTCAAGTACAATAAACTCCAGTCTATTATCAAAAAGTGCTTAATTATTAGTCCATAACTATCAAAATGTGACATAAAACTTTATAGTACTTATGGCAGATATGGAAGCATTCTTCTAACCTCGAAGCAAACTTCTAACCTCGAATACACATGTCAAATAAAAATATTATATCGTGCATCTTCTAATGGAGAAGCAGAGTATTTCATCCAAATATTTAACCTGTTATTGAAATAAGCCTTAGATGATCCAGGTACTTTACAATCAGACCCTCAATAAATGACCAGATTATTCGAAAAGAAACAAAGACATTGAGTATTAATAACAGAAAGAGAGAAAACATTCAAAGCATATGAACTTGTACTTCCACTTAACCCATTTAAATCAAACTGATTATGAAAAGTAAAAGTAAGAAAGTAGAGAATCACCTAAGAAGCTGTGTGCAAGGTTCACAACCTAATAGAAACTGAATATCATAATGATAGATCTATAAGAGGAACTGCTCCATTGCAAGATCATTAATATCACCAACCTTAGTAAACAATATTGAGAGTATCCAGTGAAACACAACATTAATTGAAAAACTAAACTAATCACAAGTTACCTATCCTTCACGTAACATTTCATCTACATGTACCAATGCCCTAGCTATGGTTAATAATTCATTGTAGAACAACCAAAATTATTTAATGAGATACTTCATTACCAAATCTGTCAAAGGTTCATTCTACACTGTTCAAAGTTGCCAAACTTGACCAACACATTGAAAAACTTCTGTTCAAAAGTGCTCGTTATGCAAAACTATCCAGTGAAATTCAACAATAATTGAAAAGTCAAGATAGGTGCAGAAGCATTATAAAATGAACTCACTTAGCAGCAAGCTGCTTTTCTTTGTCGAGCTGTTTTTGCTGACTTCCTAATTGATCTGTTAAATTCTTGATAGTCCTATATTATTGAAATTACAAATAGAATCATACCAAATGTGACCTAATTTGCAATAAGGGACCACTTCTGGCAAAATATTCATAATCTCATTTGTGAAAAGGGACCACTGTTAAAACATCTCAAAACGTTTTACATATAGTTATATGCACAACTAATCATGGTAACTCTACGCATACAAAACTAATTCTGAGGGTTATTATATAGCACTCTTTTTCATAAATCAGGTCACAAATGTTTTGACAGAAATATTGACCCATTCAAAATCAGGTCACAAATATGTAATTATTTTTTAATTCATATATTGTTAGCTATACATGTAAGTATAATCTACCTTTCAAATTCACTTTTTTCCTTTTCCATTTCTTTTTCCAGACTAAAGATATTTAAGAAAGAAAAATACAAAACAGAGTAACATTGACATCTCTTGAATATAATATTAATTTTCTAATATTCTATGTAATCAATTTTTTATGTATTATACTCAACTGCAAAAGATTGCTTTGCTGATGAACTTGACTAGCACTGCCAATACGTTTTACAAGATCACTAGTATGTGGTCTAGACTGAGGCTGATTTTGAAGACATTGTTCAGCCAATTGCTTTAGTGTAATAGAGCTTTTAATTTTGTCTATTAAATGCTTTCTTCTCTGTACTTCTGTCCTTGGCATATTATGTTCATCAAAAGGATCAGTTGGTTCAGGCCATTCTTGTGTATAGACATGAAGGATGAGAACACCAAATGAAAACACATCTAATTTATCAAAGTTTGTACTTGTCTCCTTGAAATTCACTTTTTGTGCTTCAGGTGGCATGTACACCTGTGTACCAGGACATGTGGACATTCTCATGTAATGCTTAGCAGCTTCAGGCTCAAACATACGAGACACTCCTAAATCAGTAATCTTAGCTTTCATAGCAGAGGTAAGTAGTACATTGTTAGCAGTGAGGTCACGATGAACTATAGGTGGAGTTTGTTTATGTAGATATAGTAGACCAAGAGATACATCCAGTAATATTGAGTTCTTGATATGATTAGGAATCATCTTGTACTGCTCCAGACACTGAGTTAGTGACATTGGTAGACACTCCATTACTAGAATAGGAATATCCGAACTTGACTTGTAATGGACTCCAAGAAACTGAACAAGATTAGGATGACGAAGTTGACTCATTCTATTATTTAAATAAAAACATTCAAATTCATGTAACATCAATTGTAATAAACAATTTATAATTGTTTCAAAAATACCATGAATCTTCCAGAATCAGATACATTTTTTTTTATTTTAGAGATTATAAAGCAAAAAAAGTGACTACAGAGTTATGATTCTAGAAAGTGGAATAACAAAATAGACAAAGTATTGACTAGACTATATAACCAATGTAGGTACAATAAATTATCATAGGCATGTGGTAGAAGAGGTGGAACAACCAGTGCGTAAAGCAAGGTCTTTTTCTAACCTTCTCAATTATTCATCAAGGGTGGGTGGCACTCATGATAAACTACATAGTAATAAATAATAATACTAATATTTCTTATGAATCACATTATGTACTGAGATTACCAAATTATTATTAATAATTATTTTTATGACAGAAACTTAAGAACGTCTAGTCAATTTCTCTACAATAAAGGCTTTGTGGATAGTATGCAGTACGGTTTAAGAGTTATTGGTAAATGTTCAAGTTCAAAAATGAAAGATAACTTTTAATATTTTTTTGCTCCTAAACTCTAGGGATTAGGGTTTAGGGTACAGAAACTTCATATTTTTAAGATTTATGCTTTAGGGTAGAAACCCTGTGTTTTAAATATACTTAGTTACAATAACCACATACCACGGGCTTCAACCAACAAGAAAGAGAGGCTTAGCCTTACAAACGTTTGCCATGTGGTGCTGACACAATAAGTAGAGAGTTTAGTAGAAGACACCTTAAAAGGATTAACTGAAGTAAAAGATGTCTTCAAAGGAAGTTACGTGTCAACTCCTGACAGTACTTTAATTCAATAGGAGTCAGTACTATATATTGTGTAACAGTACTCTAGAATCTGTTGCTAAGACATACATAGCAACTTTAATAATTAGCTTAGAGAATCATTTCCCTGCAATTGAGTTCATTACCCGGGCCCTGCCAGATTATTTAGTCCTCACAATCTCTCAAAAGCTATTATATCTTCAGTGATATGCATTGGAAATTTCTAGGATTATAGGGTAATGCATTGTGTCTTTAATTCTTGTCATACAGATTGTTTATTACCTAAAACAACAACAATGGAAGATCCAGTCAACAAAGAATGCATGTACTTGGTTTATCCATTGATATCTAAGGTTTTAACAACACTAACAGCATGTAGTCTGGTGTTGCCACCCCTTTGTTTAGAGAGGAAACGTCTGGTAGCACACTTATTCTGCAGCACCATATGCTGCAGCAGTTAATTAGCACATTATTTCATCATGAATATTATTAAATAATACCACAAACAGTTATGCCTACCAAATAAATTGTTAAAATAAACTCAAACTATAACTAAATATATATATATATATATATAACTATATAAGAAAATATAAAGGTAATTAAAGTCTGTGAGTTTATAGCAATCACCAGAAAAAGGTTATCATCGCTAGAAACAACAAACTTAAGGGGATGGAGTTTACTGGTGAAAGTCTATGTGTCACACCCACACTTTTGTGAGAAAATGACATACTGACTACTAATTACATTCCAACAAAACAGGTTTGATATATGCATGTTACCAGACTCATCCTCTCTAAGCAAAGGGGTGGCAATATCAGACTAACCACCATACTAGTGTTTTGGGGACTTTATTTGTATGATTATCGAGTTCAAATAGACCAACCCCAACAACTCAGAAGAAATAAAAACTAAATAATAAACAGAATTGAAATATTACTCTTTTAAACATCAGAGCAAGAGGTTTTTGGTGCATGTATCACTGCTAAAATAAATTATTTTATTAACCAAACAGTTATTATGGTTATAATAGCTACTACATATCACTGTAAAAATAAATCAATTATTTTAACAGCCAATATTAGTTTACATGGATTACTATGAAATCCATAATTCATATGAATTACTCACTATATAATTTTTTGGTAAGATACTCTATTACAAAACAACAAATTATATAATGAATAATTCACATAATTTCTAGATTCCATAGTAATCACCTGTGTAAGCTACACATTGTTTGTTAAAATAATATATAAATTTTTATAGTGATGAGCTCGAGTTAAATTATGATAAGAAACAATTCAACATTATGAGGACACACTCTGTCATAGCTACCACTATATAATAATTATATGGAATAAGGTAGTCGTTATATATATATATATATATATATATATATATATATATATATATATATACTATAGTATATATATATATATATATATATATATATATATATATATATATATATATGAGGCAGTATACACTTTGCACAGCATTGCTTCCTTGTTATCATAATTCACTTATAACATGCAGCTATGACAGCTATGAAATCTTTTGGAACTATCATCAAAAGATCCCAATAAATACTGGCTATAGTGTGATTATAACTAATGGTATTAATGCTAAAGGAGAGGACAAAGTACAAATAAATACACAAATACATACAAAAATCCTTACAAATTAACATCAGGACTGTTACTACAACTTGAATATTAAAGATATTTATAGTCTTTCAGTGGCATATAACTTGACTATCAAATATTGTCATAAACTTTCAGGACTAAATAGAAGCTTTGAGCATTAATACTAGTTGACAAATTGTAGCTTAGTAATAGCATTTTGGAAGATTTGCCTACTTAGGTAGGGATATCATACATGTTTCTACTTTATTTCTGCTTGTAAATTCTATATTGTTAAATTCTAAAGTGATAATCACAGTACAGTTATGTTATGTATGACAACTAGACAGTACTCTGTTTAACTCTGAGAGTGCATGAGTCAAATGACAATAAAAACAATGTATAAGCCTGTAGAAGCCAACAAAACTACAGGGAACCACATTGTTACACAACTATAACAATTTCGCCATGTGGTTATACGAATGCTCAGTTATAATTTTAGTAATAACACTTGTCGTCAATAATTATCATGGATAAACATCACTTTATTTTTTTCACTTAGCTGAACTGCTTAAATTTTAAAAAATACCACTTGATGCATAAACAATTTGAGTTCTGAGAAGCTGTGTAGCTTGTTCCTAAGCACTCCTAGAAATATTACAAAAATTCCATGTAATATTGTGCTAGTACAAGAAAAAAAAAGAAAAAAACAATTTGCTTGTTTATCTAGCTCCAGGTTCTCCATTTAAGAAACATCTTCAACCATTATTGTTATAGATGAGCTTTGAATAGACTCCGTGATGCCAAATAGGTGCATAATGTATATAAGCCTGTAAGTCAATTTTAAATTTATTTGAAAACATAATAATAATTATAATACAAAGGCCAATTTATGATCACTCCTATGTATTAAGCACTATTGTGCTTTATAATAAAACTCCATAGTAAAGACTCAATAAATTAATGTCTTACATAGAGGTTCCATTGGTCAACTAATATGTAACCACTCCCTTCTCATAACAACTTATAGTTTTTGGCAAAGTCTGACTTGGATATACAAAATCACTTACCGTACACATTCCTGAACAAATCGCTCTTTCATCGATTTAACATGATCTGGATCATTGGCAGAGTCGAAGAATATACCGTGGATCTTCTTTCCAGCTACCTTAGTACCATGTAATGACAGTTCTATTACTTCTCCATAAGCTCCTCGTCCTAATATTCTCCCTGTCTCCTTCAACTCGGATAGAAGATAGTGTTCCGAAACAGTAGCCATTGAATCGCTTTCCGGTTCTCTATAGATGGGGCGGAGAAATGTAGTATACGCAAGTTTGTCCCAGACTGCCTGCCACGCCTCCGAGGAAACTTCCGCTTGGGGTGTGGTAGTCCTTTTTTGCTTAATTATAGTAAACTTTAAATTTAAAAAACTTAAATATAATACTGATTTTAAAATTCAGCTTTCAGCTATTCTTGTATAGTTTAAATTATGTATCCGTTTACATTTTAAACTCAATTTCAGTTTTCAGTTGACAGTTGACACCCAAAATAATGTAAGGCCTAGGAACTGCAACTGTAGATGTGTGCTCTAACTACTAGAAAGAACTGTTCCTAGATTGGTATCATTGTTGAAACTATTTTGAAGGTACCACATCTATTCTGGTCTGTTTTTACAGATCATATGCCTAGAGAAATTGTTGATCAATAAGAGTTTGCTAATGCATGGTTTGGGTGGTTCATCAAAATATAACAATTAAATAATGCAAGAACATGTTGGTGAAATGGTTCCTTAATACAGAAGTCTTCATCGTAAATCAAGCCTTACTATACAGTAAGTCCACAGAATTTAACATACATGATTTGATTTTATTTACTAGGACCTCCTATTGACCAAAGGTTATATAGACCAAACAATATCAAATAAAAAATACATAGTTGCTGATTGATGATGCAAGACTTCATCTTAATCAGGAATCTACTGCAAGTAAAACTCAGTTTAAAATACTTTCTGTTGCATACATAACTGATTCCCTGTACATGTAAGTTCATTCATTCAAAGTAACATCAATTATTGCCTCATGATAGGCTGTTGTCAATAGTATGTTTACAAATAAAATAAATGCTTATATAATATCAAGTCAATTATCAAAGACAAAGAGACTTCTATTGATTTAATTATTATTATTATTTATTTAACTATTATTGTTCTATTATTTAATTTTACTTTTAAAAAAGTTATTTATAAAAGATACAGTATAATATTTTAGTGTATTGTACACCTATACATTTTAGATTTTATAATGGTTTAGGGGTAGGGTTTTCTTTACATGGCAGATATCCATACTTTAAATAGAAGGACAATGCAAATATACAAATTAAAAACAGGAAAGTAATTGTAGAATACAAATTAAAAACAGGAAAAATAATTTTAACCCTGTGGTTACTAGTTTATTTCATTTTAGAGAAATGTTTTATTTACTTGTACTTAATAGATCTTCTTTGAAAATGGTAAAAAATATAAATGTGTTTGATTTTTATTATCTGATCTGTCATGGTCACCACACATAAATGCCATTTCTCTGCTTCAATGAAAAATCTAAAGAAACTTTTACCAAGACACAAGTGGGAGAGCAATTCTTCAACTTTATTTTTCACTTGTCAGGCCAAAAGTGGAATATACAAGTGTCGTTTGGAATCCAATTCAAGCATACATAATGACATCAATAACATCGAATGTGTCCAAAGCTTGCCTTGAAAATTCTAACCAAACATTGGAAAGTTTCATTATGAAAACAGTTCGACTATGTACGAAAAACAAATATTCCAAGATTATTACACGTTAAATTATTTATGCTAGGAATATTAACGGTGTGTAATTGTATTCAAATTTATGAAACTTTATAGCATGAAGGTTTCCCGATCTACAGTAAATGAAAAATGTTCTGATAATTGCTATGAGAAAGTGACACAGAATTAAATTAATTGTTCTTAACTTTAAAGGAAATTGATATGTTTTGAAACTTCGAACGGAGCTTATTGTGAGTCATGCCATGCGTGGAAAGTCTTACTATACAAATTTAATTAAAAGCTAGCTAGAAGCTATACAGCTAAAAACATAAGGTTGATGACCTTTCCTAAATATAAAATCATTATTGTTTCCTTAAAGTATAGTACTACTTTTCTTTGTAGAAATCATCTAGTTTCTTCATTGTAACCATAACTGTATAAATCAAGGGGCTATATAAATATTGGTGTTAGCCATTTGAATGCCTTCAAAGTCTTCCATTGCCCTTCTATACAAAATCACTTTTAAATTACAGATGAATTAGGACACAATACAATTTATTACACACAGTGGCCATAAATTCCCCTAATCAACTGACACATTGATGGTTTTGGCCAGTGAAATGTTAGTAAATTATTTATTCGTGATGTGATAATTATTTGAATGCTGCGATACAGAAACAGAACCTTCACAATCACAATTGAAATAACAACAGTATGATTATGTCACCTAGTATATAATATCTTGTTAACAATCAGTGTTATGTGCTTCATAGTAACTTGGTCACCTAAGCAGTTGAGTCCATCCCTCCTTATAGGATTGGGTCTCATCTATTGTGTTAGCAGCAGGCTATAAACTTACAGTATATAGTTGGTTATTAAAATCTCAATGGGCATGGAGTCAAAATACTTAACTCACTTTATACTTAGTTAACATTTCTATGTTTACACCTGTTTTAGAACTGGCATCACTACAGTAAAATGTCCAATAATCATATTTTAGGAAATTCCTAGTTTAATTTAACATCTTAGTCAGCTGCAAGTTGAGTATCAGTGTTTTAATTCATGCATTTGTGTCAAATACTTAAAATGCACATGTAGGTTTAAGTATCTAGAAATTAAGCATATGGAAGTCTGCAAAACCTCATCTTTGTACTGTATCACATCTGTATAGTAGTACTAAAAGGACAGATTCTGTGTAGAAAAAATAGGGGTCAGTTACAATAAAATGCAATATATTACATGTTACTAGCTATTATTCTTTGTGTGTAGAAACACAAAGTACTGTGCTTGAATCAATGTTTCGAACTATGACTTTATAAGTATTTTTCTCTTCTAACCTTTTTCTCATACTTTCTTCTAGTTTAATTAAAAACGTGGCAGTATTAGTATCCCACCCTATAACTGTATTGGCTTTAAAAAATTGGGAAAAATGCAAAAAAACAATAACTATATTATCATTGCTAAAATCAATATAACTTACATAAAAGAATATACATTATATATAATTATTATAAAACAATCACTTAATATAATATTTAGTTAATAACAGTTACGACAGTAGAACAATCCTACTCTTTCAAAGTAATTGTTTCCAACTAGCAGTTGTTTATATTTCTATATTAGTAAAAAAGACATAAACTATTGTAATCATGATGACAAACTATCATCTAAACATTACAGTCAAGTCCCGAGAAAGTTTGTATTAAATCATGAAGTTGTATAGTTACTAGAAATTTTCCTTTCTTAATTGCATCATGTAATATATTAGGGACTAATTTCACAGACGTAGATGTACATATACATTTGTGTACAAGACAGCTAGAGTAATGTGATTTATAGTAAAGAGAGAGAGAGAGAGAGAGAGCAATGCACAAGGCCCTCAACATGCCTTTGTCATTAACAGTAAAGGCTAATAAAACTAATTGATTGCTCATGTTAGCTTCTTTGATTAGTTTATAAAATGTTAAAAGAAAACTAATATAGCCACAATCAACGAAATCATATACTATATTTGTTTTAAAAATTCATCCTTCTAATTTCAAAATTAAATAATTTTTCATGAAACTTGCCTTATTAAGCTAAAAAATTTGCCACTGAAATTACTACTTGCATTATTCAAATTTTGACACATTCCTCTAAATGTAACACTTGTACCTGTACCTCATGATAACATGTATCAATCTGACAATAGCATACTTGTCAAGTAAGAAATTTAATAGTCTTTTAGGGTAACGGTCCCATTACTCCTATTTGAAGACATGATATACCCTCATAATGAACATTACATAAACTTCATTCATGGCCATTTTAATAATTGAGTTAGTAAGTCAATACCCTCTAATTTGTTAAAAATAATTATTTGCAAGTTATTTTGCATTGGTTGCTTTAACCTCCAAAATTAACCTATATAATCAACTTGGTCAAAATTTAGCATGCAAAATTTAAAAATAAATAGAGTACACCTGGTGTAAATTAGGCCACTGGTTCCAAGTTGGTTAGTAATCAATAGTTTCATTGGAACTCTTCTTTTATCCTTTTTACTCTTTTAAATAAATACTCTTTTATTGATTCTGAATACTAAAGAAAGCTTGCACATTAAATAATATATAAATTTGCATGGTCAATGAAAAGTGCATCATTCACCAGAAGAGCTATTCATTCTATTAAATGTTCTTATAAACAGCATGAAATGAATCTCTAGCTTTTTTCTAGCCTGAGCTATAAATTAAGTCAGGGGTCAAAATCAATTGGATACACTTAGATGCAAATATTTGTGTACATGTAAAAGCATTGACCATCCAACAATGCACTCTATAGTAATTTTATTGATGGCCATGTATGGACATTTTTACATAAATATAAGAATAATTCCTATTGATGTTTTAGTGCTTAAATGAGGATTAAAACAATAAAAATTCATTCAATACTAATAAATAGAGAGAGAATTTTCAGACTATTAACTCAATACTTCAACAAACTTAGATAAGATCAATGACTCAAGAAACATGCTATGAATATGACTCAAAAAGGTTACACTTACACACTTGCTTGTTGAAATTAAACTATTTCATCTATTGGGTTTATACCCTTAGAATTATAATAGTTTAATCCCTCATAAGTATATATGTACAAGATAGTAGCATAATTTGTGTACATATATGTAGTACATTTATATGTGTACACTTACTGTGCACTTAAAGCATTTTGCATGCCAGCAATTGTTTCCTTGTCTTCTTAAATGATGTCGATCTTTCAGATCTTCCTCATTAAAAAAATACAAGCACCCCTTACATATCTTACACTTTTCACATAGCCACAATCCATTAGAAAAGCAACGGGCTTTTTTTAATTCTGGAATAGTAAGAAACTCAACGCAAAGATAGCATTTCTTCATTTGTCTGCATTTTTCATGACAGGATTTCCCATTATCCAACACAATATACATCTAAAAAGAAATGAAACAGCAACCATTACAACAATAAAAAAATTGGGGAATTATATGCAAAATGCAAAATATACATAAATATATATGACTCTCATGTATGAACTTGTATGTCACATTTTAAATTTCATGTAAAACGTTGTATCAATAAGAAATTTCTAGAGTAAAATTTCTATATGTATCAGTATTTTGTGTTTAAAATAATGATTTATATATTATTATAATGACCAAAGCTACTATTTTTAGATCGTCATAACTGTATATAATTA
The DNA here is from genome assembly GCA_963693285.1 of Xestospongia muta. Classification (NCBI taxonomy): domain Eukaryota; kingdom Metazoa; phylum Porifera; class Demospongiae; order Haplosclerida; family Petrosiidae; genus Xestospongia; species Xestospongia muta. The sequence continues at coordinate 5,467,742 of OY848917.1, forward strand.
ATTGCCATAGAGCCTTTCTAAAATAGAAAATCAATAAATACTTCAACAGAAAAATTGGTCTGATTATATTTTTCTTTCTGCATGAGTAATCCTTTTGTAGTGATTTTAAGACAAGAAAGATTGTTTAAATTAACAATCTACATAGCTTCCTCATAACTAAACATTATTTGTGAAAAATTGTAAGCCTTAGCAGTGACAATTTAGTTATTGTGCATTGTTAATTATTAATTAAAATAAAGTGAGCTGAGCATATCAATCAATACAATTTGGAACAATGAATTTAAAATTGTCCGATAAATTGCTGAATTTTAAGTCCTCCATTTGTAACTTGGAGTTTGAGGAAAATGTTCTCTCTCTTTCATCATCTTTCAACCTTCATACTAAAGTTTCTAAGTTTAACCTTCAAATCTTTTGAATTTGATATGATACATGTATATCCATTTTCATCATTTAAAATGTTTTTACTTATATTTGTAAAATCAGAGAGCATTACCATCACTTGTACAACTCTAATCTTATTTTGCCTGATCTATAATTGCTTTCATTAACAATGTATAAAATCATACCAATGTTTGGGAAATTGCACTGCTATAAAGTAGTTCAAAAGGTTAATGAAACATCGACTATTTTTCGAAACAACAATTGTCCTATCACGCAAACATATTCTACTAACCATATTGTCAATGTGTATACATGTGTAGAGTATGTAAATGTACTAGCTAGTACATTGAATTAGCACAAGCATCCTAGCATAATTTGAGGAAAATAGGAATCCTCGAGCAAAGGAGAATATCCTGACATGATTAGGCAAAAATTATTTCTGATTAAAATTAGATCATCTAGAATTGACATAAAAACTCAAAAATGCATAGTTTTGTGTTCAAAATAATGATTTTTATACTATTTAACAAAACTATTTTTTATCATCATTAACTATAATCATTAGTTTTGTCATAAATAGAGAACTGATAAATAGTTATCAGAAAAACTAGTCAACGTTTTTTTTGCTGGTTTTCATTCTAGCTAAGTAGCCTATTTGTAGTGATTTTAGGAAATATCTTTTTAAGAATAGGCTGAATAACTTTCTCATAATTAAACATTGCTTATGGAGAGATTGTAAGCCTTTGCAGTGACATATTTAAGTTCTACCCTTGCATTGTGTCTCTTCCATTATCTTTTGGCCTTTATACTCAAATGTGTATACCTGTACATGTACATAAATGTACTAACTATAACTTTAAATTAACATAAATTATAAGATCATCTTATCAGTTAGCTTTATACATATATACCTCCTGTTCTCTAACAATTGGATTTTGACAAACAAAACACTCCAAAAGTGATTTCTTGTTATCTTCCAAAGCCTTTGCTGATCTTATTCTATTTTGACGTTTTTGTTGATCTTTCTTTTTCTGAAGGCAATCTCTACAATAGACAACACCATTATCAAACACCAACATTGTGCTATGATCTAATTCCTTTTGACAGTGATGACACCTCGAATGAGCCTCATGATAAGACTTTCCATTAAATTCAATATATTCTTCATGTATCCTGTAACAAATGTAGTGAAATAATAAGTCAATGGAAACAACAGTCAGAGGTACATGTATTTATTGGATGTAGTGGCATTAGTGATTGATTGTAAGTATTAGTTGCCAATAATTACAAACAGCATTAAAATACAGGATGAAGACTCAAGGATAATAATAATACAGAAAAATGATTATAGCTGCTCCAGAATGAAGTATCAAGGATTATAGTTGCTCCTATTTACTGAAGGTAAGTGAGTACACTTTGCTTAATTCTCAAAGTCATTTCAATGATTTCATAGTCTAGCCTAATGACTGACCATGCTACATGAGGAAATCTACTAATGTGCACTCTAAAGACATGTATATGAATGGATGTATGCCACAACATAAAGTCATTCTAGTACTTATACTGAAACAATAGAAACATAGTACATTGATGTTGGCAGACAGAAGCATAAGGCGTAAAGCAACTAATTAGTAATGAAATGCACTAAAGTGCTTAACCTCGCTGTGGTAGGCAGTGTAGATCTATACTGCAGAGTGCAGAGTGCACGTACATTTAACATTCCACAAGCTTAATGGTATGGTAAATTATTAATGGCTCAGCTTTACTTTGACAATAGTCAACTTACTGGCCAACTTGAAAACTAATTGACCATAAGGCACTACCAAGCAAATTTCTTTAATTTAGCCCTCTCAAGTGATGTATACCAGACAACAGATATCTCACATGATGCACAAGATGATTATTGATGACTCAGCATTTCTCTTCAATCAGCTTTGCTGTTTAGTGCGTCTACTGGGTGTTTTGCAATCTAATTGCCAACAGGTCCAATACTTTCCAACTTCTTAGTAAAAGTTAGTGATTCTCCAACGACAGCTATGGTGCTAGTATTTTAGTTCGCGCTCAATGTAACGACAAAGATAACTGCCAAAAGTAAAACTGTCATAACTTTCCAAAGAAGTATTTGTACAAAAATTCTCACTTTAAAAAGTTGGAAAATGTCATAAGCTGTATGCAGGAGGTTTTTATTGATTTCTTGAGTCTTCACTGAGAGCTGTGTTTTTTTAAAGGTTTTTTAAACTTTTAAAGCTTTTTGTTTGTTTGACACTCCTTTTAGTAGTATTCTTAAGAAGTACAGACGTTTTGCTACTGTCCACTATAGTTTGGTGGCTATCAGTGCCATGTTTGCTGAGTTAAAGCAGTTCAAAGCCATTTGCCTGGGTAACAGACATACACACACACACACTGACAGACTACAGTACCCTTGCTATGCACCCACGCACAGCAAGGTTAATAAGCAATTACAAATGGTTCATAAGACAATCATAGGACAATATACATCCAACATACAAACCACATAGTTATAAAAATTTAGTATAGCTTACTTGATTTCATCACAGCAAATAACACACACTTTCAGTGTTTGCATGTGTGGATCTATAAATATAACAACAATGTGAAGTGTAAAGTGGTGTTATTTGTAATTCTGCCAGTACATAATGATTAGCAATACCAAGTGCAAACTAGCCTTTGCTGCCTCTCAACCCTTATATTACCTGGCACACACAGATGACATTACTAGACATGGCTCTAAAGTCTTAATATATATATATATATATATATATATATATATATATATATATATACATACCTACTCTTTGAACATCAACATGAGCTGGTTTCTTATTTTCATTTCCAATAACTTCTATAGTCATAGAGACTTTCTTGGCAAGAGAAACAAATGAGTACAATATTAGGATCAAATGCTGAAATCATTACATTCATGTCTCAAGTGCTTAAAACAAAAATTAATAAAGTGAATACCCTATTAATTATCAGTTACTTTTGTGAAAAATGGATACTGAGTTCTTATTCATGTTTAAGCAACGCTGGTACAAAAAGTTAAAGATTGGTGCTATAAATGGTCTAGTCTTTAACCAATTTTGAAGGTTGGAGAGTTAGTTAGTAGAGTCTATGGTGCTGCTCAAAAACGTTTTCTCAAGTTACAAAGGCTTATAACAGTTACAAACAAATTTAAAGCACTGGTGATAACAGTAATTAAATTCATCAGTTGCAATGTACGTTATTTATAATTACTATGTGACCCAAAACAATCTTAGAACTGTCTGGCAAGCTGTACATGTCAGCCAGGTAGAACAAGAGCTCATTCAGAGGATACATTCTCCAATAATAAACATCTGTGTGTATGACTATAATATTAAAATATTCTAATTACCTTTAACAGACTGATCATCAGCTAAGTCTGGTTCATATGTTCTTACAGATTCTGAAAATAAATAAATAAATAAGTATTACAATAATCATATCATTACACATTCTTGAAATCTGTGAATTGCAGAGTAAAATTGAGGAAATATTGTATTTGTACATTTGTTGATAAAGTGAATAATTATATTTGAAATTAAACTTTCTGTAAACTTAAAATGCTATTGTTTTATACATGTGATAACAAATGATAATGAAGAAAATTGAATTAAAGAATCAAATACCTTTTTTGAATGTGATAATGTTCAGAGATATTGACTTTATTCTCTTAATTTAGTAATCTCACCTTCAATTTTTTTTGTATCTTTTTGAAAACAATCTGATTGACATTTTATAGTTAGGTTAACTGCATTCATTAGTAGAGGTAGCATTGTTTCATCTCCTCTGTCTAATACTTATATTGAACTGGCTAATTGATTAGTATGTGGACGTGACTGAGGTCTGTTATGAAGACAATGTTCAGCTAGTTGTTTTAAAGGATTACTGGACTCTATTTCATCAAAAAGATACTTTCTTCTCTGTACCTCTGTTAATGCCATATTATCTTCATTAAATAGATCAGTAGGTACTGGCCACTTGTGAGTAAAGGTATGTAAAATCAGATTACCAAATGAGAAGATATCAATCTCAGGAGATATTGTTACATTCTGTCTTTGTACTTCTGGAGGTAAGTAAGATTGAATGTTAGGATATTACATCATTAAAATGTACTGCTTCATTAGTTGAGGCTCAACAATAGAACTATTCCAACATCAGAGATTTTAGCTTTCAGACCTGAAGTAAGTAGTACATTGTTAGCAGTGAGGTCACGATGAACTATAGGTGGAGTTTGTTTATGTAGATATAGTAGACCAAGAGATACATCCAGTAATATTGAGTTCTTGATATGAATAGGAATCATCTTGTACTGCTCCAGACACTGAGTTAGTGACATTGGTAGATATTCCATTACTAGAATAGGAATATCAGAACCTGACTTGTAGTGGACACCAAGAAACTGCACAAGATTAGGATGACGAAGTTTATATAGCCTGTAAATATGATATAAAATATTTAAAACAAGAATTACATGTACACAGTTAAAGTTTGAGGGAAACAAATCATTAAAAGTGGCTCAAATCATTCAGCATATACAAATGATGAGAATACCTCTACATAGCATACAAATACTGCCATGTAAAGCCAAATTGTTATTGTATATGAAAAAGATGAGATCTTGTGACTATAGAATTCAATATTAAGAAACAAGTGGTCATAGCTGTGTAGTAACTATAATAACTGGTTATAAATAGGACAATTGTAGAGAACACCATCACAGTGACAATGAATTTAATTTAGACACAAGAAATGACTCATGTTAAGAAAGGTAAATACATGTTGCCAAATATTATTCATAAAGTCAATAATTTGGTTGTGGCAACTCCAAACTATCATAAACATGAGTAGAAAATTAAAATATTAAGACTTTTTAAAATAGACTGTAATATAATGCTGAAAGATAGACATGCTTAGAGAGGAAAACAGAGAATACTTCCTCAGGCAATGTCATACATTGTAACATTACATTATATACATATAATACATACATATATATGTATACATTGTAAATTGTAATGACATTGTAATTTCTATTAGAAAGGGAGCCTCTACTCACAACAGTAGATGCATCAACTATTGGCACTAAAGACTATCAAGGTAAGTAAAATTGCCATAACTTCAAAAAGAAACCTTTTAAAAAATTCCCAATATAAGTTTGTAGATACATGTAATTGAATTTTGTACCCATAGCAGTTTTATTGGAGCAAACAATTGTTTATCTTGTCTGTGCTTTATTGAAAGGTTTTTCTGACTTTTCAAGCTTTGTCTACCTTTTATCTAGAATGAACTTAACTTTTACTGCTTTTTGTCAAGTTTTATCTACATGGATATAGACACTGTTGTTGTTAAATTAAAGCTGTCCAAAGAGCATTGCCAGCTAATAGACACACACACACACAAAGTAAGTACCTCGCCTATGTCAAATAGGCAAGGACACAAAGATCTTAGTATAACAAGGTAAATAAAATCGCCATAATTTAGAGAACGAAGCATTTTAGAAAATTCCCAAGTTGAAACTGTACAAATTGCATATTGCACACACAGTAATTTTTGAAAGTGATAATGCCTACCATATTGCCTATGCTTTGGAAACAGACAGGTGGACAGATTGACAAAGTCCTGTAATCCTCACCGAAACAGTGAGTGAGGGTTAATAGAATAAGAGGCCAACTAACATATCATTTCATAAAATACAAATGGCTGATGAAGGTTCTGCATTTTAGTGTTTTCATTGACATCAGTTGGTGCATGTTGACAATACTATCACTGTTCTAACTGTACACTTTACCGTACGCCAGACTAGACATGTATACGTAGAAATAGTGGAACATACTAACCTGCTACATTCCTGCCTAGTACGTGATTTGACATCACTTTCTCTGTCTTTACAATCAATCTTCTTTCCAGCTACTTTAGTACCATATAGTAACAGTTCTACCACTTCTCCGTAAGCTCCTCGTTCTATCACTCTTCCTGTCTCCTCTAACTCAGGAAGTAGACAGTCTAATGATAAGGCCATTTTCCCTCAAGTGAGGGCGTGGTGATGTAGTAATTTAGATAAATGATGTCGTCATCGAACGGCCTCTTTGCCCACTCCAATTTTGCCTAACATTTTTGCCTACTTAGGAAAAGGGTTAAGTTTTGATGTGAGGCATGCCATGCACAAAATCTTACCCATATATACAAATTTAATTATTCCTGAGAAGCTAGCTAGATGTACATGTTATGGCAAAACACAAGGTTAATGACCTTGCTTAAATATAGATACAGCTAGAATCAGCATTGTTTCCGAGATACAATACTACTTTTCTTTGTAGAAGTCATCAAGTTTCCTTGTTGTAATCATTGCTATAAAAAATCTAGGAGTTCCATAAACAAAGGTGCCAGTATTTGAACACCTTTACTAAAGTCTTCCTTTGTCCGATCCAACTGTCTATATAAAATTATTTTTAAATTTTAGACAAATTAGGACACAATATATACGGTGTATTAGACAAGGTGACCATAAACTTCAGTCCCTTAGTCCACTGAGACATTGAAGTCAGCCTATGATTTAGTTAGTATATTATTCATTCTTGATGTGGTCATTAATGAATACTATCAAAACCAGAATCTATACAACCACATGTGAAGTAACAAGAGTATGAGTGCTATAGAATGTCTTGTCTGTGTTAAATATGGAGTGTTATCAGTACCAACATTGAACAAAATATTTTCATTATGAATGCAGTTGAAATTTTATTTGGCAGGCATTTTGCATTCTTCTGAAGCAGGTACAACTTAATTCTGAACCTGATTTTATCATTCTGAAGTCATAATTGTTTGTACTGTAAGCAATCAATCAGCATGCAAGTGATCTTTCAATATGCAAGCATTTAACACTATATTCTAAAATGGAATTATAATTATATTACTCTGGATCCGATTATAACTTTCTTGATATACCATTTGATAGAATGTCTGTACTAACTTAAAACAACATTCTACAAGTGTTTATCACATCATTCTGTAGGTGATCTATCACTCTACAGGCACAAATAATTTTAATAGCATGGATGTGGTCAGAATTTTGCTTTAATATCTATTTAATTGGCTGTTGGTTGCTTATTTTAGCTTCTTTCATTAGTATATAAAAATTGTAAATGACAAGAACACTAATATAGCCACAATCTACGAAATCATATTTATCTAAAAAAATCATCCATCTGATTTCAAAATTAAATTATTTATGAAATTTGCCTTAATAATGATGTTTTAAATGTTTTAGTGATTAAAATAGCAAAATGTCATTCCATAAGACCAAAAGAGAAAACTTCTTGAAAACTAAATCCATGACACAAGAAAACATGCTATGAATATGACTTAAATAGGTTATATTTTGACAGAATTAAATTATTTTAACCGCAGAGTTGATTGATACCCTTGGGATTATAATAGTTTAATCTCTCCTTATGTATAAGATAAACATACTTTGTGTACATTACATAGTACATTTATATGTATACACTTACTGTGCACTTAAAGCATTTTGCATGCCAGCAAATACTTCCTCGTGTTCTTAAATTACTTCAATCTTTCATATCTCCCTCATCAAAAAATACAAAGCACCCCTTACATATCTTACACTTTTTACATAGCCACAATCCATTAGAAAAAGAATGGGCTTTTTTAATTCTGGAATAGTAAGAAAATCAATGCAAAGACAGCACTTTTTGGTTTGCCTGCATTTTTCATGACAGTACTTCCCATTACCTAATCTAACATTCATCTTAAAATAAATAAAACAATTATTACAACAGTAAATATATTGGGAATTACATGCATGATATAAATTATACAATTTAAACTTATGGGCTTGTCATGTCACATTTTAAAAATCATGTAGAAAGTTGTATCAATAAATTGCCATAGTATTTTGTGTTCAAAATAATGACTTTTATATTATATTGATCAAAACTATTGTTTTCAGATCATTGAATCTAATGATTTAATTTTGTCACAGAGAACCTTCCTAAACTAGAAATCAATAAATACTTAAGCAGAAAAATTGGTCCTACCATATGTTTCTTTCTGAGTAGTCCTTTTGTGGTTTTTTTTTAAAGACAAAAAAATCATCTGAGCGAAAAGGTTACATAGCTTCCTCATATACTAAACATTGTGAAAAAATTGTAAGCCTTTGCAGTGACAATTTTGTTACTGCGCAATATTGGTTATTAATTTTAATGAAGTGACCTGAGCATACCAGTCAGCACAATGTGGAGAAATGAATTTTAAGTTGTCTGTTAAATTGCTGAATTTTAAGTTCTCCTTTGGCAGCTCATACTTTACGGAAAATCTAGTCGCTTTCATTATCTTTTAGCATTTATACTCAAGTTTCTGCTAGAGTTTAACCTTCACATCCTTTGAATCTTTTCCAGGCTATGATACATGTATATCCATTTTCATCATTTAAACTGTTTTATTACTTATATTTGAAAAATCAGAGAGCATTACTATCACTTGCACAACTGTAATCATATTTTGCCTGACCTACAATTACTTTCAATAACAGTGTATAAAATCATAGCAATGTTTGGGAAATTGCACTGCTATAAAATAGTTCAAGAAGTTAAAGAAATATTAACTATTTTTCAAAACATCAATTGTCCTATCATGCAAACATATTCTACTAACCAGATTGTCAATGTGTATACATGTGTAGAGTATGTAAATATCTAGCTAGTATTTCAAACTAACAAGCATCCTGGCATAATTTGAACAATTAGGAATCCTTGAGCATAAGACAATATGCTAGCATGATTGAGCAACTATTATTTTTGATTAACATTAGATCATCTAAATTGACGTAAAACTCAAAGTGTCTCAGAACTAGACACAATTTTATCTTCGATGACTTCAACATTATTTAAATCATGGTCATCCTACATTTAATAGTACCTTGTTTATAAATAATTATATTACATTATGAAATAATAATAAGCATAAAAGGGTAAAACAAGCATAATTTACCAGTCCCTAATTCAAAATTATTTTCAAATATTAATTTTACATATACCTCTCCACTAGTAATATGATTTCGACAAACAACACACACCTCAGCCAACTTTCTACTAACTTCCAGAGCTTTAGCCGATTCTGATCTATTTTGTCGCTTTTGTTGATTATTCTTTTTCTGAAGACAATTTCTGCAATAAACACCACCATTATCAAAGACGAACATTGTGTTATGATCTAATTCAGTTCGACAGTCAAGACACTCTCATGATAAAGTTTTCCATTAACTTCAACACAATCTTCATGTTTCCTATAACAAAACATATATAGTCAAACAATAAAGTCAATGGAAACAACAGTACATTTATTCATTGGATGTAGTGGCATTAGCGATTGACTGTAAGTATTAGTTGCCAATAACTACAAACAAAATTTGGATGAAGTCTCAGGAATTACAGTTGCTCCTATTTTATTACTTTGTTTTATTTGATTTTACTGAAGGCAGATGAGTACACTTTGCTTAATTCTCAAAGTCATTTCAATGATTTCGTAGTCTACCATAATCACTTACAATGCTACATGAGGACATCTATAAATGGATGTATGCCACAATGTAATGTCATACAACATTGGTGATGACAGATGGAATCATAAAGTGTAAAGCAACTAAGTTATTACCAAGTGGTCCATAAGACAATCATAGGACAATGTACATCCAGCACACAAAGCACATTGTTATAAAAATTTAGTATAGCTTACTTGATTTCCTCAGAGCAAATATCACACATTTTCAGAGTTTGCTTACGTGGATCTATAAAGATAAGAAATTGAAATTGAATTGAAGGGTAAAGTGATGTTATTTGTAACTCTTCCAGTACATAATGATTAGTAAATACAGAGTACAAACTAGCCTTTGCTGCCTATCAACCCTTATATTGCCTGGGACACACAGATAGCATTAGTGGACATGGCTCTAAAGTGTTAATACACATACATATACCTACTCTTTGAACATCAATATGAGCTGGTTTATTATTGTCATTACCAGTAACTTGTATAGTATAAGAGGCTTTCTTGGTAGGAGAACTAACTGCAATGAGTAAACCATTAGGATCAAATAAACATTGATGACTATTATTAACATACCAGGTTTCAGCTTTCTGCATGCTCAGATGATAGTGATGAATTTGATCATCATCATCATCAACATTTATAATAGGACCCCTGGTACCTTTCTCGGATTCATCTTTACTTCTACGATTAGCTATTTTCCCTTTCACTCCAACTTGTATAGCAGCTCCAAACAACAATACTGGTTGATAATAGATAAGAGGTATGGTCTTGTTTTCAGGATTGTACATAACACAATTTGGATCATGCCAATCGTCATCAAAGGGTATCTCAGGTGTACAGACTATAGCAGGTGGAAGAAGAGTTACCATCTTCCATGAAAGATCAAGAGCTTTGCTAGCAAATGGCTAAATGATATTCTGAAGATCAGACTGATTAACACCAAAGGGAACAGTTCTGGGAATAGACTAAAAATATGAAAGATAGAGATAATCACACACAAGGAAATTAAGATTTCTAAAAATTATGAATTGCATTACAAAGACCTCAAACAGGACAACAGTAGGAATGGGAATAAATTTAAAACACTTAAAAAATAGCAAATGATCTAGAGGAAAAGACAAAGATCGTCAAAATAATATTCAATGGGAGATAAACCAGATCAGCAATCATTTATCTGATTCTGAAGAAATACAATGTAGTCAAACAAAAGTTTGAGAACCATTTTGTTAAAAAAGAAATCTTATCTTTAAATGGGCCAAATTTAATAACAGTGAACAAGAGCAAGGTGAACCTGTTCCTATATGGACTTGCCAAACATTTTATCCATTGTGTACTATACAATGAGATGATCAGGGTTAGAATTGTGGTTGGAATACATGATGAAAATTATCAGAGAAACTACAGCTCAATGCTGACTTAACTCTTGACAAAACAGTTACTCAAGTAGAGAAACACAAAGAGTATCATGTATCCCAGTAAGAGCTATCCAAAAGGGATGTGGATGACAAAGTGCTGATCCTCCAGACAAGTCAAGTACAAAAGCCAGTCACTCAACACACTCCATCCCAGTAGTAGTAAAGCTTGTTTTGATGTAGGAAGACAACCACTCATGATTTCAGCATAGTTTGATGACTGTACATGCTAAAATTGTGTTTTTAACATAATAACTATTAATCCAAAGAAAACAAAATCTAAGCTAAAGTCAATACATTCATATAACTTACAGTAAAAAAAAGTCACACAACATAATAAGAATTAGATATAACAGCTAGGACAGTAATAGGTTCCCACTCTCTCAAAGAAATTATTTCCAACCAGCAGTTGTTCACATTTCTATATATTGAAAAAAGCATGAGAAAAGATATTGTCATAAATAACAGCAAACTAATGATGAAAGAGATTTCAATGTCATGTCAACAAGTCTTAGTTGATTTGGACTATATGCTTGTATATGTAATATTATTAAATAAACAATGGGAATAACTACAAATTCAGTTACCTCACAAAATGTTATTAAACAAGTTATTAATAAGGTAATTATTTTTAAGATTATATATAAGTATATTACATGTAATGTAAACACTTACCGTGCATTTGAAACAATCAGTATGTCAGCGATAAGTTCCTTGTTTTTTTAAAACTATTTGGAGCAAGCAGATCACTCCAAGTAAAATATTTCATGCTACCCTTGCACCTCTTACAGTCATTATATAGCCATGTTCCATTAGGTAGGCATGCACTTTTTATGGCAGCAACTATAAGGTGATCTTTGCAAATATAGCATATTTTGGTTCACCAGCATCTTCATGACAATAATTCTAATCATTCAATTGAATATCAGTCTAACATAAAAGACAAGAATTATAATTAATTAATTATAATTTAAATGCAAAATACAGTCTCACATAATTATACGGATTTACTGCACAAGGAGACCAAAGATTTCATGATTACATTGCTCATCAAAATCTCAATTCTTTTACATGCATCAGCCATATTGGGTTGTCAGAAATTCACAGATTATTATTGGCAGGTACTTTATAATTAAAAAAAGCTACATCACATTAAAATTGCCCAATTGAGCTAAATGTTACTTTAGACTTTGAATTAGTAAAAGCTTTATTATATAAACAAATCATGTAGCTGATGTTAATGCTAACACAGACAGATATGAGAAAGTTAGAAGAGCAGTATAATAATTAAAATTGCTTTAAAAAGTTATTACTTAATTAATAATATTATTTATAATCTTTAACTACAATACAAACCTCTCCTTCTCTCACTATCAGCTTTTGACAAATAACACAATCTCTCACAATATTTCTACTATCATCAAGGGGTTTACACTCATCTCTTTGTCTTTGTTGTTCTTGAATTTTTTTTTCTCAGGGCATTTCTTAAGTAGACTATACAATCATCATACGCTAAAAGTGACAGCCTCAATACAAAAAGGTCATCTTTACACTGATGACACATTGAGTGATCTAGATGAATTCCTTGATCTTCACAGGCAGTTCACTTTCCCTGAAGTAGAACCATATTGGGAGCTAATTGTATTCATTGTTCCGTGGAACAATAATATGATATGATGTGAATACATACTAAGATATTCTCAATAAGACATGTTAACCAACAGATTAATTAGAACTTTATAACAATCAATTGATGACCAGGCTTGCTTATATAATATCAGAAATATATTAAAACATAGGGCTTACTTGATTTCCTTGGAGCACACATCACATACCTTTGCTTGTAAGGGATGATATATTAATACAGAATTCTGTAAACAACAATTAGTATCAACTCTCCAAAATAAAATAAAAATTGATGATAATGACATCTCAATACTTTGAGATACTTTGAAATTAAATCATTACTTTCATGTCTCATGCAGGTGCTCAAAATAAGAACTAATAAGTTAATTATCAGTTACTTTTGTAAAAAAAGTTGTTAAGCTCTTATTAATATTTAAGTTATCATGAGCTAACATAGAAGTAACGATTGTAAAAGAAAGTTGAATAATTTATCTGGTTTATATGTTCGTACATTCTAAAAATAAACAAATAAATATTATTTATAATACTTATTTCATTCTGAAAAAGTTCTACTCTAATATCTATGCTATAACAATAATTTAAGCATGAATAGAACAATTGAAGAGAACATGAAATGCTGAAAAGCTGATGCTCTTAGAGTAGGAAACAGAAAATACTTATATCATTGTGAGCCCCTACTCACAACAGTCACTCCACGACATCTATTTATTACTTGAACTTGCGTTTTTCAATTGGATTAATTTTAAACTTAACTAGCACTGTCTTATGCAAGATAACTCATCACTGTGTTTGAGCACATTATTACTATCAACAAGCCATCATTTAACTACTATCTTATATATAGAATTTTGTAAAATATAGAAATGACATTATGTGTGTATGTGTGCTCAGGTACATGTATTAATGTCTTGCACATAATTGACATCAGTTGGTGCATGTCAATGATAATAGTAATTGTTCTAACTTTCATATTTTACTGCATGATATATAATTAGTCTGGTACAGCCGACCCTTTCACACGGGGAGGAAGGATCAGCCATGCCAGACTAGACGTGGAACAGTGTAAAGCACTAACTTGCTACATTCCTGCATATCATGTGATTAGATATCACTTTCACTGTTTTTATGGATCAGTGTTCTTTCCAGCTACCTTAGCAGACTATGTAGTAACAGTTTTACTATCTCTTCATAAGGTCCCTGTCTCTTCTAACACACCAAGTAGATAGTCCAGTAGCAAGACCCCGTAACAAATATGTACTACTTCACGAATGTGCTGCTAATTTCAACAGAGTAAGTGAAGGCCGTGATAACGTAATATATTTCAACGTATGCCTTTTCGCCCACTCACATTTTCAAGATATTAATAATTAACAGCCTAATATACACAAGTAGTATAATATTATAGTAATAATTAATATATAATTTTTTTAGTTTGCATTTTGTATGTGCAGGCGAACAGGTATCAGATCAACACTTCCAATGTTCACGTGTAATAATTATAAGTTACCAACTATACTGAACAACAAAACAAATCTAATCATAATAGAAAAAGAAAAAGGAACATAGCAATATTAAATCAGTTAGTTACATCTAGGACAAAAGACCATATTTTCTGTCACAGAGTAGTTATTTCCAAGTAACTTTTGATCACATTTCTGTATGATAGAGAAAACAGAAAAAAATATATTATATAAAACTGCCTTCCCAGACTGCCTTTAAATGCCTTCTAGTTATAAGTATTGTGCAGCCCCTCTACAGCTTCCACGTGTCAACATTTATACAATATATTGATTAACAATGTGAATTTTTCTATTTGGAGCCCAAAGCAGGTGTTCCTAATATTTTTAGGACCATGTGTTATATTTGTATATGGGTTTGTTAATTTTATCATTGTTGTGCATGACTAACAAAGAAAATGAATAAAATATATTGACTTTTAATGTCTTATGCAACCAACAAATTTTTATTACTCATACCACAAGGAAATGATGGGCCTGACTAATCAGAGGTAGTGGCTTCTAAGGCAGCAACATAGCTTGTTCAGTCTTTACTATTAGAAAAACCAAATCATTTAAAAACAAAGTTAGGGTGATTTTTCAACATTATAATTCTGTTCATAATTAGTATTGTTGCTTTATGTAGTCTTGCTTATGATTTTTATGACAGAATATGACAGCGAATTATCTAAGTTCGACTAAATTGAATTGGTCTAGTGTTCAGTGTATTGTACGTCAATGAACACTGACAGCATTTAATAATGATAAAGAAACATGTTCTTACAACCTATGAAGTACTATAGCATATAGTGGATAGTTCTAGAGGACATAGAATACTGGCAAATTGATACAAAATAGATTTTGGCAAAATTAAATTTGTGAATGACTTGTTATGCCTGCTACCACATCTCTAATTAAACTATCAGAGGATGAAATTTAAAGGTATGAAACACAATTCACGAAGCTAGCCAACAATAATTTTCTCCCTCCTAAATTACTTGCTATATGGTATATGATGACAGAGCAGATTGTAATCATTTATTCCATACTAAAAATATCACTTCAACAACATCATTAATAATCTTTAATGCATTATTACACAATATTATGACATGTCAACACTTACTACACATTTAAAGCATTGTGGATGCCAGAATTGACTTCCTTGTCTCTTCAAATTACGTCGTTCATGTAGATCCTCCTTAGTAAATAATTTAAAGCAGCCCTTGCATATCTTACAGTCATTACATAACCACATTCCATGAGGTACCAAACGAGCATTTTTTATATCAGTAGCAGTAATGTGCTTACAACACAGAAAGCATTTCTTGACTTGCTTGCATTTGTCATGGCAATATTTTCCATCATCCAACTGAAAATATGACTAATAGAGAAAAGGCAATTAATAAACTTATTATGCATAGAGCATAATGAAATTAATTTAACTTTCATAAGTAATCCTATGGGTGGAGTCTGATTTGACACAAATTATTTCTAATATATTTAACAATTATACAAAAATTGTTAACTTTTACTATTGGCAGACAAAGAATAAGCATAAAACTGGGTTATATTAAGGCAGCTTAGAGTTTACAAGAAAAAGCATTAAAATTACATTGTTATTTAGTCATTCGCTATTCTAACATACTTATACCAGCTTGCCCATACGCCCACTCACTTAACATCTGATGACTTTAGTTCAATTTCTTGGCATAGTAACATTATTTACAGACAATATGGTTGATTACAGACAAATTTGTTCCAGATAATGCAAGTAGTAGTTACTAGACTTATGCACATGAAAGCTTCTAGGACTATTTTCAATGAACTATCATCTTTTTATTTCTATATGGTTGGTTGATAACAATTTAACAATTTATGCAGCTGGTGATGTAATAATTTGAGAATATAACAAAATACCCGAAAAATGGTTAAAATTCCAAATAATTAACATAAACATCCTTTATCAAATTAAGCAAGTGGGCATCTGGGTACAAATTTATCTAAATACATACCTCTTCTCCTATCACCACTGGTTTTTGACAAACTTTTTATCCATTTTCATCATTAAAAATGTTTTATTACTCATGTTTGAAAAATCAGCAAGCATTACCATCACTTGTACAACTCTAATCTTATTTTGCCTGATCTACAATTGCAACAGTGTATAAAATCATACCAATGTTTGGGAAATTGCACTGCTATAAAGTAGTTCAAAAGGTTAATGAAACATCAACTATTTTTCGAAACAACAATTGTCCTATCATGCAAACATATTCTACTAACCATGTTGTCAATGTGTATACATGTGTAGAGTATGTAAATGTACTAGCTAGTACATTGAATTAGCACAAGCATCCTGGCATGAATTGAGGAAAATAGGAACCCTTGAGCAAAGGAGAATATCCTGACATGATTAGGCAAAAATTATTTCTGATTAAAATTAGTTCATCTAGAATTGACGTAAAAACTCGAAAATGCATAGTTTTGTGTTCAAAATAATGATTTTTATACTATTTAACAAAACTATTTTTTATCATCATTAACTATAATCATTAATTTTGTCATAAATAGAGAACTGATAAATAGTTATCAGAAAAACTAGTCGACATTCTTTTGCTGGTTTCCATACTAGCTAAGTAGCCTATTTGTAGTGATTTTAGGAAATATCTTTTTAAGAATAGGCTAAATAACTTTCTCATAACTAAACATTGCTTATGGAGAGATTGTAAGCCTTTGCAGTGACATATTTAAGTTCTACCCTTGCATTGTGTCTCTTCCAACATCTTTTGCCCTTTATACCAAAATGTGTATACCTGTACATGTACATAAATGTACTAACTATAACTTTAAATTAACATAAATTATCATCTTATCTTATACATATATACCTCCTGTTCTCTAACAATTGGATTTTGACAAACAAAACACTCCAAAAGTGATTTCTTGTTATCTTCCAAAGCCTTTGCTGATCTTATTCTATTTTGACGTTTTTGTTGATCTTTCTTTTTCTGAAGGCAATCTCTACAATAGACAACACCATTATCAAACACCAACATTGTGCTATGATCTAATTCCTTTCGACAGTGATGACACCTCGAATGAGCCTCATGATAAGACTTTCCATTAAATTCAATATATTCTTCATGTATCCTGTAACAAATGTAGTGAAATAATAAGTCAATGGAAACAACAGTCAGAGGTACATGTATTTATTGGATGTAGTGGCATTAGTGATTGATTGTAAGTATTAGTTGCCAATAATTACAAACAACATTAAAATACAGGATGAAGACTCAAAGATAATAATAATACAGAAAAATGATTATAGCTGCTCCAGAATGAAGTATCAAGGATTATAGTTGCTCCTATTTACTGAAGGTAGGTGAGTACACTTTGCTTAATTCTCAAAGTCATTTCAATGATTTCATAGTCTAGCCTAATGACTGACAATGCTACTTGAGGACATCTACTAATGTGCACTCTAAGGACATGTATGGATGTATGCCACAACATAAAATCATTCTAGTACTTTTACTGAAGCAATAGAAACATAGTACATTGATGATGGCAGATAGAAGCATAAGGCGTAAAGCAACTAATTAGTAATGAAATGCACTAAAGTGCTTAACCTCGCTGTGGTGGGCAGTGTAGATCTATACTGCAGAGTGCAGAGTGCATGTACATTTAACATTCCACAAGCTTAATGGTATGGTAAATTACTAATGGCTCAGCTTTACTTTGACAATAGTCAACTTACTGGCCAACTTGAAAACTAATTGACCATAAGGCACAACCAAGCAAATTTCTTTAATTTAGCCCTCTCAAGTGATGTATACCAGACAACAGATATCTCACATGATGCACAAGATGATTATTGATGACTCAGCATTTCTCTTCAGTCAGCTTTGCTGTTTAGTGCGTCTACTTGGTGTTTTGCACTCTAATTGCCAACAGGTCCAATACTTTCCAACTTCTTAGTAAAAGTTAGTGATTCTCCAATGACAGCTATGGTGCTAGTATTTTTAGTTCACACTCAATGTATCAACAAAGATAACTGCCAAAAGTAAAACTGTCATAACTTTCCAAAGAAGTATTTTTGCAAAAATTCTCACTTTGAAAAGTTGGAAAATGTCATAAGCTGTATGCAGGAGTTTTTATTGATTTCTCGAGTCTTCACTGAGACCTGTGTTTTTTCAAAGGTTTTTTAGACTTTTAAAGCTTTTTGTTCGTTTGACACTCCTTTTAGTAGTATTCTTAAGAAGTACAGACGTTTTGCTACCGTCCACTATAGTATGGTGGCTATCAATGCCGTGTTTGCTGAGTTAAAGCAGTTCAAAGCCATTTGCCTGGGTAACAGACACACACACACACACTGACAGACTACAGTACCCTTGCTATGCACCCACGCACAGCAAGGTTAATAAGCAATTACAAATGGTTCATAAGACAATCATAGGACAATATACATCCAGCATACAAAGCACATAGTTATAAAAATTTAGTATAGCTTACTTGATTTCATCAGAGCAAATAACACACACTTTCAGTGTTTGCTTGCGTGGATCTATAAATATAACAACAATGTGAAGTGTAAAGTGGTGTTATTTGTAACTCTGCCAGTACATAATGATTAGCAATACCAAGTGCAAACTAGCCTTTGCTGCCTCTCAACCCTTATATTGCCTGACACACACAGATGGTATTACTAGACATGGCTCTAAAGTCTTAGTATATATATATATATATACATATATCTACTCATTGAACATCAACATGAGCTGGTTTCTTATTTTCATTTTCAATAACTTCTATAGTCATAGAGACTTTCTTGGCAAGAGAAACAATTGAAATGAGTACAATATTAGGATCAAATGCTGAAATCATTACATTCATGTCCCAGGTGCTTAAAACAAAAATTAATAAAGTGAATACCCTATTAATTATCAGTTACTTTTGTGAAAAATGGATGCTGAGTCTTATTCGTGTTTAAGCAATGCTGGTACAAAAAGTTAAAGATTGGTGCTATAAATGGTCTAGTCTTTAACCAATTTTGAAGGTTGGAGAGTTAGTTAGTAGAGTCTATGGTGCTGCTCAAAACGTTTTCTCAAGCTACAAAGGCTTATAACAGTTACAAACAAATTTAAAGCACTGGTGATAACAGTAATTAAATTCATCAGTTGCAATGTACATTATTTATAATTACTATGTGACCCAAAACAATCTTAGAACTGTCTGGCAAACTGTACATGCCAGCCAGGTAGAACAAGAGCTCATTCAGAGGATACATTCTCCAATAATAAACATCTGTGTGTATGACTATAATATTAAAATATTCTAATTACCTTTAATAGACTGATCATCAGCTAAGTCTGGTTCATATGTTCTTACAGATTCTGAAAATAAATAAATAAATAAGTATTACAATAATCATATCATTACACATTCTTGAAATCTGTGAATTGCAAAGTAAAATTGAGGAAATATTGTATTTGTAAATTAAACTTTCTGTAAACTTAAAATGCTATTGTTTTTATACATGTGATAACAAATGATAATGAAGAAAATTAAATTAAAGAATCAAATACTTTTTTTTTAATGTGATAATGTTCAGAGATATTGACTTTATTCTCTAAATTTAGTAATCTCACCTTCAATTTTTTTTGTATCTTTTTGAAAACAATCTGATTGACATTTTATAGTTAGGTTAACTGCATTCATTAGTAGAGGTAGCATTGTTTCATCTCCTCTGTCTAATACTTGTATTGTACTGGCTAATTGATTAGTATGTGGACGTGACTGAGGTCTGTTATGAAGACAATGTTCAGCTAGTTGTTTTAAAGGATTACTGGACTCTATTTCATCAAAGAGATATTTCCTTCTCTGTACCTCTGTTAATGCCATATTATCTTCATTAAATAGATCAGTAGGTACTGGCCACTTGTGAGTAAAAGTATGTAAAATAAGATTACCAAATGAGAAGATATCAATCTCAGGAGATATTGTCACACTCTGTCTTTGTACTTCAGGAGGTAAGTAAGATTGAATGTTAGGATATGACATCATCAAAATGTACTGCTTCATTAGTTGAGGCTCAACAATAGAAACAATTCCAACATCAGAGATTTTAGCTTTCAGACCTGAAGTTAGTAGTACATTGTTAGCAGTGAGGTCACGATGAACTATAGGTGGACTTTGTTTATGTAGATACAGTAGACCAAGAGATACATCCAGTAATATTGAGTTCTTGATATGATTAGGAATCATCTTGTAATGCTCCAGACACTGAGTTAGTGACATTGGTAGACACTCCATTACTAGAATAGGAATATGAGAACCTGACTTGTAGTGGACTCCAAGAAACTGAACAAGATTAGGATGACGAAGTTTATATAGCCTGTAAATATAATATAAAATATTTAAAACAAGAATTACATGTACACAGTTAAAGTTTGAGGGAAAAAATCATTAAAAGTAGCTCAAATCATTCAGCATATACAAATGATGAGAATACCTCTACATAGCATACAAATACTGCCATGTAAAGCCAAAATTGTTATTGTATATGAAAAAGATGAGATCTTGTGACTATAGAATTCAATATTAAGAAACAAGTGGTCACAGCTGTGTAGTAACTATAATAACTGGTTATGAATAGGACAATTGTAGAGAACACCATCACAGTGACAATGAATTTAATTTAGACACAAGAAATGACTCACGTTAAGAAAGGTAAATACATGTTGCCAAATATTATTCATAAAGTCAATAATTTGGTTGTGGCAACTCCAAACTATCATAAACATGAGTAGAAAATTAAATTATTAAGACTTTTTTTAAAATAGACTGTAATATAATGCTGAAAGATAGACATGCTTAGAGAGGAAAACAGAGAATACTTCCTCAGGCAATGTCATACATTGTAACATTACATTATATACATATAATACATACATATATATGTATACATTGTAAATTGTAATGACATTGTAATTTCTATTAGAAAGGGAGCCTCTACTTACAACAGTAGATGCATCAACTATTGGCACTAAAGACTATCAAGGTAAGTAAAATTGCCATAACTTCAAAAAGAAACCTTTTAAAAATTCCCAATATAAGTTTGTAGATACATGTAATTGAATTTTGTACCCATAGCAGTTTTATTGGAGCAAACAATTGTTTCATCTTGTCTGTGCTTTATTGAAAGGTTTTTTCTGACTTTTCAAGCTTTGTCTACCTTTTATCTAGAGTGAACTTAACTTTTACTGCTTTTTGTCAAGTTTTATCTACATGGATATAGACACTGTTGTTGTTAAATTAAAGCTGTCCAAAGAGCATTGCCAGCTAATGGACACACACACACACAAAGTAAGTACCTCGCCTATGTCAAATAGGCAAGGACACAAAGATCTTAGCATAACAAGGTAAATAAAATCGCCATAATTTAGAGAACGAAGCATTTTAGAAAATTCCCAAGTTGAAACTGTACAAATTGCATATTGCACACACAGTAATTTTTGAAAGTGATAATGCCTACCATATTGCCTATGCTTTGGAAACAGACAGGTGGACAGATTGACAAAGTCCTGTAATCCTCACCGAAACAGTGAGTGAGGGTTAATAGAATAAGAGGCCAACTAACATATTATTTCATAAAATACAAATGGCTGATGAAGGTTCTGCACTTTAGTGTTTTCATTGACATCAGTTGGTGCATGTTGACAATACTATCACTGTTCTGACTGTACACTTTACCGTACGCCAGACTAGACATGTATACGTAGAAATAGTGGAACATACTAACCTGCTACATTCCTGCCTAGTACGTGATTTGACATCACTTTCTCTGTCTTTACAATCAATCTTCTTTCCAGCTACTTTAGTACCATATAGTAACAGTTCTACCACTTCTCCGTAAGCTCCTCGTTCTATCACTTTTCCTGTCTCCTCTAACTCAGGAAGTAGACAGTCTAGTGATAAGGCCATTTTCCCTCAAGTGAGGGCGTGGTGATGTAGTAATTAGATAAATGATGTCGTCATCGAACGGCCTCTTTGCCCACTCCAATTTTGCCTAACATTTTTGCCTACTTAGGAAAAGGGTTAAGTTTTGGTGTGAGGCATGCCATGCAGAAAATCTTACCCATGCAAATTTAATTATTCCTGAGAAGCTAGCTAGATCTACATGTTAAGGCAAAACACAAGGTTAGTGACCTTGCTTAAATATAGATACAGCTAGAATCAGCATTGTTTCCAAAATACAATACTACTTTTCTTTGTAGAAGTCATCAAGTTTCCTTGTTGTAATCATTGCTATAAAAAATCTAGGAGTTCCATAAACAAAGGTGCCAGTATTTGAACACCTTTACTAAAGTCTTCCTTTGTCCGATCCAACTGTCTATATAAAATTATTTTTAAATTTTAGACAAATTAGGACACAATATATACGGTGTATTAGACAAGGTGACCATAAACTTCAGTCCCTTAGTCCACTGAGACATTGAAGTCAGCCTATGATTTAGCTAGTATATTATTCATTCTTGATGTGGTCATTAATGAATACTGTCAGAAACCAGAACTTACACAACCACATGTGAAGTAACAAGAGTATGAGTGCTATATAATGTCTTGTCTGTGTTAAAAATGGAGTGTTATCAGTACCAACATTGAACAAAATATTTTCATTATGAATGCAGTTGAAATTTTATTTGGCAGGCATTTTGCATTCTTCTGAAGCAGGTACAACTTAATTCTGAACCTGATTTTATCATTCTGAAGTCATAATTGTTTGTAATGTAAGCAATCAATCAGCATGCAAGTGATCTTTCAATATGCAAGCATTTAACACTATATTCTAAAATGGAATTATAATTATATTACTCTGGATCCGATTATAACTTTCTTGATATACCATTTGATAGAATGTCTGTACTAACTTAAAACAACATTCTACAAGTGATTATCACATCATTCTGTAGGTGATCTATCACTCTATAGGCACAAATAATTTTAATAGCATGGATGTGGTCAGAATTTTGCTTTAATATCTATTTAATTGGCTGTTGGTTGCTCATTTTAGCTTCTTTCATTAGCATATAAAAATGGTAAATGACAAAAACACTAATATAGCCACAATCTACGAAATCATATTTATCTAAAAAAATCATCCATCTGATTTCAAAATTAAATTATTTATGAAATTTGCCTTAATAATGATGTTTTAAATGTTTTAGTGATTAAAATAGCAAAATGTCATTCCATAAAACCAAAAGAGAAAACTTCTTGAAAACTAAATCCATGACACAAGAAAACATGCTATGAATATGACTTAAATAGGTTACATTTTGACAGAATTAAATTATTTTAACTGCAGAGTTGATTGATATCCTTGGGATTATAATAGTTTAATCTCTCCTTGTGTACATTACATAGTACATTTATATGTATACACTTACTGTGCACTTAAAGCATTTTGCATGCCAGCAATTACTTCCTTGTGTTCTTAAATTACTTCAATCTTTCATATCTCCCTCATCAAAAAATACAAGCACCCCTTACATATCTTACACTTTTCACATAGCCACAATCCATTAGGAAAAGAATGGGCTTTTTTTAATTCTGAAATAGTAAGAAAATCCAATGCAAAGACAGCACATTTTGGTTTGCCTGCATTTTTCATGACAGTACTTCCCATTACCCAACCTAATATTCATCTTAAAATAAATAAAACAATTATTACAACAGTAAATATATTGGGAATTACATGCATGATATAAATTATACAATATAAACTTATGGGCTTGTCATGTCACATTTTAAAAATCATGTAGAAAGTTGCATCAATAAATTGCCATAGTAAAATTTCTACATGTATCAGTATTTTGTGTTCAAAATAATGACTTTTATATTATATTGATCAAAACTATTGTTTTCAGATCATTGACTCTAATGATTTAATTTTGTCACAGAGCACCTTTCTAAACTAGAAATCAATAAATACTTAAGCAGAAAAATTGGTCCTACCATATGTTTCTTTCTGAGTAGTCCTTTTGTGGTTTTTTTAAAGACAAAAAAATCATTTGAGCGAAAAGGTTACATAGCTTTCTCATATACTAAACATTGTGAAAAAATTGTAAGCCTTTGCAATGACAATTTTGTTACTGTGCAATATTAGTTATTAATTTTAATGAAGTGACCTGAGCATACCAGTCAGCACAATGTGGAGAAATTAATTTTAAGTTGTCTGTTAAATTGTTGAATTTTAAGTTCTCCTTTGGCAGCTCATACTTTACGGAAATCTAGTCGCTTTCATTATCTTTTAGCATTTATACTCAAGTTTCTGCTAGAGTTTAACCTTCACATCCTTTGAATCTTTTCCAGGCTATGATACATGTATATCCATTTCATCATTTAAAATGTTTTATTACTTATATTTGAAAAATCAGAGAGCATTACTATCACTTGCACAACTGTAATCATATTTTGCCTGACCTACAATTACTTTCAATAACAGTGTATAAAAATCATAGCAATGTTTGGGAAATTGCACTGCTATAAAATAGTTCAAGAAGTTAAAGAAATATTAACTATTTTTCAAAACATCAATTGTCCTATCATGCAAACATATTCTACTAACCAGATTGTCAATGTGTATACATGTGTAGAGTATGTAAATGTACTAGCTAGTATTTCAAACTAACAAGCATCCTGGCATAATTTGAACAAAATAGGAATCCTTGAGCATAAGACAATATGCTAGCATGATTGAGCAACAATTATTTTTGATTAACATTAGATCATCTAAATTGACGTAAAACTCAAAGTGTCTCAGAACTAGACACAATTTTATCTTCGATGACTTCAACATTATTTAAATCATGGTCATCCTACATTTAATAGTACCTTGTTATAAATAATTATATTACATTATGAAATAATAATAAGCATAATAGGGTAAAACAAGCATAATTTACCAGTCCCTAATTCAAAATTATTTTCAAATATTAATTTTACATATACCTCTCCACTAGCAATATGATTTCGACAAACAACACACACATACCTCAGCCAACTTTCTACTATCTTCCAGAGCTTTAGCCGATTCTGATCTATTTTGTCGTTTTTGTTGATCTTTCCTTTTCTGAAGACAATTTCTACAATAAACACCACCATTATCAAAGACGAACATTGTGTTATGACCTAATTCAGTTCGACAGTCAAGACACTCTCATGATAAAGTTTTCCATTAACTTCAACCCAATCTTCATGTTTCCTATAACAAAACATATATAGTCAAACAATAAAGTCCATGGAAACAACAGTACATTTATTCATTGGATGTAGTGGCATTAGCGATTGACTGTAAGTATTAGTTGTCAATAACTACAAACAAAATTTGGATGAAGTCTCAGGAATTACAGTTGCTCCTATTTTATTAAAGATTTTACTGAAGGCAGATGAGTACACTTTGCTTAATTCTCAAAGTCATTTCAGTGATTTCATAGTCTACCATAATGACTTACAATGCTACATGAGGACATCTATAAATGGATGTATGCCACAACGTAATGTCATACAACATTGGTGATGACAGATGGACATAAAGTGTAAAGCAACTAACTAAGTTATTACCAAGTGGTCCATAAGACAATCATAGGACAATATACATCCAGCACACAAAGCACATTGTTATAAAAATTTAGTATAGCTTACTTGATTTCCTCAGAGCAAATATCACACATTTTCAGAGCTTGCTTACTATAATCTATAAACATAAGAAATTGAAATTGAATTGAAGGGTAAAGTGATGTTATTTGTAACTCTTCCAGTACATAATGATTAGTAAATACAGAGTACAAACTAGCCTTTGCTGCCTATCAACCCTTATATTGCCTGGGATACACAGACAGCATTACTGGACATGGCTCTAAAGTCTTAATACACATACATATACCTACTCTTTGAACATCAACATGAGCTGGTTTATGTTTGTCATTACCAGTAACTTGTATAGTATAAGAGGCTTTCTTGGTAGGAGAACTAACTGCAATGAGTAAACCATTAGGATCAAATAAACATTGATGTCTGTTATTAACATACCAGGTTTCAGCTTTCTGCATGCTCAGATGATAGTGATGAATATTGATTATCATCATCATCAACATTTATAATAGGACCCCTGGTACCTTTCTTGGATTCATCTCTACTTCTACGATTAGCTATTTTCCCTTTCACTCCAACTTGTATAGCAGCTCCAAACAACAATACTGGTTGATAATAGATAAGAGGTATGGTCTTGTTTTCAGGATTGTACATAACACAATTTGGATCATGCCAATCGTCATCAAAGGGTATCTCAGGTGTACAGACTATAGCAGGTGGAAGAAGAGTTACCATCTTCCATGAAAGATCAAGAGCTTTGCTAGCAAATGGCTAAATGATATTCTGAAGATCAGACTGATTAACACCAAAGGGAACAGTTCTGGGAATAGACTAAAAATATGAAAGATAGAGATAATCACACACAAGGAAATTAAGATTTCTAAAAATTATGAATTGCATTATAAAGACCTCAAACAGGACAACAGTAGGAATGGGAATAAATTTAAAACACTTAAAAAATAGCAAATGATCTAGAGGAAAAGACAAAGATCGTCAAAATAATATTCAATGGGAGATACACCAGATCAGCAATCATTTACCTGATTCTGAAGAAATACAATGTAGTCAAACAAAAGTTTGAGAACCATTTTGTTAAAAAAGAAATCTTATCTTTGAATGGGCCAAATTTAATAACAGTGAACAAGAGCAAGGTGAACCTGTTCCTATATGGACTTGCCAAACATTTTATCCATTGTGTACTATACAATGAGATGATCAGGGTTAGAATTGTGGTTGGAATACATGATGAAAATTATCAGAGAAACTACAGCTCAATGCTGACTTAACTCTTGACAAAACAGTTACTCAAGTAGAGAAACACAAAGAGTATCATGTATCCCAGTAAGAGCTATCCAAAAGGGATGTGGATGACAAAGTGCTGATCCTTCAGACAAGTCAAGTACAAAAGCCAGTCACTCAACACACTCCATCCCAGTAGTAGTAAAGCTTGTTTTGATGTAGGAAGACAACCACTCATGATTTCAGCATAGTTTGATGACTGTACATGCTAAAATTGTGTTTTTAACATAATAACTATTAATCCAAAGAAAACAAAATCTAAACTAAAGTCAATACATTCATATAACTTACAGTAAAAAAAAGTCACACAACATAATAAGAATTAGATATAACAGCTAGGACAGTAATAGGTTCCCACTCTCTCAAAGAAATTATTTCCAACCAGCAGTTGTTCACATTTCTATATATTGAAAAAAGCATGAGAAAAGATATTGTCATAAATAACAGCAAACTAATGATGAAAGAGATTTCAATGTCATGTCAACAAGTCTTAGTTGATTTGGACTATATGCTTGTATATGTAATATTATTAAATAAACAATGGGAATAACTACAAATTCAGTTACCTCACAAAATGTTATTAAACAAGTTATTAATAAGGTAATTATTTCTAAGATTATATATAAGTATATTACATGTAATGTAAACACTTACCGTGCATTTGAAACAATCAGTATGTCAGCGATAAGTTCCTTGTTTTTTTTTAAACTATTTGGAGCAAGCAGATCACTCCAAGTAAAATATTTCATGCTACCCTTGCACCTCTTACAGTCATTATATAGCCATGTTACATTAGGTAGGCATGCACTTTTTATGGCAGCAACTATAAGGTGATCTTTGCAAATATAGCATATTTTGGTTCACCAGCATCTTCATGACAATAATTCTAATCATTCAATTGAATATCAGTCTAACATAAAAGACAAGAATTATAATTAATTAATTATAATTTAAATGCAAAATACAGTCTCACATAATTATACTGATTTACTGCACAAGGAGACCAAAGATTTCATGATTACATTGCTCATCAAAATCTCAATTCTTTACATGCATCAGCCATATTGGGTTGTCAGAAATTCACAGATTATTATTGGCAGGTACTTTATAATTAAAATAAGCTACATCACATTAAAATTGCCCAATTGAGCTAAATGTTACTTTAGACTTTGAATTAGTAAAAGCTTTATTATATAAACAAATCATGTAGCTGATGTTAATGCTAACACAGACAGATATGAGAAAGTTAGAAGAGCGGTATACTAATTAAAATTGCTTTAAAAAGTTATTACTTAATTAATAATATTATTTATAATCTTTAACTACAATACAAACCTCTCCTTCTCTCACTATCAGCTTTTGACAAATAACACAATCTCTCACAATATTTCTACTATCATCAAGGGGTTTACACTCATCTCTTTGTCTTTGTTGTTCTTGATTTTTTTTTCTCAGGGCATTTCTTAAGTAGACTATACAATCATCATACGCTAAAAGTGACAGCCTCAATACAAAAAGGTCATCTTGACACTGATGACACATTGAGTGATCTAGATGAATACCTTGATCTTCACAGGCAGTTCACTTTCCCTGAAGTAGAACCATATTGGGAGCTAATTGTATTCATTGTTCCGTGGAACAATAATATGATATGATGTGAATACATACTAAGATATTCTCAATAGGACATGTTAAACAACAGATTAATTAGAACTTTGTAACAATCAATTGATGACCAGGCTTGCTTATATAATATCAGGAATATATTAAAACATAGGGCTTACTTGATTTCCTTGGAGCACACATCACATACCTTTGCTTGTAAGGGATTATATATTAATACAGAATTCTGTAAACAACAATTAGTATCAACTCTCCAAAATAAAATAAAAATTGATGATAATGACATCTCAATACTTTGAGATACTTTGAAATTAAATCATTACTTTCATGTCTCATGCAGGTGCTCAAAATAAGAACTAATAAGTTAATTATCAGTTACTTTTGTAAAAAAAAGTTGTTAAGCTCTTATTAATATTTAAGTTATCATGAGCTAACATAGAAGTAACGGTTGTAAAAGAAAGTTGAATAATTTATCTGGTTTATATGTTCGTACATTCTAAAAATAAACAAATAAATATTATTTATAATACTTATTTCATTCTGAAAAAGTTCTACTCTAATATCTATGCTATAACAATAATTTAAGCATGAATAGAACAATTGAAGAGAACATGAAATGCTGAAAAGCTGATGCACTTAGAGTAGGAAACAGAAAATACTTATATCATTGTGAGCCCCTACACACAACAGTCACTCCACGACATCTATTTATTATTTGAACTTGCGTTTTTCAATTGGATTAATTTTAAACTTAACTAGCACTGTCTTATGCAAGATAACTCATCACTGTGCTTGAGCACATTATTACTATCAACAAGCCATCATTTAACTACTATCTTATATATAGAATTTTGTAAAATATAGAAATGACATTATGTGTGTATGTGTGCTCAGGTACATGTATTAATGTCTTGCACATAATTGACATCAGTTGGTGCATGTCAATGATAATAGTAATTGTTCTAACTTTCATATTTTACTGCATGATATATAATTAGTCTGGTACAGCCGACCCTTTCACACGGGGAGGAAGGATCAGCCATGCCAGACTAGACGTGGAACAGTGTAAAGCACTAACTTGCTACATTCCTGCATATCATGTGATTAGATATCACTTTCACTGTTTCTATGGATCAGTGTTCTTTCCAGCTACCTTAGCAGACTATGTAGTAACAGTTTTACTATCTCTTCATAAGGTCCCTGTCTCTTCTAACACACCAAGTAGATAGTCCAGTAGCAAGACCCCGTAACAAATATGTACTACTTCACGAATGTGCTGCTAATTTCAACAGAGTAAGTGAAGGCCGTGATAACGTAATATATTTCAACGTATGCTTTTCACCCACTCACATTTTCAAGATATTAATAATTAACAGCCTAATATACACAAGTAGTATAATATTATAGTAATAATTAATATATAATTTTTTTAGTTTGCATTTTGTATGTGCAGGCAAACAGGTATCAGATCAACACTTCCAATGTTCACATGTAATAATTATAAGTTACCAACTATACTGAACAACAAAACAAATCTAATCATAATAGAAAAAGAAAAAGGAACATAGCAATATTAAATCAGTTAGTTACATCTAGGACAAAAGACCATATTTTCTGTCACAGAGTAGTTATTTCCAAGTAACTTTTGATCACATTTCTGTATGATAGAGAAAACAGAAAAAAATATATTATATAAAACTGCCTTCCCAGACTGCCTTTAAATGCCTTCTAGTTATTAGTATTGTGCAGCCCCTCTACAGCTTCCACGTGTCAACATTTATACAATATATTGATTAACAATGTGACTTTTTCTATTTGGAGCCCAAAGCAGGTGTTCCTAATATTTTTAGGACCATGTGTTATATTTGTATATGGGTTTGTTAATTTTATCATTGTTGTGCATGACTAACAAAGAAAATGAATAAAATATATTGACTTTTAATGTCTTATGCAACCAACAAATTTTTATTACTCATACCACAAGGAAATGATGGGCCTGACTAATCAGAGGTAGTGGCTTCTAAGGCAGCAACATAGCTTGTTCAGTCTTTACTATTAGAAAAACCAAATCATTTAAAAACAAAGTTAGGGTGATTTTTCAACATTATAATTCTGTTCATAATTAGTATTGTTGCTTTATGTAGTCTTGCTTATGATTTTTTATGACAGAATATGACAGCGAATTATCTAGATTCGACTAAATTGAATTGGTCTAGTGTTCAGTGTATTGTACGTCAATGAACACTGACAGCATTTAATAATGATAAAAAAACATGTTCTTACAACCTATGAAGTACTATAGCGTATAGTGGATAGTTCTAGAGGACATAGAATACTGGCAAATTGATACAAAATAGATTTTGGCAAAATTAAATTTGTGAATGACTTGTTCTGCCTACTACCACATCTCTAATTAAACTATCAGAGGATGAAATTTAAAGGTATGAAATACAATTCACGAAGCTAGACAACAATAATTTTCTCCCTCCTAAATTACTTGCTATATAGTATATGATGACAGAGCAGATCGTAATCATTTATTCCATACTAAAAATATCACTTCAACAACATTATTAATAATCTTTAATGCATTATTACACAATGTTATGACATGTCAACACTTACTACACATTTAAAGCATTGTGGATGCCAGAATTGACTTCCTTGTCTCTTCAAATTACGTCGATCATGTAGATCCTCCTTAGTAAATAATTCAAAGCAGCCCTTGCATATCTTACAGTCATTACATAACCACATTCCATGAGGTACCAAACGAGCATTTTTTATATCAGTAGCAGTAATGTGCTCACCACACAGAAAGCATATCTTGACTTGCTTGCATTTGTCATGGCAATATTTTCCATCATCCAACCGAAAATTTGACTAAGAGAAAAGGCAATTAATAAACTTATTATGCATAGAACATAATGGAAATTAATTTAGTTTTCATAAGTAATCCTATGGGTGGAGTCTGATTTAACACAAATTACTTCTAATGTATTTTACAATTATACAAAAATTGTTAACTTTTACTATTGGCAGACAAAGAATAAGCATAAAACTGGGTTGTATTAAGCAGCTTAGAGTTTACAAGAAAAAGCATTAAAATTACATTGTTATTTAGTCATTCTCTATTCTAACATACTTGTACCAGCTTGCCCATACACCCACTCACTTAACATCTGATGACTTTAGTTCAATTTCTAGGAATAGTAACATTATTCACAGACAATATGGTTGATTACAGACAAATTTGTTCCAGATAATGCAAGTAGTAGTTACTAGACTTATGCACATGAAAGCTTCTAGGACTATTTTCAATGAACTATCATCTTTTTATTTCTATATGGTTGGTTGATAACAATTTAACAATTTAACAATTTATGCCACTGATGATGTAATAATTTGAGAATATAAAAAAATACCCAAAAAATGGTTAAAATTCCAAAGAATTAACATAACCATCCTTTATCAAATGAAGCAAGTGGGCATCTGGGTACAAATTTATCTAAATACATACCTCTCCTCCTATCACCACTGGTTTTCGACAAATGACACAATCTCCTACAATATTCCTACGATCATTAAGAGCTTTACGATCCTCTTTTTGCTTTTGAAATTCTGGCACAAGTGGGTGCTTCTTTTTCTCGAGGCATTCCTTGCAACATACCATACCTTCATCAAACACTAAAGTGATTTGATTATTGTGATTTAGTTTAACTTCACAATCATGACACATTGAGTGATTTAAATGGTAAGCTTTTTCATTAATAACAACAGATTCTTCATTTTTCCTACGAAAAAAAACAGCTCCTAGTTTACATGTCATTATGCATGTATCATGCAGTCATTAATTGTCCATTAAAGCAGCTTGTGTTATAAAACAAAACTCGAGGACTAAATAACATCTAATAACATACAGCCAATTTGAGTCTGACTCGATGTTATATCTCAGGATAGGAATAAGTTAAAGAGAATGGTTTGTACTATTAAATACATTTTGCAAAATGTAAAAAACAGAATGCTAGCTGTTTAGAAAGTAATAAACTAGATATCCCATATAAAGTCAATGGCAATTTTTGTATTCCACCAACACATGACATCATGCATAATTTATATGACGTTAAAAAATCCTAACATAAGTATTCACTAGGTGTCACAAAAATCTTTCAAACAATAGAAATGCCTTTTATACCAAAAGAATGACAAACTGAATAAAGCAAAGAATAATAAAAGGTTTCAATGAGACTTGCAGAAGACTAAGTTATAAGGCCATACTCAACATAGCTTAATGACGTTTTTCGTTATCAAAATTCCACGAAACTGCCATCAAACTCAAAGTGGCATATATGCAGTTACTTTCATTCATTGCTTCCAATATCACATGTATAAGAATGGTACATGTATGTATACGTACAGATGGAGGTGGACACAAACAATTATAGAACCGCTAGCAATATGAAGTGTGCCAGACAATACATTATGGCAATTTTATGCTTCAGGTGCATTCTAAATTTTTATATGGTATACTCCATTTATGTAGTTTAATTCTTTGCATTGCAGAAAGGATACACAATTGTATGACATATTTTGGAGATGTTTTCGGTAAGACATGTTGGATTCATCGATTACAATATTTAGAGATACACATATACAATGTCAATCAGGACATAAAAATGCAAATATTGACAGTACATCAGTGGAGAACTATGAAACTTGATGGCTAATTCCATGTAGTTATGATGACCAGGCTTGCTTAAAGTACTATCAAGAAAACAATAAAACTAGTAGCTTACGTGATTTCCTCGGAGCACACAGCACACATTTTCTTTGTTTGTAAGAGAGGATCTATTGATATTAAAACACTTCAATTAACGACGCAGTTTAAATTCATTTCAATTAATTAATCATAATAAAATGGTATCTCAATAAGTTGAAGTTGTAAGCTGCTGAAATTATTATCTTGGTGCTCAAATAATTTTTTGTTGCTAAGTTCCTATTATTTTCTGTGTGATCAAGAACTACAAAGAAGCAATAGTTTAAAAAAACAAGAAAATTAAAAAAATTATTAGAGAAAGAAAATTATTAGAATTTCCATTAAACTATATTAGAGAATATAGTTTAATGGAGATTCCTTCAAGCTATAATTCAAACATGAATCTTCATAAAACTGTATAGTCTTTCTCCATTGATTTTTTTAAAACTTTTATTATCTAACATATACAGTAAAAAGGCTAATACATGTACAAAACAATTGATACATTTTATATATAGCCATTCAGCAATATTCTTTAAAATCATCAGTTGGCTGGTTTATAAAAAGCATATGTATCCATCAACAATGACAGAACTGATAAACCTTGTCATGAGATCAGTATAAACCTGCCACTATGCTGTCTTTGAAGAAACAAGCTACAAGAATATAAGGTCTCAAGTTTATATTCTTAAATATAAAAATGTCAAAAGAACTACATCAGCTATCACCTATAGAAAATTGCTTCCATTCAAAAATTTGGGGTTATGAATCTATCATAAGATATACTGTATATACAGTATTTTAACTAACAAACCTGATCTTAAAACAGCATCAAGATGAGTTGGTTTCTTAGGGTCTCTACCTGGTCCTTGTACAGTGTAAACAATAGTCTTACTCTTAATAGGAGAGCTAACTGATGTACCTACAATGTAAAATAAAGGAAATATTAACTAATCATCAGTGACAACCAGTTTCACCTTTTTGTTCAGATGTCAAAGATGAAAATTGATCATCATCATCATCAACATTTATACCACTGGCACCTTTCTTAGCTTCTTCTTTATTTCTACGATTAGCTATTTTCCCTTTCACTCCAACTTGTATAGCAGCTCCAAACAACAATACTGGTTGATAGTAGATAAGAGATGTGGTCTTGTTTTCTGGGTCATACATAACACGATTTGGATCATGCCAATCATCATCAAAGGATATCTCAGGTGTACAGACTATAGCAGGTGGAAGGAGAGTTACCATCTTCCATGAAAGATCAAGAGCTTTGTCAGCAAATGGCTGGATGATATTCTGATGATCAGACTGAGTAACACCTAAGGGAACAGTTCTGGGAATAGACTAAAAATATGAAAGATAGAGAGGCAATTACATACAAGGAAATTAAGATTTCCAAAAATTATGAATTTCATTATAGACTAACAATATTATAGTCAGTATCTTGGATTTTTATACTCCCATTCTATTTGTATACTAGATTCAATTAGATAGGCAGTATAAACCTTTGCTATAAGAATGCACTATTTTTCTTAGTGTACACGTACAGCTTACAAGTATACATACCATTTTAGAAATCTTGTCTGGCATTTTACACCCTTTCATCATAGTAGCACTCAACAACAAACCATATGCTCGACCTCTCTCTTCAACAGCTTTTGCATCTACCTGTACAGTACTATCATCACCAGCACCATCAATACTAGTGTTAGACTGAGAGGAATACTGTAGTAATACTAACAACTCCTGTTGTATCTTCTTCAGTGCATGTAACAGGCAAACATCATGAGCAATCTAAATTATAATATATAACATATATATAATATTACCTTCAAACATTTTACCAATGAAGGTAACAGAATTTATGAATTATTTTAATAGATAATAGATAAAACATGATAATGTTGTAATAAATCAGAGGCTAAGGAAAGTTAGTAAAAATGTGGTGCCACAGCAAGAAACTCTTCCATTTCAAATACTTATTAGATGACCATACAATATACATGTAAGTAAGTACTCACAGTAGTAAAGACTTTCTGTTAAAAAGTAAAAGAATACTTAAGATTTACTTAGATACACGCATATAAGTGAGTTATATGTATATGGCATTTCAAGTACTATATTTTGCTGACACACCTATTATTAACGTTCTTCTATAAGCATTAGCACTAGATATTTTAGATACTTTATCAAAGCAAACATCCATATTGTGATGAATTGATTGTGAGTAATCTTCAAAGGGTTAAACATATTATAACGAAGATTCAAATAATGAAAATACATTTGAATTACAATAACGTGTTCTTTGAGCCTTAATTCAGTTTTGTGCTTAGAGTTACATATTTCAGTCAAAATTATATTGACTTCATAATTATATCAAGGGTAAAATTTATTTCTAATACCTTCAAAACTCTTTTTTTGTAATCCAATCTTTTCAATTGGGGTTGAGGAACATCAAAGTATTCTTTGACTTCTATTTCTTGATCTTCTGTCAGAACAGCAACTCGAGATATTCCTTTAAGTTCTTCAATGGTACTAAAAATATACAATCTTGACTAAAGGCAAAACGTTGAACAAAACAATGATTGTATTAATTGTTATCTCAATTATTAACTGTTTCACAGTAACTTTTCTTTTTTCTAGTGGATATTATCTAACCTCATCAAACTTTCTCTCTTGGCCTGAAGTATCATCTTCTTCCTAAAGTAAAAAAATAGAATCATTGTATTATGTCAGCATAACGCTGAAAACACTTCTATTCTTAATATGCAGCATTTTTAGTAGCATAGCATTGCAAGACACATCTCTAGATGACAATGCTTTGCAGTTGGCAATGGCCAATCAAAAATAATTTCTAGTTATTATAAACAGTTACTTAGCAACATGCCATATATTGGGAAACTTTCACGTCGGTATATTTTTGTGAATCAGTCAAATTGTGGTTTTTCGCGAATATAAATTTGGCGAATTTCCACCATGTTTCCACCCACTTGCAATTATTACCATTTGACCACACCTTAAACACGTTTTCTCACGCCTGCACTCAACGATGGAGGAGACGTTCGAAATAGATTCGTGTATCCGAGGATACCACGTTTATAAAGAGGTATGGACGTCTAATGGAGACGCAATTTTGTCGTGTAGACGAGAAGTGGGAAACATACATGATCCATATGCTATTTCTATGGTTAATGAATCTGGGATTGTTGTTGGCCATGTTCCACGAAAAATATCGGCAGTATGTAGCTTGTTTCTGTTATGAGGGGGCTCAATTAATTGTAAGGTAACAGGAGGTAGAAGATATTCAAGTGATCTTCCACAAGGAGGACTTGAACTACCATGTCGTTTAACTTTTACTGGTTCGTCTACTACGATTAAAAAAATTGAGTCTTTGCTACTGCAAGCTCCTGCTTCACAATCCAACTATCCTGAACAACCACCTAAGAAGAAAATTAAGCTTGAGAAATCAGATGATGGCAGTGAATCTAAAATTGACAAATGTGATGCACATGTATGGATCACTTATCTCAACAATACACTTTTGTTTGCTGACAAAAGAGTAATAACTGAAGGAGAAAGATTGACTGATAAGCACATTAACTTTTGTCAAGCAGTTTTGAAGGCACAGTTTCCAATGGTTGAAGGTTTAGGTTGTACTCTTTATCAGTCAAATCCACGTGACAAGATCAAATCAGGACTTCCAAGTAGTTCATGTGAGAAATGATCATTGGATACTTGCTTCAAATTTGGAATGTGACGACTCAGTGCTCTATGTTTATGATTCAGTTTACTGTTCTGCTGATGATGACACGTTAGAAATACTTCATGGGCTGTTTGTCTTCAAAACATTGTGTTTTGTTAAATTTCAGAAACAAGGTGGTGGTACAGACTGTGGATTATTCGCTATTGCTGCAGCATGTGCTCTTTTGTTTGAAATAAATCTCAGTTGTTGTGTATTTAACCAAGACCTAATGAGAAACCATTTAATCCATTGTATTGACAACTGTCTGTTCATCCCTTTTCCATTACATTAAATGATATTATTTAATATAATAATAATCTATTATAATATTCCAGACCCCCGAAATCCATTGATAATTAATTCTGGTTTCATTAGCATATGATCGTACAAGTCCATCAGCCATTGGGCACCTAGTGGTTTTATGACACTCATTTTTAAATCAACCACTTTTTCCTCACCACCAGAATCTAACGAAGAGCAAATCTGGTCGGAATACCACTGTTGAAATTTTCCTCGTAAAAAATCTTTTGACAACCTTGTTTACGCTGACATCTAATGGTTGTAGACTGTCAGTGCAATTTCCTGGCACCACAGCAATATGAATATTATTACTTGAAAGGAGTGACAAAATGCGTTGGGTACATTGTCCTTTGAAGCAATCAAATATGACAAGAGCAGATGAGGACTGTTCTTTTCGTTTGCTTTCTATGTAAGGTATCAGAATCTTATTGATGTAGTCTTCAGTTGTCTTTTCGGTTGCCCAATGATTAGGCGTGAAAGTAACATGCCAGCTTTTTGGGAATGATACAGTGGGCAAACATTTCTTACTTTTCCTCTGATAAATTATCTGAGGAGGGAGGAAATAGCCACTCATAGTACCAGCAAAAACTACAGTTATCTGCCGCTTGTCATCTACTCCAAAAATCTCAACACGTTTCGACCCCTCCTTTACCATTGTCCAATTGGAAACGGGAACATAATGAAGGCCAGTGTGGTCCCAGTTGATAACTAGGTCTGGAGAAATGTCTTCTATTTCAATGATTGTTTTTATATCAAAAAGATACTGTTCTTTCTTCTCGTTGAAATCAGAGATGGTGACCTTAGCTTTTGTACTTGATTTTCTCTTAACATAACCCATACGTTCGAGAAGGCTCAACGCCCAATATTTTGTAATCTCAATTTGCACTTCAACAATCTTGAATTATGATTCTAAACAATACCAGCTGCTGCAGCCATAACAATTGCAGTGTTTATCACAGCTCCAGCATCCCGTAGTGCCAAAACATAGGATTGCACTTGCTCATCTAATAGATTACCTAACAGAAATGGGTGACCTCTTTTCTTACTTTCTAATTTCTTCACTTGTACATTTGTGTTTCCTGGTAAATGGTTGGAATGTAGTTCAAGCTTGTAGTTGTTGACCCATGCTCGGATTGTGGATTCTTTAAGCTTTCTCTTGGGGATCTGTGGTTCCAGTTTGCGTATAGCCATCGTTATGCCTATTTTCATAGTATACTTGGCAATTGTAGCCTTCTCAGTAGCTGAAAATGATTCATACTGGCCATGACAGCTACTTTTGCCCACTTTGTTGTCATCAAGGGCTCGTTTAACTCCTTTATTAGCAGCTTGTATAGCAGAAGACGGAACTTTAGTTGATAGTAGTCCCAAAGGATCAGATA
The DNA here is from genome assembly GCA_963693285.1 of Xestospongia muta. Taxonomy (NCBI): domain Eukaryota; kingdom Metazoa; phylum Porifera; class Demospongiae; order Haplosclerida; family Petrosiidae; genus Xestospongia; species Xestospongia muta. The sequence continues at coordinate 5,507,050 of OY848917.1, forward strand.
GAGGAAAAGGTTCTTCCTTCTTGAAATATTTAAAGAGAGCCATGTGGTTATAATTAGTTTAATAACTATTTGCCACACCCATAACTGAATTTTCTGCTTAAGCATTTGCCACGCCCATAATTGTCAGAAATTCGCGAGGGATATTTTTACGATGGAGTTAAATTCGGGAAATTCGCAAAAATTTAGCAACGCGAATGTTTCCCGATATACGGTAGTATCAAATATTCTGTAATATTGTATATGAAGACAATGCCACATTTTAGCAACTAAAAGTACATGAACACTTACTCTTTCAGATATTCCACTTGTTGTACCCAAGGGACTGTTCTCCTATAAAAGGTAAGGATGTAGTTGTACTTAGATTACACATGTTATAAAAACTGATAATTAAGACAGAGTTAATTAAGTATTAAAATACTAGTAATAAGTACTAAGTAGTAATGTGGGCTTGGATAAACAATCAGTTACAATCATCGTTATAGCACTAACAGCAATAAATTCTCTAGCATAATTGTATATAATCTATTTATGAGAACAAAGCTATACTACATTATGCATTCACTGGAATTGACCATTCATTGTCAACTTAGGATAAATTCACAAAACTATTAACATAAATGGCAGTCTACTAAACAAGTTTATAAAGATGCATTATTATATACATCTATATAACTACAAAAACACATCAATTTTGATAAATATGTCTACCTCTTATGATCAGCAGTCTCTTCATACTTCCTAATATAATTTCTTTTCTGTTGCCTATAGTTGAATAATACAGCAACTGTTAATAACTAACAATAGAAATATCAATGTTAAATGTACCCAAACATGTTAGCATTTGTGCAACATATTGTTATTATGTTTTTCACTTTCTGTTAGCAGAAAGATCAATACAACCCAATAAAGGTGGAAGATTCGAATAAATCATATGAATATACAATATCTTGGTTGTAATCATTATTACCAAGCACCTTAGCACAAGGCAACTAATCTGAATAGTGCAATAAAATCTCACCTTAGTTTATATAATCCCAGCGTGTTTGTGTGTGTGTGTGTGTAGTTTAGTAACACTTAGAAATGTGATAGTTGCTTTACTAGAATCGCAGGTATGCAAAAACAATGTTTACTCAATGTTTAATGATGCAATAAACTTGAAGAAAAAGAAGACATATTTGAAACAAATAAAAGATGTATATAAGATATCTAGAGCAGTGTGAAGGCGAATAAGATCAGAGACTAAGTTAGAAGTTAGTACATAAACATTATGTTATAAATGCTAGTTTACTTTATCATGAACAATCTAGAGATCAAAGTCACATTTGTCATTAATCTAGCTTATCACTGTGTGAAGCAAACTTTGCATATCTTCGTATTTCTAGTATTCAAAAGAAAAAAAATGACCTATGTAGCATTATATATATATAAAACTAACATAAAAACAGTCTTAACAATCAAAATGTATAAAAAGTAGGTCAACATTTCTACTTAGGGTAGAGCATTCTGATTGACTCTCCACAGCAAATTGTACTTCAGGACAATCAATGTTAGAGTAAAAGTCAAGTTATCACCTTAAGCACGATTAGTTTTCAGTTCAACTTTGTCAATGAATACTTTCAAAGTCAATTCTGTATATAAACAAAGCAATTGCTAAATATATGTGCATATCTCTACTGTTTCAATGTCATTACAGATATTACAACATGTGTCACACCCATCCTTATGCTTTCTATACACAATTAAAAAATTCTATAACTCAGGCATTGTGGTGTTGCCAGACCCTTTTTCCTCTTAGTGAGGAGGTCAAGTTTATGAGACTACTTTTAAAGCCCTCTCTTCAAATTTTGTTGCTACATTCAGGTATCACACAGCAATTATGACTGACGGCATTATGAAAACCACTGGAAAAAAATGTGACTGTTTTATCTAAACCAACTCTTACAATCTAACTTCATAAGTGGTCATTAGAGACAATGCAATCAAATGTCCAACAATGAGAAACCTTCAAGCCACACGTAGAAATTCACTTACTCTACACTATCTTTCAGCTTGTTCCAATTCTTTCGCCTAAAAGTCAATAAAACAACATCATAACACTACCTGTCTGTAACCCTACCATGTAGAGTCCATTTCTGATGGTTGTGGGTCGCCTCGAGAATACCCAGGAAAAAGATGATAATCTTGTGGATGATGTGCCCTTTCTTCTTCTTCTCCTAAGAAAATTCCTTTCAAAATTGATAAACCGGACTGCATTAAACCACCAGGTCTGTCCTCAGCTGCCATCAACTCGAACAAAAAGCTGAGTCTGAAGATCCATTTAAAGGTATAGATGAAATACGGTATTAGTCAAGAGGGGAAAGTCCAAAAAGTAATCGTGCCATAGCTGAATAATTTACAGCTTAATTATTCACATAGAAATAAATTGTTGAAAGACCACACATCAAAAAAAGATCAAAAATATAGCACAAATCAAATGAGCGTACATCACACACACTACATACGTGTACATCACTAAAATTAATGATTAGACTCTAGTTCTAATTGTCATCAAATGAACATTAGAGAACTCCTTAAGAAGGATTTGATTCATCAGTAATGTTTTTAGATGTATCAACGCTAGTATCGTTACTATCCTGAGCTAAACTAGTGGATTCATTAGGTACACCTAGCTTTGAGCTTAAGTCACTAGGCTGTTCAATATTTCCTACTTCAGGTTTCTTTGGACTGTCTTCCCTTTTTTCTGAGGTTGTTCCTTGTTGAATTTCTAATGTCTGAAGAGTTTGTTGCCGCAGAGAATTCTCAGAGTCAATAGTAGCAGAATTGACTTCCAATCTAGCACTATTTCGATTTCCTAGATCATCATTTGTACCTTCATTTCCCTTGCCTGTGCCACTTTGAGTATCATCTGGAAAAGGACATACTACGTCATTGCCATCAGTTGCACCATTTTGTGGAATTTTAACTATTACGAAAGGTTCACTGCCAGCACTAAATTCATCATTAAACACTGAGGGAACATCTTGAGATCCATGAGGTTGTTGTAGATCTTGCTCTCCTAGATGAGATTTCTGTACATCCTTATCCTCTTGCTTATGCTGTTGAGGGTCTTCATCTACTTGCTGAGTCTTCTGAGGGTCTTCATCTACATGCTGAATCTGCTGATAATTTTCATCACCTTGTTGAGGCTTTAGAGGAGGATTTTTATCTTCTTCATGAGACTGCTGATTGTCTTGATGGTTTTCATCATTTTGTTGAGGGCCTTTGTCTCTTTGTTGAGGTTGGCGAGGGTCTTGATTCTCTTGCTGAAGTGGCTGCTGAGGATCTTTTTTGAGATTCTCTTGATGAGATTTCTGTACATCCTTATCCTCTTGTTTAGGCCGTTGAGGGTCTTCATCTACATGCTGAGCCTGCTGATGATCTTTGTCACCTTGTTGAGGTTTCAGAGGAGGATGTTCATCTCCTTCATGAGACTGTTGATTGTCTTGATGGACTTCATCACTTTGTTGAGGACCTTTGTCCCCTTCTTGAGGTTGCTGAGAATCTTGATTCTCTCGCTGAGGCATCTGCTGACAATCTTTGTCCTCTTGTTGAGACTCCCGAGAACCTTTGTCCACCTGTCGAGGTTGCACAGAATCTTTCTCCCCTTGTTGAGGTTGCTGAGGGTCTTGATTATCTTGCTGAGGCAGCTGCTGAGGATCTTTATCCATGTGTTGAGGCTTCTGAGAACCTTTGTTGTCGTCTTGTTGAGGTGGCTTGACATCTTGGTCTTCTTGTGAAGTTATTTGAGGATCTTTGTCTCCTTCACGAGGTTGCTGAGTATCTTGAAGGTCTTGTTGAGGATCTTCATCCCCTTGTTGATGTTCCTGAGGATGATGATTATCTTGCTGGGGCAGCTGCCGAGGATCTAGGTCTCTACGTTGAGTCTCATCAAGTTCATCATCTTCATCATCACTGTTTACTTCAATAAAATTAACAGCACCCTCAGGGTCACATGGTTTATTTCCTACTTGTCCTGTCACACCTACATGACCATCAGAACCAAAGAAAAGCACAGGTCGAGTATAAACCAGCTCATATGGACCTTTTTTAACTTTCCAAAGAGCATTACGTTGCTCATTGTAATGTTTATCAAATTTTCTAGGCATACAGGATATAGCTGGAGGGATTAACGTAACCATTTCCCATGTAACAGTGGCAGCAGCTGTGATGAACTCATCAGGTAACTCTACCCCCTCTTTAGCAGCAATATCACGTAAATGTGACTCCATCTACAATAAGAAATATAAACATTGCACATACACTGTATATGTTATCATTACTGTGTATATAAATACTAGTGGTTAAAGCTTTAAAGGTGAGTGTCTATTAGAAGAAACTATTAAGAAAAAGCAAAGTACACCCAATATTAGTGCATCCAATAATATTAATATTAATTAATTAATATTAATATAATTATAGAAATTGCGTTACATGTGACACCCAACTTCAAATTCACAAAATCTGCTTTTTAATTAGCTTTTTATCAATCACATACCTTAGCTTTTAATTCTTCAATAATACTCTCTTTCCTTTCCTTCACATTAGCATGATATAATAATAGCGAGTAAGCTCGACTTGTATCTACTTGCTGTTCCTTCACACGAAGTGATGATTCCTGTTCTTCTGTCAACTCTGATGGATCATTGAACAAAGTAAGTGCTTGTTCTTGTATGATCTTCATGGCATGTTGACAACTCATAGAAAAAGCTTCCTGTAAAAGTAGAATAATACAAGTGACATAGCTTATTAAGTTTGTCAATGACCTGCTATTACATGTACATAATTATATGTGATAAGACCAATGTATTCAACAAGTGTGTTACTTTCAGGGCAAAATCCAAATACATTGAATGACAAGTACAATGATGTACATGCATATATACTTACCTGAAAAAGAGGTGTAATCAATTTCTTCACATTATCTCCTGATACATTGGGATTGCTTTTAGGCAATTTACGAATATAGTTCTTGAAAAATTCAGAGAACTTTGATGCTACATCAGTGTGTGTGATATCACCAGGAACAGTATCACCATACATCTTACGAGCTTGATAAGCTGGAGCACCAATACTGTATGGACATAAGAAAAGCAATAGACATATACATGTACTACAATGTATAATTTTATTCATGTATGTAAATGTAGAAAGCAGATGTTAAACTAATAATAAATATAAGTTATATTATAAGTGTGTAACACATGTGCACTTACAAAGAGTAGTATTTTGACAGCTATCATAACAAAATTGTTGTTGTGCATATTTTATCAACTAAGGTACCTTCCCTTACTCTATCAGTTATGCCCTCCCACTACAGGCTATATACACTTTTCTAGCATTACTGTCTCCTCTTGTCATTAGTTAAACAAACATTTCTACAGTGATCTAATAAGATACCATATATGAGATAGTCAGATGTAGTAAGCTCTACTGATAGTGTTAACCAAATATATATGTGCAAACTTCTAATAAGCAAGATATGAGAAACATTCAAACACTTCCAATTAACTAATTTTATAACACAGAAAGCCTGTACATCTGACAGAACCTGAAACAACTATTGATATATACCACATTGTAGTTTGTTAAGTATTATGTGTGACTGACCCTAATATCTCACGTTTCTCCTCTTCAAGTACCTCTTTTTCTCTAAAAGAGAACAAATATAAAAACGATTGTATGAGAATTGCTTTCAAAAGAAAAGGCAAAGCTACAAATACATATTTTTACTTAGTTATACTAAATGTAATATACTTACTCTTGCAGTTGTTTTTCCATTTTTTGAAGTTCTACTTCACGTCTAAATAACAAAAATAAATGATGACAATTGTTTTATGTCAACATAGCATACATTGTAATATAGCTATAGGCACAGGTGGCTTAGAGAGATTCTTCAAGCATAATGGAATTTTCACTAACCAAACTAACTATTAATTTGCATTAATAATGTTGTCATGCCTATTCACTATTGCTTGTATACTAGGTAAGTCTAGCCTCGTACCCAGGCATTCTAGTAAAGAGTAGAACGAGGCTATAGGTAAGTCTTGATTATAGATAACAATTTAACTTATTTCTCTATTATTACATATTTGTGGAGAGACATGCATGAAATAATATTTGTCATTGACCACACTACTTATGAATATTAGTTGTCATAAAAGAATGGCTACAATCATAATATGAACACTATTATAATATAAATGGAAGATATGAAATATCATATGCTAAGTGCTTCAATTTACATTTCCCCTACTTAAAAACTTGAATCTACATATAAATTGAAGTGCATGATAATTACATACCTTGCAGCTTGATGTAGTTTATCTGTTAGTTCAGCAATTGCTCTAAATAAAATAACAAATTACATTCTCTACTTTCATAGTGAAATAGAATGTGACACAGACATGAGATTAAAATTAGTAAGAGTTACAAATGCTACCAAAAAGTTACTACATGTAATATGGTAATTTGATATATTTATTGTGTCATACCAATAATCATTACAAGGTTGTCGTCACAAAGCTATCTCATTACATTTTTTGCTAAAAGCCACAATGTGACCATAAAGTAATCTAACCTTTTATACTCCTTAATGTGTTGTGTTTGTTCTTCAAGTTTCCTGAAACAAAAAGTGGCAAACTTAAAATTTGTGAATGTGTTCATATAACTCCATAAATCCATATTATACAAATATTAATAAGAGACAACTTACAATTCTAGTTGAGCTTTCTGAGCTTCAACTACACTTAAATTCCTAGAAGTAGTAACAGAAAAATTAGAACAAGATTTAAAATAAAAGCTTCTCTTAAATTCTTGTTGCCTGTAATAACTATTCGATATGCTATATAACTTTACAAAGTTATATAGCATCTGAGAACTTGTATGTAGTATACCAGAAGTCATGGAACTTGTTTTGAAGTTAACATTTTTAATTTATGGTACAACATTCAGAGAGTGCACATATTTCTAAAGACTACTTTAGAAATCACCACAATAAACAAAACCAAAAGCTACCTATCCTTCATGTAACTACACTTCCCTATAAAGGAATTCCCTGAACACAACAAGCCATAATGAATTCATACCATCCACACAACTGATATGATTCATATATGATGATTCAGTGTAGAATATAACATCAGCTATTATGGGCACTTCCATTTTAAAAAGCAAATATCTTCTTTCATGTTAGTAAAATGTTTATGGACTTATATCAGAAACCTCTTCAAAAAGCCGTAGGCAGTAGTTAGGAATATGCGTACTCAAATGTTAGCCCCACCTATTTCTACAATGTGTTACTTGAAGGTTTCAGACCCTTTTATTGGGTGCCAAGGGGTTTTGTTGCATAACTGTTTGCCAATGTGGCATGGACAAAATAAACTTTACTGGCATTTGAGATATTTCTGGGGTTCAAAAGTTTCATATTCACTTGATTATATTTGAATCAGAAAGCAATATTGTTTAACTTTAAATGAAAACTCTCACCTACTGCTTAAGAGCTACCTCACAATATGTACAGTGTAGCATGATTTGAGTTGAAAACACTCGGTATTACTTAATACACAACCCTTTCTATCCTTCCACATGTCACAGGTAAAGGGTCTCACTAGTCAGACTTTCCACCAGACCACAACTTTAACACGATTAACATATTAATTTATACATGTATCATAATTTATTAATAAATTATAAGATTTACTTACTTTTCTAATTTTGATTTGGCTGCATCAACTTTTTCTTTGGACAGTGTATAAGCAGTATCATAAGCCGCTTTCCTCGCTGCTTCGCCCGCAGCTTCTGCGATTGCCTTCGCTGATTCTTCTATTTCGGGATCATTAAGAAATTGGCGTATTTCTTGCGTAGGCTCTTCCCAGCCGTGTTTACCCCAACTCTCAGATGATCCCTTTCCTTTGCTAAATCCAAGACCCATGATCCTGTGGACGACAGCAACTCACAAAGATATGGGAGTGGCTTTCTTTTTTTAACCCGGACAGGCCTATTTTACTGGATTATTATGGCAAGGCCTCTTTCTCGTGGTAAAGCTGTTCCAAAGACTGAATCTGACTTCAGAGCCAGTGAAGGTAACATTGCAGCGATTGACTTTGGTACTACATACTGTTCATTGGCGTATACGACTCGAGGAGACGAAAAAGTGAGCGCATTCAAACTCAGTGATGTGTTTACTCGAGTCCCGAACGCTCTATTGCTAAGGAAGGCTGGAGATAAATTGGAAGTCGCTCAGTTTGGATACAGAGCACAAGAAGAGTATTCGAGATTACGACATGCTGATCGTCTCAACTATCACTATTTTGAGAGAATGAAAATGTTACTGGAAAGAGATAAGGTAATGACACGCCTACTTTCTTTCTGTATTTATGATCACTAGTGCTATACTACACAGCAACACATGGTCAACATGTATTATGTAGATCACAGTTATTTAATACCTTAGTTTTTGTTTGGACAAGTAATCCTAAAATAATAATAAACCTATATAGACCCCTTACATCATACTATAAAGATAGTCATGGCTCTACAATAGATTCTTGAAGATCATATATTTCTATCAATTTATTGCTTATTGTGTGCTGAAGAGAGTTACTATATTACTGCATTCTGATTGGCTATTATTGCACTCTAATTGGCTATTGGTAATGTTAGATCACTTGCAAGTTGCAACGGAAACAATTAACATTAAATATGAAAAGTGCTAAATTGTAGAACCCTTGTTGCAATTTCTGTAGTGATGTTAGTTTGTTTATAATTGCCATGCTGCATGAGAACTTACTAATAGATACTTAGTATAAAATAGGCAAAGAGATTATATGAAGACTTCTTTACTAAAATTTGCTTGTTTCTCGTGTCAAGTTTTGTAGCTTTAGACATTGTCATTGCCAAGTTAGAGCAGTTGAAAGTGCATTGCCAGCTAACAGACACAAACAAACATGTACCATAACCCTTGCCCATGCAATGAGCTGTGAGTATTAACTACTAGTGCATGGCATCACCTTGGAAACACATGTACTTGAGTCAAATCCATCTATTATCTATAAGATATTCTGTGCTACAAACTGAACAGTTCACATACAAGTTTAACCTTACCACTCACTTACTATGTTTTAAGCACTGCACTCAATAAAGAACTTATACTTGCAAAGTATCATATATCGGGAAACATTCACGTTGCAAAATTTTTGCAAATTTTACGAATTTAACTCCATCATAAAAATATCCCTCACCAATTTCTTACAATTATGGGCGTGGCAAATGGTTACGCAGAAAATTAGCAAAATTTATATTCGCAAAAAAACCACAATTTCACCAATTCGCGAAAATATCCCGACGTGAAAGTTTCCTGATATACGGTATATCAAATAATTATGAAAGAAATGGTAGATTTTTCCTAATTTGACCTCTAATATATCCGTCACATGTAGTAATAACTAGTAAGTAATTAACTACATTACTTCCTTAGCAACTGTGGAATTATTTTACAAGATAACAAACATATTAGAATTATCAAAAACGGTTTAGATTTGTTAATTTAGCTTACTTTTATATCAATTTTTAATGACTTTTATTTTATTTTATTAGGAGATCAATCGTAATATGACTGTCTCTGATTTTGCTGGCAATGAATTCTATCTTGTTGAAGTCATAGCTTTTATACTTAAACACATCAAGACACAGTTAGTAGAGAGGTCAGCCATGACTGCTAACCCACTCAAGACAACAGACTTTGACTGGGTCATTACTGTACCTGCTATATGGAATGCCGGAGGAAAACAAATGATGAGAGAAGCTGCGTACTTGGTAAGTACATGTAGTTATGTACATGTACTGTATTTGATTATGTTGAAATAATGATGTAAGACCTCCAAATGAACACACTTAAAAGATATGCCCTTGACTTTGAAGAGCATACTTCCATTTTTGGTTGTCAAACTGTAGTACCATGTCCTTACCCAAAATAAATGACTATCTTCAGTTAAAAGATGTCTGCATGAGACTTTCCAGTGTTGAAAGATATATAGAAATATTTAATACTTATTGGTATAAGTTAATGTATAGAGTCCTTACACATGAGACATTGCCTGAGTTATGATACTGCTATTGAACTTCTACTTAATTAGTGGAAGCAATAATTTTTTATGTGAAGATATACGGTAATAGTATCTGTAGTCTTCCCATTAGTTGAAATGTAATTTTATTACTGTATAATATATATAGATATAATGTGTAGGCATGTCAGCTTGGAATGTGCTATCATAACTAGGTGGGTTAGTTAAAGGTCATCCTTTGATAGTCCTTAGGGGCATTAGTACAAGTACAGTACATGTATATGTAAAATGGAGGCTCTCATTTGTCATTAGGACCAATATCTTATGTATTTGTATATTCTTATAGGCTGAGCTGTTATCAGAAGGTCATGGTATAGTTAAATTTACTGAGGTGGGTCGTGGTGTTCCTTGTGCAGAAGAAAAGAATCCAGACAAATTGTCGTTGGCATTAGAACCTGAATCAGCAGCTATCTATTGTCAACATCTCTCACAAGATGAATTAGCTGATTTCTGTGGAATTACCAATAAAGTAGCGTCACAACGTTATATTGTATTAGATATTGGAGGAGGAACTGTAGACATTACTGCACAACGTAGAGAAGGAGTGACTGGAAAAGTTGATGTTTTGAGTGTACCTACCGGTAATGCTTGGGGTGGTACTAAAGTCAATGAAGAGTTTTCAAAGCTACTTGAAAAGATTGTCAATGATGATGGTTTTTCTACATTTATTAATCCTCCTAATCCTAGTGATAAAGCACGTAACAGAGCTATATTGAATCAAATACTGTACAAAGAATTCGAAGAAGAAAAGGTCACCTTTGGTGAAAAAGCAACCTGTCAAAAGGAATCAGCAACACACTCTGATGACAGAGATGAGATTAAAATCACTATACCGCCACAGTTTACCAGATTCTATCCAGAGGATGTCTTTATTAAGGGCCTGGCTACACTGGGTGACGGTCGATTAGAATTTGACGATGACACTTTATACTTAAAATTTAGTAAAGTCAAGGAACTATTTAAACCAGCTATTGATGGTATTCTACAATGTGCTGTATCAGTTATCAGTGATCTGAAATCAGAAATAGATACAGTTTATTTGGTAGGTGGTTTTGGTGGTTGTCGCTATGTCTATCATATGATAAGAAATGCTTTAAGTACAGACATTAATATCATTGTTCCTAAGGAACACAAAGTGGCCATAGCCTCAGGAGCTGTCATATGGCGCCAAAATCCAACTCTCATTAAATCTCGTCGTGCCGATGCTACTTACGGTATTTCCGTTAGCAAACCTTTTAAAGATGAGGTCCATGATCCACACTATCTCTTTGTAAATGAAGATGGTGAAAGACGCTGTAATAAAGTGTTTGAAGTGTACTTAGAAAAAGGAGAAATTGCTCGAACTGATCAAGTATTTACAAACACAATCACACCTAGCCGACAAAACCGAACTACTATGACCTTTGACCTTTTTTGTACATCTAAAACTGGTATACAGTATGTAGTAGACAAAAATGGAAAACATACTGTGCGTAAAATTGGACGTTTAGCTATTGACATTCCTAATCCCGGTGGTAACTTGACAAGGAGAGAGAGAAAAGTAGAGTTGACATGGGATTTTAGTAGCACTGAGATACAAGTTAGAGCAAAATATTTAGTGACTGGAGCTATAGTAAAATGTACTGCTGACTTTTTAAGTGCTCACTTTGATGCTGAACCATAATGTTGTTATCTAGTTTTTAAATGGTGTTTATTAGTACCATTTTTTAAAGTGAAATCGTGAAGTGTGTATTGTATGGACATGTACATAGAGAGATGTAGTAATTTATTTTTTATTCAAATCTTTGAGAAACATGAGATGCATGTAATTACTTTTCAATGTTGTTTTCCACTGCTGCTCAACAACAAGCCATCTATATAAAAGTGTGTACTTAGGTCAGGAATTTGAAGGATCTACTTACAATATAGGTTTTTAAGTCAATCAACACTTAAAATATAATCTTATTAGCTTGAGACAAGTATCAACAATCTTATTATAATAACTATTAATTAAAACATTATATAACAGTTTAGTATTAACTCATATACATGTATCAAACAGTAAGATTTAACAGTTATATCTTCTCTTGTTGAGCTACAGGGAATAGAGTGAATCAACAAATAGTAGTAATTATAATTATCATGTTGTACTAAAATAACTAAAAATAACTTAAGCGTTATGCATTAAACAAAGACCATTATAGACATAGACAGTTTTCTTTTACAAGCTTCAGCACACTGATGGTGATATATATATACATGGATGATCATTTAAAACTGCATACTGTAACAGTTGACACATGCATTGACAAATTTTAATTACATGAGCACCTACCCTCATACCCAGGCTAAACTCTTTACTAGAACACCTGGGTACGAGGCTACATGAGCACCATGATGGTGGGTGTGTCTTGTTATAATTATCCTTCAAAAGACTCAAAGCTCCTGCTAACTTGCTACTATGCTTGTGAGTTACATAATTATACTGCAGAATGCTAGAAATATGACTTAATAGGCAAAGATGTATTCTGGAATGCTTCCACCATAGCACTCACAGTTAGGCTTAATGAAATTTATTGGGTGTCACTTGTCACATGCATCAATGGTTAAAGGGTGCTTAAGTCTATTTGTTGCTTTCAATTGTCACATACAACAATAGAAAAACTGAATGGAGATACATATACATAACATGTGGTCCAAAATGCTGCAGTATCAGGCAGTAAGTAGTGAAGACAGTAGCTTGAGAAAACTAGTTGCTCATGATATCCATAGCAAGTATTTTGAAAGCATCATATTTTATAAATGAAACAAGTATAATTGTAAAACCATCTATTGATATTATTTCGATAGTTGTTGCTGTAAGGGACTAAGACTGTAGAGTTGGTAGAATCTATGAAAATGCTCAAAAACATTTTCTTTAGTCATGCCAAATTGAAATCATTCACAATAAAGGGGAAATAATAAAACCAGGAATCTTACTCTGGATTCTGGAATCTAGACTCCACAAACTATAAAATATTTACTTAGCAATTTGCAGTTCATGCTTGCAAATATTCATGATCATAATCAATCACAAAAATAAATTGGCCAACCTAAATTCCCACATTTACAGCATAACGATTGAACATTGAATTTATTTGTATTTATTATACTTACTGTTGTGATTTATACATGGTCCACACAACAACCTTTTATTGCGAGTGATGTAAAAAGGATTATTCTTCAAGAATTTCTTGGAACATGTATTACAATTTTCAACACACACATGATGGTAGGACAGTAAATTATGAAAAAAGTCTACGGTAAACAAACAAAAAAGTTGTACAATATCATCATAATTACATTATACATATACGACACATTTCAAATAATGTATAGTACTACATCTACCACTAATATTCTGAAGTTATTATATCTGCAAACTAATCCTGCTATAGACCTATATTTCAAACCATTAGTCAGTGTAAGCCATACAGCTATATGGTATCTTTATTATTATCTACTCACTTTTGGTATAATTGTATCTAGATAAATCTGGCTCACTATAGTCTCTGTAGATCCTGTGTAAAATAAAAATATAATATTAATTTTATTAGCATCCACAATATAGAATATGACACATCAATCAAATAACTCATAAAGTTTACTTGTCTGATTTAATAAATGCATTGAATAAATGAATAATAATAGTAAAGTAGTACTTAGCACAAATTTGATATCATCATCATCAAAGTGAAACTTTGCTATAGCAGTATCTGTAAGTCTTATCCTTGTATGTTCACTAACTTTAGAGTTAGCAGATATTGGAAGTAAGTAGAACTATTTTAACACACCTTCTTTACATTATAACAATATCTTCCTTTGATCAAGTTGTTGCCTTAATGTTTTCTTCTTGTAAACTCTTCATTGGCTCATCAAAATTTTCAGTTCTTTCATTAATACAGATACATCTGCTCCTAATATCCTTTCAATGTGATCATCTCCTACATCTAATGCTTGTATTGGAGGGACTATAATTAATAAGGGATATAATTAATAATATAATTATATAGTTCATTAGTATGTGGACATGACTGAAGTCTGTTATGGAGACAGTCTTCAAATAGCTGTTTTAAAGAATTACTGGACTCTTATTTGATCAAAGAGATATTTTCTTCTCCGTGCCTTTGTTAATGCTACATTATCTTCATAAAATAGATCAGTAAGTATATATAGTGGGACATGAGAGATTTTAGCTTTTAGACCTGAAGTAAGTAGAACATTGTTAGTAGTGAGGTCACGATGAACTATAGGTGGAGTTTGTTTATGTAGATATAGTAGACCAAGAGATACATCTAGTAATATTGAGTTCTTGATATAATTAGGAATCATCTTGTACTGGTCCAGACACTGAGTTAGTGACATTGGTAGATACTCCATTACTAGAATAGGAATATCAGAACCTGACTTGTGGTGGACACCAAGAAACTGAAGATAGCCAATGAGGTTATAGTCACTCAGTGAAACAGGTTATAGCCCAACTGTGAGGGCTATATTAAAGATACTGAATACTATGATGCAAACAAATCCTATGGCCATAGGCCCGAGGCTTGTTATATCACAACACAAGATATTAGCATTATAGTACAATGCAGTCTGGCTAGCCAGATATGGGAATGGACAGGAAGCTAGCTAGAGTTTAGTACAATTTAATATCGAAGTTTGTTTAACACAACCCACACAATTTCAATATGTATTGTGTTGAAGACATATTGCAGACATACCTGTCAATTAGTCTCGCGTAGCCAGCCCCTCCCCCCTACGGGAAAGGAGGGTCTGGTCAACTGTAAGTATAGCTCTCGTTCAGAAAACTACCGGATATCCGGTAGTCGACAAATGGTTTTTAGAGGGAGGAGGGCAAACAGCCACTTTAAAAATGCTGACTCAACAAATGCCAGATACCTCTGTAGTAGTTCTTTCAAGTTTTTCCGTGCGTTTTCAGCGTAAATGAGTTCAGAAGGCTCTTTTGTTCTGCCATGAAGTTTACAAATAACCTATGCTTTCATTATAGTAAAGTTGTTGTAGTAAAGTATAACCTTCGCAAGTCGAAACTGTCATGGATAATCGAGAAGCTGCAATTCAAGCTTCTGCTACTAGATTAGAAGTTACAATTAAGGTGAACCTATAATAGCTTTCATCTCCGGGGAGTGATGTGTTTGTGACTCTTCCAACAGCTACGCACTGAAAATGTTGCGAGAGTTACTACACGCAACATTGTGCTTCTTTTAAGTCAGCATTTTCAAAGTGGGTGTTTGCCCTCTTTCCTCTTAAAACCACTTATTGACTACCGGATATCCGGTAGTTTTCTGAACGAGAGCTATACTTACAGTTGACCAGACCCTCCCTTCCCGTAGGGAGGAGGGGCTGGCTATGCGAGACTACCTGTCAATATCTGTGGCACTTAGAACTTTTTAATATTATAATTTCCCTTGGAATGTTGACAATTCAATCAGCTAATCATGGCGCACTTTATCTCTCACATACACGTAACACTGAGAGTAGTGTAACTCACTTACATCTGTAGCCAATCTGTTACATTGGTGCTTAATACGTGGTTTGATATCGCTTCCTTTGACTTTACAATATATTTTTCCAGCTATCTCAGTACTGTAGTAACAGTTCTACTACTTTTGCATAAGTTCCTCGTCTCATTATTCTTTCAGTTGCCTCTAACTTAAAAAACTAGTCTGGAATATCCAATTTTATTGGCCATTTTACAGGAGGAGTGGCTAGGACCAGCCATGATCTACTTTTTACTAATGAATATAATTATTGCAAAATTGAACTAAATTAAGTTTTATTTATTGGTCAATCAAGCAAACATGAGTAATATAATTAAGTTCATACAGGACTACTTCCATGAACTAGAGGAAAAAAATATGCAAGAGATCATAAATATTTTATAAACAAACCTGCATAATTAATCATTCACATTTATACACTTATTCTGGATTCTGGAATCTGAATTCTGGTGTTTACAAATATCAAAAACATGCTCAATGCAATTTCTGAATGTTTCACAAATAACAGTTAGATTTATAAATAATAACTTAACTTCTATTTATTTGTAAACCAAACATTTCATCCATGACATTATGTATTCCCAGTTAAAATTAATAACATTGGTTGCTATGTGTGTTCTCTGTGCTGGCAGTCATTATATACAGGTTCATTTCATTTTCCTTTCTCTCAAAGGATCTATGCCACAATAGATTAACCCTTCGTTTGCAGAAGGCTCCATACGGAGCCCCACCCAATTTCATTGCAAAATGCGGAAGGCTCTTTTATAGGCACCTGGAGGTGTTATAAAAACATTCACTTTTTGGATCAAATTTTCTTTTGAAATGACTCATTTTCTAAGTTCCAATGATCCCGAGGCATTGTTACAATTGATGGAAGAAATAGATAGCGATTTCAGCGATGACGATTTCGATGGTTTTATTGATGAAAATGATGAAAATGATTAAAAAATGATGATTGTTTTCATGCACAGCCAGGTTAAAAGTAGCTTCAACAAGTCCATTTCTTTCAACAGTAATCTCATGCCAATAATAGCCTATGAAAGAGGAACATAGGCCAAAGGAAGACTAATTCTAAGGAACCAGTCAGTTATAAAGTTACCGTTTATACATAGACAAAGGTACGAGCATTGATAGATTACAACTCCCTTGCTGACTCACTTCTTCCCACAGTGCCTTGTGGCTAACCACAAAGCTATTTTTAGACTTCTACTATAATTAGAAACCGCAAAACGCCTTAAAATGGTAAAACAAGACAATACTTGATTCAAACAATTTTGTCCTGCACCACGCCCTTAACGAGCAATAATCCAATAAAGCAGTTGAAGGGTTAAAATTGTGAAATGGACATACCCATATAATAAAGTTACACATATACAAGTACATATTATATGGGTATATTTTGTATACATGGATACCATGTGCTCCAAAATAATATTAGGATCACATGGGATGCTATGTGTGCCAGTTAGTACAAATTTTATAAGTAATAATACTTACAGTTGAGCGCTTTACATTGTCCACATAACAGTCTTCTTTCTACCATAAATGGACCGTTACCATGTTTTGTGAATTTTCTACCACATGCATTACAACCTTCAGCACAATGACGATGATAAGGACGATTATTTACATAAGCATTCTACAGTAAATGAACAGAAAACATGCATCATTAATTTATTATCAAACAATGTTGTTTAAATAATGTAGTTGCTACATGTAATATGGCTTCTAAACCAAATTCTGGGTACTTCAAAGCTACAGGTTTTTATAAACTATCCACATTAGGAAATCAAAGAAGAGTTTCTAGTTGTGGTTGTTGTTATCAAGTCAATTAGAGGTAGGTCTGTGATATCATTAAAGTATTATACCAATGCACTAGTGCAAAGTCATTTAAGGTTACTTAATTGTAAGTCTCATACCCAGCTATGTGTTTATGCACAAACTGAGTCTGGTACATCCAGTCAATTCCAAGACTAAAGTCAGAGATTATAAAAAGCTATGTCAAACCAACATCAATCACATACACTTGTATCTTTATTTATTGATTCTCTAGTCAATCATGTGATGTTATACCAATTATATCAATTTCTAGTAACAATACTAAAAATCAATTTAGTGTACCAGATGCCAGTTTCTTATTGAGTAGTTAGCTGAGATTTGCAGATGGCTTGTCACATAGTTGCTAAAAACTTACATCTCTGTCAAGAGGGTGATGACATGAAGGACAAAGACAATTTTCACAGAATAAGCCCTTGCTTGTTCTTTGGTAAAAGGAATCACTGAAAATATGATTTCCACGACAACCTACACATGTCCCTATACATAAAGTTGCATGTAGTAATCATAACCATGTACAATTGTATCTTACCAACATAGGCACGTCCATCACTAGATCTAGTAGGTGCAGGATATTCCTCACGTTGGGCAACCCCACCATATTGACCTCTAGAGGTAACATCACTTCGGTAATTACTAATACCCCCTCCATGATGTGTTCCTTCTCCATATCTCATATTAACACTGGCTCCTCCTCTTCCTTCTCCTCTTCTTTCTCTTTCTCCTCCTCCTCCTCTTCCTCCTCCTCTCCCTCCTTGACCTCCACTAACTCTTCCTCCTCCTCCACCACCAACTCCTCTTCTTTCATCTCCAACATTCACAGCAGTATGAGATGGTTTAGACTCTTTAAGTTTTGCAGCATAATCAAGTAACAGTTTTTGTTGTCCTGCTGGTGTCACAGTACCTACAGTTGACCAAGCTATATCTATAGCTTTAGAAATGTCAGTTTCATTTATTTCCGACAAGTTTACTTCTTTCCGTACTTCTTGCTTAATCTAAAGAAAAAGATAACTAAAGTAACTGCTGATATGAGCCAATAGTTCTACATGTACAACCATTTTGACCACATACTATGCTATACATACAAAATCCACACACACACACACACATATTTGTTGTCTACTCACATTGTTTTAATCAATTGTTGCATACATTAATTTAAAGTGATGAATAAAATTATAAATCACATAGTTGCACTAACAATCAACAACTACCACAATTTTGCTAATTTTTATAGTATTCTGTAGTCTCTCTACATCTTCTATCAGCTCTTCAACCTTTAAAAGCCAGTATTTTACAGTGAAATCAGCATCTAAGTACCATCTTCAATACTATTTTTTTATGATTATAGTCTTGCTCTTATAATAAGACAATAATGATAACTATAAATTATTTTTGTTGCCTAAAAGGCTACTAATGTTGAAGCTTGTGTACAATCAATTTTGAAATCATTTATATTAAGGAATGTAAGCATGATTACCTGGGATTCTAACTGTGTCTTTTCATCATCATCAAGAGGTTCCTTGAGCTTTGCTACATCAGCTAAAATTTCATATGCTCGACAAATATCTGTTGTTTTCTCATCTGTTTTTCCCAAACATGAATCATCAGTGGCAATATCCTTTATCTCTTCCAGCATTTTTTGAACAACCTCAGTTCGACAGATACTGTAAGCTTCCTACAGAAAGGAGAGAAACATTGAATATTAAAAACTTTGACAACCAGGATCAGTATTAGTTTGTCCATAATTAATTATTATTTATTTATGCATTAACTAATATTAACTTATGCACCTCATAGAGAGATGTACAAGTTATTATACTCTGTCTTCTGAGGCTATGATTTCCAAGGTTTTAGCAAACAGTTTGGTTGGATTTGCTGCCTTGTGTATCTATTTCCTACAAATCAGTAAATTTATTCTAACAAACATTATGAAAATTTAAAATGGTTAGTAAAAAATAGGTCAGCCATATAAAATATACACAATTAAAAACAGATTTGAAGTCTTGTATATTTAAAGACAATGTTCCTGAAAGGGTTAAACAAGACTGTGTATAAAACAGTAATGTTGAATGGGCTGATGGCAAAAATTTTCAGTGATTGAATTTTCCCCTGATAAGAGTCTAATATTATGTAAAAACGTTTCTATGAGTTTAGACACCATTGTTGATTTTGAAGCATAAATATCTTTGTTTAGAAAAATTGATCAAGCCAAGTTGCAATCAGTACAATGCTTGGCTGAACATTATAGTAGGAGGTGGGCTAACCAAGCTGTTCTAGTCCAAGCACACAAGTTTAAGTAGCCTCATCATATATTGTAAACAAAAGCATATATAGGAGGCCCATTTCTTCTATTGCAAGTAAAATAGTAAGTGTTCCTTTGCTAGCTAAAGCTACTTGTAATAACAGATCTTAACATACACACATGGATCCAAATCAGTAAACACTAATGTAGCAATTAAAATACAACAATCTGATTGATTAACATGGCACAAGTTAGTTATATACCTCAGTCTCAGTAGCTATGTCTTTATACACCTCTGGCTTGCAGCCATCGGTACATCTACCTCAACATCGGTGTATAACCTATACTTATGACACAATTCCTACTATTGCAACACAACACACAAATTATGTATAAGTGTTGCTCTGTTGTGGCATTGTAAATTAATGTGCACTAACCCATTTTGTGTTCAACACAGTGACAACTTGAAAAACATGGCCACCACATGTAACTTAATGCATAGTCGTAGGGTCACACAAATTTCACTGTAACAATATTACATACTTCATCATACTTCATAAATTACGAATTACAGAGTTTATTTCTCCTAACAACATTCAACAACAGAATAAAATTATAAAATGGACATTCTAGGACATAGTACAAAATAATGAGTGTTGGCTAATAAAACTCATTGGTTATACTGAGAAAGCTAACAGGTTAATTTTTGGCTTTAATATTACCATAGATATCAGAGTATTAGTCATCATCATAAAACTTAAATTGTGTGAAATTAAGATAGTTGGCAAAAGCCTCTGAGCAACGAACAAACGCTACAAATCTAAGACAGAAAAGCAAGTTGGCAATGATAGAACCACCTTAGATGGTAATACACAAGCATACATGTAGCAGATAATAAAAACATTCCTCCACTGAAAGCAATCATTTTAACAATTGAACATAAGTCATAACATTTAATGCATTGGACTTACAGTAAACATGGTAGATGCCATTTCCCATAACTCATACTTGTCAGCATTAGGAATGTTCTGGGGTAATTTACGGAAAGCATCTTTAAAGAATGTCTTATACTCCAAAGCCACTTGCTCATGAGTAACATCTCCTGGAGTAGAGTCACCATACATCTTTCTAGCATCTCGTGAAGAACTACGAACTCTGAGTGAAAGGAATTTATTTTACTATTGCTACCTAAAAACAAAAAGTTGCTAACTTCTCCAGTTCTGCCTTTTGTTTTTCCAATCCTAAAACTTTCCTATATATTAGATAGAAGGTGGTAAATATTTCTGTATGATCATAGGAAATTTAGATATAGGACAACTGTAAGGAGCTTTTATTCAAACACGGTATGCTATCAACTTGAGTGACGCAAGGACATTACATACAACACACTGTATTTACATGTATATGAGAGAGAGAGAGAGAGAGAAACTTTTAACTTTGTACTTCAAAGTCTAGTATAGATAGAGCTGTTTTTAACATTTTTACCTTATTCTAGCCACTAAAGAAGATACATGTAGTTGTACTAACTATTGAAATGATTGGTGTCATCACTTAATTTTTTGTTATGAATGAAATATATATTTATACATATTCATACCACATAGGTCATAGTAATTACAGGGCTGTCTGGCAATAAAAACATCATATTCTTTAAAATGAAACTCACTTTTCCAATTCATTAATCTCCTTCTCCAAAGCATGTTTCTTGCTAAAAACAAAATGAAGTGTTGAATTATAAAAGTACACCTATACATATATGTAAATACTATACACACATGTACAAATATAAAAGTAGACTAGTTGTTGGCGTAGTGATATTGGTATTATCTAATTAGATTGGTATGATAACTAAAACGTCCTTAGCAGATTCCATTTACAACGTTCTGTCAACTACATGTAAGTTATAGTTCCCAGCTAGATGTAGAGCTGTTTGCTAATACAGTTGCAAGCAAGAGCACTTGGTGACTTCACGTGGCATCTTTGCAAGTGATGTATCAATTAATTAATTAAACATAGAAATAAAAACATGACTCCAAGAATACCACATTACCATAAAGCAACAGAATACATTGATGAGGATACCTAGAATGGTGTTTGGTGATATAAAACTTAGTCAATCATGGTATTCATATGCTAAGAAATGAACAAAGCAATTACTGGTGGGACATACAAAACTTAATAAATTTAAACCTTCACCAATATGTTCTTGCCATACAGCAAGTATGAGAGCATGCGCAAGATGGTACTAGAAAAATCTTATTTCGTATAATACAGCTTTCATTTCACAATACATGATATTCAAACATTATAAAAGATACTTACCCAGGTAATTCTTTGTTCTGATGTTTTAATGTCTCAATTTTGCTGGAATGGAGGCAATGAAGAAAATGCAACATAACTCTTACAATACTATAAGCTAATCATTAAAAAGAGTAAGAAATACTAAGCTTCAATTGCACCATAATACTAATGAGTATACATACTTTAGATGTATCAAAATTTCCAAATAATTATGCAAACATGTTGGCCACTCCCTTTTTTGGATCATAAGCTCTTGATAATAAAATAGTAGGCAGTGTCTATTTGTCCGGCAGGAAATGTATACTTTGTTGTGTATTAAACTGATCCCCACCCCCTAAACCTTAACCTACCTTTATACAACAAAGTATACATTTCCTGCTGGACAAATAGACACTATGAAAATAGTATTGCCGTTAGAGTGAAAAACTACACTAAAGATTGACTAATGAAACAAGGTCCTTGAATCAAATAATGATTAAGAAACTGGATTCACAGAAAAGCTAGTTGCTTAATTTTATGTTTAAAAAATAAATGATACAAATTTGACCAAACGCTAACTCTTGCAAATAAAAAAAACTAATTCATAGTATTATTTACTTGGGGGCAGTAACAGTCTCAGAGAACAAGCAACTGAATACGCTCCTAAGCTTCTAGGTATTACTGTTCAGATAAGGCCATTATGCCCCAAACGTTAAGACAAATATCAACATTACAGACTGCTATGCACGTAAAATGATATCTGTCTCTTACCTGTCTAGTTCCAGTATTTCCTGGTCTCGCTGCTTGAGCGATTCTTGCAGTATAACCAGTGCATCTTCTGGATCAGGTAGACAGTCAGACGACTGATTACCAGCCATTATCAGCAGTACATTAGCAATATACAAACCCGTATATTTCGGTGACTGACTGACTGTGCCCACGCGATTAATTATATTTTACAACAAAAAATTATAAGAACAACATGCAAAAAATCAGCTACACAACTGAACAATGAAGATAGCATTGGGAAAGCTAAAGAAATTGTCATTTAGTGGTAATAGCACTGAGTTACTGTTCACTGTTTGCAATGAAACTCTTGAATGTTTCCCAATGCAAGAAGTCCTTTTTTAATCATGATTCTCTTTGGTATCTATAATATAGTTTTAGAACTCAAGTTAAAGATAATATAATATACCCTCATATTGAGGAATGGGTCCTAAAGCAGCTATACAAAACAAGCCATGGGTCTTATTATATTAGTTAGGACAAAAGCAACTGAAAATCATTCAGATATTACATTTAGAAAAATTGTCCCTAACAAAAACAGTGACAAACAACTTGATAATAATTATATTATTCTACAAAGAATAAAAGGCAATCTATCAAACAAATGGAGAAACATATGCTAGCTGAGTTTAGATCATTCAAAAGAAAACTTGGACATGTATTATTGTGTAGTTTTTGCCACAAAAAAGACAACAACTCAACTTTGGAGATAAAGTGGATTGCCTGTTCTAAGTACAATATTTAAATGCATCCTGTGTCATTTCTGTGGTGTATAAAAAGACAAGGACAACAAATAAAAGATGATTACATTTGTACTTTATGTTAAGATTAATACTTACCAATAATTATTGTCTTTAAATATGTTAGCACATCACTCCAAATAGCTTGTAAATACCTGTATTTTTAAATGCTACGTACCATCTCTAATAGCTATAATATATAAGTGACTGATGACTGTCTGCCATACTGACACTGCTTGATCTAAGAAGGCGTGGCATTACCATTCGTCAGCAATCCACACGCTTAATTATACTCTGTCCGACAGGAGAGAACGCTCAAAAGAAAGACTGATAGTCCTTTTTAAAGCCAAGGATGGTTCAAGTGATACGAGAACATAATATGAGGGCCATATTCTCTGACCACTGGCCACTGAAATCTGAACAAGACACTTCAACAGCTCAGACCAACGCTCCAACTCCATCCAACATTGCAGCCATTGACTTCGGTACTACGTACAGTTCGGTAGTTTACAAAACAGAAGGAGATGAAGCAATTAATTATTTAAAGTTAAATGCTATTTATGAACGTGTTCCTACAGCCATTTTACTCCAGGTAGTTGATCGACCACAAGATCCACAGTCACCAGTAAAGGTCATAGTCAAGGAGTATGGTATGCGTGCACTAACAGAGTACAGTAGATTAAGAGAGAGAGATCGTAAGAACTACATCTACTTTGAGAGAATCAAGATGACATTACAACGTGATGAGGTAATAATATGTATATATTTTACTTGCCCCTCCCCTAATAAAATTTGTGTGGGTGGGCACTACCTAAGACCTTTTAACCCCCCTTCCCCCTAGAAACATTTTTCATTGAATATTACGATAGTACCCCAAGCAAGTGCCCACCCCTTATTTTTGTCCTTAAAGGAAAATGTCAATTCCCCGTGCAAGTGCCCACCCCCATCCCACCCTCTTAGATTTGTGGTTATTGTGGTTATTATCACATGTTGAGCAAAGAGAAGTAAGTTAGGCTAGCAATTTTCTAAGTTTAGACATTATAGTTTCGTTGTCTTTTGTTCCGTTTGGAATTCAAAAGGTCAGCTCACAAGGCACTTTTAAACCACCTTGACTATACAGTGTATCGTTATTGTGAGTCAAGAAGCTTGTCAAACTGCTTATCCCATTCTCTAATTTGCTTTCTGTCTACACCATACTTCTTTTCTGTAGCAGATACATTGCACTCGGGGTGAGTTCTCAGACTCGACAGCTTTAACTTCTACACTATACATACAGAATATTCACTGTATTAATTAATTAATTATTCATAAGTGGGTGCTTACTAGAAGCTGTTTTTGAAAAATTCCATGTAAGCGCCCACCCCTTTCAAATTCCAAATGAACTGTAAGTGCCCATGGGCGCTTACTCGGGGAACTACGGTATCATTTTCACATGACATGATTTGGTATGACAATATAAACCTTAGTCTGAATTTTTTCCTAACACTTACCTTGCAGGACACTTTATATAATAAATATATATAATAAATATGATAGGTTTGCTAGCTATGAGAATAATACCAACAAGAGATGCATTTAGATACAATGTACTATGCTCTGTTTACGTTGAAAGTGATTCCAGTTTAATGGAATTTCACTAATAACTAACCTAATTTGGGTGTGACATCATAGTTGCAAAGTTTTTTGTGACTCTTGAAACTTGATAAACATGAGAACCATCTTTATCACTGTTTCTTCTTATCTAACCTAATTTTACTAGTAAAGGTATTTTTGGCAGTTTCTGAATTGTTTTGTTAAAGCTAGAAAATATATGTATGAGTGTTCATTAATAATGTACGAATTATGTATGACATCAGAACACAATGAAATGTGAAGAACGCCATTCACTTTTTACGGGATTTCTGCTTTACAATTTTCCTAAGTCGTTTGCACTCTAGTTTTTATAACATTTACAGACTTGCAAGGCCTTTTGAATAGTGGAAACCACTCCTCTTTAGCTCATTCATAGCCAGAGTTATAAAACTGAGTTAGTGGTCACTCTCAACTTGAACAGAGTATGACACCACTAGATTTGACATTCAAAATGGTGTCTGTGGTTTATTGAAATCCTTTGAGGATTGTAAGGTATTACTATATCTTTATTGTACTGAATGATATTTGATTTAAGCCACCAAATTTGAAAGTACTACTGAAAGTAGTGCACACATTTTTAAAATTTTGTTACTTTGATTGGATTATCTTTTTATATAATAATCTGAGACAGTTTAAATTACTTTCTCTCCCAAGAGTTCTTCAAGAAGATATCTTTTACATACTAATATTAATGATTGTTTTAAATACCTTTATGATTTTGTTTATTATAATAGCAAGCGGATTGATTTTGGGTCCTTATTATTATCACATATTTATATAAATCACTCACCAACAAGTATCTACTGTCTAACAAAAACTTGGCATGTAATAAGAGATACAATTAAGCAACCAATCTAGAGAATGCCTCTAATTCCAAAGGGAAGACTACTAGCATTAAGATTAATACCACAAAATAGTGTACACTCTGTGGGCTGTGCCTATGACCTTTTCATTATTATAGAGTGATAGTACACATCACACTATAATGCTAATTCCTACTGATAGTAATAAATTACTATCCATACTTTGTGGTCTACTATAATAGTAAGGGGACTACCATCTACCAAAATGGGATGTGCTTTGTGATTTGTGATATGTTACACTATGGGGTTTATCTACATGTCATTGAGCAATTACTTTAACCTGGATAAGGTGGTAATGCTGCATTACATGTAATATTCAGAAAAATAGATTCATAGTGTCCAAGATCTTCCTTTATACAATTTTACACACAACATGTATATTTTACATGGAGATGCCTAACACAAAAACTGCTTATTCCAACATTACATCTACACTGTCTGGTTATACTTTTCTATTCAGACTCTACTTTTCACAAGTTAATAACTATAATTTTTATTCATTTCTAGGATGTTAATCGCAATATGCCAATCAAGGATTTCCATGGTGACAACTACTATTTGATGGAGGTCATTGCTATTATGTTGAAGTATCTCAAAGATCAACTTATTGATCACCTGTCAAGAACAGTTAAACCTTTGAAAGCCTCCCAGTTTGAGTGGGTAATTACTGTTCCAGCAATATGGAGGTCTCGTGGACGTCATATGATGAGAGAAGCTGCTTATTTGGTAAGATAGTCTTTAAGTACAGTATTCTATTAGAGAGTAAAGATTACTATTCACTTTGCCATATGCAAGAGCATTATAGAGCTTTAAAGAGTTACTAATCAACAAAGTATCCAAACAGTTTCTAACTGGTTTAGAAATTATTTGATAATATATTCTAAATCAGTTCTAATTCTTAAATAAAGCAATGAGTTTAGAGTTTTGCTTTACTAAATATTGAATGTCTTCTCTGTGACTACCAAACACATGATATTACATGCCTACAGTTGCATTTTCAAAAAAGTTTTAGAAGCATGACTGAACCATGCATATATAATTGTTATAAACATAATAGAAACTAAGAAACTAAGGTAAAGTTTGCTGCACTGTTTAAATTAGTCATCTCATGTTAAGATGCTTGCCAATTAATGATGTTATTAAAACATTCACATGAAACATGAAATTCTTGTTTAGTATTTTGTATTCTAGATGTATGTCAGTGATTTCTTACCTCTTGCATCAGTTTCTAAGTTGTAAAACTGGACTGTCAGTATGATTTAAATATTGACTCATTACATTGATAAGCCAAATTATCATAATGATGTCACACATGACACATTGTAAAGCAGTTCCTATTTGATGGTGTTGATTGCTGAATCACTATAATTATTATCAGCTGATTAATTGTATTCATCTTTGGGGATTTCCCTGGTGCATCCCCTTAGTAGTTGTTGTGGTATCATTGTGACATCATATTATGTTATAGTTATAGTCATTTCCACTGTCATTAATGTTGTATTTTCAACACTTATTACTAATTTCATTTCCCATTACACAGGCTGGTCTATGTTCTGATGATGCAGGTATTACAGCTTTACATCCAGCTACAGAGAGAGGTCTATATAAACCAGAGTTTACTCATGAACACCTCACACTTTGTCTAGAACCTGAAGTAGCTGCTATTTATTGTCAACAAATTACTGGAGATCAAATTGCTGACTATTGCGATGAAGTTCAACCTGGTCCTAACCCCTCAACACGATATATGGTCCTGGATATTGGAGGAGGTACTGTAGACATTACTGCTCAGCGAATTGAAGATGGTGTTATTGAAGTTATTGATATACCCACTGGAAATGATTGTGGAGGAACTAAAGTGAATGAACAGTTTTCTCTCTTACTTCAGGACATAGTTGGTGACCCTAATTTTGATCGGTTTCTTAATCAAAATCCTAACAGTTTTGCTACACATAAAGCTGTTCTGAATCAGTTGTTGTATAAAGAATTTGAAGAAGAGAAAGTCAAATTTGGTGAGAAATATGTCAATGCACATACACGCCAGTATGAAACCCGTACTGACAAAGAAGAAGCAAAGATTAATTTGCCTAAGAAGTTCGTTCAGTTCTACACACCTGAAGTTATTGAGGAGGGCTGTGAAAGGTTATCACATAATGGTACAATACAGTGTGATGATGACGTGCTGTACATTACCTATTCTGAATTTGAGCAGCTCTTTAAACCTGCTGTTAAAGGTATTGTTGACTGTACTCTCAATTCTCTCTCTCGATTAGAAGGTAAAATAGATACCATCTATTTAGTAGGTGGATTTGGAGGCTGTAAATATATTCACGGTCGAGTGAAAGATGCTATTGATATAAAGTATGATGCTGGTCGATATCGTGTTGTTGCTCCCACCTATCATAAGATAGCTGTAGCACATGGAGCTGTCCTTTATCGTTGTAACCCCGAAATGGTACGTTCCCGTAAAGCTGATGCCACTTATGGTTTAAGTGTTACTGTTCCATATCGTAACCCACCTCATGACCCGGCATACCTCTACTATGATGAAGATGGTTCCCCAGTTTGTGAGTATGCTTTTTTGACTCTTGTGAATCAAAGTCAGAAAGTTAGTTTAGGTGACAAATATAAAGCTAGATTACAACCTATAAGTCAACGTCAACGTGAGTTTACTGTTCCAATATACAGTGTTAGGGTACCATCTCTGACTTACTTCAAGGATAAAAACAACAAAGATCTGGCTACTAAAGTAGGGGAACTTGTTATAAGTCTACCAGAACAAGATTTCTTACACAAAGATCAGAGACAGTTTGAGGTGGTTTTAGAATTTAGTGGAACTGAGATACAAGCTGAGATTATGTATTTAGATACAAAAATGAAAGTGAAAACACCAATTGATTTCCTAAGTTCTCATCAATTATAAAATGTGTGTGTTTATTAGTTAATAATGTGTGCACTCTTTTGATTCTTATTGGAATCATTTTACTTTCTCTAACAATTTGTACATTCTTGTATGGTCTATTGTGTATTTTTGGACATACAATTTTGGTTTGTCCTTTTTCTTTATAATGAAATCAATTCTTAAGTCAATTTAGATTGTTGTTAATTATGAGTATACGTCATTTTATTTGTATACGGTATTTATTCTTAAAACAAAAGAAATTTTTGATTGAGCTATAGCTGTGTGGACTTGTTTCTTAGTTTGTTCTTTTCAAAGATTTGGAACACTTGTACTAGATTTGTTATGGTCTTATTAATACATCGGTAATTTTGTACTATATTTGTATGTATGATTAAATTAGTTATTTGGATTATTTGTGAACAAACTTATTAATTTGACAATTAATAATGTGGGATTAATTATAATAAATACATTTTGTCATTATTATAATTTCTTATAATACATGTATCCTAAAACAAACTCAAATATTTTGAGTAAACTGGCTAATATTTGCAATAATGTAAAGTAACATTACACTAACATTCTGTCATCACTTTTATAACATCAAGTTGGCAATTATAAACTTGTTATAATTCTACCAGGGTAGTGTTACTAGCTTATAAAAAAGCACAGACTGATCATGATTGAGGTGGTTTTAAAGTTGTTAAGTTACAACTTGAAATAATTTTGATGTGTAGGACAACAACAAAATAGAAAGTGAAGTACCAAATGATCATGATTTCAAAAACTCATACAAGATTAATTTATCCCATGGAAGTGAATGAGTTATAGTAGTGGAAGCACGTTTTTTTGGAAAATCCATATTAAATATGTATGTACACTCAAATTCACTATAACCTGCCCCACTTATTTTGTCTTGCAACATAACTATCATGTGAGTAATGATGCTATTCCAGTTTTGCAAAAGACTCTAGGAATGTGTTATAAATAATTGGAACAACTATAACACACCAACCTAATTCATTCACACATAAATGGTGACATCAGTCATTCCGAATTTCCAATCTCGTTTAGCAACAGATAATAACAACTCAACTTGTGTTGAACTTGTCCATCTTTCAGTGACAACGAGTTTGCTATTTTCTTTAAAGTGACACTGCATTCTGTCTCTACGATAAATATTATCTATAGTCTCTACACTGTCAGTAAGACAAATAGGTGTATCCTTACACAATGTTACACAACTCTTGAAAGGATGATTTATCGAGACCTATTCATTGAAGCTTTCATCACAAGTTTACAAGTTTTTAAGTGTGTATTTTATAAAATTATGGTTATACCACGCCTAATTTGGTACTGCCCTGATGGCTTGTGAAGAACTAACATACTTTGAAGCCTTTTTGAACAAAAAACCCCGTCACTTCATGAGTTGTACAAGCACATAAGAATTGGTACTAACTGGTACAAACTTGGTGTACTCCTCAAGTTAGACGTTATCATTATTATCATTACATGTAATAAAACATGACAAATTAATACTAACATAATTATAATTATTATTAATTATTATGCTTATAACTTTATACCACCTGGTTGATACCCCTCAACTGCAGAAACATATAAATCTTCAAATATAAATGTCAGGGATGCAAAACTGGGTCTCATCTCTGGATCATGGTTCCAACATTCTATCATTATGTTGTATAGACGATAAGGACAATCTACTGGTCTGGGCATGCGATAACCAGCTTCTACAGCTTCCAGAACCTACATAGAAACAGATACTTGTTAATTCTGTTTTTTTTCCAGATCATCAATCAATTCATTTATTTATCTGTTTGTCCATTGATCCACCCAATCATCTGTTTATCTGTCCATCCATTCATCTATCAATTTATTTATCTATCCATTCATTCATGTACCTGTTTGTTAGTCATTCCAGGATAAGGCACTGCTCCTTTAGTAATAATCTCAAACATTAATACACCAAATGACCACACATCAGATTTTATAGTAAATTGATTATATAGAGCAGCTTCAGGTGCCATCCATTTTATAGGGAACTTAGTATCTTCTTTAGAACTATAAATATCTTCTTTAATGGCTCTAGCCAAACCAAAGTTAGCTACTTTACATGAATCACCTTCTCCAACTAAGACATTTCTGGCAGCAAGATTACAATGGATGTATGAATGTTTTTCCAAGTGGGACATACCTAGATAAATGGACGGATAAAGTAAATGGATGGATATTAAAAAAGAATGGATGGATGGATCATATGAGCCTGAAGGTCTCATATTAGGGAAAATGTGAATTATGGACACCTTCTATACTCAGGACATTTGTTCTAGTTCATTCTAATACTTAAGTGTATTATGCAGCCTCTGTAATGAGGACACCTCTATAATAAAGACAGTATTCAATATTTCAAAGCGTCCACTATATAAAAGGTGATCAGATTTGACACACAGGCAAGTACACTGTAAATACTTACCACTAGCTATTTGTGTCATCATATCAATCCTTTTTGGAAACGTAAGGTTTATACCAGCTCCTGTTCTCATGTACTCCAACAGATTGCCGTGTTTGACCAGTTCTGTGATAATCAAGATTGGTTCGTCCATAGTACAGACAGCATATAATTGTAACAGATTAGGATGACGCAGTTTCTTCATCACTTGTGCTACTTTGTTGAAATCCTTAACTTCAACTGTGCCTGGATAGTGACATCAGAATGATCTCTTATGTACATGTACATGTAAATGAAAATACATTAAGTATGACTAATTTCTAAGTTATACAATACATGTCTTTCTTTTTTTGGTATAATATTGATGTAGTAATATAAACCCATTTCCTTTCTAGTCTCCCATCATTTAAATGCTCCCACTTTGTGTCACTTAACTTTAGTGGCAGCCAAGTAGCTATAGCACTGGGCCACCAGCTTTATGTACACTTACACAGCTTATAATTAAGACTCTCAGAATTCTATCATATAGATAGGAGCCAACTTTACTGTTTTCATTTGTAAGTATGTATTCTCTATTACTGTGTTTATTATTAACTTTGGCAAGTATTACAGTAATAACAATAACAAATGCTACAAAATGGACAGATATATTTACTAAATGAATTGATGGCTCAATGAATAGACACATCACATCTTATTTTAACATACCTAGTTTTAGTATCTTAATAGCCACAGTGGTTGTACCATTCCAAAGTCCTGACCATACTTCACTAAAATTACCCTGACCTAATTTTTCATGAAATTCTAAAGTATTTCTATCAATTTCCCATTCATCTCCACAGGAGAGTTCTGTTAACAAGGGTTGACTGATATAAGGACAAGGATTGGAGAGACGTTGAGGAAGACCACCAGAATTCTGGGTATAGTATTTAACCATATCCTGAGAGAGAGAGAGAGGTAATCAATATCAAGTACAATGTAGCCTATTACACATACGTACTACAATTACACAATGCAGTATAGTAGAGCTAGTATCATCCACTTTTAACAGACATTACTGTGTCGCTACAACATGGCTGTCAATAGAAATCACAAAATAATACTATTATCAATCTTCTAATACTACAGTCAACCTCTACAATTAGGAACTTCTACATGTATATTCTTAAAAATCTCCACTATAGAGACTACAAATACCCTAAACATAGAGTGTATTCTTAATAAGAAATTCTGCACTAATATGTCATTATTTTAAACATTCCATAAGTACCTGTAATGTAATAAAGACAGCTTGTCTATTGATAAAAAATTTTCCATCAATCGTCTTTCCTATACGATAGTGTATAGTGTCATCCACATTACGTACAGAAAGAGAGAGAGAATCTTTCTGAGAGGTACTCACTCTGACTAGGAATGTACCTGGTATGTTACCAGTGGACATAAGAAGTTTTTCTGCTTCTACTCGAGATATATCACCAAAGTACCAACTATAAATGTAAAAGATACATAAATATCATTACATTATATAACTGCCAATGGAATAGCATAAACATCAGTACTTACCACAGTGACCTAGGATAGCTACCATTAGTCAGCACTAGACTAGTAAACATCAGTCTTTACCAGAGATCTAGGATAGCTACCATTATTAACCTCTAAACTAGTAAACTATAGAGATGTTACTCTAACATAACTTTCTAATGGTCTATTAACATTTTATCTATATTCTAATCAATTGTCCACTTTTACTCACATAAACTATTGAAGACACTGCATGTGTACAGAGTACATGTTGATATTAGGTGCTGAATAGTTGTGTACAATGTAGTAGTTTATATAACAACATCACATAACTAAATATACATGTACCTGTACATATATTGTCTTATTTCTATAGGATTTTAAATTATTTCATAGTAGATGGTAGCTATCCTAGGTCACTGTGATAGTACTGATATTTTAATCCAGAGCTTATTCAGGCCACTGTGATAAATGCTGATGTTCACTAGTCTAGACATTACTAATGGTAGCTATCAAAGACCACTGTGGTAAGTACTGATTCTAAGATATTTTATTAAATCATGTACAAAACTAGCAATCTATAGTCATTATACATGGTATGCAATCACATGACCATCACCTACAAGTCATGTAACACTCATATGACATAACGTACTCTTCAGCTTCATAGCTCTCCAGTAAAGCCACTTGATTACGTGGAATATAACCTTCTCTTGAGGTCAGCAGAGATCTTGCCATCCACCAATCACCTTCAGTCCCGTTAATTACCATAAGATGCTCTCCTTTTTCAAAAGACAACTCTTCAGCTGTTCTGGCTATGAATTTAAAGTGACCAACATATATCAGATCTTTGGGTTGCTCTGGAGGTGGAGTAATGGGACAATGTAACAAGTATTTAAGCTTATATTTGACATAGTTCAAACTCTTATAAAGGACACTGAACACTCTCTATATTCAGAATACTTGTTCTAGTCCCATATTAATACTTCAGTGCATAATACAGCCTATAACAAGGATACGTCTATACCAAGGACAGTGTTCAAGGTCCTTAAGTGTCCACTATTGAGAAGTTTCAGTCTCCATCTCTTTCTTTAATTTAAGTAAGTAAGGAGCTGCCATCCTGAATCTAAACAATCTATAAAAGCCATATAGTATTATTATAAGTTTGTAACTTATACACAGATATTTATAATGCATATATATTATAAGTGGAGCCATCCAGTGTAATCACAATGCATTTGTAGCTGCTAAAATAAATTATTGTGGCAGTATGTCTGTGCAATGTAAGACAATACAGGTACTCAGTAGTGTGTATATTTGTCAGCCTGACTATTCAGAGAAACTCACGCTGAAATCTCTCTATAATGGACATTTTGAGACTCAGAAATTGTCCTTAATATAGCGCTATCCTCAGTGTAGAGGTTACTAGAGTATTATAAGGGACTAGAACTTGTGTCTTGAATATATATTTAGGACATTAGTAACATATTATCAATTTATATGTGTATAAATCACTATATAATCTTTTAGATATACTATAATTATGAAAAACCAAGACAATTGATAAAAAATTATAACATTAAACTGTACCAGTAATACAGTGATGTCAATACATAACATTCTTCTAACATGAAACCTTACTCAAGACCATCAACATAAATATATAAAATAATGTATGCCTGTAATTTATTAACATTCAGCTGTAGGAAATTACTGATATTCTATATGCTAACACTCAATAGTACAATATACTGTACACATTACAACACACAGATGGACTGAACAACTGTTGTGATAATAATTCACTAGTGCTGCATTTTCTGAAATTAAAAATACTAAAGCTTCAATTAGTCACACCCAAATTAAAATCATTAGTGGCTTCAGTTAATTACTTATCAGTGATACCTGTGTCTGATTCACCATTATCTGAGTCTTCATCATCACCTGAATACTTTGGCTCTATCTCTGAAGGATCTAGATATGTAATAGAAATGTTATAACAACATGATCGTGGAGTTCTATCCACAGTGTATTAACAAATGTACATGTGCAGTATATAAGTACACAATATACAATTAGCCAGAGTTATCAATTTCCAACTAACTGCTGCATATGTTGATAATAGTCTCATTTCCATATGCCAATTCTTGTAAGAAAAACATCTGATACTTTTAGTCAATTCCTCACACTTAGGATTGTGATGTAAAGTACCATACATATAGTCTAAGTTACATTATTGATGATTGCAAACATAATCAATCATACAAGCTATCATGTTCTTAATTTCTTATCTAACAAATTAAATTCCTGTAGCAATGTAAAGAATATCAACTTTATGTAGAAGATATCTATTCTACTGATTCAGTAGTAGTTGGGAATAAGACTAGTGATAAATCAACACATAATACTGGGACTATTTCACAGGTCATGTATGATGTTATAGGGATAAAGAAATGGAGTGAGCACATTTAAGACAATTTTCAGTAATTAAAATTTATCCTTACCTTCGTTATAATGACATGACTCTTCATCACTAGATGAGCCTTTTGACTTATCTTTTAACTCTGATGCTTGAACCTCTACATGAACATTCATTCATGTACAAGATGTTTAATTTATATATTACCATACCAACATAGTCACTAATAGATGGTGTGGACTCTTCTTGGCTAGACGTTGTTTGGGTATCCTCAAGTCCTTGATCAGTTAACGGTTTTTGAACTTTGGGTATAAATGCTAACTCTATTAACAATGCCATAATTATAATGAGAAGTGACAAACATCTACTTCTATCAGTTTAATCCAGTTACCTTTCAAGCTTTGCTTTAACTCCTCAATTTGTTTGTCTCTCTCTCTTAGTTGTACAGTCAATGATGTGATGACATCTTGTAGTGTGTCTATTTCCTTCTGTCTTTCAGTAGACACTGACAGTAACTCCTTCTCAAAGACTATAAGGAACAATGTCATTAACACAATAGTGTGTACACTACCCATTATAACAACTCACCTTCTTTTTTCTTGATTGTACTGGATAACTGTTCTATCTGTAATGTCTTTGCTTGGTTCATTTTAGTACTTGCTTCTAACAATTGTTTCAATTCAGACTCTATTTACATGAGAGAACAACTGAGTATACAACATGTGTTGTTAAGAGCTTACCATTACTTTCTGTGACACTAGACATTTCTAGTATCTTCTTTTTGAGTGTCTGTAGTTCCTCTTCAAGAGCTATAAAGAAATAAATTATTTATTATTTGCATAAAATATTAAAGAATGATAAATATCACATATTACATTAGATTCCTCACCTTCCTTCATTGTTAACAATGATGTTAAATTATCAATCTCTCTTTGTTTCTGCTCTAACATTTGTTTAACTAAATTTAATTCTTCTTCAGTAGCTACAGTGCATGAGAAGAATACAGTAAGATGGGTCATGAACAATAGATACTACCTTTCTTTCCTTTGTGTAAACCTTCAATCTCTCTTTCTTTCATCAGATTTATTTCTATTAATGATAATTGACAATACAAATACTGACAAGGCAATATACACTGTAGAAGGAAACAAGTTGGCAAATTAACAATTTATGAGAAAAGCATAGTTTGATATTCATCATCATGTTTGTACACAAGCATATTCACACAATGAAAAATATAACTTTAGTGCCATTGGCCTAAGAGCTTTATAACAATATATCTACACTATAGCATTATATGGGAAATGTTAGTGAAACTACAGTTTATAAACAAAGCATATACATAGTGATCAAGATTGTCCTAACCTTCAATATTAAAAAGACTTGATTTCAAGTCATTCACTTCTGTGGTCATTTCACTAACAACTATATCAAGTGACTCTACTTTATATCTCAGATCCTCTATCTCTCTTTGTTTCTCTTCTTCAAGAGCTCTCATCTCCTATAAGTGATAGAAATAATATTAATTATTTAATACTTACCTCATCTCTTTTACGTTTATCATAAATGGTGTGGTACCCAATAGATAATTTCATTAATCCCATTCCTTTCAGTAGATCAAGATTCTTAGTTGCTATCAATAATAGAATATCCATCAAATTTTGTGGAGCATAGCAGGTAACAATAATGGAGTTGCCTTCATTAATAACTCTAACTTGGACGCTATTCACGACATCCTCGAAGGCTTTTGAAAGCAATTCTTTTACATCTCTGAGTGTGTACTTGTCAGCCTCCCAATCCAGAACAAACTCAATAGTCTCACAGGTAAGATCATGAGATGACAAACTCCTCATGAAGCTTTCTTTGCGACAAACACTGAGCTTGACATTTTTACAAAATGAATCAACTGCTGTATTGAATTCTGTAATATGCTGCATAGCGTCTTTTATGTTGTAGCGTTTTACTATCCGCTCTAAGCAGCAAACATTGATAAGGGTACATTTCTCTTCTACAAGCTCCATAACATCATCAAACGATCTACAAGTAGTCGCAGTCAATTGAGGCTTCAGATCTCGAAAACATCTCTGGAGATAACGCTTGAACTCTTCAAGTGAAGGAATACCAGCTTTAATGAGAGGTGCAACCTTCTCAATCATCTCCCCAAAGTCCATCCTAATCTGATCAAATTCGTATTGATAAGTGGGCTGGAGCTTGACTTGTCGGGAAGGATACCTTTGTTCTGTCAAAATAGCTAGGAATTTATTCTAACTGTTTAATAAACCTACTTACCATATTCCTTCATGATATCTTGAGCAATAGGTACTGTTTGTTCAGATTTTAACAAGATACTTGCGAACATTTTTAATTTGTCAGGTTCCTTAGACACTGTGGAATGGAGTGCTCTCAATGGACCATCACCTAGTACGCCTCCCAATTCATTCATTTCATCTAACGTCTCCTTAGAGATTACTCTCTCTGTGTATAGCATCTGAACAATCTTTACAGAAAGAGTAAGTGGCGAGAGCCTATCAGAGTGTTTTTGTAATACTCGACTAGCTGGAGTGGACAATACATCTATTATGAAGACCAATTAATTCAATAATAATACATCCAAACTTTGTATTTCCTCACTGAATTCCTTTATTTTGTCAGCACAAGCATTTTCTCCTAACTTGCTGAGAGCACCAGTTAATGAATCTAATGTAGGACCTCCACTCTCAGTGACCTTGTCAGCTTTACTCAACCACAGAGTTAAACACTCCTGAAGACAATTCTCTGGATCATCCCTATACTTGATTCTAATGCTCGACAGAGTAGGCTGTAATAAACCCAGTTGTAGACCAAGAGGAGACCAGCGATGGGTTGAGAAACTTGCCTGGTTCAAAGTGTCTATGATATCTTTCAAATCACCAATATCTGTAATAATTATTTTATGCCAAGAATAACATAATTGGTTTGTATTGTATGTACAGAGAGCAATTCCTTACCTAATTGAGGTTTTGAAGCCATAGTTACTGGACTGCTCCTAGTTGGAGAAACAAGCTACTCTTAATATTCACAATGGGCGTGGTGTTCATTACTTATTATATGACATTTTTAATGAATAATAAACAGTAATAAAACACACTGCACATGATATTGTGCTCAGTTTGGATTAATGAGATTTGTGATGGACTCAAGTCTTTCCTCAGGATTAACAAATCTAGGAAACACTTGTTTTGCAAATACAACTCTTAAGACAATCCTTCATATTCCTCTCCTACAAGAATATATAAATAAAAATGAACAACACTTAAAATAGCATTTTATCATTTCAACCATTGTCTTCGTTACCATAATCTCACCAATATAATGTAAGCCCAATATTGAGTTACCACAAAGCCAAAACTAGTCTAACTCAATATGTATAAAGTCAACTATAAGCCAAAAAGTATTCTTTGTACTTAATGTTTGATAATTGAGACTATGAGGGTAGGTAGATACTTTTTAAACTTAACTAACTGAATTAGTTTCAGTTGAAATAGTATCTGCTTATAGCTTCAATTGAAGCAATGATCAATTACTATAGAAAAGTGGGTGGTTGTAGATGAAACTAGTTGGCTTTATGTATATTCAGTTACACTAGTTTTGGTCTTGTAGTAACTTTGAATGGGTTTACATCATATTGATGAAACTGTGGTAATGAAGACCTCAGTTAATAAAACAAAATGCTTTTTTCAGTGATGCAGTAAGAATTGTTATTGTCGATATCATAATGATATAAATGTACTCTAGCTACATTATGCTGCATACTTGATAAAAATTGAAGAATTTCTGCATTCAGGAGGGGGCTAAGGTGATACAGCCAACAGAGATCTACAATCAACTGAACAATGTAATTGACACAACGTACTAATATGAAGCAAATTGCATATTTTATAGAATTCATTCCACACTGGTGTCCAGGTGGTCTGGAAGGTCCCTATTGACAATAAGGAGAGTGCACAACATTTCACTAAGTACTTCAAACAAGAGTACAGTCAACACAATCATCAGTGTGCTACATGTTACCAAAAAAACAGCTGGTATCAACACCAATATGTATGTTGAAGCATTTCCATCACACACTAAAGTATTTGTATATGAAAGGCAAAATCAATGAAAGGCACTAAAGTGCCGAACCTCGCTGCAGTTTCTAAGTTATTTATAAATCCTATGCCATGAGCTTAGACCCAGCTATGATGTTGTTATTGCAAGAAAATTTAACATTCCAGAAGGTGTGGTTATAAAATGGTAAGCTTTGTCATTCTGTATTGCTCATTAATTGTTGCTTGATTTCTAGCTTTGCCATGTTTGTGAAGCAGTAACTGAGTGAGTGATAGTATCATTCAATTGCCAAGCAAGATTAAGTGCTAATTTCGTGATGAAAAGTTTCTCTGAGTCTTTATATGACCCTTTAAAATGTATCAATATTTCACATACATACAAAATTTATTGTAACTTGAAGATGAAACGTTCTTTGGAAACGTCCGTAGTACAAATATAAATCGATACATTTTAGTAGCAGTCTTTTCAGTGCTTGGAGATGTTTCCTGAATGCGTTACTTCTAGCTCTCCAAGTCCACAAAACATTTTTCAGAACTTTTCTAACGATTACTTCGATCAACGGCCTTCTGTCTTGCTGATCCGTATTCCTCTGAGATTGTTCACAACATACTAAAAAATCTCCACGTTAAGTTTTTTACTTTTCGAGAAACAGCACTTGACCTCTGCAGCCTGAAAATTCTTTTGCGAGTTTTAAGCTTCTGTTTTTCTTGACAATGTTCTTGATACTACTGTTGTAAAGTCCACATGTTTTTCTATTCGTTGCTAAACGTTGGTAGCTGCTAACGCTTCGGTTGCCAAGTTATAGAAGTTTAAAAAAAACAACCTTGGTAACACACACACACACACACACACACAGACTGACAAACTAAAGTACCTCGCTATACGCCCACGCACAGCGAGGTTAATAAGGACAGCAATGAAAACATATTGTGCAAGTATTGTATAATAATAATCAGTATGTTATCAAGGGTAACTGTTGTTATTATTACTGTGAAACTTTAGATTGACTAAAAGTTTTGAACTCTTACATTACATCACATTAATACAACAAAACCATTATTCAAGAAGTGCCTTAAAAATAATCAATAATAGTCTTAACAAAGTGATCTGGTCTATTAACATTAATCACTTGAGCTTGTATCTCTGTACTAGCTAAATCCAACAATATCTCAAGTTTAGTCTCTTGTAAGGGATCACCCCCTAATATGGGTACTCTAATGACTCCAATATGTTTGAGACTACCATCATCCTCTTCAGGTGTACTTGGAGTATACTGTATATTAGTATGCTCAGTCCTGTATAGGTCAATAGGTAGAGAGTGGGCTGTATGGTCGACTGGTGTACACTCAAGACAAAACACATCCGAAAACATTAATGTTTCCCCTTTCAAGACACATGGAGTGAACAAATTCTTACACATTTTACGTCCATTAGACTCAATAAAAAGATTCTGTCCACGATAACCAGATTTGAATGGAAGAGACGCCGAGATACCATAAGTAGCATCTACAGGACGAGACTTTATCAACGAAGGATTGTGTCCCAAGTGGACAGCCCCTTTGACGACAGCTAATTGTTGTTGTTTAGGTACAAGTACACAAATTGGTTGTTGAAGTCTATTTTGTACCAATTCTTTAATCTTGCTATAAATATATTTACATCCACCAAACCCTCCCACTAAATAGATTGTGTCAATAGGTTTAGAGAGATTGTCGAGGTTGGTTTGAACACAATCAACAATAGCATCAATTGATGGTCTAAAAAACTCAGCAGCTCTGGAGTACTTGATAAAAAGTAGTCCATCATCAAACTGTATGTTAGGATCGTTGTAATTATGAAGACCGTCTTGAACTTCGTCTTCTTCAACGTATTTAAATAAACTATTTAAATCTATCTTCATTTCTTCATCTCCTTTAGATTGGTCAAACTGTCGACAATCAACATTCTCACCAAATTTAACTTTCTCTTCTTCAAATTCGCCATAAATTACATTATCAAGTTGTAGCTTAGCTTTTCTCCCACGCAACTTTGAAAATACCTCTTCTCCTAAAATATGATTTAGAGTTGTCTCAAATTCTCTGTTAACTCTTGTTCCTCCACAATCATTGCCCTGTGGTAAAGTTAAGACCTCCATTTGACCATTCTCATCAATATGATGTACAGCTAAGTCAACAGTACCTCCTCCAATATCTACTACCATGTAGTTAGTGGATACATATGTAAAGCTACCATCTTGATCACAATATTCTGCATTGCCTCCTTTCTTTTGACAATAGATAGCAGCAGCTTCAGGTTCAAAGACTAACATGAGTTTCTCTGGGTTGGTTTCGATAGTTTGAAGCATAACCATGTCTACTTGTGTTAAAGTAATTGGAGATCTATTGCTACAGAGACCAGCCTGTATACAAGGTAGAGGAGTATACATGTAATATACATATAATGTTAGTATATAGTATATAGGTCTAGTTTATTTGTAGTACAACATGGTAGTCTTATTTCTTATCTCACTTCCTCCTAGTCTCTGAGGATAGGAATTATAAGGCATGTTTGCCATGTAACCCTATACACAATTTTATACTATATTGAAGCCCCACCCCTAAACCTTCATAAACACTAAAGCATAGGATATAATATACTAAGTACAACACAACACAATTCTTTCATTAACTTGTTATGTTCAATCTGCTGACCTTATTATTTTAAAATCAAACATCTCAAATTCAGAAACAAACAACACAACCATTTATACTTTATAAACTAGATAAGATGTCTGACAATACTAATAAACTGTAAGTACTTGTCTTAGGATAAAAACCTGCTATATAATAAGTATCACAGTGAAGCACACATGAAGTAGCTCCATAATAATTATAATACAGTACAATGATACATACTTTGTATGCAGCTTCTCTCATCAGTTGTTTTCCTCTGCCTTTCCAAATTGCTGGTACAGTGATGACCCAATTAAAATCAGTGGCCTTTAATTTTCTTATAGTTTTTGAGAGTTGATCAACTAAACATGTTTTTATTTCATTCAACATAAGAGCTATGACCTCTACCAGATAATACTTGTCACCTTTGTCATCTTCAATGGTCATGTTGAGTTTCACTGACTAGAGAGAGAAATAAAACAAATGAAGAACTAAGTCTTGGCATATATATATATATATAGATAGATAGATATATATAAATATAGATAGATAGATAGATAGATAAATAGATAGATAGATAGATATAGTTTGTTTAGTGTTGCAATTTATCAAATTAAAGTGTTATCTATGTCACACCCCAAAACCATAACCTCTTTAATAGAGTAATTTATATGCCATTAATATTTATTTTATTATTATAACACTCAGAAGGGAAAGTACATGTATGTATATTCCAACAACCAGATGTTACAGATGATTATATTTCTAGCCTTTATATAATTTGATTATTTTTTATGTTACTAATTTCAGTATCTATAATACAATATTACATTGCCAGTAATCATCCTCTTGCTGGCTATAAGAAACTATAACAGAGGAAGATTAGTAATTACATGCTCTATTAATGCACAGAGTGAACTCTAATGTGTGCTGATAGCTGGTAACATTATTAATACTTTGTCTCGATGATGACTGTATCAGCAGTTGTTTACAATCTTACTCTTTTCCTTCATTATGACAAGACTAAACATGCATATCTATCTTCATATATCATTGGTACCTTCTAGTGTATATAATAGTGAGAAAATTGTTGTTAAACTTTTTATAATAATTTATTATCCAAATCTTTTAATCACATATTAGTACATGTAAACCAGGCAAAATTGGGTGATTCGTTTTGCTAATAGAAAAGATGATGCCAGTGTACCATCTCTAGGTACTTCTACTATCATAGCAAAATTGTAAGCACAAGGATACTCTCATACAATTCATTGATCTACCTCACTACTGTTCAATCAAGTGAACAGCAACACCAGACTAAGCATTTACAGAAAACTCCATGGTGTTGTTGAATCACCATATGGGTGTGATCATTGGCTATATGCATATAGTTAACAACCATACCCAAACTTTATTCTCCTTTCAAAATTACCTGCTATATTGTCATCTATTGAAACTACAGTATAATATAACAGTACCTCAGTGTCTTCTTCTTCTTTTAAGTTCATTTTGACTCGATCAAAGTAAATATACTGATGTTGTAATTTTGGTCTGGTTCTTGTATATTCTCTTCTTGCGTCTTTTCCAAAACTACTCACTTCCACTGTACCATCATCATCATTTCTCTTTAGCAATAATGAAGTAGGTACTCGAGGATACGTGTAATTAAAGTTCATCATGGTAGGTTCTTGATCTCCTTCTGT
Source organism: Xestospongia muta (assembly GCA_963693285.1). Taxonomy (NCBI): domain Eukaryota; kingdom Metazoa; phylum Porifera; class Demospongiae; order Haplosclerida; family Petrosiidae; genus Xestospongia; species Xestospongia muta. The sequence goes on from OY848917.1 coordinate 5,550,884, forward strand.
CATGTAAGCTAATGAACAATATGTAGTTCCAAAATCAATGACAGCAACATTGCTAACAGGTCTCACAGTCTTCGTTTTCTTCTGCATTCGAAGAAAAGGGTTTCCTCGAGGCAAACTGTGCTCTGAGATGGCCGGGCTTTCAGATGGAGTGCTAACAGTAGCTTCCATCTTTTAAAAAGTAAGATAACTTAGTAGTGGACGCCCATAGCCGTACCTCTTCCACATAAATAATGAAAGGCACTAAAGTGCAGAACCTCGCTGTAGTTTCTAAGTTATTTATAAATTCTATGCCAGCTTAGGCCCAGCTATGATGTTGTTATTGCAAGAAAATTTATTAACATTCCAGAAGGTGTGGTTATAAAATGGTAAGCTTTGTCATTCTGTATATGCTCATTAATTGTTGCTTGTTTCTAGCTTTGCCATGTTTGTGAAGCAATAACTGAGTAAGTGATAGTATCATTCAATTGCCAAGCAAGATTAAGTGTTAATTTCGTGATGAAAAGTTTCTCTGAGTCTTTACATGACCCTTTAAAATGTATCAATATTTCATATACAAAATTTATTGTACGCTGTGTCTACAGTCCCGGTTCCGGGATCGTTCGTCATTACCTTATTCTCCCGGAACCGGGAAATTAAGCCATTTCACAAGTGATCCCGGTTCCGGGAATACAAGATATTAGCTTATTTTACCGATTCCAGATGACCACACCTTTGTACACGTGTAGAATGGCTGTTCAAAAGAGAGACCAGCTGTTGTGGCTGTTCCAGTGGCTGAAAATGAAGAAGAGAGTGTTTCTATGGATGACAGTGTGAATTTTGTTGTTGGGGAGCAAGTGGCTGAAAATGAAGAAGAGAGTGTTTCTATGGATGACAGTGTGAATTTTATTGTTGGGGAGCGATTTGAAACATATGAAAAGTTAGAAGAAAAGTTAAAAAAGTACAAGACCAAGACATTTTGTGAGCTATGGAAGAGAGATGCTAGAACAATAGAAGCAGCAAGAAAACGAATGGATAGACCATTGAAAACAGCATTGAGATACTATGATTTAAAATTCTGCTGCATTCATGGAGGACAGACATTTAGGTCAAAAAGCAAAGGAATCAGAAGCACCTCGTAAGTGTTGCATTAAATGAAATTTTGCCTCATTGTTTCCTATGTTGTTAAGTTGAATAGACACCACACCACACTAAGGCACACTTATAACAGATTGATTTTCTTACTGCAACCTATATAGTTGGTATGCCCTGCTGGTATATTATGTAAGCAAGTTTGTAATGTTAGGTTTTATTATTAGAACCTTTAAACAAGATTGTTCTGTACATGTCACTTTAAGAGCAAGTGGAGATGGTTCAGCTCTTGAAGTAAAATCTGTTTGTAATGAACACAGTCATGCTGTTTCACAGGTATGCTAATTAAGTCATGCTTTGTTTTTAACGAACTTTGTTCTGCAGCAACTGTTCAAACATCTACCACATCAACGAACACTTTCCACTGAAGAAAAGAACAAAGCTTCTAGATTAATTGGTTTAAGGGTCAATAAGAAACTACTACAACAGGAATTGACTCAAGATTCAGGGAAAACCATTCTTCTAAAGGACCTGACAAACTTGGCGTCACTAGGAAGAAGTCAAACAAGGAATAATTTGGATGCAACTGTTACATTGTTGAAAGATAAATATGGTAAGTGATCATACATGGTTCTTTATAAGATGGAAGTATATGGTGTGTATTTATAAATATATGACAAAATGTTTGTAGATTGATATTACAGAGAGTGTCAGAGATATTATACATGTGTAGTTTGCATAACTCTGTGTATACCTACAGGTGCAACTGTGGAGGTTTTTTCAGACGAAGATCACGTCTTAAAAGGAATCTTTTTTCAAGACCAAATAATGCTAACTACTTTCCAAGCATATCCAGAACTGTTGTGTGTAGATGCAACTTACAAATTGCTCCAACTTGGTTTTCCTACTTATATTTTCTTATGCGAAGATTCTAATGTTCTCAGTGAAGCTGTAGCTGTGTGCCTTCTGACAATGGAAGATACAGATTGCATTAAATGGATGGTAGAAACTTTTAAGAAGTTCAATTCATCATGGAGTAAAGTACGTGTAGTAATGGCTGACAAGGACATTCAAGAAAGGGATGTCATTAAGCAGTGTCTTCCCAATGCATCGATTGTAATATGTTTATTTCATACACTGCGTACGTTTAGGAGAGAGGTGACATGTGAAAAACTTGGGATAACATCTGGTCAGAGAACTTTGTGTTTAGAACTTTTACAAAAAATGGCTCATGCCTATTCTGAATCCCAATATGACTCTCTTTACTCTCAGTTTCAAAAGGACGTCCCAAAAGAGGTGTTAAAATACTTCAATTCAAATTGGCATTGTATCAGAAAGGAATGAGTGCTAGGAATGAAGTTTGTTGGTGGTTCATTTCTGAACAGTACAAACAATCGTCTTGAAGCCTTGAACGGGAAACTGAAGCAGGTCATTACCAGAAACAGCTCCTTAGAAGAATTTGTGGACAGTTTTTTTACTATTCTCACATCACTGAGGACTGAACGTGACCACAAAGCTGCTCTTCTATTACAAAGAGTTCGTATTTTTCCCTTTCAAGAAGGAAGTCCTGAATATCGGTATTCAAGGTTGCTTACTTCCTATGCGTTTAAGTTTGTGATGAAGCAGCTGGAACTGATGGATAAAGTAAAGGAAATGAAGAACCTGGCAGGTAGTGAGGAGTTTGTTGTTGACACGTCTGAAGGACAGTATGTTATTGGTCTCATGAAATGCTCATGTGTTTTCTTTACTGGAATGTCTTTGCCATGCCGACATATTTTTGCTTTGAGGAAAAGCCTTAATAAGCCGCTGTTTGATTCTGAGCTTTGTGACAACCGGTGGAGAATGGCATATTATAGAGAAACACATTGAATGTTTACTTCAGCTTCCCACCTTCAAGAACCATTTTTGGTCCAAACTACCAGCCAACCTCGTACATCAAAACTCAGTCAGCATCAAAAATTCCGTAAGGCTGTCATGTTAACGTCACAACTAGCTTCTTTGGCTAGTGAAGCTTCAAATGTACACTTTGAAATGCGGCTTTCTTTTCTATCAAATGTGATTCAACACTGGAAATGTGGGAAAGAGGTATCTTTAGTAGAAGTTCAAAAAGGTACATTTAGCTCATACACAAAGTAAATACATTTAAAAATTATTTCCCTTACAGATGATAGCTTAGACTCAGATAGTGATGAAGAACATGACTGTGGAAATGAAAGAACAATGCTGCACCATTTGGATATACATGCTCCAAATGATGTGAGTCATCAATTTGTGTGCATGCATGGTATGATCCTATTTGAACAAGGTTATCAGTGTAATGAATCAGGGCCCAAATAATACTGCTGACTGTGCATCTACTGAAACATCTATGGAATGTAACAATTTTAATGGTAGGCATATTACATAAGAATTAACGTTAATAATTATGTGTTTTTTCAATACAGTAGATGATAATCAGGATTTGGTTATACAAACTGATGTTGAGAGTGTAGCACTATATAACATGGAAGTAGTTGAAACTGAAACTCACAATGAATGTGGAATAGAAAGGGGTTCAAAGGACATGTTAGATGACTCAGATTGTGATTCCACACTCAAACCTTTGGATTTAGGTACATGTATAATTATTTAGATGTTGTCGTGTTAAAGATATAATATAATTAGTTGTTAACGTTCCTCCACCTATTAAAAGACGAGGACGTCCTAGAGGACATGAACTAACAACTATCGGTCTACCTAGAAAAAAGACAAAAGGAGACAGAACTGCTATGAAGAAGCCAACAAGTTTTTGTAAATTGCATACTTCAGAAAAAGTAATTGGTAAGTTTGGAAAATGCTTGAATAGTAATAAAATGTGGTGTGTTTTAGTCATGTTGTCTTGGTTTGTGGACCGTCCAGTTATTGAGAATGTTTTGAAAAGTGACATGTTAATTGAAGAAGAGGATGTAGAGTGCAGACCTGAGAAAATAAGTGATTTCGTTTTAGACGAGAATGTGGACATCCATCTAGTCAGACAGTATTTTTCCTCTGATGCATGGGCACTAATTACTGATGTTTTGGAGCAGAAAATTAAGAACCATGTATGGGTGTGTCACTCTTGCCATCACGATCTTCACTCTTTCAACTCTATTAATTGTGATGCGTGTCTACACTGGTACCACTTCAAGTGTGTTGGTATTAAAAATATGCCCAAGTTCAAAAACTGGTTTTGCCGTTCCTGTGTTGCATCATCCAAAGAAGACTAGTCTAAGACATTTTATGTATACTGTAAACACTGTACATTGTACAAAACATACTCTTTTGATTAAAATAATGAGATGCTCGTGAGATGCTCGGAGAATTCACTTATCCGGTAAAATAAGCTAATATCTTGTATTCCCGGAACCGGGATCACTTGTGAAATGGCTTAATTTCCCGGTTCCGGGAGAATAAAGGAAATGACGAACGATCCCGGAACCGGAACTGTAGACACAGCGTTTATCGTAACTTGAAGATGAAACGTTCTTTGGAAACGTCCCGTAGTACAAATATATATCGATATATTTTAGTAGCAGTCTTTTCAGTGCTTGGAGACGTTTCCTGAATGCGTTACTTCGCTACAAGTCCACGAAACATTTTTCAGAACTTTTCTAACGATTACTTCGACCAACGGCCTTCTGTCTTGCTGATCCATATTCCTCTGAGATTGTTTACAACATACTAAAAAATCTCCACGTTAAGTTTTTTACTTTTCGAGAAACGGCACTTGACCTCTGCAGCCTGAAAATTCTGTTGCGAGTTTTAAGCTTCTGTTTTCCTTGACGATGTTCTTGATACTACTGTTGTAAAGTCCACATGTTTTTCTATTCGTTGCTAAACGTTGGTAGCTGCTAATACTTCGGTTGCCAAGTTATAGCAGTTCAAAAAAACAACCTTGGTAACAGACACACACACACACACACACACACACACACACACACACACACACACAAACAGACTAAAGTACCCCGCTATGCGCCCACGCACAGCGAGGTTAATAATAATAATAATAAATTTAGTATTAAAGATACACGTGTCATAAAATCAGTGCTGCTGTGTACTATAATAAAGCAGCGTCCTATTATCGTCACTCTAGACACTGCAATATAGTAACACTATATAAAAGATTCAAAAATAGTTAATTGTGCTCATAATGTACTTCTGCCTTGGTTACACGAGGTTGTATCTCAACAGTCCCAAAGTCTATTAATGTTTAAAAAAATATATTATGTATTTTATAGTGAGCAATAGTATATTCTATAGCTGGCTATGTAAACAAGCTTGAGGAGGGCTTGTGTATGTTTGTATTGGGGTATGTCCACCTGTCATTGCTATTGTGAATGTCACATGATATGGTATATCAGCAGTATAGCTTAGGTTTTGTGGGATAATGTCACAAAATTCTATTTGAATTCAGTGACTGATGTCATTTTAAGTATTATATCTTAGATGTTTTGTTGGTTTTAAGTAATAGATATCATCATAAGAAAATCTTGCCACTGCAAACAGCAATAAGGATAGATCACAAGGACAAAGGTAGTAAAGAAGATAATTAAGAAGTAGCTAGAGGGTTATTGTTATAGTTAAGTGAGATTTAAGTAACTATTTTGTATGATAGAGATCTACAATTTTAAAGATAGAACACAGAGATTAATGTAAAAAAAAAGATAAAGCAATCGTTATATCTATAAGAAAACAGCAATCATTGTATTCACATTGATCTATTATAATAATAATCACATGACCCACAAAAGCTACTTCTAAAACAATCTGCCATTTATTATACTAAACAAAAAAATTTCCTTTTATACGATGTGTGGTGAAGCTTCCAGAGGGTGTGTATAAACGACTTTATATCACATATCATTTGATCTTCTATCGTGTCATATGTCACCTGTTGACATGATGGGGCATCATATTGTTAATCCACAAACTGGACTTATGATGTCATAAAACATGTGACATTACCTTTTATTAAAATGTTAAATTAATGATTTAAATTAAATTTTAAGAGAAAATTGGAGCTCTTAACTAAAAACATCATAATATCATAATGAATAAAAACTAGTGTTGTAATTGTTTAACAATAACTAAAACTAAAACTATTTTTGTAATGACCAAATCATTATTGTTAACAATAACAAACTATAACTAAAATTAATCAGCCATCGATTTACAATTAATTAACTTAACTTAACTTAACTGAAGACATCATAATATCATAATATCATAATGAATAAAAACATCATAATGAATAAAAAATAGATTTTGAAAGTGCCATTTTGGCATTTTTTTGAAAAGTAGCAGTAACTTATTGATGATATTTTCAAACATCTCGTCACATCTTAAATAGCTAATGTCATAATAGTAACAAAATGTAGACTTCATCAATCTCTTAGCTTCTTGTCAATATTGTTCATGTAGCTTGGCTTAATGGCAACTTTGTTGAATTTTTTTCCTGCTAAACTCAATAGCAATATATAATTCATTACCAACTGGCACACTTAAATTTAGTCTACATAAAAGGACTGCATCAGTATATCTCTCTACTTGATGTGCAGTTTAAAGTCATGTGACAGAAACCACAGTCATAATTGATTGAATAGAATGTAATGCATCACAGTTGTAATGATAGAACCATGAGGTGGTTGTAGATATTAGAGCTGTTTCTGTAGAGAAACCTAAGTCCATGTTGGCAATCAGAAAGAATATTATGTGCAGAGCAAATTTGCATGAAATATGTTGTCTTTGTTTTTGTTGATATTTAAGAGACTTGTTGCAGTAGATGCAATATTGACAAGAACCAGACTTTTTGCATGAGCATATAAATTGTTTCTTTTCTTTATACACTTGACAAGACGTTCATTGGGTGGAGAGGTAGATAAGCAATAATCAGAGACAGTTAGGACAGTTGCCTGGTCTCATTGAATTGACCTAATTAAAGTCCTTTCACTAGAATTCAAAAGCTATCTTCAAACGTGCCATCACAAAGAACTAAGACGTCGACTGAATTGATGGTCATTGAAGTCAAACATACCATTATTGATATTGAAAGCCATTGTTGATTATTTCAATATAAAAGAAACTACAATCTCATATTTCAAATGAGACAATGCACATTTCTTAGATTTAAACCAACATGTGAACATCAAATCAGTACAAAGAAAGTGAAGAATCTTGATTTGCAGAGTTAACATAGCTAATAAAGATAGTGGATTCAATAGGGATGAATTACGAGATATAATCATGATTTAACACTTGACTAGATTCAATGTACAAAAGTTATCATTGGTTCCTTATGGGTCACAACCTGTGTCCCCAGTGTTCAACAGCGGTGATATCCTCTAGATCTTGAACACCCATGTATATAATCCTCAAAAATATTCTGAATTTGAGCAGCTCTTTAAGCCTGTTGTAAAGGTATTATAGAGTGTATACTCAATCTCTTTTTTGACTAGAAGATCAAACAAATAGTATTTGTTTAGTAGATAGATTGATAGGCTGTATTCATACACAGATAATGTGACTACAATGACATATGCATGTTATAGCAGAGTTCATTAGACATTTTTTCCAACTAAGCTGAGCCATTGGATTATACGCCTCGAAAAATTGTAATCACTAAATACATACTAAAATTGTGATGTATGTCTAAGCAATAAAGAATAAGGACAGCAATGAAAACATATTGTGCAAGTATTGTATAATAATAATCAGTATGTTATCAAGGGTAACTGTTGTTATTATTACTGTGAAACTTTAGATTGACTAAAATTTTTGAACTATTACATAATATCACATTAATACAACAAAACCATTATTCAAGAAGTGCCTTAAAAGTAATCAATAATAGCCTTAACAATGTGATCTGGTCTATTAACATTAATTACTTGAGCTTGTATCTCTGTACTAGCTAAATCCAACAATATCTCAAGTTTAGTCTCTTGTAAGGGATCATCCCCTAATATGGGTACTCTAATGACTCCAATATGTTTGAGACTACCATCATCTTCTTCAGGTTCACTAGGTGTATACTGTATATCAGTATGCTCAGTCCTGTATAGGTCAATAGGTAGAGAGTGGGCTGCACAGTCGACTGGTGTACACTCAAGAGAAAACACATCCGAAAACGTTAATGTTTCTCCTTTCAAGACACATGGAGTGAACAAATTCTTACACATTACACGTCCATTAGACTCAATAAAAAGATTCTGTTTACGGTATCCAGATTTGAATGGAAGAGACAATGAGATACCATAAGTAGCATCTACAGGACGAGACTTTATCAAAGAAGGATCACCTCCCAAGTGGACAGCCCCTATGACGACAGCCAATTGTGGTTGTTTAGGTACAAATACACAAATCGTTCGTTGACGTCTGTTTTGTACCAATTCTTTAATCTTGCTATAAATATATCTACATCCACCAAACCCTCCCACTAAATAGATTGTGTCAATAGGTTTAGAGAGATTGTCGAGGTTGGTTTGAACACAATCAACAATAGCATCAATTGATGGTCTGAAAAAATCAGCAGCTCTAGAGTACTTGATAAAAAGTAATCCATCATCAAACTGTATGTTAGGATCGTTGTAATTATGAAGACCGTCTTGAACTTCGTCTTCTTCAACGTATTTTAATAAACCATTTAAATCTATCTTCATTTCTTCATCTCCTTTAGATTGGTCAAACTGTCGACAATCAACATTCTCACCAAATTTAACTTTCTCTTCTTCAAATTCACCATAAATTACATTATCAAGTTGCGGCTTAGCTTTTCCACGACACAACCTTGAATATATCTCTTTTCCTATAATATGTTTTAGAGTTGCCTCAAATTCTCTGTTAACTCTTGTTCCTCCACAGTCATTGCCCTGTGGTAAAGTTAAGACCTCCATTTGACCATTCTCATCAATATGATGTACAGCTAAGTCAACAGTACCTCCTCCAATATCTACTACCATATAGTTACTGGATGTAAAGCTACCATCTTGATCACAATATGCTGCCCTTGCTCCTTTCTTTTGACAATAGATAGCAGCAGCTTCAGGTTCAAAGACTAACATGAGTTTCTCTGGGTTGGTTTCAGTTCTTTGAAGCATAACCATGTCTACTTGTGTTAAAGTAATTGGAGATCTATTACTACAGAGACCAGCCTGTATACAAGGAAGAGGAGGACACATGTAATATACATATAATGTTAGTATATAGTATATAGGTCTAGTTCAAGTATATTACTGCTATAACAACAGTGATAGAATAACTATTGTTCCACTTGTTGATATAGCAACACACAAATGAAGCAGTAGTAGATAACTCATTACTATATCTATATATGGTCAAAACAAATAGACACCTAGTTGTGGATTTGCATGGCCAGCCTTAGCACTAAGTGCAACACAACACAATTCTTTTATTAATTTGCTATGTTGAGTCTGATGACTTTATTATTTTAAAATCAAACATCTCAAAGTCTGAAACAAGCAACACAACCATTTACACTTTATAAACTAGATAAGATGTTTAAAATACTAATAAAATGTAAGTACTTGTCTTATGATAGAAACCTACTATCTCTATATAATAAGTATCACAGTGAACCACAGATGAAGTAGCTTCATAATAATTATAATACAGTAAAAAATATACATACTTTGTATGCAGCTTCTCTCATCAGTTGTTTTCCTCTGCCTTTCCAAATTGCTGGTACAGTGATGACCCAATTAAAGTCAGTTCCCTTTGATTTTCTTGTAGTCTTTGAGAGTTGATTAACTAAACTTGTTTTTATTTCATTCAACATAAGAGCTATGACCTCTACCAGATAATACTTGTTACCTTTGTCATCTTCAATGGTCATGTTGAGTTTCACTGACTAGAGAGAGAAATAAAACAAATAAAAAACTAAGTCTGGCCACACACACACACACATATATATGGAGTTTTTCTGAGTGTTGCACTTTATCAACCTGCAAACAGTAATAGAAATTAAAGTGTTATCTATACCACACCCCAAAACCATAACCTCTTTAACAAAGTAATTTATATGCCAACAATGTTTATTTTATTATAACACTCAGAAGGCAAAGTACATGTGTATATATTCCAACAACCAGATGTTACAGTGATTATTCTTCTAGCCTTTATATAATTTGATCATTTTCTTTATGTTACTAATTTCAGTATCCATAATACAATGTTACATTGTAATCATCCTCTTGCTGACTATAAGAGACTATAACAGAGGAGGATTAGTAATTACATGCTCTATTAGTGCACACAGTGAACTCTAATGTGTGCTGGTAATATTATTATATTTTATCTTGATGACTGTATCAGCTGTTGTTTACCTTCATTACAACAAGACTAAACATGCATATCTATCTTCATACCTCATTACTACCTTCTACTGAAATTCCAAACAATATATAATTTATTATCCAAATCATTTAATTACATGTTAGTACATGTAAACTGAGCAGAAATGGATGATTTGTTTTACTGATAGAAAAGATGTCAGTGTATCATCTCTAGGTACTTCTACTATCATAGCAAAATTGTAAGCACAAGGATACTCTCATATAATTTATTGATCTACCTCACTACTGTTCAATCAAGTGGACAGCAACACCAGACTAAGCATTTACAGAAAACTCCATGTTGTCTAATCAGCACATGGGTGTGGTCATTGGCTACATGCATACAGTTAACAACCATACCCAAACTTTATTCATATATTGTATGATTTTCTCCTTTGAAAATTACCTGCTATATTGTCATCTATTGAAACTACAGTATAATATAACAGTACCTCAGTGTCTTCTTCTTCTTTTAAATTCATTTTGACTCGATCAAAGTAAATATACCGATGTTGTGACTTTGGTCTGGTTCTTGTATATTCTCTTCTTGCTTCATATCCAAAACATTTCGCTTCCACTGTACCATCATCATTTCTCTTTAGCAATAATGAAGTAGGTACTCGAGGATAAGTGTATTCAAAGTTCACCATGGTAGGTTCTTGGTCTTCTATTATGTAAGCTAATGTACAATACGTAGTTCCAAAATCAATGGCAGCAACATTGCTAACAGGTCTCACAGTCTTTGTTTTTTTCTGCATTCGAAGAAAAGGTTTTCCTCGAGGCAAACTGTGCTCTGAGATGGCCGGGCTTTCAGATGGAGTGCTAACCGTAGCTCCCATCTTGTTAAAAAGTAAGATAGCTTAGTAGACAGCCATTAGTTGGAGGTTATCCAAATTTTTAACCTCTTCCTTTAATTTTTTATTGCATTCTCTCACGTGAGCAGAAGTTACAGGTTGTGGATTGATAGAGTGTTTAGGTAAAGATTTTTATTGATAAATGTTGCAACATAAAAAAAAGACAATGATATTTTACATTAGTAATATGAAATGAACACAATAAAACAAATATTTTGACACAACCAGACAATTTAGTGTCATGCTCAGTATTACAGAATTGATAAATGTAGTTATCAGCTATTGCATTGCATTTTATTTTTTGAATAACATGTGTAAAGTGCATCCATAATAACATGTGTAAAGTGCATCCATAATAGACAGGAATCACACTGTATCCATTCTGCTTAGTTGAAAAAAAATTTCGCTGATCTCACAATTTAATTTGATGACACTTTCCTTTTAATTGGTAAAGACTTTTTAGATGGATATTACGTGATAGCTTTAATGACTGTGATTGTTGTTTGAAGTTGCTTATTAGCTGTAGATATGGCCTGAAGTCTTCACAGTGTTCATCTAATAATTCTAGTTCATGAAGTTTACTGATAAAGGATATTTTTGTTGACATTATAGTGCTGCTAACATCTTGATGGCATGGAAAAACAGCTAATTGGTTTAGGTTTTGTAAGTGAGTCAGATAATGCATATGGAATATGTAGCTCCACCTCTCTGTCATCATAGTCACCGTTTATCATTGTCGTTCAAATGGTCTTGTGTACGAATATAATCATGACCACTGTTCTTCTTGTCTTTGTTTTGGCTGTTAGGTGGTGCGTGGAGAGAGGACTTATAGTGAATGTATCAATATGTGTATGGTATAATATAGGCTAGATAGCCCAATATAAATATAAAATTAAAAGAAGAGGAAAGAAGGCCAGAAGGAAGACAGAAAAGAGTCCAATGAGATGGAGAATAAATCATCTTTAACCTGCAGAGAACGTCAGAGAAGAACAGTCAAGGGAACATGAAAGAATAGTTAAGAATATCAGTGTGTAATGGACTCACTTAAAAATACAAAGTCTGGCCATATATTGTAATGATTTTATACTCCAACACTTGAATGGAACAGTAACCTATATAATATAATACAGTAAACTAGTGGTAGCATTAAACTCAATAACTTTCTATATAATAAAATACTGAGAGTGGCTATAAAATTTATTTGATAATCAGAATGATTTAGAACATGTAAGTGATAACTGAATTATCTTTAGTAATGTAGTTTATTTGTCATCTGCTTACTTCATATCCTTTGAGACCTTTCCTATTTCAAGTTTTCTAAAATGTTTTGATAAACCACTTCGATACAAATAATTCTTTCCATATATTGTGCATATGTGTTTATTTTTTGGCCTCTAGTGAAAACTACTTTGTGTAGGTACAACTGTTGTACAGAGTAATGCTAATTATGAAGACACAAAGATCAGAGACAGTTTGAGGTAGTTTTAGAATTTAGTGGAAGTGAGATACAAGCTGAGATTATGTATTTAGATACAAAAATGAAAGTAAAAACACTAATTGATTTCCTAAGTTCTCATCAATTATAAAATGTGTGTGTTTACTAGTTATAAATAATAATATTACAGTTGTGTGTACTCTCTTTTGATTCTTATCAGAATCACATTATTTACTCTAATAATTTGCTAGCACTTGTACATTCTTTTTAATCATTTATTGTTGATTTCTTTGGATGTCTAATTTAGCATCAATTACATACATGTGTATTGGATTAGGTATATCCCACATCATTCTTTGTAATGATTTGTTTTGAGCGAACTGATCCCAAAATATTACTAGTTACATATATATTACAATAGCACAGTGTGACATTGCAGAACATATTGTATAAGATATTGGTATCATCGCCATTATATTATACATAAACATACTTAAGATGTGAAGATTAAAAGTATAGAAGACGTTAGTGTGGGTGTGACAGTAGGTGTTTAGGTAAAGATTTTTATTTATAAATGTTGCAACATAAAAAAAAGACAATGATATTTTACATTAGTAATATGAAATGAACACAATAAAACAAATATTTTGACACAACCAGACAATTTAGTGTCATGCTCAGTATTACAGAATTGATAAATGTAGTTATCAGCTATTGCATTGCATTTTATTTTTTGAATAACATGTGTAAAGTGCATCCATAATAGACAGGAATCACACTGTATCCATTCTGCTTAGTTGAAAAAAAATTTCGCTGATCTCACAATTTAATTTGATGACACTTTCCTTTTAATTGGTAAAGACTTTTTAGATGGTTATTATGTGATAGCTTTAATGACTGTGATTGTTGTTTGAAGTTGCTTATTAGCTGTAGATATGGCCTGAAGTCTTCACAGTGTTCATCTAATAATTCTAGTTCATGAAGTTTACTGATAAAGGATATTTTTGTTGACATTATAGTGCTGCTAACATCTTGATGGCATGGAAAAACAGCTAATTGGTTTAGGTTTTGTAAGTGAGTCAGATAATGCATATGGAATATGTAGCTCCACCTCTCTGTCATCATAGTCACCGTTTATCATTGTCGTTCAAATGGTCTTGTGTACGAATATAATCATGACCACTGTTCTTCTTGTCTTTGTTTTGGCTGTTAGGTGGTGCGTGGAGAGAGGACTTATAGTGAATGTATCAATATGTGTATGGTATAATATAGGCTAGATAGCCCAATATAAATATAAAATTAAAAGAAGAGGAAAGAAGGCCAGAAGGAAGACAGAAAAGAGTCCAATAAGATTGAGAATAAATCATCTTTAACATGCAGAGAACTTTAGAGAAGAACAGTCAAGGGAACATGAAAGAATAGTTAAGAATATCAGTGTGTAATAGACTCACTTAAAAATACAAAGTCTGGCCATATATTGTAATAATTTTATACTCCAACACTTGAATGGAACAGTAACCTATATAATATAATACAGTAATCTAGTGGTAGCACTAAACTCAATAACTTTCTATATAATGAAATACTGAGAGTGGCTATAAAACTTATTTGATAATCAGAATTATTTAGAACATGTAAGTGATAACTGAATTATCTTTAGTAATGTAGTTTATTTATGTCATCTGTTTACTTCATATCCTTTGAGAGCTTTCCTATTTCAAGTTTTCTAAAATGCTTTGATAAACCACTTCAATACAAATAATTCTTTCCATATATTGTGCATATGTGTTTATTTTTTGGCCTCTAGTGAAAACCACTTTGTGTAGGTACGACTGTTGTACAGAGTAATGCTAATTATAAAGATTAATTAATTAATAGTACCTTTGGTCAAAGGGTGTTTCATGCCATTACTTAAACTATCATTTGTTTTTGAAGACTTCTTGCAAAAAACTCTCCTCTCTCAAACCCTAAATATCTAATAACTACTCCTATTTTATCAACATACCCTTGTGACAATGCATTCCTTACCTCCAATCAATGATAGCAAAGATTTTGACTACTCAAGACAATACCAAAGTGTTACCCATGTCTTATGATCCCATTTTGCCAACCACCAGTCACATAAATTCAACACTTAGTTTATCATCAGATAAACGACACCTCCCTAGAGAGAAAACTGAAAGAGCAACAACATGAGCACTTTCTACTAGGGGTACCTCCCCTCCAACCAAACCTATAAAAACATCGTCATCTATATATTAAATGATGCTGTAACAAAACTCAAAGAAGGAAAACTCAAGTATGGCCCAAGATATTGGATGGATGAATGACTAAATGATGGTTGAATGGATAGATAGATCAATGAATTCATTGATGGATAAATGAACGTATAATTGAGTATAATTATGGACAGACTATTATGTTATATTGTTATTTACACCTTATATACAATGTGTGGTAGCTATAAATCAAGTCTGTGATGAACTGATAAACTAGGGTACAATCACTAGGGAAAGTTGTCATGACAACAGATGTAACTCAATTAGGATAAAGAAAGGGTATTGCTAATATATATTTCACTATAAAGAACTGAGAACTGATTCTGTAATTATCATATTTAAATAATGTTAGAAGACAACAGTATACTTTTCATTTGTTTATGAATAAGACAATTTAATAAATTAAATAATTTTGTCATTTTTAAAAGAACTTATAACAAGGTCAGGAAGAATTTGAAGTGGTTTAGAATTCAATGAAACTGAAATTCATTTCAGTATGTCTACAAATATGACAATTAAAAACAGTGGACTCAATAGGTCAGAAAGTTAGTTTACGGAAAAATTTAGTACTCAGTTAAGACCTAAAAAATCTATTAAAACCTATTAGTCAACATTGTCATGTTCTTATTGTTCCAATATACAGATATAAAAACAACAAGGATCAAACTACTAAAGTTGGGAAACTTGTTATAAGTCTACCAGATCAGTGTTTCTACACAAAGACCAGAGACAGTTTGAGGTAGTTTTAGAATTTAGTGGAACTGAGATACAAGCTGAGATTATGTATTTAGATACAAAAATGAAAATAAAAACACCAATTGGTTTCCTAAGTTCTCATCAATTATAAAATGTGTGTGTTTACTAGTTATAAATAATAATATTACAGTTGTGTGTACTCTTTTATGATTCTTATCAGAATCACATTATTTACTCTAATAATTTGCTAGCACTTGTACATTCTTTTTAATCATTTATTGTTGATTTCTTTGGATGTGTAGTTTAGCATCAATTATATACATGTGTATTGGATTAGGTATACCCCACATCATTCTTTGTAATGATTTGTTTTGAGCGAACTGGTCCCAAACATTACTAGATACATATATATTACAATAGCACAGTGTGACATTGCAGAACATATTGTATAAGATATTGGTATCATCACCATTATATTATACATAAACATACTTAAGATATGAAGATTAAAAGTATAGTAGACGTTAGTGTGGGTGTGACAGTAAGTAGCCACTCCTGTTAAAAATGGCCAATAAACTCGAGCACTGTCTACTTCCTGAGTTAGAGGAGACAGGGAGAGTATTAGGACGAGGAGCTTATGGAGAAGTAGTAGAAATGTTACTACATGGTACTAAAGTAGTTGGAAAGAAGATCCACAATATATTCTTTGACTCTACTAATGATCCTGATTATGTCAAGTCAATGAAAGAAAGATTTCAAGAAGAGTGTGTGAGGTATGTAATGTTATGTTACGTTAAAGTTAGAATTTTATTGAAAAATATAATATTGTATTAATAATATAGGATGAGTCAACTTCGTCATCCTAATCTTGTTCAGTTTCTTGGAGTCCACTACAAGTCAGGTTCTGATATTCCTATTCTAGTAATGGAGTGTCTACCAATGTCACTAACTCAGTGTCTGGAGCAGTACAAGATGACTCCCAATCATATCAAGAACTCAATATTACTGGATGTATCTCTTGGTCTACTATATCTACATAAACAAACTCCACCTATAGTTCATCGTGACCTCACTGCTAACAATGTACTACTTACTTCAGGTCTGAAAGCTAAAATCTCTGATGTTGGAATAGTTCCTATTGTTAAGCCTCAATTAATGAAGCAGTACATTTTGATGACGTCATATCCTAATGTTCAGTCTTACTTACCTCCTGAAGTACAAAGACAGAGTGTAACAGTATCTCCTGAGATTGATATCTTCTCATTTGGTAATCTGATTTTACATACCTTTACTCACAAGTGGCCAGTACCTACTGATCTATTTAATGAAGATAATATGGCATTAACAGAGGTACAGAGAAGAAAGTATCTCTTTGATGAAATAGAGTCCAGTAATCCTTTAAAACAACTAGCTGAACGATGTCTTCATAACAGACCTCAGTCACGTCCACATACTAATGAACTAGTTACTACAATACAAGTATTGGACAGAGGTAGAGAGATAATATTACCATTACTAATGAACTTGAGGGAACAACTTCAAACATCACAATCTGAAACAGGTATTACCTTTGTGTTTCTAATTGAATAAACAGTGTTATCTATAATAGTATTATTATAACTATTAGATTTGATTATATATCATTCATTTAAACACATCATCCCAAAGGTCATATTACTAAAGGTACTAACAAAAGTATTTAGTACACTCAATGTAGGCTCTTGTACATAATTATGATACTTTTACATTCTCAATTAACTTATATTTTTGTATATCTATCACATAGTTTTACGAACATATGAACCTGATTTAGTTGAAGACCATTCTACCAAAGATAATGTCAATTCTCTGTGAGTGATATATAAATGTACTGTCAGATTACGTTAATGGTTAATTAAGGAAGTTGAAGACGCACCTTAGATATAACACTATGCATACTGTAAATATTGTACTATTCATGCGAAATTATTATTTAATAATGATAGTGGGGTTTATGCAGTCTATCTGCTGTGTGAAGATCATTCCAATGTTACTATCGTGGTGATATATTGTCTGGATATTTCCAATTACTATGTTAATAAGCTTTATTTTCTTCTTCAGCACAAGTTACATGCACAGTCTTGACTGTTTATAAGCCTTTAAGTTTTATAGTAGCAACACCCTTATTAGTAATATTTATTATCCTATATTTACCTGTGAGAATGAGATACACTATATGATAATGATATTAATATAGCCTATCTGCTGTCTCAAGACCATTCCAATGTTACTATCATGCTAATATACTGTCTGGATATTCCCAATTACTATGTTAATAAGCTTGTCTTCTGCAATATACAGAGTCATGGCTGTTAATTGCCTTTTGTCTAACGTTTATAGAGAATGAGATACACTATGATCATAATTATTATAGTGAATTAGTGATACATCTATCGTTATTTAATATTTAATAATATACCTTCTACATTAATTTTAATAAATTAATGTTCACTATTTACTCTAGAATTATTCAGTCTGAGTCTGACCATGTTAGATTAAAGACAAACCAGCAAATACAACAACAACGTATAACACCACTTACCTCAGACCAATGGCCATTAAAAGCTGAACAAGTATCAACACAAATCAAAGCTACATCTCCATTAAATATTGCAGCCATTGATATTGACTTTGTTGGCACTACGTACAGTTCAATAGTCTACAAAACAGAAGAAGATGAAGGAATTATTTATTTAAAGTTAAATGGTATTTATGAACGTGTTCCTACAGCCATTTTACTCCAGGTACTTGATCAACCACAAGATCCACACTTACCAGTAAAGGTTGTAGTCAAGGAGTATGGTATGCGTGCACTAACAGAGTATAGTAGACTGAGGGAGAGAGATCGTAAGAATTACATCTACTTTGAGAGTATCAAGATGACCATGAAACAACATCAGGTGACTTATTCAATGCTACAATTACAGACTTTACTGTGTATACCTATTAGCTAAGATATACTAAGATATAATTGTTTGGAGTCTTGTATTCCATAACATAATAGTTATAGTTACATAACCATAGAACAAAGTAGATCACTTTTCTACACAATGTGTTGCATACAGGTATAAAGTGTGACTATAGTGACAGTGTTTGGTTATTTTCATTGTAATATTTTACAAGTTTTGTGTGTACATTATACATTTATGTTCTCATTTATTATTTTTTCATTATTTTTTCATTTGAGCATATGCATAGTTTAAGCAAAAAGTTAAATTGAATGAGAACATTTTAGAGACATTGTCATCAGGTCCTATTATCATGTGTAATAATTATTAATATAAAATTTATCTGTTATTCATATCAATGAGAATGTATGACTTTCTGTACCTAGGATGTTAATCGCAATATGCCAATCAAAAATTTCCATGGTAACAGTTACTATCTGATAGAGGTCATTGCTATTATGTTGAAGTATCTCAAAGATCAACTTATTGATCACTTGTCAAGAACGGCCAGACCTTTGAAAGCCTCCCAATTTGAGTGGGTCATTACTGTACCAGAAATATGGAGGTCTCTTGGACATCATATGATGAAAGAAGCTGCTTATTTGGTATAAACAGTACAATTACAATGCACTATACTAAATTAAACTAAAATGTACATGTATATTAAATAAAATATTAACCCTAAAGGTATACTCTCATGACATCACAGCACATTACCAACTAAAACCTGTTCACATTAACTTTAACCATACAAATCACCCTACATTAATTATTTTAAATACACATT
Source organism: Xestospongia muta (assembly GCA_963693285.1). Lineage (NCBI taxonomy): Eukaryota > Metazoa > Porifera > Demospongiae > Haplosclerida > Petrosiidae > Xestospongia > Xestospongia muta. The sequence continues at coordinate 5,570,361 of OY848917.1, forward strand.
AATATATATTCAACCTTATGGACAGAGGTAGAAGGCACCTTTAGTACATGACCACCATAAATGTTTTGACAATACCAACAACTTACTTTGTCTTTTCCATTTTCCTTATAGGCTGGTCTATGTTCTGATGATGCAAGTATCACAGCTTTACATCCAGCTACAGAGAGAAGTCTTTTCAAGCCAGACTTTACTAATGAACACCTGACACTTTGCTTAAAGTCCAAAGCAGCTGCTATCTATTGTCAACAAATTACTGGAGATCAAATTGCTGAATATTGTGATGAAGTTCAACCTGGTCCTAACCTCTTAACACAATATATGGTCCTGGATATTGGAGGAAGTGCTTTAGACATTACTGCTGTCCAAATTGAAGAAGATGTTATTGAAGTTATTGATATACCCACTGGAAATGATTGTGGAGGAACTAAAGTAAATGAACAGTTTTCTCACTTACTTCAGGAGATTGTTGGTGACCCTAATTTTGATCAGTTTCTTAATCAAAATCCTAACAGTTTTGCTACACATAAAGCTGTTCTGAATAAATTGCTGTATAAAATATTTGAAGAAGAAAAAGTCAAATTTGGTGAAAAATATGTCAGTGCACATACATGCCAGTACAAAACCCGTACTGACAAAGAAGAAGCTAAAATTGATTTGCAGAAGAAATTTGTTCAGTTCTACACACCTCAAGTTATTGAGAAGGGGTGTGAAAGGTTGTCGCGTAATGGTGAAATACAGTATGACGAACACACCCTGTATATTACATATTCTGAATTTGAGCAGCTTTTTAAACCTGCTGTTAAAGGTATTGTTGACTGTACTCTCAATTCTCTCTCTCGATTAGAAGGTAAAATAGATACCATCTATTTAGTAGGTGAATTTGGAGGCTGTAAATATATTCACGGTCGAGTGAAAGATGCTATTGATATAAAGTATGGTGCTGGTCAATATCGTGTTGTTGTTCCCACCTATCATAAGATAGCTGTAGCACATGGAGCTGTCCTTTATTGTTCTAACCCTGAAATGGTATGTTCCCGTATAGCTAATGCCACTTATGGTTTAAGTGTTACTGTTCCATATCGTAACCCACCTCATGATCCAGCATACTTCTACTATGAAGAAGACGGTTCTACAGTTTGTGAGTATGCTTTTTTGACTTTCATTGAGAAAGGTCAGAAATTTCGTTTAGGTGATAAATTTAGAGCTCAGTTAAAACCGATGAGTGAGCATCATTGTAACTTTGCTGTTCCAATATACAGATCTAGGTTACCATCTCTAACTTACTTCAAGGATAAAAACAACAAGGATCAGGCTACTAAAATAGGGGAGCTTATTGTAAGCCTACCAGAAAATTATTTTCTACATGAAGATCAGAGACAATTTGAGGTGGTTTTAGAATTTAGTGAGACTGATATTATAGCTGAGATTATGTATTTAGATACAAAAGTGAAAGTGGAAATACCCATTGATTTCTTAAGATCTCATCAATTATAAAGTGTGTGTGTGTGTGTTAATAATGTTTTAGATTCATATGTATACACATTATATATGTATATTCTTTAGATTCTTGTTGGAATCGTATTGCTTTTCTAATAATTTGTAGCACTTGTACATTCTTGTTTTGTCTATTGTTGATTTATTTTGGACGTGTACCCTTTTGTAGTCTATAATTTCTTTAAAATGAATCATATTATTAAGTCATTTTATATTGTTGTTAATTATATATATGTATATGAGATTGGGTATACCCCATTTCATTCTTTGTACTTTATTGTATTAACAATATAGGATGAGTCAACTTTGTCATCCAAATCTTGTCCAGTTACTTGGTGTCCATTACAAGTCAGGTTCTGATATTCTTATTCTAGTAATGGAATGTCTACCGATGTCACTGACTCAGTGTCTGGAGCAGTACAAGATGATTCCTAATCATATCAAGAACTCAATATTACTAGATGTATCTCTTGGTCTACTATATCTACATAAACAAACTCCACCTATAGTTCATCGTGACCTCACTGCTAACAATGTACTGCTCACCTCTGCTATGAAAACTAAAATCTCTGATGTTGGAATAGTTCCTATTGTTGAGCCTCAATTAATGAAGCAGTACATTTTAATAATGTCATATCCTAACATTCAATCTTACTTACCTCCTGATAGAGTCCAGTAATCCTTTAAAACAACTAGCTAAACATTGTCTTCATAACAGACCTCAGTCACGTCCACATACTAATGAACTAGTTACTTCAATACAAGTATTGGACAGAGGTAGTGAGATAAAATTACCATTACTAATGAACTTGAGGGAACAACTTCAAACATCACAATCTGAAACAGGTATTACCTTTGTGTTTCTAATTGAATAAACAGTGTTATCTATAATAGTATCATTATCAATATTAGCTTTGATTGTATATCATTCATTAATAGGATCTCTGCAAACACTTCATCCTAAAGGTCATATTACTGAAGGTACTAACAAAAGTATTTAGTACACTCAATGTAGGCTCTTGTACATAATTATGATACTTTTACATCCTCAATTAACTTATATTTTTGTATATTTATTACATAGCTTTACGAACATATGAACCTGATTTAGTTGAAGACCATTCTACTAAAGATGATGTCAATTCTCTGTGAGTGATATATAAATGTACTGTCTGATTAAGTTAATGGCTAGTTAAGGAAGTTGAAGACACACCTTAGATATAACACTATCCATACTGTAAATAATGTACTATTCATGCGAAATTATTATTTAATAGTGATAGTGGTGTTTATGCAGTCTATCTGCTGTGTGAAGACCATTCCAATGTTACTATCGTGCTGATATATTGTCTGGATATTTCCAATTGCTGTTAATAAGCTTGTCTTTCTTCTATAACACAACTTACATGCACAGTCTTGACTTTTTAATACCCTTTTTGTCTAAGTTTTATAGAGGCAAAACCCTTTATTAGTAATGTTTAACTTCCTATGTTTACCTCTAAGAATGAGATACACTATGATCATACATATTATAGTGAATTAATGGTACAGCTATATATTTTCTACTTGTATTGATTTTAATAAATTAATATTCACTACTTATCTAGAATTATTCAGTCTGGGTCTGACCATGTTAGATTAAAGACAAACTAGCAAATACAACAACACATAACACCAACTACTCTTCAGACCAATGGCCATTGTTGTAGCCGAGCACGCAATAAAAACAACTTTTTTACAGAACTTTTTGATATCAGAACTAATTGAACTAACAACACTATAACAAACTATTGAACTACAACAAACTAAAACTAAAAAGGTTTTACAGCACTATATATACATGCATACCTACATATAAGGTTTCACCAGAAATTAAGCAAATAAGGCCTAATAGAAATAATAACTCAAAGTGAATATGTATACAGTTACCACACTCTCCCCCACCTAGCTAAGAAACATATGGACCATATCTGTCAACAGCTCTACGAACTCGAGAGGAACGACATACTGGCTGAGATTGAGCAGGTGGAGAGTTGGTAGATAAAGTAGTTGTAGGAGTTAATGTATTACTATCAATAGATGATGGAAAAGTCCAATTATCCAAATCATTATGAGTAACAGTATCTTCATTTGAGTGTCCATAACGTGTACGTAACTGGTCAATATGACGTCGTAGAATCAAATTTAATGACATTTTCACTTTATAGGAGACTGGACCTGCCACTTGAACTATTTCAGCAGGCAACCATATTTTTGTTCCATGATAGTTGCGAGCAAAGACTTTGTCATCAACACTGAAAGTGCGGGGTGGTTTTCTTGATGAACTAGATGATAGTTTAGTAGTCACTTTACGAGATACATCAGGATGCATCAAATCCAATGTTGTTCGTAACTTCCTTCCCATCAGGAGTTCTGCAGGTGACAATTCTGTAGTGGAATGAGGTGTCATCCGATAACGAGCTAAAATGTGAATAAACGAGTCTTAAATGTTTGAACTGCACTTTCTGCAGAACCATTGGAACTTGGATGGTATGGTGAAGTACGTATATAATGAATACCACATTGCTTCATATAGTTCTTAAATTCATGGCTAGTGAAAGCTGGTCCATTGTCAGAAACTATTTGCTCTGGGAGACCATGAGTGGAAAAAACTTGTTGTAGCTTTTGAATAGTAACTTCAGATGAGGTTGAATTAACAATATGAACTTGGAGCCACTTTGAATAAGGGTCGATTAGTATGAAAAATATTTACCTAGAAAGGATCCTGCATGGTCAATATGAAGACGAGACCATGGTTTCTGTGGAAATTCCCTGTGCTATCAATTATGTGACCTAAATACTCCACTGAAGTGGTGGCAAAGGTGCATTTGGATCGTTTCAGGGTAATTCCAGCTGATGATAGGCGAAACAAGACTTGTTCTAGTTTTTGCATGTGATCTGCTTCACTAATACCAGAAACTAGAATGTTGTCTATGTAAACACAGACATTAGGAAGGCCCTGGAGGAGGTTCTCCATGAGATGTTGAAAAATACTAGGAGCTGTTGAAATCCCAAATGGTAAATGCTCAAACTGACATAGACCTTTATGAGTATTGATAGTAGCAAATTTTTTTGAATCTGGATCTAAAGGTAACTGTTGATATGCTTGACTGAGGTCTAATTTAGAAAATAACTTTTCTCCTTGTAATGCAGCAAAAATATCTTCGATTCGAGGTAATGGATAGTTATCTGGAGTGAGAACTCTGTTGACAGTGACTTTATAATCACCACAGAGAACCATTGAGCAGTCTCGTTTCATAATAGGAACAATAGGTGCTGCCCATTCAGAATGTTAAACTGGAGTAATGATACCTAAATCTTGCAATCATCTGAGTTTGACTTCTATCTTATCCTTTAGTCGATAGGGAACCGGCCTGGCTCTGAAAAATTTAGGTGCAGCCTCTGTATTGACGTACAATATAGCAGTGGTGTCTTGTAACAAACCTAGAGAATCAGAAAACAAAGAATTATATTTATTAATGAGAGGAGATAATGACTGCTCCTGAAGTGAGTAGATAGAGTTCCAGTCTATCTTGATCTTTTCTAACCAATTTCTCCCGAATAAACTTGGTCCATGGCCTTGTACTACTACTAATGGAAGTGTCTGTGACTGACTTTTATAACCCACTTGAACGTCGTAGGTTCCCATGATATGGAGATTGTCACCTGAATAAGTGGTAGTGTAATGCTTGTCGATTGTAACTTGTCTGTTGGACTTGCATAGCCCGAAAGGTTTGTTCATTAATGATTGAAAGTGAGGCACCAGTGTCTACCTCCATTAAAATATCTGTTCCATTGACATTAACTGTAATAACAATAGGTTTGACTTTCCCAGGTAAAGTAAATAAGGTATAGGTATGTTCCAGCCCATTTGAAGTGGTAGAAGGGGGTCAGAGGTTTCAGAGATATGGGAAGGGGGAAGGTCTGTGGTTAAGGTGTGGATATTAGCTTTCTTTGAGGATCTAACAGGTCTGTCTTGAGGTTTGAAAGTCTCACCAGGAGGATGTCTTGGGGGTTGTCTATTTTTATTCCTGCAGACTTTGGCAATATGTCCAATCTTGCCACAGGCTCTGCATTCTGCTCTCTGAAAACTGCACACATTAGCTAAATGATTACCTCTACAGCGGTAACAGCTAACATGGCGTCTGAATGTAGTATTAGGTGGTGATTTGCTGTGCAAGTGTTGAACTACAGTAGTGTTGTGGGTGGACGACCCTTTTAGTAGATCAGCAGCATTTTTAGCAGCAACTTCAACTGACTGAGCAAGCTCGAAGGCCTTATCATAAGTTAGTTTTGATTCTTGAAGTAAACGAATTTGTATGCGGATGTCGTTAACACCACACACTAGACGATCTCTGCCCATTTCGTTCAATTTATCACCAAATTCGCAGTGTTCACCTAAACGTTTGAGTTCTGCCACGTATGTAGGTACTGATTCTGTATCTTTTCTTGTCCTCGTGTTGAATTTGAAACGTTGCATAATGACTGAAGGAGTAGGGTTGAAGTGATTTTTAAGCAGGTCTATGAGGTCCACATATGATTTACTATCTGGCGTATTGGGTTGTAGCAAGTTCTTGAGTAACTGGAAGGTCGAGGGACCGCACACTGTAAGTAAATGGCTTTCTTCTTAGCCGGATCCTGAACATCATTTGCTATGAAGTAGTACTCTAATCTTTCGGTATAGGACAACCAACTTTCTTGGCTTGGGATGAATTGAGAAATTTTTCAGTGAACTGACATGACTTTACCCTCGTCGCCAAATGTTGTAGCCGAGCACGCGATGAAAACAACTTTTTTACAGAACTTTTTTGATAACAGAACTAATTGAACCAACAACACTATAACGAATTATCAAACTACAACGAACTAAAACTAAAAAGGTTTTACAGCACTATACATATATACATACATACATGCGTACATATAATGTTTCACCGGAAATTAAGTAAATAAGGCCTAACAGAAATAATAACTCAAAATGAATATGTATACAGTTACCACAGCCATTAAAAGCTGAACAAATTTTCTCAGCACAAATTATCACTTCTCCATCCAACATTGCAGCCATTGACTTTGGCACTATGTACAGTTCGATAGTCTACAAAACAGAAGGAGATGAAGCAATTGATTATTTAAAGTTAAATACTATTTATGAACATGTTCCTACAGCCATTTTACTCCAGGTAGTTGATCGACCACAAGATCCACACTTACCAGTAAAGTTCACAGTCAAGGATTATGGTATGCATGCACTAACAGAGTACAGTAGATTAAAAGAGAGAGAGATCATAAGCAATACATCTACTTTGAAAGAATCAAGATGACTTTACAACATGATGAAGTGAATTGTTCAGTCCTCTAAGGCAGCTATAATTACATTATACATAGTGTATATCTATTAGCTAAAGAGATATTAAAAATGTAGGTCAAGAAGGAATCTTATCATATTAGGAACATCTACATTGTTATACAATAGTGTTCTCTAAGATTTGTGCACACAGTGTGTGACTAGTTTCAGTGGTCATAGATGAAAATGACAATAAGTACAAGTATCTATTGGATTCCATCCTAATATATTTGTGGTCTATATTACTTATAAATAATTACTTTGTGTTTTATCTTAGTATTCACTAAGTCTATACAATATATGAAAGTATGACTTTCTATACCTATGATGTCAATTGCAATATGCTAATCAAGGATTTCCATGGTAACAGTTACTATCTGATGGAGGTCATTGCTATTATGTTGAAGTACCTCAAAGATTGTCTCATTGATCACCTTGCAAGAATAGACAAACCTTTGAAAGCCTCTCAGTTTGAGTGGGTAATTACTGTACCAGCAATATGGAGATCTTATGGACATCATATGATGAGAGAAGCTGCTTATTTGGTAAGATATTCTTTTTAAGTACATACTTGTGCTATTGTATTAGAGGATAGATTACTTTGTTATTCACCAAGCCATAAGCAAGACATTATAGACTTTTAAGAGTCACTAATAAACAAAATATCAAACACTGTTGTCTCTAACTGGTTTAGAAAATACATTCTAGATCACTTCTAATTCATAAAAATAAATCATTGAGTCTAAAGTTTTGCTTTGTTAAATGTTGAATGTCTTCTCTGTGACTACTAAACACAAGCTCTTACATGGCTATGGTTGCATGTTTGAATAAACATGACTGAATATTAAAAAAATTTATAATTATTATAAATGTAATAGAGAGTAAAGTAAGGCTTTCCTACATTGTCTAGATTAGTTGTCTCATATTAAGATGCTTGCCAATTAATGATATATTATAGCTTTATTTAAACATCAACATGAAACATATAGTATTCTGTATTCTAAATATATGTCAGTAATTTTTTATTTCTTATCTGATATGGTAATGTAAGTTTCTAAGTTGTAAAAATGAACTGTCAGTATAATTTAAACATTGACTGATTACATTGATAAGCCAAATTATCATAATGATGTCACACATAACACAATGTAAGCAGTTCCTATTTGATGGTGTTGATTGCTGAATCACTATAACGTTTATCAGCTGAATAATTGTATTCATCTTTGGGGATTTCCCTCGTGCTTCCCCCCCCCCCCCCCTCCCCTTATGATGATATGATGTGATATCATTTGACATCACATCAGTCAGTCACTTTCCATTGTCATTAATGGTTTATTTACATCACTTATTGCTAATTGGCTGGTCTATGTCCTGATGATACAGGTATTACAGATTTACATTCAGCTACAGAGAGAGGTCTATATAAACCAGAGTTTACTCATGAACACCTCACACTTTGTCTAGGACCTGAAGTAGCTGCTATTTATTGTCAACAAATTACTGGAGATCAAATTGCTGACTATTGTGATGAAGTTCAACCTGGTCCTAACCCCTCAACACGATATATGGTCCTGGATATTGGAGGAGGTACTGTAGACATTACTGCTCAGCAAATTGAAGATAGCGTTATTGAAGTTATTGATATACCCACTGGTAATGATTGTGGAGGAAGTAAAGTGAATGAACAGTTTTCTCACTTACTTCAGGAGATAGTTGGTGACCCTAATTTTGATCGATTTCTTAATCAAAATCCTGCTAGTTTTGCTACACATAAAGCTGTTCTGAATCAGTTGTTGTATAAAGAATTTGAAGAAGTGAAAGTCACATTTGGTGAAAAATATGTCAATGCACATACACAACAGTATGAAACATGTACTGACAAAGAAGAAGCAAAGATTAATTTGCACAAGAAGTTTGTTCAGTTCTACACACCTGAAGTTATTGAGGAGGGCTGTGGAAGGTTATCACGTAATGGTGAAATACAATGTGATGATGACACCCTGTATATTACATATTCTGAATTTGAGCAGCTCTTTAAACCTGCTGTTAAAGGTATTGTTGACTGTAGTCTCAATTCTCTCTTTCGATTAGAAGGTAAAATAGATACCATCTATTTAGTAGGTGAATTTGGAGGCTGTAAGTATATTCACGGTCGAGTGAAAGATGCTATTGATATAAAGTATGATGCTGGTTGATATTGTGTTGTTGCTCCCACCTATCATAAGATAGCTGTAGCACACAGAGCTGTTCTTTATCGTTGTAATCCCGAAATGGTACGTTCCCGTAAAGCTGATGCCACTTATGGTTTAAGTGTTACTGTTCCACATCGTAATCCACCTCATGACCAACATCCAACATACCTCTACTACAGTGAAGATGGTTCCCCAGTTTGTGAATATGCTTTTTTGACTCTTGTGAATCAAAGTCAGAAAGTTAGTTTAGGTGATAAATATAAAGCTAGATTACAACCTATAAGTCAACGTCAACGTGAGTTTACTGTTCCAATATACAGTGCTAGGGTACAATCTCTAACTTACTTCAAAGATAAAAACAACAAGGATCAGGCTACTAAAGTAGGGGAACTTGTTATAAGTCTACCAGAACAGGATTTCCTACACAATGATCAGAGACAGTTTGAGGTGGTTTTAGAATTTAGTGGAACTGAGATACAAGCTGAGATTATGTATTTAGATACAAAAATGAAAGTGAAGACACCAATTGACTTCCTAAGCTCTCATCAATTATAAAGTCTGTGTGTGTTTATTAGTTAATAATGTGTGCACTCTTTTGATTCTTATTGGAATCATTTTACTTTCTCTAACAATTTGTACATTCTTGTATGGTCTATTGTGTATTTTTGGACATACAATTTGGATTTGTCCATTTTCTTTAGATTTAGATTGTTGTTAATTATGGCATTGAGTATACCTCATTTTATTTGTATACAGTATGTATTCTTAAAACGAACAAATTTTTGATTGAACTATATAGTTGTGTTGACTCGATTCTTAGTTTGTTCACTTCAACGGTTGTACTAGATTTGTTATGGTCTTATTAATACATCTGTAAATTTGTACTATACTTGTATGTATGATTAATTTGATTATTTGTGAACAAATTTATAAATTTGACAATTAATAATGTGGGATTAATTATAATAAGTACATTTCGTCATTATGTAATTTCTTATATTAATACATGTATCCTAAAACAAGCTTAATCATTTTAAGTAAACTGACTAATGTTTGCAATAATATAAAGTAACATTGCACTAACATTCTGTCATCAAATTGGCAATTATAAACTTGTTATACGGTAATTCTACCAGGGTAGTGTTACTTATAAAAAGTATATATTAATTGAGTTGGTTTTAAAGTTGTTACATTATAATTTGTATCAATTTTGATTTCATAATTATGACAACAACAAAATAGAAAGTGAAATAACAAATGATCATGATTTTCAAAAACTCATAGCATACAAGATTAATTTATCCCATGGCGGTGAACGAGTCATAGTAGTAGAAGCATGTTTTTTGGAAAATCCATATTAAATATGTATACTCAAATGCACTATAACCTGTCCCACTTATTTTGTCTTTCATGCATAACTTTCATGTGAATAATAATACTATTCCAGTCTTGTAAGAGTCTTTAGGAATGTGTCACAAGTGATCAAAACTAACACACCAACCTAATTCACTGGCACATAAATGGTGACATCAGTCATAACAATCTCATTTAGTAACAGATAATGACAACTCAAGGTGTGTATAACTTGTCCATCTTTCAGTGACAACAGAAAGTCTCCAAACGAGCTAGCTGTTTTCTTTAAACTGACACTGCATTCTGTCTCTACGATAAATATTATCTATAGTCTCTACACTGTCAGTAAGACAAATGGCTGTATCCTTACGCGATGTTACACAACTCTTGAACGCATGATTTATCGAAGCCTATTCATCGAAGCTTTCATCACAAACAACTATGTAAAAAAATAAAATCAATTACGGTTATACCACGCCTTATTTAGTACGGCCCTGATGGCTTGTGGAGAACTAACATGCTTTGAAGCCTTTTTGAATAAAAAACCGTCACTTCATGAGTTGTACGAGCATGTAAGAATTGGTACTAACTGGTACAAACTTGGTGTACTCCTCAAGTTAGACGTTATCAAGCTAAATGATGTCAGATTGCTCAATGAAGACAGTGAATTTAAATCATTGAAGATGTTTGAATTGTGGTTGAATACCAACCCCAACGCTACCAGAAAAGAGATGTTAGAAACACTACAAAAAGATGCTATTAGGGAGAATGCTATTGCTGAGAACTATAAAATAGCATTGATGGAAAGTGAGTACTGCATGTTAATAAGATCATACACGGTAACTATTATGCATCAGTTATTATGTATATAAACATAGATATTAGAGTAGATATCTATACTATAAGTTACTATATGACTCTGTTTATAATTACTAGTCGCTCAAAGAGAGCTATCCATTCAAATACTACAAAAGCATTCTGCAAACCTCTCACAACTAATTCTTCCTGTTGAAACATTATATACCGAGGGAGTTATCTCAAAGGAGACATTTTATGAAGTGACCAGATCAGACTCACAACTAACTGATGGTCCATTGCAAGAACTGTCTAATACAGTATCTGAGAATCCAAACCAATTATCTGTATTCGCTACTGTGTTACTACAATCAGAAGAAACAGTACTTGAAGCACAAAATATTCTGGAGGAATATCATGGTAAGTGAACTTGAAGTAAGTACATGTATATCACAAATGTTATGTGTGATTTTGTCATTAGACTGTTCTGCGGAAGATATATTTTCACCACTTCCCCCTCCAATATCAGATGCTGACATATTAGTACATGCATTTCCTTCAAGTGAGGAAAAAGTCAAAGAAACTACTTCAGGTTTGATCAACTTTTGTAATTAACAAATAAGCATTACTTTTTATAGGTGCTTCTAATGATATAGAGTCTGTTATGTTACCAGGTATATTTTCCATTAAATGTAGTAGTCTTATTGTTATTATTTATAATTTTAGTATCTGTTTCATCTGATCAGAAACGTAAATTCAATCGAATGCGAATATACTATGGTACTCTTGTAAATACAGTTGCTGGTCTCATAGAACGAGCAGAAGTACCTTCACTGGAAGAGCTCAAAATCTATCTTCAAATATGCTACAAAGAGCTAAGGCCTCAACTAAAGTATGCTGAATCGTTCACAAAAGTTATGTTCGTCATTGAAGTCAAACACACCATTATTGATATTGATAGCCTACAAGCCATTGTCGATTATTTCAATATTGAAGAAGCTAAAGATCATATTACAGCTTACAAAGTAGCAGTTGATGAGTTCTGTGAAGAGATCAGACTCGATGTTTGCTGTAATGAAGTCTTTAAGTTCAAAAAGAGTCCATGTTCTCAATTGAAATGTGAAACTATAGAGTTTGTTTTAGAGTGGGAAGTTGAAGAACACCCACTCAGTGATATCACAGCTTTGCTAAAAAAGGCATTTCAAGATATGGCTAAAAAAGTTCAAGTTAGATACATAAAGGAAGGCAATTCCGTCACCATAACCTGTTATGCTCCACGAAATGTAATGGATATTCTCCAAATGGAAGCAGTGAAGAGTCTTGACCTATTGAGAGCAATTGGATTAATTAAACTCAGTATTGGCTATCATATAGTATGGGATGAACATACGAGAGATAAGGTAACAGATTAGTAACACTAGACAATATAACTATTTCATATAATTGTATTATTAGGAGTTCAAAGAACTTGAAGCAGAGATTTTTCTACTAAAAGAGAATTTAAACTTCAGCAGAGAGGAGAAAACAAAGTTTGAAGAGGAGAAAGGTGAGCTTATTGACAAACAAATAATGATGTTTTCTTCTATAATATGAAAGATATGGAGTTAATAAAAGAGTCACCAAAAGAGAAAAGAAGAGAGGAATTAACTTCTAAACCTAATGAAGGTGAGATTGAGCAATTACTGGTATGTACAATGTTTCAACATTAGTAACTGAATGTTGTCATTGACAGCGAAATAAAATTATTATAAGAATCTGCCATAGGTTGGTTCCAATATGTATTGTTTATAAACATAACAAAATAGTAGATCAGGAGGTAACATGTTATAAAAGATTATTCCAGGTAGAGGGAGTCAATTCTAGTGTTAAATGCTTTAAATTTGCTTCTTTTCAAATCCAGTAGTTTCTTTTTTTGTTATCCGTAGTGTGTTAGGTCAATTCTTATGTTTTAGACACTACTATGGCTTTATCTATCTGTGTTAAAGTTTACATAGTGGTTCTTATTACCACTATTTTGTCATTGTCAATACCATTAGCCTTTTATTATTATATTTAGTATCAAACCATGTGGAAACAAAAGACCAACCTTCAACTGAGTCTACATCAGGTAAGCAGTGAATACTACTATAATGTAATAATTCTTTTATAAACAGAATCAGAATTGAGATTGAAATTATCAGCTTATTCTAAAATGAATACCGCAATGACATTAGAGATTGAAAAGTTGACCAAACACAAAGAACAAAACAGTTAAGACAAATGAATATATCTGCATGGTAAAAATTGTTAATATCAATGTTAAGCATCTGCTTTCATTATCATTGTGTTTGCACTGTAGATTCACAGAGTCAGTTCAGGCACTATCTTCTCTTTAAGATAGAGGAGGCAGGGAGAGTGATAGGACGAGGAGCTTATGGAGAAGTAGTAGAAATGTTACTACATGGTACTAAGGTAGCTGGAAAGAAGATCCACAGTATTTTTTTTGACTCTTCCAATGATTCTGATCATGTCGGGGCAATTAAAGAGATATTTCAACAAGAATGTGTGAGGTATGTGTATGTTGAAGTCAATTTATTATTCACATGTGTAATAAAGACTGTTCCAACAATATTTTTTGGAAATTAATAACCTGTTCTGTTTGCCTCATTGTGTAGAACTAAAGAGCATGAGCCATCATTAACCTTAGAACACCATTTTCGGTAGATTAACTAGCTTTAGGAGTGATGGAATTATACAATTAATTACACTTGGTCCTTATCGTTATAGACTATCAAAGTTAAGAAGAGCCCTCTTTTAAAAATTCAGGATAATATGCATGGAATGTTGTACAAGTCTCTCTATTACTTTTACTGCAGACCTTTAATCATATTCATTATGTCACATGCATGTTATTATAACATTGCATTTGTCTGCATAATTAGAGTGTAATTTCAAATTGTTCACATAGAAAATGGCTGCCTTACAAAGGTGAAAATTTTTTGCTAAATACTCAAATGCGAGGAATTCCAACATATGTCGTTGCAAATATTTGCAGTTTTTTTGGTTTGCTGCCTTTTCATAGCACTGGAATGCTAAGTTATATATATTGCATTTCTGACCTGAATCAATTGATGCGATTCCCATGTGCATAACTTTTAAAGCAGCAACATTATTCACATGTTTGAATGGCTCTTATGAACTTGGATAGACTATATGTATTAATTGACAGGCATTGATAACTAAACTACTACACCTAATTGTAATGAGGTGTTTTCAAGATATGATTTATATCTTTGCTAGAAGCTTTCTAAATTATTTAGTTCATATGTAACAACTGAATTTTTTTACAAGTCTTTGGAAAGCTGTTCCAAACTGCCATTACATTGATATAAAAATTGTCCATAATTCATGAATAAGTAGTAATTTTGGAGCACCAGATATATAGTATATAATAGATAATATATAGCATCTTTAAATTGTTTGGACAGGGTCTACCTTGAGTATTAAAATTCAATCCCTATTCTTAGTAATGTTATGATTTATCATGTAATAAATATACTAATATTAAATTGATAAGATTTTCAATGTATATAGAATTGGTCAGCTTCGTCATCCCAATCTCGTCCAGTTTCTTGGAGTCCATTACAAGTCAGGTTCTGATATTCCTATTCTGGTAATGGAGTGTCTACCAATGTCACTAACTCAGTGTCTGGAGCAGTACAAGATGATTCCTAATCATATCAAGAACTCAATATTACTGGATGTATCTCTTGGTCTACTATATCTACATAAACAAACTCCACCTATAGTTCATGGTGACCTCACTGCTAACAATGTACTACTCACCTATGCTATGAAAGCTAAAATTGCTGACTTAGGAGTATCCTATATGTTTGAGCCTGATTCTACTAAGCATTACATGAGAATGTCCACATATCCTGGTACATGGGTATATATGCCACCTGAAGCACAAAAAGTGAATTTCAAGGAGACAAGTACAAACTTTGATAAATTAGATGTGTTTTCATTTGGTGTTCTCATCCTTCATGTTTATACACAAGAATGGCCTGAACCAACTGATGCTTTTGATGAACATAATATGCCAAGGACAGAAGTACAGAGAAGAAAGCATTTACTAGACAAAATTGAGAGCTCTATTTCATTGAAGCAATTGGCTGAACGATGTCTTTATAATCAACCTCAGTCTAGACCAGGTATTGATGATGTTATGACAGGAATGGAAGTTGTTGGCAGGACTTGTGAAAATCACCAACAAAACAGTTTGTTGCAGTTAAGTCTGGACATCCAAGATAGCATGACGAAAGAAAAAGATTTGTTAAAGAAACTTGAGGCCAGTAATAAAGAGAAAAACGACCTTACCAGTGAGGTGTTGTTACTGAAGGCACAACTGCAAAAACATGACTCTGATGGTTTGAACATTGGAGAGGAAAAGTATAGAGATACTGTTTTGCACAGAAGACCAGGATATGGTATATTGAAAGACCAAGAAAAGGGAGATAGTGGTAAAGGACATAGCATGTAAGTACCAACTCTACATATATCACATGCAGTTCTTCAATTACATATTTAGTCTTTGATCCTTCTGTAAAGACATGTGTTAGTTATATAACCTGAACTTTCCTACCACATATATAATGCTGAACCTAAGAAGGGTCTAAGTTCATCCCACAGGGAAAGTTGGTCTGATGTCTTTGCTTAATTTTCCTTTGAATTGAGTGATATTATTGGACGTCATGACCCTAGTACATATATGCTCGCTTATTATTTTCTGTCCCAAGAGATTGAGCAAAGATACCAGACAAACTTTACCAGGATAGTATGATAGGCTAGGGATGAAACTGGGAAGGATCTCTATAATATGTTTTATCATCACACTAATTAGATTGCCCATTTTATGTTTTGTTTTACATACCATATACATGTGTGTGTGTGTGTGTGCAATGTATCATAGTTCATATATCTATATTCTTTATATGAGTGGATTATATAGCAAGTTGGTAGGCTTATGAAACACACATAGACTAGATCTTTAAACTATGATATATATATATATATATATATACTGATAATTATATCAGTAGATTTACAGTATAGTATAAATCTCCTGAAGATTTAAAGATCTAGCTAACCTTTTATGGATGAAACAGGCAATCAAACAATATTCTATAAGCTCTAAAAAGATTGATACAGTCATGAAATAATATATTAAATGTGGGCAATTCTGGATGCCAGACATGTGCAACATAAATTTGGTATTTGGTAATATTGTTTTCTCACACAAAGTCAACATCATAAAGCTACAGTTATAAGAAGCTAACAATTTATCTGTTAACATGGTAACTACATAAATAGTAATTACCACTGCTTGTCTCAATAGAGTTGCTGCAAAGAACATGAAAGTTTATTTTTATATACAAACAAATAATGGGATGATATTTCAATTATAATCTTGTTTACCACTTCATTGACCCTTTTTTCTGTCTGGTTATTCCTAGGTGTTATTGACTTGCTTTTGTCTTGAAACACAATATACATGTATAGTATTGACTGTTAAGTATCACTTAGTGTTAGTTTTCTAAAAGCAATATCTGTTAAAACTTTTGGCCAAGCAATTTAACATCAGATATCAGTTATAAAATGAGTTACTACATTAATGAATTTTTTATTGAATTAATAGTGTCATATGTATCTATGTGATTTAAGGAAACATATATTTAAATATGTCTTCTATTTAATGTCCACTTCTTTTAGAATTATTCAGTCTGGTTCTGACCATGTTAGATCAATCATTAACCAGGAAATACAACAACAACGTATAACACCACTTACCTTAGACCAATGGCCATTAAAAGCAGAACAAATTTCCTCAGGACAAAAGATCGGTTCTCCATCAAACACTGCAGCCATTGACTTCGGCACTACTTATAGTTCAGTAGTGTACAAAACAGAAGATGAAGCAATTGATTATTTAAAGTTAAATGCTATTTATGAACGTGTTCCTACAGCTATTTTACTTGAAGTTGTTGATCGACCAGAAGATCCATGCTTACCAGTAAAGTTCACAGTCAAAGAGTATGGTATGCGTGCACTAATAGCATACAGTAGATTAAGAGAGAGAGATCGTAGGCATTACATCTACTTTGAAAGAGTCAAGTTGACATTACATCATGATGAGGTGAATTGTTCTGTCCTCTAAGGCAGCTATAATTACATTATACATAGTGTATATCTATTACCCAAAGAGATATTCAAAATGTAGGTCAAGAAGGAGTCTTATTATATTAGGAACATCTACATTATTTTACAATAGTGTTCTAAATCTCTAAGATTCATGTATACAGTGTGTGACTAGTTTCAGTGGTCACAGATGAAGATGATAATAAGTACAAGTATCTATTGGATTTCATCCTAATATATTTGTAGTCTATATTACTTATATATAATTAGTTTGTATTTTATTTTAGTATTCATCAAGCATATACAATATATAAAAGTATAACTTTCTGTACCTAGGATGTCAATCGCAATATGCTAATCAAGGATTTCCATGGTAACAGTTACTATCTGATGGAAGTCATTGCTATTATGTTGAAGTATCTCAAAGATTGTCTCATTGATCACCTTGCAAGAATAGACAAACCTTTGAAAGCCTCTCAGTTTGAGTGGGTCATTACTGTGCCAGCAATATGGAGATCTTAGCCCAAGCACACATGAACAACTTTATAATATGAAGAATATGGAAATCTCGTGCACGTCATATGATGAGAGAAGCTGCTTACCTAGTATGGAAAGTATAATTAAAGTGTAATAAAAAACCCCAATCAATGAAGTGTTAGTATCACTATTATACTAAATATTTTAAAATTTGAACAAACTACAGCTGTTATTTCTGTTAACATAGAAATAAAAAATTTAATTTATTTCTTTTAAGGTAACTATATTAGGTTTAGAGATTACAATGTTGCCTTGAAAGTATAGTTACTCTACTTACTGCTTTTTACCTGCTAGGCAAACAAAGCTTGCAGGGGGAAGGCTAAGGCTGTTTGAACTACCAGAATATGCAATAAATATTACCATTGTTGGTTGCAAGAATCAATGGAAATAAACAATAATATAGTCTGAGCCCACTGACCAATGACAAACAATGCAATCATTGAATTTACTTCGCTTCTACTATGAGCATTATAAATAAATTGTTTCTTAGCATTACTGTGAATGTAGTTGTTCTTAACAGTCAAGAGCATATAAGTTCACTTACATTAAATTTGCAAATTTCTTATCCTTTAAAGCATAATATTATTATAGCATACATTGCAACAACATTATAATTATGAAAATGATGGTGGAGGAGCAAAGAAATAAGGTTTTGTTATAGTAGTGAATCAAGAGATAACTTATTGTACAATACCACATCTTTTAAAATATCTTTCTCTTCCTTGATAGGCTGGTCTGTGTTCTGATGATGCAGGTATTATAGCTTTACATCCAGCTACAGAGAGAGGTCTATATAAACCAAACTTTACTAATGAAAACCTCACACTTTGTCTGGAACCTGAAGTAGCTGCTATTTATTGTCAACAAATTACTGGAGATCAAATTGCTGACTATTGTGATGAAGTTCAACCTGGTCTAAACCCCTCAACACGATATATGGTCCTGGATATTGGAGGAGGTACTGTAGACATTACTGCTTATCGAATTGAAGATGGTGTAATTGAAGTTATTGATATACCCACTGGAAATGATGGTGGAGGAACTAAAGTGAATGAACAGTTTTCTCACTTACTTCAGGAGATTGTTGGTGACCCTAATTTTGATCGATTTCTTAATCAAAATTCTGCTTGTTTTGCTACACATAAAGCTGTTCTGAATCAGTTGCTATATAAAGAATTTGAAGAAGAGAAAGTCAAATTTGGTGAAAAATATGTCAATGCACATACACGTCAGTATGAAACCCGTACTGATAAAGAAGAAGCTATAATTGATTTGCATAAGAAGTTCATTCAGTTCTACACACCTGAAGTTATTGAGGAGGGATGTGAAAGGTTATCACATAATGTTGAAATACAGTATGACAATGATACACTGTACATTACTTATTCTGAATTTGAGAAGCTCTTTAAACCTGCTGTTAAAGGTATTGTTGACTGTACTCTCAATTCTCTCTCTCGATTAGAAGGTAAAATAGATACCATCTATTTAGTAGGTGGATTTGGAGGCTGTAAATATATTCATGGTCGAGTGAAAGATGCTATTGATATAAAGTATGATGCTGGTCGTTATCGTGTTGTTGCTCCTACCTATCATAAGATAGCTGTAGCACATGGAGCTGTCCTTTATCGTTGTAACCCTGAAATGGTATGTTCTCGTAAAGCTGATGCCACTTATGGTTTAGGTGTTACTGTTCCATATTGTAACCCACCTCATGACCCAGCATACCTCTACTATGATGAAGATGGTTCCCCAGTTTGTGAGTATGCTTTTTTGACTCTTGTTAAGAAAGGTCAGAAAGTTAGTTTAGGTGATAAATTTAGAGCTCAGTTAAAACCTATGAGTCAATATCACAGTCACTTTTCTGTGCCAATATACAGTGCTAGGGTACAATCTCTAACTTACTTCAAAGATAAAAACAACAAGGATCAGGCTACTAAAGTAGGGGAGCTTATTGTAAGTCTACCAGATCAGGGTTTTCTACACAAAGATCAGAGACAGTTTGAGGTGGTTTTAGAATTTAGTGGAACTGAGATACAAGCTGAGATTATGTATTTAGATACAAAAATGAAAGTGAAAACAATTGATTTTCTAAGTTCTCAACAATTATAAAATGTGTGTATATATTTATGAATAGAAGGTTAATAATGTTTTAGACACGTGTGCATCCTTTTGATTCATTTTGGGATCATATTGTTTTTTCAAATAATTTGTAGCATTTGTACATTCTTATATTGTCTATTATTGATTTATTTTGAACATGTCATTTTGTTTTTTGGTCTATCGATTTATCCATTTTCTTTAAAAATTCACATTGTTAAAGACAATTTTTATTGTTTTTTTAATTATCTATGCGAGATTGGGTATACGAGATATTGGAATTATCTGTACACTATTATATAATACACAAGCACACATGAACAACTTTATAATATGAAGAATATGGAAATCTCGTGGATGTCATATGATGAGAGAAGCTGCCTACCTGGTATGGAAAGTATAATTAAAGTGATAAACCCCCCAATCAATCAAGTGTTAGTATCACTATTAAATATTAAGAAATTTGAACAAACTACAGCTGTTATTTCTATTAACAGAAATAAAAATTTTAATTTATTCCTTTTAAGGTAACTATATTAGGTTTAGGGAATACAATGTTGCCTTGAAAGTATAGTTACTCTACTTACTGCTTTTTACCTGCTAGGCAAACAAAGCTTGCAGGGGGAAGGCTAAGGCTGTTTGAACTACCAGAATATGCAATAAATATTACCATTGTTGGTTGCAAAAATCAATGGAAATAAACAATAATATAGTCCGAGCCCACTGACCAATGACAAACAATGCAATCATTGAATTTACTTTGCTTCTACTATGATCACTATGAATAAATTGTTTCTTAGCATTACTGTGAATGTAGTTGTTCTTAACAGTCAAGAGCATATAAGTTCACTTACATTAAATTTGCACATTTCTTATCCTATAAAGCATAATTATTGTAGCATACATTGCAACAACATTATAATTATGAAAATGATGGTGGAGGAGCAAAGGAATAAGGTTTTGTTATAGTAGTGAATCAAGAGATAACTTATTGTACAATACCACACCTTTTAAAATGTCTTTCTATTTTTTAATAGGCTGGTCTATGTTCTGATAATGTGGGTATTACAGCTTTACATCCAGCTACAGAGAGAGGTCTATATAAACCAGAGTTTACTCATGAACACCTCACACTTTGTCTAGAACCTGAAGTAGCTGCTATTTATTGTCAACAAATAACTGGAGATCAAATTGCTGACTATTGCGATGAAGTTCAACTTGGTCCTAACCCCTCAACACGATATATGGTCCTGGATATTGGAGGAGGTACTGTAGACATTACTGCTCAGCGAATTGAAGATCGTGTAATTGAAGTTATTGATATACCCACTGGAAATGATTGTGGAGGAACTAAAGTGAATGAACAGTTTTCTCACTTACTTTAGGAGATAGTTAGTGACCCTAATTTTGATCGATTTCTTTATCAAAATCCTGCAAGTTTTGCTACTCATAAAGTTACTCTCTTACTTCAAAGATAAAAATGGCAAAGAGCAGGCTACTACAGTTGGTAAACTTGTTATAAGCCTACCTGAGAAGTGTTTCTCACACCAAGGCCAGAGACAGTTTGAGGTGGATTTAGAATTTAATGGGACTGAAATTAATATCAGTATATCTACAAATACCAAAATTCCGATTGATTTTATGTTATCATCAATTGTAAAGTATGAATTATGTTTAGTTAAATATGTACATCCTTTGATAATTGATTTATTTTATATTCTATTTTTCCTGTCAAATATTTTGAACTGTTTTCATTGATATCTCAGTATATTGAGCAGGGATTGATTTCTTGATACGATCACAAATCAAATGATTTAAAATCACACAAATTCACATACAAACACTGATTCTACCATACTATATATCAGATAATTTTCAAGATTATTTAAAGAACATATTCCCATTTGCAAATCCTAGATATACTGTAGTACTCTTGTTAGGACAGTTGCCTGGTCTCAATGATTGAGCTAATTAAAGTGCCTTTACTAGAAGAGCTCAAAAGCTATCTTCAAATGTGTTATCACAAAGAGCTGAGTGCTCAACTGAATTAATTGTCATTGAATTCAAACATACCATTATTGATATTGAAAACAGCTGTTGATTATTTTATTATTGTAAAGATTTAATGCTTAAATGTTGTGAAGAAAGATTTAAATCAAAGAATTGTGCATTGTCTCATTTGAAATGTGAGATTGTAGCTTCTACAAAATATACAAAATGGATATTTACTGAAAAAAATTGACTTGCATAGTTAGCAAATAGCTAATAAAGATAGTGAACCCAATAGGGATAGATTACAAGGACAAATGTAGTAATGAAGATAAAGAAGTGACTATGGGGCTATTGTTACAATTAAGTGAGATTTAAGTGACTATTTTACCTAAATAAAGATCTACAGTTTTGAAGATAGAGTACAGAGACAAAAGTAAAAAAAGAAGATAAAAAATTGAGTTGTCAATACAGTTAGGTGAGTTTTAAAGTGATGAAGCATCCAGTGATAGTAGCTTGATGATTTTATCTTGTAAACATCTAGAGTCCCAATAAGAGATTACAAAAAGAATAAAGTATTGGTATCTGAATTTTGTGGGCAAAGGGGCCATTCTGAAACCAACCCTGCTCAGTAGTATATACTCCTAAATCCTAAACCCTAAACCCTAAACGCGACCTACCAGGCCACCGCAGTTTAGGGTTTAGGGTTTAGATCCTAAGATAGGCCCAAAACACAACCTACCAGGCCACCGCACAAAATTCTATTTGAATGCAGTGATCTGATGTCATTTTAAGTATTATATCTAAGATGTTTTGTTGGTTTTAAGTAATAGACTTCATCATAAGAAAATCTTGTTACTACAAACAGCAATAAGGATAGATCACAAGGACAAAGATAGTAAAGAAGATAATTATGAAGTAGCTATAGGGTTATTGTTATAGTTAAGTGAGATTTAAGTAACTATTTTGTATGATAGAGATCTACAATTTTAAAGATAGAGCACAGGGATAAATGTAAAAAAAGAAGATAAAGCAATCGTTATATCTATAAGAAAACAGCAATCATTGTATTCACATTGATCTATTATAATAATAATCACATGACCCACAAAAGCTACTTCTAAAACAATCTGCCATTTATTATACTTAACAAAAAAATTTCCTTTTATATGATGTGTGGTGAAGCTTCCAGAGGGTGTGTATAAACGACTTTATATCACATGTCATTTGATCTTATATCCTGTTGTATGTCACCTGTTGTTGACATGATGGGGCATCATATTGTTAATCCACAAACAGGACTTATGATGTCATAAAACATGTGACATTACTTTTTATTTAAATGTTAAAGCATGATTTAAATTCAATTTTAAGAGAAAATTGGAGCTCTTAACTGAAAACATAATATCATAATAATTAAAAATATCATAATGAATAAAAAATAGATTTTGAAAGTGTCATTTTGGCATCTTTTTGAAAAGTAGCAGTTACTTAGCTTGGCTTAATGCCAACTTTGATGAATTTTTCTTCTGCTAAACGCAATAGCAATATATAATTCATTACCAACTGGCACACTTAAATTTAGTCTATATAAAAGGACTGCATCAGTATATCTCTCTACTTGATGTGCAGTTTAAAGTCATGCGACAGAGACCATAGTCATAATTGATTGAATAGAATGTAATGCATCACAGTTGTAATGATAGAACCATGAGGTGGTTGTGGATATTAGAGCTGTTTCTGTAGAGAAACCTAAGTCCATGTTGGCAATCAGAAAAAAAAATTATGTGCAGAGCAAATTTGCATGAAATATGTTGTCTTTAGCTTTTGTTGATATTTAAGAGACTTGTTGCAGTAGATGCAATATTGAGAAGAACTAGACTTTTTGCATGAGCATATAAATTGTTTCTTTTCTTTACACTTGATGAGATGTTCATTTGGTGGAGAGGTAGATGAGCAATAATCAGAGAGAGTTAGGACAGTTACTCAATCACTCTCTTACTTCAAAGATAAAAATGGCAAATAGCAGGCTACTACATTTGGTAAACTTGTTATAAGCCTACCTGAGAAGTGTTTCTTACACCAAGACCAGAGACAGTTTGAGGTGGATTTAGAATTTAATGGAACTGAAATGCATTTCAGTATATCTATAAATACCAAAATTCCAATTGATTTCTTGTGTTATCATCAATTGTAAAATATGAATGTTTCATTAAATCAGCTCATCCTTTGATCATAGTTAGTATAGGTTATAGTTAGTATAGCTAATAAAGATAGTGGACCCAATAGGGATAGATTAAAGGACAGTGGTAATAAAGGTCAGTGGTAATAAAGAAGATAAAGAAGTGAATATAGGGTTATCATCTCAAATAAGTGAGATTTAAGTGATTGCATAAAGATCTACAGTTCTGAAGATAGATTAGAAGGTCAAACATAAAGAAGAAGGTAAAGAATTGAGTTGTCATTACAGTTAAATTAATTTTAAAGTAATGGAGCATACAGTAACTTGATTTTATCTGGTAAAGATCTAGAGTCACAATAAGAGAATGCAGAAGGAATAAAAAAGTGGTATATCAATTGTATGACAAAAGTGCCATTCTGAAACCAACTGCTGCTCAGAAGGATATTATACCTCCAGGTATTTGTATGTGTTGACTTAATGGCCATCCAATATAAGGGACGTATGTGGTCTAGTGATGATTTCTCTTTGATAGGGTCATGACTTTACATTGACTAGATTCAATGTACAAAAGTTATTATCAGTCCCCTATGGCTCACTAGCGGTAGCTGTGTCCCCACTGTTCAACAGCAGCAATTGTCCTCACACCTATTTTAAATTTGATCACCTCTTTAAACCTGTCACAAAAGGATATTGTAGACTGTACACTCAATTCTCTTTTTTGATTAGAAGGTCAAACAGATACTATCTACTTACTAGGTCAATTGGTAGGGTGCATTCATGCACAGACCATGTGAATGCAATCATATAATGATAATGAATTTCCAATTAAGCTGAGCCATTGGATTATATGCCTTGAAAAATTGTAATCACTAAATACATACTAAAATTGTGCTGTATGTCTAAGCAATAAAGAATAAGGACAGCAATATATACCTATTGTGCGCAAGTATTTTATAATAAAAATCAGTGTGTTCTCAAGGGTAACTGTTGTCATTATTACTGTGAAACTTTAGATTCACTAAAATTTATTGGAACTATTACATAATATCACATTAATACAACAAAACCATTATTCAAGAAGTGCCTTAAAAATAATCAATAGTCCTAACAATGTGATCTGGTCTTTTAACATTAATCACTTGAACTTGTATCTCTGTACTAGATAAATCCAACAATATCTCTTTTAATGGATCATCTTCTGATGTGGGTACTCTAATGACTCCAATATGCTTGAGACTACCATCATCCTCTTCAGGTGTACTTGGAGTATACTGTATATCAGTATACTCAGTTTTGTAAAGATCAATTTGTAGAAAGTTGGCTACACGCTCAACTGGTATACACTCAAGACAAAACACATCCAAAAACGTTAATGTTTCCCCTTTCAAGACACATGGAGCGAACACATTCTTACACATTTCACGTCCATTGGGCTCAATAAAAAGATTCTGTCTACGATAACCAGATTTGAATGGAAGAGACACCGAGATACCATAAGTAGCATCTACAGGACGAGACATTATCAGCGAAGGATCACGTCCCAAGAGGACAGCCCCTATGACGACAGCCAGTTGTGGTTGTGCAGGTACAAGAACACAAATTGTTTGTTGAAATCTTTTTTGTACAAATTCATCAATCTTGCTATAAACATATCTGCATCCACCAAATCCTCCCACTAAATAGATTGTGTCAATAGGCTTAGAGAGATTGTCAAGGTTGGTTTGAACACAATCAACAATAGCATCAATTGATGGTCTAAAAAACTCAGCAGCTCTGGAGTACTTGATAAAAAGTTTTCCATCATCAAACTGTATGTTAGGATCGTTGTAATTATGAAGACCATCTTGAATTTTGTCTTCTTCAACACGTCTTAATAAACCATTTAAATCAATATTCATTTCTTCATCTCCTTTAGATTGGTCAAACTGTCGACAATCAACACTATTGCCAAATTTAACTTTCTCTTCTTCAAATTCACTATAACTTACATTATCGAGTTCCGGCTTAGCTTTTCCCCGACACAACTTTGAAAATATCTCTTTTCCTAAAATATGATTTAGAGTTGTCTCAAATTCTCTGTTAACTCTTGTTCCTCCACAATCATTGCCCTGTGGTAAAGTTAAGACCTCCATTTGACCATTCTCATCAATATGATGTACAGCTAAGTCAACAGTACCTCCTCCAATATCTACTACCATATAGTTACTGGATATATATGTATAGCTACCATCTTGATCACAATATTCTGCACTAACTCCTTTCTTTTGACAATAGATAGCAGCAGCTTCAGGTTCAAAGACTAACATGAGTTTCTCTGGATTGGTTTCGGTAGTTTGAGGCATAGCCATGTCTACTTGTGTTAAAGTAATTGGAGATCTATTGCTACAGAGACCAGTCTGTATACAAGGTAGAGGAGTATACATGTAATATCAATACAACAATAGTGTATAGTATATAGGTCTAGTTATTTGTAGTATAACATGGTAGTCTTATTTCTTATCTCACTCCCTCCTAGTCTCTGAGGATAGGAATTATAAGGCATGTTTGCCATGTAACCCTATACACAATTTTATACTATATTGAAGCCCCACCCCTAAACCTTCCTAAACACTAAAGCATAGGATATAATATACTAAACATATTATACCATATAGTCCTATTTATATTGGTAGCATTTTCATATTTCATGTAGAGTTACATTGCAAACTATACAGGAATAAGACAAATGGCACTTTTTCTTATCTGCAATGTTCAGCAAGTATAGTGTAATTATTACAGCTATGACAACAATGAAAGAATAACTATTGTTCCACTTGTTGATATAGTAATACACAAATGAAGCAGTAGTAGATAACTCATTACTATACCTATATATGGTCAAAGCACCCAGTTGTGAATTTGCACGGCCAGCCTTAGCACTAAGTGCAACACAACACAATTCTTTCATTAACTTGTTATGTTGAATCTTCTGACCTTATTATTTTAAAATCAAACATCTCAAATTTAGAAACAAACAACACAACCATTTATACTTTATAAACTTGATAAGATGTCTGACAATACTAATAAACTGTAAGTACTTGTCTTATGATAGAAACCTGCTATCTCTATATAATAAGTATCACAGTGAAACACACATGAAGTAGCTTCATAATAATTATAATACAGTACAATGATACATACTTTGTATGCAGCTTCTCTCATCAGTTGTTTTCCTCTGCCTTTCCAAATTGCTGGTACAGTGATGACCCAATTGAAATCAGTGGCCTTTAATTTTCTTATAGTCCTTGAGAGTTGATTAACTAAACTTGTTTTTATTTCATTCAACATAAGAGCTATGACCTCTACCAGATAATACTTGTTACCTTTGTCATCTTCAATGGTCATGTTGAGTTTCAATGACTAGAGAGAGAAATATAACAAATAAAGAGCTAAGTCTAGCCAGATATATAATATACAAATATGGAGTTTGTTTAGTGTTGCAAATTATCAAATTAAAGTGTTATCTATGTCACACCCCAAAACCATAACCTCTTTAATAGAGTAATTTATACGCCATTAATATTTATTTTATTATTATAACACTCAGAAGGCAAAGTACACATATGTATATTCCAACAACCAGATGTTACAGATGATTATGTTTCTAGCCTTTATATAATTTGATAATTTTTATGTTACTAATTTCAGTATCTGTAATACAATATTACATTGCCAGTAGTCATCCTCTTGTTGGCTATAAGAGACTATAACAGAGGAGGATTAGTAATAGAAATAAATTACATGCTCTATTAATGCACACAGTGAACTCTAATGTGTGCTGGTAACATTATTAATACTTTTGTCTTGATGATGACTGTATCAGCTGTTGATTATAATCTTACTCTTTTCCTTCATTATGACAAGACTAAACATGCATATCTATCTTCATACCTCATTACTACCTTCTACTGTATATAGCAGGTACTTTCAAGGGAATAAATTGTTGCTAAACTTTTTATTATAATTTATTATCCAAATCATTTAATTACATGTTAGTACATGTAAACTGGGCAGAAGCGGATGATTTGTTTTACTGATAGAAAAGATGATGTCAGTGTATCATCTCTAGGTACTTCTACTATCATAGCAAAATTGTAAGCACAAGGATACTCTAATACAATTTATTGATCTACCTCACTACTGTTCAATCAAGTGAACACCAACACCAGACTAAGCATTTACAGAAACCTCCATGTTGTCTAATCAGCACATGGGTGTGGTCATTGGCTACATGCATACAGTTAACAACCATATCCAAACTTTATTCACATAATGTATGATATTCTCGTTTGAAAATTACCTGCTATATTGTCATCTATTGAAACTATAGTATAATATAACAGTACCTCAGTGTCTTCTTCCTCTTTTAAGTTCATTTTGACTCGATCAAAGTAAATATACTGATGTTGTGAATTTGACCTAGTTCTTGTATATTCTCTTCTTGCTACATATCCAAAACTTCTCACTTCCACTGTACCATCATCATCATTTCTCTTTAGCAATAATGAAGTAGGTATTCGAGGATACATGCTTTCAAAGTTCATCATGGTAGGTTCTTGGTCTCCTTCTGTCATGTAAGCTAATGAACAATACGTAGTTCCAAAATCGATGACAGCTACATTGCTAACAGGTCTCACAGTCTTTGTTTTCTTCTGCATTCGGAGAAAAGGTTTTCCTCGAGGCAAACTGTGCTCTGAGATAGCTTCCATCTTGTTAAAAAGTAAGATAGCTTATAGTTGTGGAGGCCCATAGCCGTACCTCTTCCACATAAATAATAACAATAATCATTGTTAAAAATACACGTGACATAAAATCAGTGTCGGTGTGTACTTTAATATAAAACAACGTCCTATTACTGTCACTCTAGACACTGCAATATAATAACTTAAACACGATATAAAGATTCAAAAGTAGTTAATTGTGGTTTTAATGTCTTTACTTCTGTTTTTGGCTACGCGGGTTTGTATCACAGTACTGCATAGGTCTAACTCAATGTTCGATTTCTCATGTATTATGTATTATATAGTGAGAGGTAGTATGGTCTATAGCTGACTATGTAAACAAACTTGAGGAGGGCTTGTGTATGTTTGTATTGGGGTATGTCCACCTGTCATTGCTATTGTGAATGTCACATGATATGGTATCAGCAGTATAGTTTAGGTTTTGTGGGATAATGTCAAAAATTTCTATTTAGTTATATCTATAAGAAAACAGAAATCATTGTATTCACATTAGTCTATTATAACAATAAACCACATGACCCATGGAAGCTACTTCTAAAACAATCTGCCATTTATTATACTTAACAAAAAATATATATGATATTTATATGATGCGTGATGAAGCTTCCAGGGGGTGTGTATAAACGACTTGAAAATATCACATATCATTTCATCTTATATCCTGTTGTATGTCATCTGTTGACATGATTGGGCATCATATTGTTAATCCACAAACTGGACTTATGATGTCATAAAACATGTGACATTACCTTTTATTAAAATGTTAATAACATGATTTAAATTAAATTTTAAGAGAAAATTGGAGCTCTTAACTGAAGACATCGTAATATCATAATGAATAAAAAATAGATTTTGAAAGTGCCATTTTGGCATCTTTTTTAAAGGAGTAGTTACTTATTGATGATATTTTCAAACATTTTGTCACATCTTAAATAGCTAATGTCATAATAGTAACAAAATGTAGACTTCATCAATCTCTTAGCTTCTTGTCAATCTTGTTCATGTAGCTTGGCTTAATGCCAACTTTGATGAATTTTTCTTCTGCTAAACTCAATAGCAATATATAATTCATTACCAACTGGCACACTTAAATTTAGTCTATATAAAAGGACTGCATCAGTATATCTCTCTACTTGATGTGCAGTTTAAAGTCATGTGACAGAAACGATAGTCATAATTGATTGAATAGAATGTAATGCATCACAGTTGTAATAAAAAGGCACTAAAGTGCCGAACCTCACTGCAGTTTCTAAGTTATTTATAAATCCTATGCCAGCTTAGGCCCAGCTTATGATGTTGTTATTGCAAGAAATTTATTAACATTCCAGAAGGTGTGGTTATAAGATGGTAAGCTTTGTTATTCTGTATATGCTCATTAATTGTTGCTTGATTTCTAGCTTTGCCATGTCTGTGAAGCAGTAACTGAGTAAGTGATAGTATCATTCAATTGCCAAGCAAGATTAAGTGCTAATTTCGTGATGAAAAGTTTCTCTGAGTCTTTACATGACCCTTTAAAATGTATCAATATTTCATATACAAAATTTATTGTAACTTGAAGATGAAACGTTCTTTGGGAACGTCCCGTAGTACAAATATAAATCGATATATTATCTATTAGTAGCAGTCTTTTCAGTGCTTGGAGACGTTTCCTGAATGCGTTACTTCGCTCCAAGTCCAAAAAACATTTTTCAGAACTTTTCTAACGATTACTTCGACCAACGGCCTTCTATCTTGCTGATCCGTATTCCTCTGAGATTGTTTACAACATACTAAAAAATCTTCACGTTAAGTTTTTTACTTTTCGAGAAACGGCACTTGACCTCTGCAGCCTGAAAATTCTTTTGCGAGTTTTAAGCTTCTGTTTTTCTTGACGATGTTCTTGACACTACTGTTGTAAAGTCCACATGCTTTTCTATTCGTTGCTAAACTTTGGTAGCTGCTAACGCTTCGGTTGCCAAGTTATAGTAGTTCAAAGGTAACAGGTAGTGCAGACACACACACACACACAACACACACAAAGAGACTACAGTACCCTCGCTTTGCGCCCACGCACAGCGAGGTTAATGATAGAACCATGAGGTGGTTGTGGATATTAGAGCTGTTTCTGTAGAGAAACCTAAGTCCATGTTGGCAATCAGAAAGAATATTATGTGCAGAGCAAATTTGCATGAAATATGTTGTCTTTAGCTTTTGTTGATATGTAAGAGACTTGTTGCAGTAGATGCAATATTGACAAGAACCAGACTTTTTTCATGCATGAGCATATAAACTGTCTCTTTTCTTTATACACTTGACAAGATGTTCATTTGGTGGAAAGGTAGATAAGCAATAATCAGAGACAGTTAGGACAGTTGCCTGGTCTCATTGAATTGACCTAATTAAAATGCTTTCACTAGAATTCAAAAGCTATCTTCAAATGTGCCATCACAAAGAACTAAGACCTCAACTGAATTGATGGTCATTGAAGTCAAACATACCATTATTGATATTGAAAGCCATTGTTGATTATTTCAATATAAAAGAAACTACAATCTCATATTTCAAATGAGACAATGCACATTTCTTAGATTTAAACCAACATGTAAACATCAAATCAAAACAAAGAAAGTGAAGAATCTTGATTTGCAGAGTTAACATAGCTAA
Source organism: Xestospongia muta (assembly GCA_963693285.1). Lineage (NCBI taxonomy): Eukaryota > Metazoa > Porifera > Demospongiae > Haplosclerida > Petrosiidae > Xestospongia > Xestospongia muta. The sequence goes on from OY848917.1 coordinate 5,601,990, forward strand.
TAAAGATAGTGGATTCAATAGGGATAAATTACAAGATATAATCATGATTTAACACTTAACTAGATTCAATGTACAAAAGTTATTATTGGTTCCTTATGGGTCACAACCTGTGTCCCCAGTGTTCAACAGCAGCGATATCCTCTAGATCTTGAACACCCATGTATATAATCCTCAAAAATATTCTGAATTTGAACAGCTCTTTAAGCCTGTTGTAAAGGTATTATAGAGTGTATACTCAATCTCTTTTTTGACTAGAAGATCAAACAAATAGTATTTGTTTAGTAGATAGATTGATAGGCTGTATTCATACACAGATAATGTGAGTACAATGACATATCCATATTATAGCAGAGTTCATTAGACATTTTTTCCAATTAAGCTGAGCCATTGGATTATATGCCTCGAAAAATTGTAATCACTAAATACATACTAAAATTGTGATGTATGTCTAAGCAATAAAGAATAAGGACAGCAATGAAAACATATTGTGCAAGTATTGTATAATAATAATCAGTATGTTATCAAGGGTAACTGTTGTTATTATTACTGTGAAACTTTAGATTGACTAAAATTTTTGAACTATTACATAATATCACATTAATACAACAAAACCATTATTCAAGAAGTGCCTTAAAAGTAATCAATAATAGTCTTAACAATGTCATCTGGTCTATTAACATTAATTACTTGAGCTTGTATCTCTGTACTAGCTAAATCCAACAATATCTCAAGTTTAGTCTCTTGTAAGGGATCATCCCCTAATATGGGTACTCTAATGACTCCAATATGTTTGAGACTACCATCATCTTCTTCAGGTTCACTAGGTGTATACTGTATATCAGTATGCTCAGTCCTGTATAGGTCAATAGGTAGAGAGTGGGCTGCACAGTCGACTGGTGTACACTCAAGAGAAAACACATCCGAAAACGTTAATGTTTCCCCTTTCAAGACACATGGAGTAAACAAATTCTTACACATTACACGTCCATTAGACTCAATAAAAAGATTCTGTTTACGGTATCCAGATTTGAATGGAAGAGACAATGAGATACCATAAGTAGCATCTACAGGACGAGACTTTATCAAAGAAGGATTACGTCCCAAGTGGACAGCCCCTATGACGACAGCTAATTGTGGTTGTTTAGGTACAAATACACAAATCGTTTGTTGAAGTCTGTTTTGTACCAATTCTTTAATCTTGCTATAAATATATCTACATCCACCAAACCCTCCTACTAAATAGATTGTGTCAATAGGTTTAGAGAGATTGTCGAGGTTGGTTTGAACACAATCAACAATAGCATCAATTGATGGTCTGAAAAAATCAGCAGCTCTAGAGTACTTGATAAAAAGTAGTCCATCATCAAACTGTATGTTAGGATCGTTGTAATTATGAAGACCGTCTTGAACTTCGTCTTCTTCAACATATTTTAATAAACCATTTAAATCTATCTTCATTTCTTCATCTCCTTTAGATTGGTCAAACTGTCGACAATCAACATTCTCACCAAATTTAACTTTCTCTTCTTCAAATTCACTATAAATTACATTATCGAGTTGCGGCTTAGCTTTTCCACGACACAACCTTGAATATATCTCTTTTCCTATAATATGTTTTAGAGTTGTCTCAAATTCTCTGTTAACTCTTGTTCCTCCACAATCATTGCCCTGTGGTAAAGTTAAGACCTCCATTTGACCATTCTCATCAATATGATGTACAGCTAAGTCAACAGTACCTCCTCCAATATCTACTACCATATAGTTACTGGATGTAAAGCTACCATCTTGATCACAATATTCTGCCCTCGCTCCTTTCTTTTGACAATAGATAGCAGCAGCTTCAGGTTCAAACACTAACATGAGTTTCTCTGGGTTGGTTTCAATAGTTTGAAGCATAACCATGTCTACTTGTGTTAAAGTAATTGGAGATCTATTACTACAGAGACCAGCCTGTATACAAGGAAGAGGAGGACACATGTAATATTCATATAATGTTAGTATATAGTATATAGGTCTAGTTCAAGTATATTACTGCTATAACAACAGTGATAGAATAACTATTGTTCCACTTGTTGATATAGCAACACACAAATGAAGCAGTAGATAACTCATTACTATACCTATATATGGTCAAAGCAAATAGACACCCAGTTGTGGATTTGCATGGCCAGCCTTAGCACTAAGTGCAACACAACACAATTCTTTTATTAACTTGCAGTGTTGAGTCTGATGACTTTATTATTTTAAAATCAAACATCTCAAAGTCAGAAACAAGCAACACAACCATTTACACTTTATAAACCAGATAAGATGTTTAAAATACTAATAAAATGTAAGTACTTGTCTTATGATAGAAACCTACTATCTCTATATAATAAGTATCACAGTGAACCACAGATGAAGTAGCTTCATAATAATTATAATACAGTAAAAAATAGACATACTTTGTATGCAGCTTCTCTCATCAGTTGTTTTCCTCTGCCTTTCCAAATTGCTGGTACAGTGATGACCCAATTAAAGTCAGTTCCCTTTAATTTTCTTGTAGTCCTTGAGAGTTGATCAATTAAACTTGTTTTTATTTCATTCAACATAAGAGCTATGACCTCTACCAGATAATACTTGTCACCTTTGTCATCTTCAATGGTCATGTTGAGTTTCACTGACTAGAGAGAGAAATAAAACAAATAAAAAACTAAGTCTAGCCACACACACATATATATGGAGTTTTTCTGAGTGTTGGACTTTATCAACCTGCAAACAGTAATAGAAATTAAAGTGTTATCTATGCCACACCCCAAAACCATAACCTCTTTAACAAAGTAATTTATATGCCAACAATGTTTATTTTATTATAACACTCAGAAGGCAAAGTACATGTGTATATATTCCAACAACCAGATGTTACAGATGATTATTCTCCTAGCCTTTATATAATTTGATTATTTTCTTTATGTTACTAATTTCAGTATCCATAATACAATGTTACATTGTAATCATCCTCTTGCTGGCTATAAGAGACTATAACAGGAGTATTAGTAATTACATGCTCTATTAGTGCACACAGTGAACTCTAATGTGTGCTGGTAATATTATTATATTTTATCTTGATGACTGTATCAGCTGTTGTTTACCTTCATTACAACAAGACTAAACATGCATATATCTTCATACCTCATTACTACCTTATACTGAAATTCCAAACAATATATAATTTATTATCCAAATCATTTAATTACATGTTAGTACATGTAAACTGAGCAGAAGTGGATGATTTGTTTTACTGATAGAAGAGATGATGTCAGTGTACCATCTCTAGGTACCTCTACCATCATAGCAAAATTGTAAGCACAAGGATACTCTAATATAATTCATTGATCTACCTCACTACTGTTCAATCAAGTGAACAGCAACACCAGACTAAGCATTTACAGAAACATCCATGTTGTCTAATCAGCACATGGGTGTGGTCATTGGCTACATGCATACAGTTAACAACCATACCCAAACTTTATTCATATAATGTATGATTTTCTCCTTTGAAAATTACCTGCTATATTGTCATCTATTGAAACTACAGTATAATATAACAGTACCTCAGTGTCTTCTTCTTCTTTTAAATTCATTTTGACTCGATCAAAGTAAATATACTGATGTTGTGACTTTGGTCTGGTTCTTGTATATTCCCTTCTTGCTTTATATCCAAAACATTTCACTTCCACTGAACCATCATCATTTCTCTTTAGCAATAATGAAGTAGGTACTCGAGGATAAGTGTATTCAAAGTTCACCATGGTAGGTTCTTGGTCTTCTATTATGTAAGCTAATGTACAATACGTAGTTCCAAAATCAATAGCAGCAACATTGCTAACAGGTCTCACAGTCTTTGTTTTTTTCTGCATTCGAAGAAAAGGTTTTCCTCGAGGCAAACTGTGCTCTGAGATGGCCAGGCTTTCAGATGGAGTGCTAACCGTAGCTCCCATCTTGTTAAAAAGTAAGATAGCTTAGTAGACAGCCATTAGTTGGAGGTTATCCAAATTTTTAACCTCTTCCTTTATTTTTTATTGCATTCTCTCACGTGAGCAGAAGTTACAGGTTGTGGATTGATAGAGTGTTTAGGTAAAGATTTTTATTTGTAAATGTTGCAACATAAAAAAGAGACAATGATATTTTACATTAGTAATATGAAATGAACACAATAAAACAAATATTTTGACACAACCAGACAATTTAGTGTCATGCTCAGTATTACAGAATTGATAAATGTAGTTATCAGCTATAGCATTGCATTTTATTTTTTGAATAACATGTGTAAAGTGCATCCATAATAGACAGGAATCATGCTGTATCCATTCTGCTTAGTTGAAAAAAAATTTCGCTGATCTCACAATTTAATTTGATGACACTTTCCTTTTAATTGGTAAAGACTTTTTAGATGGTTATTATGTGATAGCTTTAATGACTGTGATTGTTGTTTGAAGTTGCTTATTAGCTGTAGATATGGCCTGAAGTCTTCACAGTGTTCATCTAATAATTCTAGTTCATGAAGTTTACTGATAAAGGATATTTTTGTTGACATTATAGTGCTGCTAACATCTTGATGGCATGGAAAAACAGCTAATTGGTTTAGGTTTTGTAAGTGAGTCAGATAATGCATATGGAATATGTAGCTCCACCTCTCTGTCATCATAGTCACTGTTTATCATTGTCGTTCAAATGGTCTTGTGTACGAATATAATCATGACCACTGTTCTTCTTGTCTTTGTTTTGGCTGTTAGGTGGTGCGTGGAGAGAGGACTTATAGTGAATGTATCAATATGTGTATGGTATAATATAGGCTAGATAACCCAATATAAATATAAAATTAAAAGAAGAGGAAAGAAGGCCAGAAGGAAGACAGAAAAGAGTCCAATAACATTGAGAATAAATCATCTTTGACATGCAGAGAACTTTAGAGAAGAACAGTCAAGGGAACATGAAAGAATAGTTAAGAATATCAGTGTGTAATGGACTCACTTAAAAATACAAAGTCTGGCCATATATTGTAATGATTTTATACTCCAACACTTGAATGGAACAGTAACCTATATAATATAATACAGTAAACTAGTGGTAGCATTAAACTCAATAACTTTCTATCTAATGAAATACTGAGAGTGGCTATAAAATTTATTTGATAATCAGAATGATTTAGAACATGTAAGTGATAACTGAATTATCTTTAGTAATGTAGTTTATTTATCTCATCTGTTTGAATTATCTTTAGTAATGTAGTTTATCTATGTCATCTGTTTACTTCATATCCTTTGAGAGCTTTCCTATTTCAAGTTTTCTAAAATGCTTTGATAAACCACTTTGATACAAATAATTCTTTCCATATATTGTGCATATGTGTTTATTTTTTGGCCTCTAGTGAAAACCACTTTGTGTAGGTACGACTGTTGTACAGAGTAATGCTAATTATAAAGATTAATTAATTAATAGTACCTTTGGTGAAAGAATGTTTCATGCCATTACTTAAACTATCATTTGTTTTTGAAGACTTCTTGCAAAAAAAGTCTCCTCTGAATAGCACTCTCAAACCCTAAATATCTAATAACTACTCCTATTTTATCAACATACCCTTGTGACAATGCATTCCTTACCTCCAATCAATGATAGCAAAGATTTTGACTACTCAAGACAATACCAAAGTGTTACCCATGTCTTATGATCCCATTTTGCCAACCACCAGTCACATAAATTCAACACTTAGTTTATCATCAGATAAACGACACCTCTCTAGAGAGAAAACTGAAAGAGCAACAACATGAGCACTTTCTACTAGGGGTACCTCCCCTCCAACCAAACCTATAAAAACATCGTCATCTATATATTAAATGATGCTGTAACAAAACTCAAAGAAGGAAAACTCAAGTATGGCCCAAGATATTGGATGGATGAATGACTAAATGATGGTTGAATGGATAGATAGATCAATGAATTCATTGATGGATAAATGAACGTATAATTGAGTATAATTATGGACAGACTATTATGTTATATTGTTATTTACACCTTATATACAATGTGTGGTAGCTATAAATCAAGTCTGTGATGAACTGATAAACTAGGGTACAATCACTAGGGAAAGTTGTCATGACAACAGATGTAACTCAATTAGGATAAAGAAAGGGTATTGCTAATATATATTTCACTATAAAGAACTGAGAACTGATTCTGTAATTATCATATTTAAATAATGTTAGAAGACAACAGTATACTTTTCATTTGTTTACGAATAAGACAATTTAATAAATTAAATAATTTTGTCATTTTTAAAAGAACTTATAACAAGGTCAGGAAGAATTTGAAGTGGTTTAGAATTCAATGAAACTGAAATTCATTTCAGTATGTCTACAAATATGACAATTAAAAACAGTGGACTCAATAGGTCAGAAAGCTAGTTTACGGAAAAATTTAGAACTTGGTTAAGACCTAAAAAATCTATTAAAACCTATTAGTCAACATTGTCATGTTCTTATTGTTCCAATATACAGATATAAAAACAACAAGGATCAAACTACTAAAGTTGGGAAACTTGTTATAAGTCTACCAGATCAGTGTTTCTACACAAAGACCAGAGACAGTTTGAGGTAGTTTTAGAATTTAGTGGAACTGAGATACAAGCTGAGATTATGTATTTAGATACAAAAATGAAAGTAAAAACACCAATTGGTTTCCTAAGTTCTCATCAATTATAAAATGTGTATGTTTACTAGTTATAAATAATAATATTACAGTTGTGTGTACTCTCTTTTGATTCTTATCAGAATCACATTATTTACTCTAATAATTTGCTAGCACTTGTACATTCTTTTTAATCATTTATTGTTGATTTCTTTGGATGTGTAGTTTAGCATCAATTATATACATGTGTATTGGATTAGGTATACCCACATCATTCTTTGTAATGATTTGTTTTGAGCGAACTGGTCCCAAACATTACTAGATACATATATATTACAATAGTACAGTGTGACATTGCAGAACATATTGTATAAGATATTGGTATCATCACCATTATATTATACATAAACATACTTAAGACGTAAAGATTAAAAGTATAGTAGACGTTAGTGTGGGTGTGACAGTAAGTAGCCACTCCTGTTAAAAATGGCCAATAAACTCGAACACTGTCTACTTCCTGAGTTAGAGGAGACAGGGAGAGTATTAGGACGAGGAGCTTATGGAGAAGTAGTAGAAATGTTACTACATGGTACTAAGGTAGCTGGAAAGAAGATCCACAATATATTCTTTGACTCTACTAATGATCCTGATTATGTCAAGTCAATGAAAGAGAGAGTTCAAGAAGAGTGTGTGAGGTATGTAATGTTATGTTAAGTTAAAGTTAGAATTTTATTGAAAAATATAATATTGTATTAATAATATAGGATGAGTCAACTTCGTCATCCTAATCTTGTTCAGTTTCTTGGAGTCCACTACAAGTCAGGTTCTGATATTCCTATTCTAGTAATGGAGTGTCTACCAATGTCACTGACTCAGTGTCTGGAGCAGTACAAGATGATTCCTAATCATATCAAGAACTCAATATTACTCGATGTATCTCTTGGTCTACTATATCTACATAAACAAACTCCACCTATAGTTCATCGTGACCTCACTGCTAACAATGTACTACTTATTTCAGGTCTGAAAGCTAAAATCTCTGATGTTGGAATAGTTCCTATTGTTGAGCCTCAACTAATGAAGCAGTACATTTTGATGATGTCATATCCTAACATTGAATCTTACTTACCTCCTGAAGTACAAAGACAGAATGTAAGAATATCTCCTGAGATTGATATCTTCTCATTTGGTAATCTGATTTTACATACCTTTACTCACAAGTGGCCAGTACCTACTGATCTATTTAATGAAGATAATATGGCATTAACAGAGGTACAGAGAAGAAAGTATCTCTTTAATGAAATAGAGTCCAGTAATCCTTTAAAACAACTAGCTGAACGATGTCTTCATAACAGACCTCAGTCACGTCCAAATACTAGTGAATTAGTTACTACAATACAAGTATTAGACAGAAATAACGAGATAATGTTACCTTTACAAATAAACTTGAAAGAACAACTTCAACCATCACAATCTCAAACAGGTATTTCCTTTGTACCTCTAATTGAATAAACAGTGTTATCTATAATAGTATCATTATAACTATTATATTTGATTATATATCATTCATTTATAGGATCTCTACAAACACATCATCCTGAAGGTCATATTACTGAAGGTACTGACAAAATATCTGGTACACTCAATGTAGGCATTCTTATATATAATTATGATACTTTTACATCCTCAATTAACTTATATCTTTGTATATTTATTACATAGGTTTACGAACATATGAACCTGATTTAGTTGAAGACCATTCTACTAAAGATGATGTCAATTCTCTGTGAGTGATATATAAATGTACTGTCAGATTAAGTTAATGGGTAGTTAAGGAAATTGAAGACACACCTTAGATATAACACTATCCATACTGTAAATATTGTACTTTTCATGCGAAATTATTATTTAATAATGATAGTGGGGTTTATGCAGTTTATCTGCTGTGTGAAGACCATTCCAATGTTACTATCGTGGTGATATATTGTCTGGATATTTCCAATTGCTATGTTAATAAGCTTGTCATTCTTCTATAACACAACTTACATGTACAATCTTGACTGTTTAATACCCTTTTTGTCTAAGTTTTATTGAGGCAACACCCTTTATTAGTAATGTTTAACTTCTTATATTTACCTGTAAGAATGAGATACGCTATGATCATAATTATTATAGTGAATTAATGGTACACCTATCTATCTTCTACATGTATTAATTTTAATAAATTAATGTCCACTACTTACTCTAGAATTATTCAGTCTGAGTCTGACCATGTTAGATTAAAGACGAACCAGCAAATACAACAACAACGTATAACACCACTTACTTCAGAGCAATGGCCATTAAAAGCTGAACAAATTTTCTCAGCACAAATCATCACTCCTCCATCCAACATTGCAGCCATTGACTTCGGCACTATGTACAGTTCGGTAGTCTACAAAACAGAAGGAGATGAAGCAATTGATTATTTAAAGTTAAATACTATTTATGAACGTGTTCCTACAGCTATTTTACTCCAAGTTGTTGATCGACCACAAGATCCATACTTACCAGTAAAGTTCACAGTCAAAGAATATGGTATGCGTGCACTAATAGAGTACACTAGACTAGGAGAGAGAAATCGTAAGAACTACATCTACTTTGAAAGAATCAAGATGACTTTACAACATGATGAGGTGAATTGTTCTGTCCTCTAAGGCAGCTATAATTACATTATACATAGTGTATATCTATTACCCAAAGAGATATTCAAAATGTAGGTCAAGAAGGAGTCTTATTATATTAGGAGCATCTACATTATTATACAATAGTGTTCTAAACCTCTAAGATTCATGTATACAGTGTGTGACTAGTTTCAGTGGTCACAGATGAAAATGATAATAAGTACAAGTGTCTATTGGATTTCGTCCTAATATATTTGCGGTCTACATTACTTATAAAAATAGTTTATGCTTTATTTTAATATTCATTAAGTATATATAATAAATGAAAGTATGACTTTCTGTACCTAGGATGTCAATCGTAATATGCTAATTAAGGATTCCCGTGGTGACAGTTACTATCTGATGGAGGTCATTGCTATTATGTTGAAGTATTTCAAAGATCAACTTATTGATCACCTTGCAAGAACAAAGAAACCTTTGAAAGCCTCTCAGTTTGAGTGGGTCATTACTGTGCCAGCAATGTGGAGATCTCGTGCACGTCATATGATGAGAGAAGCTGCTTACCTGGTATGGAAAGTATAATTAAAGTGTGATAAATTCCACCAATCAATCAAACGTTAGTATCACTTGTTAGTGAATGTTAAGAAATTTGAACAAATTACAGCTGTTATTTATTTTATACTGAATATTTAGAAAATGGTATATTTCTGTGACATGAACGTCTGTTAATGAAAGTTGCTGTATGTTTTAAATGCACATTCACACTTGTGCCAATATTTATATATGAAACAACTAACTTAATAACTATATGAAATTGACATTTGCTTTACAATTGCTAGCTAAACATTTGATACACTATATAAAAAAGAAAAAAGGCAATGCCATACTTAAAAACAAAAATAAAGTTAATTTGAACAAACTACAGCTGTTATTTCTATTAACACGGAAATAAAAATTTTAGTTTATTCCTTTTAAGTTAACTATATTAGGTATAAAGAATACAATGTTACCTTGAAAGTACAGTTACTCTAATTACTGCTTTTGCTTGCTAGGCAAACAAAGCTAGCAGGGGGAGGGCTGAGCCTGTTTGAACTACCAGAATATCCAATAAATATTACCATTGTTGTGTACAAGAATCAATGAAAATATACAATAATATAGTCTGAGCAGACTGACATTGCAATCATTGAATTTACTTTACTTCTACTATGATCACTATGAATAAATTGTTTCTTAGCATTACTGTGAATGTAGTTGTTCTTAACAGTCAAGAACATATAAGTTTACATTAAATCTGATAATTTCTTATCCTAAGGCTATAAAGCATAATATTGTAGCATACATTCCAACAACATTATATAATTAATAACATCATGCTAAGATTAAGATTATGAAAAAAATGTTGGTGATTGTGGAGAAGCAAAGTAATAAGGTTTTGTTATAATAGTGAAGCCAAGAGATACTTTATTGTACAATACCACACCTTTTAATTTGTCTTTCTTTTGATAGGCTGGTCTACGTTCTGATGATGCAGGTATTATAGCTTTACATCCAGCTACAGAGAGAGGTCTATATAAACCAGACTTTACTCATGAAAACCTCACACTTTGTCTGGAACCTGAAGTAGTTGCTATTTATTGTCAACAAATTACTGGAGATCAAATTGCTGACTATTGTGATGAAGTTCAACCTGGTCCTAACCCCTCAACACGATATATGGTCCTGGATATTGGAGGAGGTACTGTAGACATTACTGCTTATCGAATTGAAGATGGTGTAATTGAAGTTATTGATATACCCACTGGTAATGATTGTGGAGGAACAAAAGTGAATGAACAGTTTTCTCACTTACTTCAGGAGATAGTTGGTGACCCTAATTTTGATCGGTTTCTTAACCAAAATCCTGCTAGTTTTGCTACGCATAAAGCTGTTCTGAATGAGTTGCTGTATAAAGAATTTGAAGAAGAGAAAGTCAAATTTGGTGAGAAATATGTCAACGCACATACACGACAGTATGAAACACATACTGACAAAGAAGAAGCTAAGATTAATTTGCACAAGAAGTTTGTTCAGTTCTACACACCTGAAGTTATTGAGGAGGGGTGTGAAAGGTTGTCACGCAATGGTGAAATACAGTATGACGATGACACCCTGTACATTACCTATTCTGAATTTGAGCAGCACTTTAAACCTGCTGTTAAAAGTATTGTTGACTGTACTCTCAGCTATCTCTCTCGATTAGAAGGTAAAATAGATACCATCTATTTAGTAGGTGGATTTGGAAGCTGTAAGTACATTTACGGTCGAGTGAAAGATGCTATTGATATAAAGTATGATGCTGGTCGATATCGTGTTGTTGCTCCCACCTATCCTAAGATAGCTGTAGCACATGGAGCTGTCCTTTATCGTTGTAACCCCAAAATGGTACGTTCTCGTAAAGCTGATGCCACTTATGGTTTAAGTGTTACTGTTCCATATCGTAACCCACCTCATGACCCGGCATACCTCTACTATGATGAAGATGGTTCCCCAGTTTGTGAGTATGCTTTTTTGACTCTTGTTAAGAAAGGTCAGAAAGTTAGTTTAGGTGATAAATTTAGAGCTCAGTTAAAACCTATGAATGAAAATTGTCGTGACTTTGCCGTTCAAATTTACGGCACTAGATCTCAATCACTCTCTTACTTCAAAGATAAAAATGGCAAAGAGCAGGCTACTACAGTTGGTAAACTTGTTATAAGCCTACCTGATAAGTGTTTCTTACACCAAAGCCAGAGACAGTTTGAGGTGGATTTAGAATTTAATGGAACTGAAATGCATTTCAGTATATCTACAAATACCAAAATTCCAATTGATTTATTGTGTTATCATCAATTGTAAAGTATGAATTATGTTTAGTTAAATATGTACATCCTTTGATAATTGATTTATTTTATATTCTATTTTCCTGTCAAATATTTTCAACTGTGTTTTCATTGATATCTCAGTATATTGAGCAGGGATTAATTTCTTGATATGATCACAAATCATGTGATTTAAAATCACACAAATTCACATACAAACACTGATTCTACCATACTATATATCAGATAATTTTCCAGATTATTTAGAGAACACTTTCCCTTTTTGCAAATCCTACATATACTGTAATACTCTTATTAAGACAGTTGCCTGGTCTCATTGAATGAGCTAATTAAAATGCCTTCACTGGAAGAGTTCAAAAGCTATCTTCAAACATGTCATCACAAAGGGTTGAGTCCTCATTTAAATTGATCGTCGTTAGAAGTCAAACATACCAGTATTGATATTGAAAACAATTGTTGATTGTTTCAATATAGTAAATATTTGATGCTTAAGTGCTGTGAAGAAAGATTTAAATCAAAGGAATGTGCATTGTCTCATTTGAAATATGAGATTGTAGCTTCTACAAAAATGGATATCTACTGCAATGAATTGACTTGCATAGTTAGCAAATAGCTACTAAAGATAGTGGACTCAAAAGGGATAGATTACAAAGACAAAGGTAATAAAGAAGATAAAGAAGTAACTATAGGATTATTGTTACAGTTAAGTGAGATATAAGTGACTATTTTATCTAAATAAAGATCTACAGTTTTGAAGATAGAGTACAGAGACAAAAGTAAAAAAGAAGATAAAGGATTGAGTTGTCAATACAGTTAGGTGAGTTTTAAAGTGATGGAGCATCCAGTAATGGTAGCATGATGATTTTATCTTGTAAACATCTAGAGTCCCAGTAAGAGATTACAAAAAGAATAAAGTATTGGTATCTGAATTGTGTGAGCAAAGGGGCCATTCTGAAACCAATCTCAGCTCAGTAGTATATACTCCTAAACCTATTGTACAAGTACTATATAACATTAATCATATGTTCTCAAGAGTAATTGTTGTTATTACTGTGAAATTACATTTAGTAAAATTTATTAGAACTATTACATAATATCACATTAATACAACAAAACCATTATTCAAGAAATGCGTTAAAAATAATCAATAATAGTCTTAACAATGTGATCTGGTCTTTTAACATTAATTACTTGAGCTTGTATCTCTGTACTAGCTAAATCCAACAATATCTCAAGTTTAGTCTCTTGTAAGGGATCACCCCCTAATATGGGTACTCTAATGACTCCAATATGTTTGAGACTACCATCATCTTCTTCAGGTTCACTAGGTGTATACTGTATATCAGTATGCTCAGTCCTGTATAGGTCAATAGGTAGGGAGTGGGCTGTATGGTCGACTGGTGTACACTCAAGACAAAACACATCCGAAAACATTAATGTTTCCCCTTTCAAGACACATGGAGTAAACAAATTCTTACACATTTTACGTCCATTAGACTCAATAAAAAGATTCTGTTTACGGTAACCAGATTTGAATGGAAGAGACAATGAGATACCATAAGTAGCATCTACAGGACGAGACTTTATCAAAGAAGGATCACGTCCCAAGTGGACAGCCCCTATGACGACAGCCAATTGTGGTTGGTTAGGTACAAGTACACAAATTGGTTGTTGAAGTCTATTTTGTACTAATTCTTTAATCTTGCTATAAATATATCTACATCCACCAAACCCTCCCACTAAATAGATTGTGTCAATAGGCTTAGAGAGATTGTCAAGGTTGGTTTGAACACAATCAACAATAGCATCAACTGATAGTCTAAAAAACTCAGCAGCTCTGGAGTACTTGATAAAAAGTAGTCCATCATCAAACTGTATGTTAGGATCATTGTAATTATGAAGACCATCTTGAACTTCGTCTTCTTCAACGTATTTTAATAAACCATTTAAATCTATCTTCATTTCTTCATCTCCTTTAGATTGGTCAAACTGTCGACAATCAACATTCTCACCAAACTTAACTTTCTCTTCTTCAAATTCGCCATAAATTACTTTATCAAGTTGCGGCTTAGCTTTTCCCCGACACAACTTTGAAAATACCTCTTCTCCTACAATACGAATTAGAGTAGTCTCAAATTCTCTGTTAACTCTTGTTCCTCCACAATCATTGCCCTGTGGTAAAGTTAAGACCTCCATTTGACCATTCTCATTAATATGATGTACAGCTAAGTCAACAGTACCTCCTCCAATATCTACTACCATATAGTTACTGGATGTAAAGCTACCATCTTGATCACAATATTCTGCACTGACTCCTTTCTTTTGACAATAGATAGCAGCAGCTTCAGGTTCAAAGACTAACATGAGTTTCTCTGGGTTGGTTTCGGTACTTTGAAGCATAGCCATGTCTACTTGTGTTAAAGTAATTGAAGATCTATTGCTACAGAGACCAGCCTGTATACAAGGTAGAGGAGTATATATGTAATATACATATAATGTTAGTATATAGTATATAGGTCTAGTTCATTTGTAGTACAACATGGTAGTCTTATTTCTTATCTCTCTCCCTCCTAGTCCCTGAGGATAGGAACAAGGCATGTTTGCCATGTAACCTCTATATACAATTTAATACTATATTGAAGCCCCACCCCTAAACCTTCTTAAACACTAAAGCATAGGATTTGATATACTAAACTTATTATACCATATAGTCCTATTTATATTTCATGTAGGATTACATGCCACACTACCCAGACCATAAGACCAAATATGGTCACACATTTTCTTATCTGCAATGTTCAGCAAGTATAGTGTAATTATTACTGCTATAACAACAATGAAAGAATAACTATTGTCCCACTTGTTGATATAGCAACACACAAATAAAGCAGTAGTAGATAACTCATTACTATACCTATATATGGTCAAAACACCCAGTTGTGGATTTGCATGGCCAGCCTTAGCACTAAGTGCAACACAACACAATTCTTTTATTAACTTGCAGTGTTAGATCAGCTGACCTTATTATTTTAAAACTGAACGTCTCAAAGTCAAAAACAAGCAACACTTTATAAACTTGATAAGATGTCTGACAATACTAATAAACTGTAAGTACTTGTCTTATGATAGAAACCTACTATCTCTATATAATAAGTATCACAGTGAAGCACACATGAAGTAGCTTCATAATAATTATAATACAGTGCAATGATACATACTTTGTATGCTGCCTCTCTCATCAGTTGTTTTCCTCTGCCTTTCCAAATTGCTGGTACAGTGATGACCCAATTGAAATCAGTGGCCTTTAATTTTCTTGTAGTCCTTGAGAGTTGATCAATTAAACTTGTTTTTATTTCATTCAACATAAGAGCTATGACCTCTACCAGATAATACTTGTCACCTTTGTCATCTTTAATGGTCATGTTGAGTTTCACTGACTAGAGAGAGAAATAAAACAAATAAAGAGCTAAGTCTAGCCACACACACACACACATATATGGAGTTTGAGTGCTACAATTCATCAACTTTTAATAGAAAATAAGTATTATCTATACCACATCCCATAACCCACAACCTCTTTAATACAATAATTTATATGCAATACTGTTTATTACACTCAGAAGGCAACATTCAAAGTACATGTGTATATATTGTCATAATGAAGGAAAAAATAGGATTGTAAACAGCAGCTGATACAGTCACCAAGATATTAATAATATTACCAGCACACATTGGACTTCACTATGTGGATTAATAGAGCATGTAATTACTAATCCTCCTCTGTTATAGTCTCTTATAGCCAGCAAGAGGATGACTACTGGCAATGTAATATTGTATTATGGATACTGAAATTAGTAACATTAAGAAAATAATGAAATTATATAAAGGCTAGGAGAATAATCATCTGTAACATCTGGTTGTTGGAATATATACACATGTTGTGTGCTGCTGATAATATTAATATTTTATCTTGATGACTGTATCAGTTGTTATTTGCCTTCATTACTACCTGTATAGTAGGTACTTTCAAGGGTGAAAATTGTTGGTAAATTTTAATAATATTTTAAATTCCAAACAATTAATACTTTATTATCCAAATCTTTTAATCACATGTTAGTACATGTAAACCAGGCAAAATTGGGTGATTTGTTTTACTGATAGAAAAGATGATGTCAGTGTACCATCTCTAGGTACTTCTACTATCATAGCAAAATTGTAAGCACAAGAATACTCTCATATAATTCATTGATCTACCTCACTACTGTTCAACCAAGTGAACAGCAACATCAGACTAAGCATTTACAGAAAACTCCATGTTGTCTAATCAGCATATAGGTGTGGTCATTGGATACATGCATACAGTTAACAACCATACCCAAACTTTATTCACATAATGTATGATTTTCTCCTTTGAAAATTACCTGCTATATTGTCATCTAATGAAACTACAGTATAATATAACAGTACCTCAGTGTCTTCTTCTTCTTTTAAATTCATTTTGACTCGATCAAAGTAAATATACTGATGTTGTAACTTTGGTCTGGTTCTTGTATATTCTCTCCTTGCTTCATATCCAAAACATTTCACTTCCACTGTACCATCATCATCATTTCTCTTTAGCAATAATGAAGTAGGTACTCGAGGATACGTGTATTCAAAGTTCATCATGGTAGGTTCTTGGTCTCCTTCTGTCATGTATGCTAATGAACAATATGTAGTTCCAAAATCAATGGCAGCTACATTGCTAACAGGTCTCACAGTCTTTGGTTTCTTCTGCATTCGAACAAGAGGTTTTCCTCGAGGCAAACTATGCTCTGAGGTGGCTGTGTTTTCAGATAGAGTGCTAAGTGTGGCTCCCATCTCGTTGAAGAATAAGATAGCCTATAGTAGCGGACGCCCATAGCCGTACCTCTTCCGATCCACATAAATAATTATTAAAGATACACGTGAGATAAATCAGTGCTGCTGTGTACTATAATATAAACAACGTCCTATTACCGTTACTCTAGACACTGCAATATAATAACTTAAACACTATATAAAAGATTCAAAAATAGTTAATAGTGGTTGTAATGTCTTTACTTCTATCTTGGCTGACCACATATGTTACACGAGCTTGTATCTCAGTACTACCAAAGTCAAATTCAACATTAAATTTATCAATGTCAGCATGGCGTGATGTCGAAGTTTCTTTTGATCTGGCTTTCTCCTTAGTTTGTAGAGGCACACAAATCTCTCCAATACGATGCACACTACCATCTTCTTCTTCCCATTTTGATGGAGTATATTGAATATCAGTGTTGTCACTTCGAAAGACATATATCTTAGTTTCGTTATCTGAAGTATTGATTGAAATACATTCAGAAAGAACAAACACTTCTGAAGGATGTAACTCTTCCCCTTTCAAGACACAAGGAGCAAAAACATGTTTACACATAACCTGGCCATTGGAGTCAATATAACGATTCTGTTCACGATATCCAGGTTTGAATGGAAGAGAAACTGAGATACCATACGTGGCATCTGCAGGACGAGACTTGATCAGTGAAGAATTGTAACAAGAAAGGGCAGCTCCCATTACTACAGCTACTTTGTGATCTTCTGGAACAAAAACTCGAATCTGCTGAAGATTTGTATCATGCTGTGTTCCAATCAATTCTTTAATCTTGCTATATATATATTTACATCCACCAAACCCTCCTACTAAGTAGATTGTATCAATAGGCTTAGAGAGATTGTTGAGGTTAGTTTGAACACAGTCAACAATAGCATCAACTGATGGTCTGAAAAACTCAATAGCTTTGGAGTACTTGATAAAGAGTAAATCATCATCAAATTTAATATCTGGATTGTTATATTTCGAAGCATGCTCTATTAATTCGTTTCTCGCATGTTTTAATAAGCCAGTGATGTCAATGCTCATATGTTTTTCTGTTGTAGTCTCCTCCAATCGACGACAGTCAACAGTGTTACCAAATATTAGCTTCTCTACTTCAAATTCACTGTAAATTGTTTTAAGAAAATCTCTGTGAGCCTTTTCACTACTCAACGTTGAAAATATCTCCTCTCCCACAATATGTCTTAGAGTTGTCTCAAATTCTCTGTTAACTCTTGTTCCTCCACAATCATTGCCCTGTGGTAAAGTTAAGACCTCCATTTGACCATTCTCATCAATATGATGTACAGCTAAGTCAACAGTACCTCCTCCAATATCTACTACCATATAGTTACTGGATGTAAAGCTACCATTTTGATCACAATATTCTGCACTGACTCCTTTCTTTTGACAATAGATAGCAGCAGCTTCAGGTTCAAAGAATAACGTAAGTTTATCTTCATTGACTTCATTAGTATCAATTAAAGGCATAAATTGGGGAATTGGTGTTAAAGAGCAAATCTTTCTTTCACTACAAAGCCCAGCCTATACATACAATGAGAGAAAATAAATAACATGATGTGTTAGTAATGATAACTGTTTGTCACTAACACAGTACTACATATGTCTATATCCTACACAATATGTCTATTTAGAATCATTTCAATTTTGATAGGTGGAACTGAAGGAAATATATTTACTTCCTGTGCCAGTCTTGGAAGACTATGCTATAAAGTAGCAAATGTTTTACATTCATTAATAGTTTTCGTGGCAACAAAATACTTATATATACTTTAGGTAAATTATCACATACCCTGTAAGCAGCTTCTCTCATCAGTTGTTTCCCTCTACCTTTCCAAATTGCTGGTATAGTGATGACCCATTTAAAGTCAGTGGCTACTAATGTTTTACCAGCCTTTTCGATACGAAATATTAATTGATCTTTTATACAGTTCAGCATTAGACCAATGACTTCCACAAGATAGTAACGATCACCTCTAGCGTCTTCAATGGTTGTAGTCAAAGCAAGTGACTAAAAATGAAATATGAATTAAACTAAAGATCTAAATACATATTCATAATATTCAAAGTCAAAATAATCCTGGTTCTAAGATTATGATAATATAACTTTTTTAGTCAACTACAAAGTACTTGCTACTATTGAAGACAGGAGAGTTAAAGTATCTTTGATGCTGCTAAAAAGAGTTTTCTTAACCTCTAGTCTTTGAACAGCCATAATCAAAGCAGTTGTTTATAGTAGTATAGTAAATTAATTGGTTGCCATGTGAGTTGTTGGTCAGTTTGTGTGGGATAACTATAGTCATCATCTTCACTTATCCCATATAACAACACAATAAATCAATGAAAAAATAGTCATATAATTAACAGGTGGTTTGAAAACAATTTAAGACAGCTTGCAGGCAAAGTGTGCCAGGCAAAATAAAACAGCAAAGTATACTCGAGTTCTAATTAGTCAATGACAGTTTTTATAACAAGTAGTGCTAACATTTGATAATTGCCTTATTCCATTGTGTCATTGAAATATAATTGTTCAGTTCTAATTATTTTGGCTAAATCTATAATTAATTTTATTATACTTCATAAAGAATAGAATTATATTGTAGAAATCTGAATTTAAGTATGCTTTGCAATTTTTAAGCATTTCTTCTGCTATGATTATTTTGGGTTTGCCAAAGCAATTTTCTAATTGAAGTGAATAAGCCCCAACAGAAAAAGCCATAATTCAATGTGAAGTTAATGCATTTAAGTTTGAAGGTTACAGTTAAGGTATAGGCTATATAATACATATATTTATAATACATAAAAGATTTATTTTCACTGGAACTCTAGACACAGTGTTTTCTAATATAAATACGTATTGTATATTCTTATAATAATAATAACAATTATAGTCATCAATTTCCTCTAATAAAAGAGACTCACCTCATCTTCCTTTAAGTTCATCTTCACTCGTTCAAAGTAGATATGCTGGTCAACTTTACCCGTTCGAATTTTTGCGTACTCTATCTTAGCATTTTGGCCAAAGCTCTGAATTTTCAAGCTACCATTTTCTTTCTTCAATAATATTGCCGTAGGTACTCGTTGATGTTGCTCTTCAAACTTCATTAAGGTTGGCTGTGGATCGCCATTTGTAGCATAAGCTACAGAGCAATTTGTAGTTCCAAAATCAATGACAGCTACATTAGGATGAGTTGTCTCAACCTTTACTTTTCTCTGCATGCGAACAAGAGGTTTTCCTCGTGGTAGAGAGTGATCTACGTCGACAAGTGGTCTCGATGGTCGAGTTCCCATGTTGGTGTGCTTGCCTCAGTTTGCTAGAAACTACGCCCCCTTTTGAGACCTAGCCCCTCTTGATGTCTTTCAATAATGGTTCTCCTAGTAGTTCTACCTTCCGTTATCGTGTTGATATATATTATCGCGTCTTATTTTACTAGAAAAGTTAAGAAAAAAAAACAGCTCTCAAGTGTAAGTGATAAATTAGTCCCTCCTTTATAATGACTTTGTTATTAGTCTCATGAGGACCATTTCACTGGATCAGAGAGGTCAGTTCTTAGTCTCGCGAGCCAGACCCTTTGCTTAGTAAAGGGTCTGGCTCGCGAGACTAGTCAGTTCTAAGATACCTTATAAGTTTGTTACTATGAAAGGCGAGACTGATTATAGAAAGACTTCACGCTTACAGCTATTTTGTTGCAAATGCTTATTGCTCTATTAATATCTAAATTAAATAATGTGCATAAATTACTTGATTTTAAAGCAATTCTGAAGCAATTTTGTCTCAGTAACTTTATGTAAATAGCAATTATGGTACTATTAGAGTTGAGTCCAAAAACTTTATGACACTCTTTTCAAAATAATTACTTGAAATACTCAATCAATCCATCAAATTTTATAAAATGATAGTTTGTTGTATTTGCAGTGAATTGCAGAGATTAAGAAATGAGAATGACAGACTGTACAGGTAAGAAGTATATAGAAATAGTTCGAAGATTTTCTTTTTAAGTGTGATGATGTCATGTGACTAGTAAAGTAGATGTAACCACTGGTCATGTGACTGCTCTAGTACATAACTAAAGCAGTAATAAGAAGTTTTATTTATTATCTTAATAACCAAACTATTGATGGTATTTATTACTTTTAACACTTTTAAATGTTCATATATAACATGTCAGTAGTAGACAATTAAAATGAATATTTAAATCATATTATAATTCTCTTTCAAATAGTTTTGATCTACATTGAACTATTAATGATATTTGATAGATATCTTATTAGTGTACAGGATATTCTATCTGTATTGAATGTATTGTTTTTTTGTTCTATTATTATAGAGAGAAAGCAGAATTAGAAAAACAATTAAACTATTACCGCAAGTATGCTTCATTTCTATTAACAAACTTACTTTATAATTTTGTAATAAAATATCTTAATACTTAATATTTTTGTCCTTCCTTTCTTTAGAAAAGAAAGTGCTTCATATGATGCTAAAAAACAGTTCGCAGATGGTGACAGTGACCCAACAAAGCTGGCAGCACAATATCAGAGGTTCTTTAAAGATGTACCACTCAATTTACATGATGTCCTACATGATGTGATGTCAAAACATGAAGTGTATGAGATGTGCTCTGCTATAATCCAAGTGAGTGGTACTGTAGTCTATAGCTGACTGTGTAAACAAGCTGGGGTGTATGTATCCTTGTATTAGGGTATGTCCATCTGTTGTTGTTATTGTGAATGTCACATGATGTGGCATCAGCATTATAGCGTAGGCTTTGTGGCATAGTGTCACAACATTCTATTTGGATGTAGTTGTCATTTTAAGTATCATATCTAAAGTGTTTATTGCTTTTAAGGAATAGACTTCTCCATAAGGAAAAGTTTGGCCACTGTAAAACACCAATCACTGTATTCACATCTATAAGAACAATGAACCAAATTTTGACCCACAAAAAAAACTTCTAAAGCAATCTGCCATGTTTTATACTTAGCACAAACTTTTTCTTTTTATACAATATGTAATGAAGCTTCCAAAGAGTGTGATAAACTACTTTATATCACATACCATTTGATAGGGTTTTATTTATTTCCTTATTAGGAATCTTATAATCATTGTCGTACATCAGTTATTGACATGATGAGGGATCATCTCATTGATCTACTCTCTTTAAGTGACACAGAGAGTACAACAGGAAAAGTAGAAGATTTTGGAGAAAATGGAATTGATAAACAAAGGGCTTATGCATTACTACTAAATAGTTGTGGAATTAAAGAAACCCTCCCTCCACCACCTGTCACAACTCAGGTATATTTCTAATACAATAGACAATATAAACGAATGTCTCTAGTTACTATATATAGTGTATTTGATCTGTACAGTTAATACTGTATGGATCACTGTTTTAGTTTCATCCCCTGACTACCTTGCTCCCTGCATGAGCAAAATGCAATGTCGTACTTTGTTCAACTTTCTTGGTCCTATTGTGACAACTGTGAATGCCACAAACTGCATTAGTGATGTCATAAAAATGTGATAGTAACTTGTGTTAAAATGTTAATAACGTGATTTGAAAGGTAAAAATTGGACCTCTTCATTGAAGACAACATTATGATAAATATAAAATATAAAGTGATATTTTGGCATCTTTTTTTCAAATATCTAGTCACATCTTAAATAGCTTATGTCATAATTGTAACAAAATGTAGACTTCATCAATCACTTGTCAATGTTGTTGATGTAGCTTGGCTTAGTATCAAATTAGACAAATTTTTATTTTGCTACACTCAGTAGTAGTGATATAATTCATCACCAGCTGGCACTGTTTATACTTAGTCTAGATAAAAGAACCATATGCTGTACATCAGTATATCTCTCTTACTACTTGAAGTTCAACTTAAAGTTATGAGACAGAAAACTATTATCATATTTGATTGGATAGAACATATACATCACAGTTGTAACATTAGGACCAAGAAAGTTAAGCATATGTACCAAACTACCTTTTGACTCAAGGTATGTAGCAGTCTGGAGATGACACTATATCGTTGTCTTTTAAAATGCATTTAAGCAAAATATAATGGTACATGGTTTTATAGCAGGTCTTTTGAATGAAATGTGTTTTGTTACAAAAGGCGTAATTCACATTATATTACTGATATTTTTGTTTTACCTATACAACTTTAGGTGACTAATGTTATATGTCAAAGTTATCCACAAATCCCAATTACTCAACAAAACTTGGTTTTTGTTGATATCGCTAACGCAGTGTCATTAGCTTGGAAGATGGTGACATTAAATGCTCCATTCATTGTATGCCAACCTAAAAAATACCTATCTGAATGGCAAGAAAAACATGCTTTTGCTTTCACTCCACCTCAAGGTCCATATATCCTAACTTATCATCGACCACTAGTACTCAACATTGCTAAGAAACAGGCCGTTGTTCTCGGTAAAGTGGGCAATAGAGTTCCACAGGAAGGAGATGAATATGCAAATATTCCCACTATTGATGATTTGACTTGTAGCTTGGCATCTACAGGCTCTGAACAGGCAAAGATCCCTATTCCTCCTAATCAATTTAGAGATACAAGTACAGAACCTAGGACTCCTTCTTCAATTACGTCAGCTACTACTGGTATGCACATATAGTAATTGTGTATTAGAGTATCTAACTTGTTAGAATTTAATGTACTTTAGTTCAAGTACCCTTTTGTAAAGAAAGGAAGACTGGAGACCAGCCCCTTGATGGACTGGTGACATTAACACTGTGGATATTGTTACTGCTGTATTCCCTAATTTTATTATGTGCATGTACATGTGCTACTATTAGCCCCTCCCATCTTTCTATTTTCTTGTTGGTTGATATTGATCTTTTATATTACATAGATACTAGTGCTCCTCCTAAACAACGCACAGTTGAAGTTGAAATCAGTTGTTATTCATATTCAGACACTGAGAACAAGGTAGATTGTGTGTGTGTGTGTGTGATAACAAGATGATAATAGATGTTTATATATGGTGATTATATTAACTCATGAATATGTAAATATTAATATATGATTCATATATTAATACGTGTTGTGTTTGTGTCTTTACGATACTTTTATTTTCTGTCATATACAGAAACAAAGAAGTGACAGTGAAGTCTGTGGTATAAACTACGACAGTATGTGATGTGTGTTTATTGTATTACAAAAATAAAGGAATGTCATTTTTGAATTTGATTTTAATAAAAGGGAGTGACCATTATTCAGGCAACAAAATGGCCTTTGGAGGAGAGAGAGAAGTATTTGCTGCTATCAGAACAGTCCAGATCAGTGTCATATCAACTAGAGCACATCATCCTGAACCACTTTCTCGATCAGAGAAAATCAAACGCGTAGACTCTGGATTTCGAACGACTCAAGGCAACATCGCTGCTATTGATTTTGGTACGACCTTTTGTACGTTAGCCTACACAACTAGTGGAGACCCAGAAGTAAATACTCTAAAGTTAGACGGTATCCATCAACGAGTACCTAATGCTGTCTTGGTAGAGAAAGGTGAGAGAGAGTGTCGAGTGGTTGACTTTGGTTATCGAGCTCAGGAGACTTACAGTAAAATGAGATCAGGTGATCGTGTCAATCATATTTACTTTGAAAGAATGAAGATGATCTTGGAAAGAGATGAGGTTAGTTGAATAGTCAGTCTTAAGTAGGAGGCTTGATCAGACATACATTAGGTCCTGTATAAGACATTGCTGGAAATTAAGAGTGTAATAAGACAACATTTGTGCACTAAACTAGTTGTTTCCCTTAAAGAAGAGTTTGATTGAAAACTACTTTTTCAAATCGGTTGTTTGGTATGGTAGCATAGTCAGGTAAACCCTTTGGAAATTGTTTTTATTCAAACTTATAAGAATATTTTATGCATAATTTGCCACACCTACCTCAAACTTTATAAATTATTAATATTAGTTTATCTAAATTGTGTGTGTGTGTGAATTTTACATCCTGATATATTTCCAGTTTGTCCAAGTATAATAAAGTAGGTGTTTGTCTAGTGCCATGAATTAACATCTACTTTTTGCTGTAATTTAGTAGCGTGTACATATACTACAGGAACGGATTATGTATTAATGAAACAACATTATTAATTAGGAAATGCCTTGAGATTCTTTCACTGGTACATATGTTGCCTTAAAGAAATAAACTTTTGCTAATTTAAAGAGAGTTGTTGGCAGAAGCTATGGAGCTATTACATAATGTTTTCTCAAGCTACAGAAATTACAAGCCTCAATTAGTCATACCAAATTCAAAGTGCTTGCATTAACAGTAATTAAATACATTAGTTTGCAGTATATTGGTAATTACTTTTTTCATTCACTGCTACTCTCCAAAGCTGTATACAACAATCAAATAAAATGATAACTATTAGACATATCTGTATATATACATACACACATGACCCAAAACCACTTGTGGACTGCTTGGCATGTACAAGTATTCCTGGCAGAAAATATGAAGAGGGTGGGACAGTAGAATTAAACTAGTATAGTCTACAACATGTTTTTGGATTCCTTCACAAATTTATTCTTCCTATAATAAAATTCATACACTGCCCCTTTAATTATGTATTAAATCCATTTCCTCTCCTTTCAGGACTTAAGTCGGGAGAGTGTTGTTGAAGCCTTTAATGGGGACTCCTATTACATTGTGGAAGTCATTGCATTCATTTTAAAATATCTCAAGGACAGACTTAACGAGCATCTTTCCAAGACCTTCAATATAGTCAGAGGAACAGACTTTGACTGGGTCATTACTGTACCTGCTATTTGGAAGGCCAGAGGAAAGAGAATGATGAGAGAAGCTGCCTATATGGTAAGATACATTTTATATCATAGCCATTGTAATGGGATAGGACCATTGTATATTTACTTCTTAATTGGTACAACCTATTGAGTAAACTAGTTTAAAAGAAATAAGGATTATATGAGCTATTATTAAGGATTATATGACCTTGATCAAATAAGTAGTCAACCGATCATCATCCTACAAGTAGTAACTTAGTACAAGAGAGTTTGCATGATGTTAATAAATTGTACGTTAAAGTAATTGATAAAATTAGTACCTGCAATATCTGAACAAGTATACACAATTTACTTGAGGCTATATAACAAAATGGTTACTCCAAATTTGTACAAATTGTTTGTATAGTTTTACTATTGAGCCTCTTGTTTAGCCACTAAAAATAAAATAATGTGAGTGGGTGTTGTTATGAGGTAAGGGGTATACCCAGGGTCTTTCCCTGTAACATGTGTATATCACAACAGCTGAGAGAATACATACATGTACAACATTAGTATGGCTTACTAATAGATGATAATTAATTACTGTGTTTACTTCCATAGGCTGGTCTGTTAAGTCCTTTTGATGGTATAACCGCTTTCACAAGTGTTGGACGAGGTATCCCTCGACCAGATGAAATCAATCCAGATCGATTGTCTCTAGCATTGGAACCAGAGTCAGCTGCTATCTACAGTCAAAGTATTACAATGAAAGCTATATGTTCTTCAGACATGATGCATCAATTTCGTTCTACTAAATACATGGTTATCGATATCGGAGGAGGGACGGTAGACATCACAGCTCATCATGAAGATGACGGAAATATTGAAGTTATTGTAACTCCTGTTGGTAATGATTGCGGTGGTACTAAAGTCAACCAACAGTTCTCATATCTATTGGCAGATATTGTTGATGATCCTGAATTTGAGAGTTTTCTTTCTGTAGTAGATCACAGGAAAAAGGTCAACCACAAGGCCAATCTCAATAGAATTATATACAATGAGTTTGAGCAACAGAAATTAGTGTTTGGTGAGACTGTCGCTGAAGAAGATGACCTCGTTGATGCCTCTGGATATGATAAAGAAATCTGTATATTACTCCCTCCATCATTCATAGAGCATTATGGTGACCATGTTATACAATGTGGTGCTGATCGTATTAAAGGAGTCCAGTTTGATGATGATACACTGTATATAAGTTATGGCAAAGTGGCTGAACTCTTTCAACCTGCAATAGACGGTATAATACAGTGTACTTTGTCGGCATTGAAAGACCTTGAAGGTGAAGTTGATACAATTTATCTTGTTGGAGGATTCGGAGGATGTAAGTACGTTCATGCTGAAATCAAATCTGCAATAGAGACAACGTTCCCTCATGAGGGTTATAATGTCATTGTTCCTACGTCCCCTAGTCTTGCTATTGCTTCAGGGGCTGTTCTTTGGCGTAAAAACCCAGGTGTGATTTGTAAACGAAGATCTGATGCTACATATGGAATAGCATGTTCAATTCCTTATGAACCTGGAAAACATAGCCAACATTTCTGTTATTTTCATCGTGAAGAACAAATCTACAGAAGTAGAGACGTATTTGTCGTGTTCTTACAAAAAGGAGAATATGCAAATGTTGATGAAGTGTTTACAACTGCTGTTGCACCTGAACGTCACGAGCAAACCACAATGACTTTTAAGATATACAGTACCCCAAAAGTTGGTATACAATATGTGAAAGATGAAGAAGGCAAGTTTACAGTACGACAGATTGGTCAATTAATTGTCGATATTCCCAATCCTGACAATCGTCCAAAAGATCAACGTATGGTTGATATGACAATGGACTTTAGTGGAACAGAAATACAAGCTAAGGCTAAGTATCGTGTGACTGGTGAAGAAGTTAAGACTGTTTGTGATTTTCTTTCTACTCAAAATGATGATTAATAAAAATTGTTATGCTTTTTCTATTGTTTGTTATCTGTCTTTTATTATAAAAAACATTTGTTCGTAGCAATGATGTTTAAAATATTTAGCAGGAAAATTAGCTAAAGCTAGTGCATGTACAATTGAGCTGGTTCGTGGACTAACAACTATTTAATAGTATGTACATATCATTAATAAATTTATAATAATAAAGGATTGATGTGTCCTTTCTTTCTAGTGCTCATAAAAATATTGATACATTTAAAGTGTCAAGAGGCTAAGTAGGTGACATATATTTCAAATGTTAACTGACATATGTTTATGTAATATATAACATGTATCATGAAACGTTAAAAAACATCTATTGGTGCTTGTCATTTGATGTCCATAGTTCTTAACATGACCGAGAATTTCAGCTTCAGAAATAAGTGGATACTTCAAATTTTCCTACAAACATAATAAATTATTTTATTATTTTGACTAAAAAGGAAATCATAATCTCAATCCCATGATTCATTGCAGTTATCACATGTATGATCATATATTGTAGTGGGATACCCTCTTTTGTTGTTATTGCCTCCTTGTTGTCACATTTCCTATAGCTTTGAAGAAAATGTAAATAAGATCAGTAGTATTATAATTGCAAGAGCTTAATCAGTTAATTGATGCTTGAGGTAATATAATTGTAAAAATTATTTTAATCGTACATTTAAAAGTTGCTCAAAGATGTTGTTTTGAGTTATAGAACTCAGAAGCTTCGATCAGTCATGCCCAATCCAAGGTTTCTGTGGTAAAATCAACGATGTTCATTGGTTGCTGCGTGTGTTGGGGGTTATGATACGAGGTTAATTTCATATGTCACTTACATACTACAATAATTATGATGAAAATAAATATACCTGTAATGCAATCTTAGGACCACATGGAACATTGTGAAAACATGTACCAAGTCAAAATTAATATTACTTCTGACCATATGAATGTATGTATTATTAAAAAGGCATACTAAAAACTAAATTGTTAGTCTTTTAAAAAAAAGTTGAAAATCTTAGTTGAACCTATATACCTAGCCTATTATCAATTGCATCTATTAAATGTTCCAGGTGATGTTGGTGAGTGTGATGATTATCATGCTGAGACAGCTGCAGAGGATCTTGGTCCCTCCCTATGTTGAGACTAATCAAGTTCATCATCTTCATCATCACTGTTTCCATTGATAAAATTAATGGCACCCTCAGGGTCACATGGTTTATTTCCTACTTGTCCAGTCACACCTACATGACCATCAGGACCAAAGAAAAGCACAGGTCGAGTATAAACGAGCTCATACGGACCTTTCTTTACTTTCCAAAGAGCATCACATTGCTCATTGTAATGTTTATCAAATTTTCTAGGCATACAGGATATAGCTGGAGGGATTAAGGTAACGATTTCCCATGTAACAGTGGCAGCAGCTGTGATGAGCTCATCAGGTAACTCTACCTCCTCTTTAGCAGCAATATCACATAAGTATGACTCCATCTACAATAAGAGATAAAAACATTGTACATACACTGTACATGTTATCATTACTGTATGTATAAATACTAGTGGTTAAAGTTTTAAAGGTGAGTGTCTATTAGAAACTAGTAAGAAAAGCAAAGTACACACAATATTAATACATCTAGTATATTAATATTAATTAATTAATATTAATATAATTATATTAATTGAGTTACATGTAACTCCCAACTTCAAATTCACAAAAACTGCTTTTTAATCAGCTTTTTATCAATCACATACCTTAGCCTTTAATTCTTCAATAATACTCTCTTTCCTTCCCTTCACATCAGCATGATATAATAACAATGAGTAAGCCCGGCTCGTATCTACTTGTTGTTCCTTCACACGAAGTGATGATTTCTGTTCTTCTGTCATCTCTGATGGATCATTGAACAAAGTAAGTGCTTGTTCTTGTATGATCTTCATAGCATGTTGACAACTCATAGAAAAAGCTTCCTGTAGAAGTAGAATAATACATGTGACACAGCTTGTTAAGTTTGTCAATGACCTGCATGTACATCTATGTGATAAGACCAATGTATTCAACAACTGTGTTACTTTCAGAGGAAAATCCAAATGGATTGAGTGACAAGTACATGTATTTACCTGAAAAAGAGGTATAATCAATTTCTTCACATTATCTGCTGGTACATTGGGATTGCTTTTAGGCAATTTATGAATATAGTTCTTGAAAAATTCAGAGAACTTTGACGCTATATCAGTGTGTGTGATATCACCAGGAATAGTATCACCATACATCTTACGAGCTTGGTAAGCTGGAGCACCAATACTATATGGACACAAGAAAGGCAATAGACATATACATGTACTACAATGTATAATTCTATTCATGTATGTAAATGTAGAAAGCAGATGTTAAACTAATAATAAATATAAGTTATATAATAAGTGTGTGCACTTAGAAAAAGTAGTATTTTGACAGCTATCATAACAAAATTGTTGTTGTGCATATTTTATCAACTAAGGTACCTTCCCTTACTCTATCAGTTATGCCCTCCCACTACAGGCTATATACACCTTTCTAGCATTACTGTTTCTTTGTGTCATTAGTTAAACAAACATTTATACTGTGATCTAATAAGATACCATATATGAGATAGTCAGATGTAGTAAGCTCTACTGATAGTGTTAACCAAATATATATGTGCAAACTTCTAATAGCAAGATAAGAGAAACATTCAAACACTTCCAATTAACTAATTTTATAACACAGAAAGCCTGTAGATCTGACAGAACCTGAAACAACTATTGATATATACCACATTGTAGTTTGTTAAGTATTATGTGTGACTGACCCTAATATCTCACGTTTCTCCTCTTCAAGTACCTCTTTTTCTCTAAAAGAGAACAAATATAAAAACGATTGTATGAGAATTGCTTTCAAAAGAAAAGGCAAAGCTACAAACACATATTTTTACTTAGTTATACTAAATGTAATATACTTACTCTTGCAGTTGTTTTTCCATTTTTTGAAGTTCTACTTCACATCTAAATAACAAAAATAAATGATGACAATTGTTTTATGTCAACATAGCATACATTGTAATATAGCTATAGGCACAGGTGGCTTAGAGAGATTCTTCAAGCATAATGGAATTTTTCCCTAACCAAACAAACTATTAATTTGCATTAATAATGTTGTCCATGCCTATTCACTATTGCTTGTATACTAGGTAAGTCTTGATCATCATTATAGATAACAGTTTAACTTATTTCTCTATTATTACATATTTGTGGAGAGACATGCATGAAATGTTAGTCATTGCCACACTACTTATGAATATTAGTTGTCACAATAGAATGGTCTACAATCATAATATGAACAGTATTATAATATAAATGGAAGATATGAAATATCATATGCTAAGTGCTTCAATTTACATTTCCCCTACTTAAAAACTTGAATCTACATATAAATTGAAGTGCATGATAATTACATACCTTGCAGCTTGATGTAGTTTATCTGTTAGTTCAACAATTGCTCTAAATAAAATAACAAATTACATTCTCTGCTTTCATGGTGAAATAGAATGGACACAGACATGAGATTAAACTTAATAAGTGTTACAAATACTACCAAAAAGTTACTACATGTAATATGGCAATTTGATATATTTATTGTGTCATACCAATAATCATTACAAGGTTGTCGTCACAAAGCTATCTTATTACATTTTTTGCTAAAAGCCACAATGTGACCATAAAGTAATCTAACCTTTTATACTCCTGAATGTGTTGTGTTTGTTCTTCAAGTTTCCTGAAACAAAAAGTGGCAAACTTAAAATTTGTGAATGTGTTCACATAACTTCATAAATCCACATTATACAAATATTAATAAGAGACAACTTACAATTCTAGTTGAGCTTTCTGAGCTTCAACTACACTTAAATTCCTAGAAGTAGTAACAGAAAAATAGAACAGGATATAAAATAAAAAGTTTCTCTCAGATTCTTGTTTGAAATAATCATGAAATAACTTTATAAATAAAAAATATAATTTTATGAAAATAGCATTTATGTATCTGGGAACTTGCATTAGTATACCGGAAGTGAATGTTTTTGTCACAAAAAATTTTTTTCCTTAATGTTAGCAAAATGTTTATGGACTTATACTTGGAAAGCTCTTCAAAGAGGTGTAAGTTAGGAATATGTATACTCAAATGTTAGCCCCACCTATTTCTACAATATGTTACTTGTAGGTTTCAGACCCTTTTTTGATTGGTTAGCAAGGGGTTTTGTTGCATCTGTATGCCAATATGGTATGATAAAATAAACATTTAACTGGCATTTGTGATATTTCTAGAGGTTCAGTAGTCTCACATTCTGGTGAACTTACTTGAATGGGAAAGAAATATTGTCGAACTTTTTAATGAAAAAATCACTTACTGCTATACAATTAACACACAATATGCATAGTGCAGCATGTGTTGGTTTGAAAACACTTCAGTACTATATAATACCAAACTCTTTCCATCCTTCCACATGTCACAGGTAAAGGGTCTCACTAGTCAGACTTTCCACCAGACCACAACTTTAACATGATTAACATATTAATTTATACATGTATCATAATTTTATTAATAAATCATAACATTTACTTACTTTTCTAATTTTGATTTGGCTGCATCAATTTTTTCTTTGGACAGTGTATAAGCAGTATCATAAGCCGCTTTCCTCGCAGCTTCTGCGATTGCCTTCACTGATTCCTCTATTTCAGGATCATTAAGAAACTGGCGTATTTCTTGTGTAGGCTCTTCCCAGCCATGTTTACTCCAACTCTCAGATGATCCCTTTCCTTTGCTAAATCCAAGACCCATGATCCTGTGGACGACAGCAACTAACAAAAATATGGGAGTGGCTTTCTTTTTTTAACCCGGACAGACCTATTTTACTGTGTCATTATGGCAAGGCCTCTTTCTCCTAATTCCCTCATAACAAGCCCTAATGAACTAGTGTCATCCATACATGACTGATATATTTCATATATGATGATTCAGTACTATAACATCAGATGTTTCGGGTACTTCCATTTTAACAAGCAAATATCTGACGTGGTTTATGTGATAAACAAACTTAGTTTGGAAAATATAGTACATATTTTAAAATATGTATTTATTTATGAGGAAACATAAATGTTTTGTTGGATGTTTACAAACTACAAGTACATACCTTAAGCTGTGTGGCAGCTAATTTTCATTACCAACTGTAAACTAGAATTACAGAACATTTGAGTTCACACTGAATGTCCATTCAAAGTAAACATATTGTACATTTGTATTGTTTTGCTGAATGCGATTGTTATGTGTTCAGACTAATTGTTGTTATCAAAGAGTGAGTGTTACAATTAGTCTGATTTTGAGAGAGCCAAAGTACTTTGTCACATTTTTGGCAATTCATTAATATAGTACTTGTCAGGGACAGTCCTACTTCAACATTACAAACTTATCTGTTGTAAATTTATATGACCTAACAATATGAATGCAAAAACATACATGTACACTAGTGTTAGACACATTTCTTGGTTAGCATTACTCATGTGTACTACCTTATGCTGCATGAACGATTACTACAATTGTAGAAGCAATTAATGGAGTCCCACCTCCTAACCTCAAACAAGTTAGCTGTTATAGTGGTCACACCTTCTCAGATTTTATGTACATGACGACATGACATCAGGAGTTAGATAAAAAAGTAACTACATAATTCGATATCAATTACCAACAACAATAGCCATTTTTGATTACTAGATTAAAGCATAAATTACACTAAAACTAAGCTTGATATAAACCAGTCATTCTACAGTTAATGTGTATCTGTACAATACTGTATGTAACAGAAATGATGATGCTATTAATGATAGCTATTACATGTAGTAATTAAAGTGTACTGACTTTTCACATTCTTTAATGTGTTGTGCTTGGGCATCAAACTTCCTAGAAGAATGATATACATATTGATTACAAATAAAGAATAATTTTAAACTTAAACTCAAAGATACCTCAAAGATTAACTTTTCATTAATTTTAATATTTCTTAGACTACATTCCTGTTTAGATATTGTGACAATATTTGGTATTTTGAGCACTAACGAAATTATTTTCTCTACCATATTTATAACCTGAGATATGTCATTGCGTCAAGGCCAGTCAAGCTAATGGAATAGAATATAGTATAAGATAAATAGCAATCTCTTCAGAAGCTCAAAAGAATTATCAGCTACAACCATCATAGTAGAACTCATGGCTAATTAAATTCATTGACTGATGGGAGTTAAAGTGCAGTATGTTCCAGCAAAATTTTAATTTTAACAAAGCATTGGTCTGGAAATTGGTAAATGTAATCCTGAATGTTTCAAAATCACTGAATTAAGTAGATACAATTAATAGTAGGTTTAAGATGCAATAACTATTGATGTAAGTGATAAAAAAACATGTAAATGTGAGCATGTGGTCTATGTCTTTATGACTGACCATAATATTTCACTTTTCTCTTTTTCAAGTCTTTGTTTATCTCTAATATAAAAAATAATATAACAACAATACTTGATTAGAACTACAACATGTGAATTAATTTAAACTCCAATTTAACAAATAATATAATTGTATACCTGCAGGTCAATATAATTAAAATCATATATATATATATATATATATATATATATATATATATATATATATATATATATATATAATATAATATAATATAATAATGCTTTATTTTAATGCTTTAACTCACCACTACAAGTGATAATTGTATGTACTTACTCTTTAAGTTGTCTTTCTGTTCTTTGAAGTTCAATCTCACGTCTAACAAAAGTAAAAGATACAAAATTAAATAACAGTAATATATAACAATAAAATAGAATAATAACACAACAATATTATATATAGTTTCAATTAGTGTCATATTTCCCCTTCACTCCAAAAATGAAATTAAATGCATAACACAAAGCAAATATTTTGTTCGGTCAGAGACTTGTAGCTTATATTGGTGGATTATTAAATGAAATCCATCATATAAAGTACTCACTGTATAATTTGTTATGTAATATGTAATAGTATAACCTACCAGCAAATTAAGCAGTGGGTAATTCACAAGAGTTATATATAGATACCATAGTAATCCACCCACAATGTAAGTTACAAATGGGCTGTTAAAATAACTGATTAATTTATTAATTCTATTTTTACTCTTGTACTATTGTTGCTCTAGAGAACTGGATTATTGCTACGTTTTAAGACTGGAGAGTTGGCAGAAGTTACAAAACTGTTAAATGACTTTTTTCTGTTACTGAACTTCAATAAGTTTGGATCAAGGCTGCTGAATAAGAAAAGTTTAAAAAATTGGAGACAGCTTTCGAAAAGCACAGGCAAGACAGAATAGTTGATCACTCCAGTTTTTAAAACTATTGTGCCTACAAAGTATTCTGAAGTCATGTCAAATCTTGCTTACCTTGACAGTCTTCTTTACGAACAGTTGCAGTAGTAAGTACTAAGTAGATACATCTGGAAGCTGTCATGAGACTACTGCTATAGTAGCTATTCCAAAAGGTATACAAAAATTAAAGCTAGCAAAAGAACAGTGTCTTGAAGAACTGTCACTTCCAAAACATGACTGTCAAAGCCATGCCCATTCTAGTTAAAATGGCACTTGCCATGTCTGTACTATACATGTATGTTACTCACCTTATGTTCAACATTTGATTAGCTTTGGTATTCTCAAGCTCTGTAGATAATGTCAGTACCTATAATTGAGATACAAACAAAAATTTTAAACATTAACTCCAATTATAGTACAATACATATTAGCATAAACTTTCAAAATAAATGATAACTAATTTGTCTATGGATCTATAAGTCATTTATTTGTCTCATCAATGACCATGCTGTTCTATTGTATTAATCAAAATTTTAAAATTATTAGAATTTGGCAGGAATAAAATAAATGCATGCAGCTCAATGAGCGACAAGCTCAGAATAAAACCCCAAAACCTCATAGTCACTTATTTCAAAAATTTACTATAAACCAATTGCAACTCTTCACCAAGCTCTCCACATTATATCAAATAATAGAATTGTGTAACTCATCAAATATATAAAATTTCTAAAAATAATGAAATGTAGAAATGGCAATACTAACATCGAAAACAAGATCACAGTAGGAGAGCAGGTCTAAAAAAGCCATATTCTAGAGTCTCGTTAACACGTAGAGTTTATAATCTTTACTAGTCTTCCTGTTTTATAGTTATCGTGGGGAAACAGAATAATAATAAGAAAGAACATCATGCTATCTCTGGACAGCCAGTGTTATAGCCTGCTTGATTAAAACAATGTTAAACTATTTTATGACAAAAATATGTAATTTTTTCTTTCCCTTACATATTCATAAAAGACTGTAGTATTAAGAAATGACAACATTATTATTAAGTGAAAAACATTATTACTGTACTACTTTCCTTCATTTTAGTAATTATATTTAATGTTTTCATTGTTTAGCTTGATAACTTGTATATTTGATTGTTTTGCTTTTCATACAATATACTTGTAGCTAGCTATAAGGAAATTCTCTAAACACATACAGAAAATATGTACTATATGTTTTGAAAGAGCCCATGCAGTGACTACTACAAATGTACATATTATGTGTGTCAGCAAAGGCCAACTATTGCTTAAGCCTATGAACTGTGCATGGTAACATGAGTCTATCATTATTTACAGCTAAATGATATTGATATATGGAAAGAATGACATGTTCAACTGTAAGCATAAAAGTAAGCTGTCTTATTCACATATTAATTACCTGTGCACATAATTGTTCTTGAGACACTTTGTGTGCTTTAACAAGCTTTGCTATCTCTGTTTGATGATGTAATTGAGACATGCTAATCTCAGACCTCAGCTCATCTATAACTTTCTCAGCACTTTCTCTTCTTTTATTAAACAATGACGATATCATGTTCATAGACTTTGGTATACGTTCACAGAGTGTATCCAGAGCAGTTTTCAAGGAAGAAACTTTTGGTCTATCAGAGGGTTCATCTTGTAGGCAATGAACAATGATTTTGCAAAGACTATGGTCTTCATTGATATGATCTAACCAACGCTTTCGTTTCTGAGCTTGTAAACCTAAAGGGAATCCAGCTTTCTTTACGGAGACTCTCAGCTGTTGAAGTGAAGGATCTCGTGTGGATGGATAATGACAATTAACTAAATATAACATAAGATGTCCCATAGAAAAAGTATCCAATGTGTCATCATAGACTGGGTTTTCACATGTAGCTTCAGGAGGCATATAGTCTAGAGCACCTGGAGTAACTGATAACATACCTACTGTTGACTTTTTAATAACACGAGCAACACCAAGATCTGCAACTTTAGCTTGTAGACTTTCTGTTAACAGTACATTACCACTGTTGAGGTCACGATGTACAACACCATGAGAATGAATGTGTAATAGGCCACATGAAATATCTCGTAATATATGTACTTTGATTGGTAAAAATATATCATTACTAGATTTTGCTGGTGTGTCGTTTGGTGCTAACACTTCTCTATACTCTGTGATGAGATGTTCTAGATCCATGTGTAGTTTCTCCATGATTAGCGCCATGTCTCTAGGATCAGATGATGGCTGGTTAATTCCTAGAAACTGGACAACGTTTGGATGTCTCATTTTACTAAGCAAGGAACATTCGTTGCGAAATTTGTCCACGATAGCTCTCCATTCTTGGTCACTGACAGGAGCTTCCCCTCTAGAACCCGTTAGTATGTCATGTAGTCTCTTTGCTATACAAGAAGCTCCATTAAGTTTAACTTCATATACTGCTCCATAAGCTCCTGCTCCAACTCTCTTCTTTGGGTCGATAGGTTCGTCTAGTTGAATAAAATACTCAGCTCTACCTGAAAAGGAAGAAGCCATAGCTGTCGTTAATAAAATATGTGGGTGGTTCCAGTGGGTGGTTATACGCATGCGTGGAGCAGCAATCTATAGCACTTGGAACAGATTAATGTTAACAATCTTAAACACTAATAAATAGATACTAAATTTGCTTATTGTTATTCGTCGAGTGTTTGCAGAGAAATTTAAGCTAAATGGAAGTTTCTTTTTGTTGAAGTAAGTGTTAGTAAAGTAAATCTTATTAAATAAAGTGTTTTTAATTAGTCTGTATATTGGCAAGCTGAGTTGAAAGATATTAAGATACTTATTAATTTTTAAATGGATGGCTCGTGGAAGACAAACCATAGCACCACAATTGAATTCTCAACTGCAACAGTCGAAAAAAATTCGAAGACAAGTCTTTTAGCACAAGTAAAAGGAATAAGGGTCTTAAGCTTGCTCATCAAGGTATTGGTTTTTGCAATCACAAGGAATTCGAAGGAAACCTTCATCAGCTTCTACTCACATGGAATGAAGATAACGATGACATAAAATCATGGATTCATGAGAATTGCTTCACATACCACCAGTCAGTGGGCGATCTGATCACAATCACAGGACATTCCATACTTAGAAAGCTATTGCTTAAGGTAAAAGATGGCCTTGGCCCAGCATGGTTTTCTGTCATTGCAGATGAGGCAACTGATGTTACTAGCAATGAGCAGATGAATGTAGCAATTCATTGGGTAAGTGACAGCTATGATATTCAAGAAGATCCAGTGGGGTTGTTTAAAGTGCCCAACATGGCGGCAGAAACCTTATTCACAATAATCAAAGATATTCTCATTTGATGGAACTTTCTCTTTATCACTATATAGAGGACAAGCATATGATGGTCCCTCAAACACTTAGACTTAGCATCCATTGCAAAAGAATTCATTCATGCTACAGATGAACGGGTTAAACACTTTGGTAATTTTTAGTTATTTTTTTTAAAATAAGATTTTCATTTACATCTATTTTAATTTACGTCTATCTGATTCTTCACTAAGCACTTGCCCCCCCCCCCCCCCCACTTTTCTGTAGCTCTCTCCACATTAGATATTTGTGATAGCTATTCATTGTTCAGAAGAACAGCATAGCATAGATGGTCCTTCTACAACAGTTAGTAAACATGCTAAAAACATCCTTCTGCATTGCTAAACAGCTTCTACCTGACTTATTTTAACTTCAGTTCAAAGTAACTTAACTCAAGAAAAGCGAAGCAAATCATTTGCCACAGAAATCATAACACTTGAAACAGAAATCTGTAATCTTGGATTAGCCCTAGCTTAGTTTTGAGCAAATTCTTCCAGTGGTGTTAAAAATATGATATCACATGAAAGCAATAACTCAATTGGTGAGCAGAATTCCTTCTGGCTGAAGCTTCTGGTACCAAGAAAGTGCTCTAAATGTGCCAAATGACCTTTTATGTGTTAGCAAGAGAGTGTCTAGGGATGAGACTATCTCAGTACCAGGCGTTTTACGAGGGGAAGAAACAAAACTCCTACAACTTTTGATGCATAGCGCAGGAATTTCAGCATGCCAAGCAGATTACCCATGTCACATGACAATAACCTCAGAAATGTTATTTACAGGCATGACTATGAGCAATGAAAAAGAGAAGTGAGTGAAGAAAGTGGGTTATAACAAGCTCCAAGACAAGCAGAACCAGGCTGCTAGCTGTTTGTATTAGGATAATATGTCTCTGTGTGGCTGGCTTCCTATGGGAATTGAAAATCCCTATGTTTTTATTCTCATCCTGTTCTCTGGAGTAACAGAAGCACTGCAGATGAAACACACAACCATTCTGACACTTTAATTTATGCACATTACAGCATGTTGCTTTAATTATATTAATAGGCTCATCATAGAAATCTAACAAATGCTTTTATTGCATTCATTTCTGTATCA
The DNA here is from genome assembly GCA_963693285.1 of Xestospongia muta. Lineage (NCBI taxonomy): Eukaryota > Metazoa > Porifera > Demospongiae > Haplosclerida > Petrosiidae > Xestospongia > Xestospongia muta. The sequence goes on from OY848917.1 coordinate 5,641,701, forward strand.
AAAGTTGTAGGAGTTTCTGCAGACATTTCCTGCCCCTAGGCTAACTATGAGGAATAATATCAACATGTGGGATATGTATTATTATTACTATTATGTAGATATTCATCAAGAATGTTTGTTAATTTTTCAAATAAATTAAAAATTATGTTAAATGTAGTTTAACTAGTTAAACAAGTTAACAACAAGTGAATAACCACACTGTTATAAGAAGCATAATCAATCATCACATGTGCAGTAACCATCCAGTTGACAGCAGATCAGTTTTACAGTTACTTTCCAGTGTTGATTTCTCAGCCATTAATGATGTCCTCAGAGGACTTGAAATGACCTTGTAATAGATGTAATGCACTGTTTGTATTTGAATTTAATTCACAGTAAATTAAGAAGATATATTTTAAAGGAGATGTGTGACAATATACACTTGTTACCTTCTCATTGAAATGCAATGGAAGATGATGTGCTTACAAAAAAAACACTTTGTCTGCTGTATTAGAAAAGCGCAGCAGACCTCTGAAATGAAGAATGGCAGAGCAGAAGCATACAATTTTCTTTGAATCAGTGTATGGCCTACAAGTACATATACCAAATTTATCAGCTTGATTTTGTTAATCTGTATTTTAGTAAAAGAAAATATTTCAGCCAAACTTGGATCAATGAAGTCTATTTCAAGAGCTTTTAGTTTCTGATAAAGAATTTACTGTGCATACTCAAACAGTTGATCTGATCTAAGTATGCAATTAAAACGTTTTCTTTCTTCAATTCATTGCCATTTATGTCACTAAATACCAAATTCCAATATAACATGTACAGTGGTCTTGTAATTGGAAAGGTGAGCTATTATCATCATCATCAGCTCAGTAAAATAATAAAGCATATCATTGGTTGTCTTTTCAACCAACCTTATATATTGATTAAAAGAAAATAAGCTTTACACTCATGCCCCCTTTGTCAGTCTACTCCCTCCTTTTACCTATTAATATTGATGTATTTGATAAAAGCAAGTCTTTTTATGTTCCCATTTACCTTAAAATACTGGAAATAGTGGAAATAGTACAATCATATTCTAAAGTTATTATTAAAGTAAAGGAAATAACTTGTAGTGATATAACAAATATAACAACATGGTTACTACAATTTGTATGAATAAAACAGTAACAATAAATAATGTGAGTAGGTGTTTGTTATGAGGTAGGGGTATACCCAGGGTCTTTCCCTGTAACATGTGTATATCACAACAGCTGAGAGAATACATACATGTACAACATTAGTATGGCTTATTATTAGATGCTGTTAATTACTATGGTTACTTCCATAGGCTGGTCTGTTAAGTCCTTTTGATGGTATAACTACTTTCACAAGTGTTGGACGAGGTATCCTACTGAATGAAATCAATCCAGATCGATTATCTCTAGCATTGGAACCAGAGTCAGCTGCTATCTACAGTCAAAGTATCACAATGAAAGCTATATGTTCTTCAGACATGATACATCAATTTCATTCTACCTAAATACATGGTTATCGATATCGGAGGAGGGACAGTAGACATCACAGCTCATCATAAAGATGACGGAAATATTGAAGTTATTGTAACTCCTGTTGGTAATGATTGTGGTGGTACTAAAGTCAACCAACAGTTCTCATATCTATTGGCAGATATTGTTGATGATCCTGACTTTGAGAGTTTTCTTTCTGTAGTAGATCACAGGAAAAAGGTCAACCACAAGGCCAATCTCAATAGAATTATATACAATGAGTTTGAGCAACATAAATTAGTGTTTGGTGAGACTGTCACTGAAGATGATGACCTTGTTGATGCCTCTGGATATGATAAAGAAATCTGTATATTACTCCGACCATCATTCATAGAGCATTATGGTGACCATGTTATACACTGTGGTGCTGATCGTATCAAAGGAGTCCAGTTTGATGATGATACACTGTATATAAGTTATGGCAAAGTGGCTGAACTCTTTAAACCTGCAATAGACGGTATAATACAGTGTAGTTTGTCAGCATTGAAAGACCTTGAAGGTGAAGTTGATACAATTTATCTTGTTGGAGGATTCGGAGGATGTAAGTACGTTCATGCTGAAATCGAGTCTGCAATGGAGACAACATTCCTTCTGGCGGGTTATAATGTCATTGTTCCTACGTCCCCTAGTCTTCCTATTGCTTCTGGGGCTGTCCCTGTGACATAAAAATCCAGGTGTGATTCATGAGCAAACCACAATGACTTTTAAGATATACAGCACCCCAAAAGTTGGTATACAATATGTGAAAGATGAAGAAGACAAGTTTACAGTACGACAGATTGGTCAATTAATTGTCGATATTCCCAATCCTGACAATCGTCCAAAAGATCAACGCATGGTCGATATGACAATGGACTTTAGTGGAACAGAAATACAAGCTAATGCAAAGTATCGTGTAACTGGTGAAGAAGTTAAGACTGTTTGTGATTTTCTTTCTACTCAAAATAATGATTAAATGCATGATTTGTCTGTTGTTTATCATAATTAGTATTTACATCTCATGTCGAGCAAACAATTGTTTAGTTCTATATTGTTAATTGGAATAATAGTTTTACATGTGTATTATATACATGTAGTTCACATTCTCAACACTGGACTATGTAAGAAGAATACTATATATTGTAAACATTTTCATTATAAATATTATATTAGACACCCTGCATAAGAGACATACACAACAAAGTGCTTACATGTCTCATGAAGATGTTATGGTAGGGGTCTAAAATTCTTTAAATGATTAGACCCATCGAGCCACGCCTACTATAACTTTGAATAATCTGGTTATGGCAAAAGCAGACGAAGCTGGCGATTTGTTCATCAATTACCAACCAAGTGGACCTGGTCCAATATTTAATAACCCAATACAAACAGAGACACAGAAGCCACTCTCTCGCGCTTCCATAATCAAGCGCGTAGACTCTGGATTTCGAACGACTCAAGGCAACATCGCTGCTATTGATTTTGGTACGACCTTTTGTACGTTAGCCTACACAACTACTGGAGATCCTGAAGTAAATACTCTAAAGTTAGATGGTGTTCATCAACGAGTACCTAATGCTGTTTTGATAAAAAAACAAGGAGAGGCGTGTCAGGTTGTCGATTTTGGTTATCGAGCTCAAGAGACATACAGTAAAATGAGATCTGATGATCGCGTCAATCATATTTACTTTGAGAGGATGAAAATGATATTGAAAAGAGATGAGGTAAATAAAAGATTTGAATGTACATATGTTTTTGACCACACCCACAAACTAATATATGTACATATTGAAAAGAGAACCTTCATTTAATTCTACATCATATCATCGTATTCTATATGCAATATGTAGATGTAGTGATTGTTTAAATAGTTATAATTTACACATCAAATCAGATTATACACCGAATAATATAATAGTCTCAACTCTAGCATTTGTTTGGTTTGCTAAGGTTCTATAGTTTGTAATGTTTCTTTGGTATTCTTGATGGTACTCTTGTAAATATGTGTAGAATGATATGATTAAATGATCTGGGTATAAAGCTTAAACATGCTTTTAACATACTGATTACACTTACCAGATATGCCAAATTTAAACTCACAGTGTTTTAAATTAGTATTCATAACTTCTGATAGATTTTAATAAGTTGCAAATTTTAACCTACCAAAGCATCATTTGAGACTATTTACCAAGCTTCTTCACTTCGCCATATTAGTATATGTATGAATATTCATTATCCACACTATAGGCCTTGGATAGACAGTCTGTTGTGGAGGCATTTAATGGAGAGAAATTCTATATAGTCGAAGTAATAGGATTCATTTTGAAGTACCTCAAAGAGCGTCTCGAGTCTCATCTCTCAAAGACTGTGAATGCAGTCAAAGCAACAGAGTTTGATTGGGTTATCACTGTACCTGCTATTTGGAATGCTAGAGGAAAGAGAATGATGAGAGAAGCTGCTTACTTGGTAAGCTCCTATTTTGTAGTATGATTACCTGTACAACATTGCATGGATCACATATATATCACTGTCTACAGTGAAGGATGTAATTACAGCTTCTTGTAGCTTACCTGATCTTACCACTACCAATTTACCATACGTATTTATTTCCTCAAGAATTTTATGATAGTTTCATAATTATATTCTAACTTTTGTTTAGGCTGGCCTAACATCTCCAGTGACTGGAATATCTACATTTAACAAAATTGGACGAGGACTACCTCGACCTGAAGAAACCAACCCAGATAAATTATCACTTGCTCTCGAACCAGAATCGGCTGCCATATATAGTCAAACAGTCACTATGAAATTATTGAAAGCTACAAAAGCCCAAAAAACGTCCAAATACATGGTTGTTGACATTGGCGGAGGTACTGTCGATATTACAGCTCATCATGAGGAGGGAGGGAAAATAGAGGTAGTAGTTACCCCTATGGGTAATGACTGGGGAGGGACAAAAGTGAATGAAGAGTTTTCCAAACTTTTATCAGAGATTGTTGATGATCGGAACTTTGCACAATTTCTTTCTACTGGAGACACAAAGAAGCAAATTGCACACAAAGCAATACTTAACAATCTCCTTTACAATGAATTTGAACAACAGAAGATGGTGTTTGGAGAAAGTGTGGGTAGCGATGAAGACTCTCGCAGTGGCAAAGAAATCTGTATATCTCTTCCGTCTGCCTTTATTCTCCACTATACTGAAGACAGAATAAGAGCTGGTGCTGAAAAGTTTCCAGGAGTGCAGTATGATGATGATGCCTTGTACATTAGATATGATGCAGTCGTAGAAATCTTTGAACCAGCTTTAGAAGGTATTACACGATGTACTCTAGCAGCTTTGAATGATGTCAGTGGTATCGTCGACACTGTATATTTAGTGGGTGGTTTTGGTGGCTCCAAGTATGTCCATTCCAAGCTAACCTCTTCTATTAATAAAAGGTTTGTGGGTCATAAATATCGCATTGTTGTACCAACTTCGGCAAATTTAGCTATTGCATCTGGTGCTGTGATGTGGAGGAAAAATCCTACAATTGTCTCAGCACGTAAAGCTGATGCTACATACGGGATTTGTTTATTTCTACCATTTGAAGATCATCATGATCCATTTTACAAAGTCCTTAATGACGACAATCTCCTCTATTACTCGAGAGATGCTTACAAAGTGTTTCTTCAGAAAGGCGAAATGGCACGCGTCGACGAGGTCATTACAACTGAAGTCGTTCCACTTAAACAATCACAAACAGATATAGAAATTGTTATATATACCACACCTGACGTTGGTGTCAAATACATCAAAGACAAGGAAGATAGATTTACTGTTCGTCAAATCGGACGACTTGTCATTGATATACCAAATCCAGGTAATTTAACAACTCAACAACGCTTGGTTGATGTAACTATGGACTTTAGTGGGACAGAAATACAAGCTAAAGCTAAGTATCGTATTACTGGAGAAGAAGTAAAGACTGTTTGTGACTTCTTATCGTCTTGTAAAGATTCTTAGTATTAAATGATATTTTGTTTCATTTTATCATTTTCTGTTCATGTATTTTAATGATTGTGATTTCCAACAGCTAATCAATGGTAATATAATTGAAGTTTGAAACTATTTTAAATTGGTGATGAAAAATGACTACAAAGTTAATTTTTTATTGCTGCATGCAATGTGTGGTAGCACACCCAGTGCCACTACACTTGCCACTTTTAGTATAGATAGCAATATTTCACAGCAAACCTGGGATTCTGAACTAGGAGAGCAAGAAGTCAAGAGTACTGATAAACAGTAAAGTATACTTGTGTGTTATACAATAACTATATTTATAGAATCATCAGGTAATTCAGTTACCTGGTGCTTGTTGATACTGGTAACAGAGAACATCAGGGATATTTACAATCCCTGGTGTAGGGAAGATCTTAGTAAAAGTTATTGTGCAAATAGTCCCAATGTAACCTCGTTCTATATGAAGTTTCAATGTTCATAGGTGGTAATGAGTTCCATATTCTAGTTATTCTTACATAATAAAAGTTTTGAATCCTTTATCAAAGAGGGTTGTCAAATGAATGAACAGTAATATAAATGGCTTCTAACAAGTAGGATTTCTTGGTGATGACATACCTAGAATTTAACTTTATTAAAATAATTTTAAAAATTTATAAAGGAGGAGGACAATGATGTCATAACTAACATACCTTGTGACTTGTGCATGTGACTCCACAATTCAACATGTGAACTTACACAAACAATAGTTTCAACTATATATGTTATGTATTGGGCAATGAGTATTTCAATTTCAAAGGCTTGATTAATTATTTCAAAATTCATCCATGATCAAAGTATAGGACTGATATAGAACAAACACAACATACTAATAGACTTACACACTAATTATGTACATATAAGTAGACTCATACAAACTGTGTAACTACTGGTAATAGAAATGCCAATTTTAACATCACGTAGATCCTATGAAAAAGAGCAAATTAAATATTTGTTGCTCATAAAAAAATTAATAAGTAATATCTTAAAATTGTTGATTAGAAAGAAAATCACACACAGTCTTCACTTCCTCTCCTGTAATACGATACTTAGCTTTAGCTTGAATTTCTGTCCCACTGAAGTCCATAAAAACATCAACGTAACGTTTATTAATAGGTAAATTATCTGGATTTGGGACATCGATCTTCAATTCCCCAATCTTGCTAACATTCATTTTTCCATGCTTGTCTATTGTGTACTGGACTCCAATTTCTGGTGTAGAATAGATGGTTAGTGCCACATTAGTACTTTGCTTGCTTCGTGGACATAAATCTGTAGTATACACTTCGTCAGCACAAGCCAAATCTCCTTTCTGTAAAAACACATTGAAAACATGGTCACAGTAGTATCCATCATCTAAGAAGGTACGATGATGGATATCATGTTTATCTGCTTCAAATGGTAATGCCACTCCAATCCCATATGTAGCGTCAGATTTACGAGACTGAATAATTGATGGGTTTTTCCTCCACATCACTGCTCCAGTAGCAATTGCAAGGTGAGCATGTTCAGGACAAACAATATTACAATAAATTCTTCCATTATAGTTACGAATGGATTCTTCAAGTTTCTTGTAAATATATTGACATCCTCCAAATCCACCAACAAGATAAATTGTGTCCACTCTAGACTTTAGCTCTTCCAGTGATGCTACAGTACACTGTACAATACCATCAATAGTAGGTTGAAAAAGTTTTGTTTCAACAACACCATATTTAATATATAAGGTATCATCTTCATATTCAATACCTTCCATTTGTTCGACACGACTTTCTATTTTATATCCATAATACTCAACAAACGAATTCGGTAAATTGACTGTCAGCTCATCAGAAGCAGCTGCCGTAGCTTTATATGTGTCTCCAAATTTCTTTTTCTCTTCTTCAAACTCATTATAAAGGAATTTATTAAGTATAGCAGCATTAACAGCCTTATGACGAATAAACCCATCAAATCCCCGGTCACCAACAATATCTTCAAGTAAATCTGAGAATGCTTTGTTAACGGTCGTTCCACCCCAGGCATTACCTGTTGGTGTCAGGACAACACTGACTTTATTAGCAGCTTCATTGTAATCTTGTACTGTGATATCTACAGTACCACCTCCAATATCTACGACCATATAACGTTTAGGTGGTGATGCTAACACAACATTCATAGTGTAGTTTTGAGAATATATAGCAGCTACTTCTGGTTCAAGAGCTAAGGTTAATTTTTCAGGATTATTTTCAGGTGGCTTTGGTAGCCCTAGTCCAACAGGAGTGAAACTAGTGACACCCACATTGTCAGATGTCAGACCTGCCTAAACAATGAAACAAGTATATAATTATATCTCTACTTAAAAGGAAATACCATGTAAGCAGCTTCTCTCATCATTCTCTTTGCTCTAGCTTTCCAAATAGCTGGTACAGTAATGACCCAGTCAAAGTGTGTAGATTTCATCTGACGTACTCCATCACTCAGACGTGCCAGTAACAAGTCTTTAAGATGTTTGAGTATAAAGGCAATTACTTCAACTAAAAAGTAATCATCACCACCAAATGACTTGATAGTTGTAGTACGATCTACAGACTTTACAAAAAAATGAACTTCAAAAACGTGTATACATTAACATTGGTAATAATTACATGTCATTGTCTCTATATAACACATTTACTGAAACTGAAAAAAATTAAAAGTAATGTGTAATATTGGCAATAATTCCATGTCATTTTGTTTCTATATAACACATTTATAATTACTGATAGTCAAGAAGCATTATTAACTATAAGAATTTTTATCTTGTGTTAATTACATTTTATTGCTGACTTAATAACTGTATGTATATAAACAAATATGATTGGTATGTAAGAGGGAAAGTACTTACCTTGTCTCTTTCTAGAAGCATCTTGATTCTTTCAAAGTAAATGTAGTTTGGTAATTGACGAGGACGTATTTTACAGTAGGTATCTTGAGCCTTAAATCCAAAATCTTCCACTACACACTTGTTCCCATCCACCTTCTTTAGTAAGATAGCATTTGGTACTCTTTCAAATGTACTGTTGAGTTTGAACGTGTTCACTTTGTCATAACCACGAGTTGCGTACGCTAAAGAGACGAAAGTTGTTCCAAAGTCAATTGCCGCGATATTTTGTCTAGGTAACAAGTTTTGATCTTCTGAACGTTTCTGTTTGTCTGCTCTTTTCAGAGGCTCTACAGTCGCCATATCAAGCACACTCAAGCCACTCCTCTTTTCAAATAAATAGTAACTTAATGTGCAATGATCATATTTTGATAGTCACCATATGTCAAGGTCCCTCCTTGAATTGTATATTTATAGAATCATCAGTTCAAATAAGTCACCTAGTGCTTGTTGATACTGATAACAGAGAACATACAAAGTAGAGACATATATGATGCAGGGAAGATTTTGATTGATCATCAAGTTATTCAGAACTAGTCCCAATATAGTGTCAATAACCCTAACAATGTTGATAGGTGGCAATGAGTAGATGTTAAGATGACTCCAAGGTCTTTGTGAAGATTTCAGGTATAAATTATTTTTTATGTGATTAGAGGAGGGTCTGATCTGAACCTTAAACATCTTAAAATCCATGTTCCATGTAATTGCCTATTCATGAATCAAGTTGAGATCAAATCGTAGGCATTCACAGTCTTATTACCTGCTGAATAATTTTTAACATTCAGTGTCATCAGCAAACATATATAGGCTAGATGCAGAGACAAATATTCATGTCGTTACTATATATGAGGATCATTGAGGAACCCAATATGGTGCACTGAGGAAGTCATGATAGTACTGGAAGAGCCTTGGAAGTGTATCCATTCATTCAATCCATTCTATTCAGTAGGTAGCAGTCAAACTACTTCAGCAACTTTCCATTAATGCTGTATGACCAAAGCTTGCATATCAAATTGTCCCCCAGATTTGATTGTATCAATTTGAATTTCTAAATAGCAGATCATAAGTTTCTAATTTCTCTCTCTAACATATTTAATTCAGTTAACAACAAATCCTCCATAGTTTTAATCTTTCTTGACCTAAGGAAAGTATTTGACATTATAGCTCACAATGAATTGTTAGTCTAACCAATTGTGAGTTCTGGCATTGTTTGCCACAAAGATGGGAACAGCTCCTATGCTAATGAAATTTGGTCAAAGAAAGTAGACAATTGGTTTTATCAAGCCAAGTAATAGCTGGTTTTATTGTAAATATCATATTTTTCTTGATTTTGGTAGTAATTTTAACAACTTATGAAATAAACAAGCACTTTGGAGATTGAGCAGATCAGTGAGCTAGGCCTGAAGTTGGAAAAAGAGATCTATTACCAGACCTATGAATTGGGATACTATTGTAGAACTTACATTTAGATAACATGCTATCACAATTATTGAGTGTGCTTTGTTATACCTGTTGATTAGACAGATTAAACAAGATGTTGTAGTCAGATCTGTTATAGACCAGTCTGTACAATATATAGTAGAGGAAAGAGCTGGAGATATGGTAAATTGGTTAGTATTATGAGGAGGTAACTATCTTGATAAGTTCTGGTAGTAATATGAAGTTATTTTAACTGATAGATATGTAGCAATGGCCCTAATTGTATCTGTTTATATAATACTAACTTACATTTGTATGGCCAAATTGCCGCACAATGTAATGAAGTTTAACTGCTTACATCAACACGACATTTATAGATTGCACTCATTTCGATAACGTAAGTAAGATAGTATTTTTTACTCTTTCAAATGTATTGTTGAGTTTGAACTTTTTCATTTTGTCATTACCACGAGTTGCGTACGAAAGTTGTCCAAAATAAACAGCTGCGATATATATATATATATATTGTCGAGGTAACTAGTTTTAGTCTTCTGAACGTTTCTGTTTTCTTGCTCTTAGCAAAGGTTCCATAGGCGTCGTATCTAGCCAACTCAAACCGCTCCCGTTTATTTTGTCATATAATTTTGACACAAACTATGTCGCGCGATTTGCGTCGAAATTAATGACAAAATAAATGGGAGTGGCTCATTTGCTTCTGCATATAACAGACCATTTTTAAAATTTTTTAATTTTTTTATTGACAAAATGAATGCCCAATAACAACTGCTAGTTAAAGGACACAAACTGAATAGAACAATAATTAATAAAACAGAATTAAGGTATTAAAGTACAGGATATAGTATCATTAATAACACAGAGATAAAATAAGTGACTGATTGTATATGACAGGTTTTACTGTGATGAGTGATGGTGAGTTGATGGTTAGTAAAGAAGCATATTTACTTTAGATTTAAAAGTGATTAGAGATGAGCTAGATTTTACATGATAAGAAAGTGAATTCTACAGAGAGAGAACAGAAGGGACAAATGAGTTTTATGAGGCAGATGAGTAAGAAAAAGGGATGGTAAAGGTGAGAGGATCAAAGTGACGAAAAGCATAACTTGGCAGAGGTTTGAGAATGAAAATATTGAAGGAAAGTAGAGGAGGTTGTTAGTGATTTTATAGAGAAGACATAATTTGGAAATAGAACAAAGAGTTGAGAGGGTCGGAAGGGTAAAAGTTGAGAGAAGAGATGAGTAATGATTGTCCCATTTAGAGAGCACATTAAGTTTTCTCAAGAATCTCAGCATTAGTGGAAGATACAGGTGGATCCCAAACAGAGAAGCAGTAGGAAAAATAGGGAATGACAAGGGAGTGATACAAAGTGAGAAGAGTATGAGGAGAAGCATGCTATAGAAGTTACGGTAGATGATTCCAATAATTTGACAACCTTTATAGAGGACAAATTGGATATGAGGAGAGCATGATAAATTAGAGGTGATAATAATACCAAGATATTTAAATGAATTGACTCGTTCAAGTTGAGAACCATCTAAGAAAAGAGGAGAGAGGGAGGTTAGAAAAAAGGGAGACTTACGAGAGACAATCATCTATTTGTTTATTTTGGAGTTGATGGTAAAATGATGAGAGGTAATCCACAATGTAATAAGATTGATGTTGGATTGAACAGTGGACATTGAGGTTGTAGAAGAAATTTCTTGTGAGAGAAGAATGTCATCAGCATAAAGAGTGAGGGTGGCTGAAGAGAGGAGGGACAGTTTAGCAATGTCATTTATATAAATGATGAATAAGGGAGGCCCGAGAATGGAATCTTTGGGCACACCAGAGGTGACTTGAGATTTAGAAGATAGAGAAACATTTATGATTACTTGTTGGGTATGGCCTTGCAGATAACTATGTAGCCAAGACAAAAGAAGAGGAGGAAGGTTGAGCAAAGATAAGGAGTCAAGTAGAGGCTTGTGAGGGATAGAGTCAAATGCTTTAGTGAGATCAAAGAAAACTGCACAGACTGCATTTTTGTAATCAAGTGAAGAAAACCAAGAATTGATAGTAGATAATATAGCTGTTTCAGTTGAGAACCCTGGTCGGAAACCAAAATGACAGTTAGAAAGGATGTTGTTCCAAGATCTTACTTGGGAGGGAAAGTAGAGAGATTGGGCAATAGTCTGAAGGGGATGAAGAAGAGGTTTTTGATTTGAGAATAGGTATGATATTGGAGTTTTCCAGTCTAAAGGGAATATACCTGTTGGGAAGGAGAAGTTGAAAATAAGGGAAAGAGGAAGTGAAATACTAGGAGCTGTGTTGTGATGCATGATAGAGGAGGACAAGAAGCAGTGTCAATAGGAATACAAGAAATGAGACTGCAGATATCATCTGGGTTACAGAGAAAATCTGGAGAGTTGTCATGGAGTGAAGTAAAGGGATTATGAGCTAGAGGAGGTAAAGAAGCAGTTGACTTGTTGAAGCAAGAGGAGAAGTATTGATTTAGGACATCTGCTTTAGAAGAGGATGAAGTTACAGGAGATCCATTATGGATAAGGGAGGAATGGAGACAGGTTTAGAGCGAATGCGTTTAACAACTGACCAAAAAGACTGTAGTGAGGGAGAAGTGAGTAAATTATGAAAGAATTTGGATTTTAGGTGCCTGAGGTAAGCAAGAGTCTTGTTGCTATATATAATATACAACCAAAATCAGGAACCCAACCCAACTGGAAATATCTCACTGACGCTCAACTCTAATAGACTGCTCGTGCCACTCGTGCTCCACGTTTTATTAACAGCACAATATACAGCCAAAATCAACGACTGTATACTTCTATAGGTCTCTTATATACGGAAGCAACTGAGCCACTCCCATATATTTTCTCATATAATTTTGACACAAACCGAGCGTCATAGCAATGATACAACTTAATGTGTAATAATAATTGTAGTCCTGCCTTAAGTTTTATATATATAGAATATATAGTCCTCTACCAATAGAAGTGATGCCTGATTTATCAGATGTTAAACCTGCCTGTAAACAATGAAACAATACTAACAAAAAAATTGAAAACAGAATATACCATGTAAGCAGCTTCTCTCATCATTCTCTTTGCTCTAGCTTTCCAAATAGCAGTGTAGATTTCATCTGACACACACCATCACTCAAATGTGCCAGCAACAAATCTTTAAGATGTATGAACATAAAGGAAAGCAATTACTTCAACTAGAAAGTAATCATTGCCACCAAATGACTTGATAGTGGTAGTGCAGACTTATAATTGAACAAATATGATTGATATGCGTCATTACCTCATTTCTCTCTAAAAGCATCTTGACTTTTTCAAAGTAAATATAGTTTGGTAATTGACATATTTTACGGTAGCTATCTTGAACCTTAAATCCAAAATCTTCCACTACACTCTTTCAAATGTATTATAATATAGCTGTCTCATCTGTAAGCAGTAGAGTCACCTCCTCAGAAATGTTGGATGATGTGAGATAGACAAAGGTTTAATCTTTGTTAGTAAAACCTTGAGTGCCAGTTTTATACTAGTTATAATAAATTCTTGCTAAAGCAAGACACAAGAGTATTAGATATTTAATATTTTAGTCTTCCTAAAAATTGGCAATTTTTGATGGTTAAAATTGTTGATTGGAAAGAAAATCACACACAGTTTTCACTTCCTCTCCAGTGACACGATACTTAGCCTTAGCTTGAATTTCTGTCCCACTGAAGTCCATAAAAACGTCAACATGACGCTCTCTCACAGGTAAATTATCTGGATTCGGGACATCGATCTTCAATTCCCCAATTTTACTAACATTCATTTTTCCATGCTTGTCTACTGTGTACTGGACTCCAAGTTCTGGTGTAGAATAGATGGTTAGTGCCACATTAGTACTTTGCTTGCTTCGTGGACATAAATCTGTAGTATACACTTCGTCAGCACAAGCCAAATCTCCTTTCTGTAAAAACACATTAAAAACATTGTCGCAGTAGTACCCACGCTCATCATCTAAGAAGGTACGATAATGGACATCATGTTTATCTGCATCAAATGGCATTGACACTCCAATCCCATATGTAGCGTCAGATTTACGAGACTGAATAATTGATGGGTTTTTCCTCCACATCACTGCTCCAGTAGCAATTGCAAGGTGGGCATGTTCAGGACAAACAATATTACGGTAAATTCTTCCATTATAGTTACGAATGGATTCTTCAAGTTTCTTGTAAATATATTGACATCCTCCAAATCCACCAACAAGATAAATTGTGTCCACTTTAGACTTTAGCTCTTCCAGTGATGCTATAGTACACTGTACAATACCATCAATAGTAGGTTGAAAAAGTCTTGTTTCAACAACACCATAGTCGATATATAAGGTATCATCTTCATATTCAATACCTTCCATTTGTTCAACATGACTTTCTATTTTATCTCCATAATACTCAACAAACGAATTTGGTAAATTGACTGTCAGCTCATCAGAAGCAGTTGCTGTAGCTTTATATGTGTCTCCAAATTTCTTTTTCTCTTCTTCAAACTCATTATAAAGGAATTTATTAAGTATAGCAGCATTAATAGCCTTATGACGAATAAACCCATCAAATCCTCGGTCACCAACAATATCTTCAAGTAAATCTGAGAATGCTTTGTTAACTGTTGTTCCACCCCAGGCATTACCTGTTGGTGTCAGGACAACACTGACTTTATTAGCAGCTTCATTGTAATCTTGTACTGTGATATCTACAGTTCCACCTCCAATATCTACGACCATATAACGTTTAGGTGGTGATGCTAACACAACATTCATTGTGTAGTTTTGAGAATATATAGCAGCTACTTCTGGTTCAAGAGCTAAGGTTAATTTTTCAGGATTATCTTCAGGTGGCTTTGGTAGCCCACGTCCAACAGGAGTGAAGCTAGTGACACCCACATTGTCAGATGTCAGACCAGCCTAAACAATGAAACAAGTATATAATTATATTTCTACTTAAAAGGAAATACCATGTAAGCAGCTTCTCTCATCATTCTCTTTGCTCTAGCTTTCCAAATAGCTGGTACAGTAATAACCCAGTCAAAGTGTGTAGATTTCATCTGACACACTCCATCATTCAGACGTGCCAGCAACAAGTCTTTAAGATGTTTGAGTATAAAGGCAATTACTTCAACTAGAAAGTAATCATTGCCACCAAATGACTTAATAGTGGTAGTACGATCTACAGACTATTTGGAAAAAAGTATTAAAGTAATGTGTAATATTGGCAATTGTTCCATGTCATTGTCTCTATATAACATATTTATAATTACAGATAGACAAGAAGCATTATTAACTACAATAATTTTACCCTGTGTTAATTACATTTTCTTGCTAACTTAATAACTGTATCAATATAAACAAGTATGGTTGGTATGTAAGTGGGAGAGTACTTACCTCATCTCTTTCTAAAAGCATCTTGATTCTTTCAAAGTAAATGTAGCTTGGTAATTGACGAGGACGTATTTTACAGTAGGTATCTTGAGCCTTAAATCCAAAATCTTCCACTACACACTTGTTACCATCCACCTTCTTTAGTAAGATAGCATTTGGTACTCTTTCAAATGTACTGTTGAGTTTGAACGTGTTCACTTTGTCATAACCACGAGTTGCGTACGCTAAAGAGACGAAAGTTGTTCCAAAGTCAATTGCCGCGATATTTTGTCTAGGTAACAAGTTTTGATCTTCTGAACGTTTCTGTTTGTCTGCTCTGTCCAGAGGTTCCATCGCCATATCAAGCCCCTCCTCTTGTCAAATAATAGTAACTTAATGTGCCATGAATAGAAACATTAAATTATTGAGTCCCACCAGAAGAAACACTAATGTGAAATTAATACTGAGTCTAGGATACAACATTAATTTCACATTGAAGCATTGCGTCTTCTGCCAGGGCTGTTGACACTTCAGTTTGGCAGGTCAGGAGGCATCCTTTGGTCTTGTCTTAAGCTTCATATTTATAGAATCATTAGTTTAAGTTAGCCATCGGTTGCTTGTTAAAACTGGTATGGTAACAATGAACATGTAGAGCAGAGACATGCGTGATAATACCTGATGCAGCGAAGATCTTGGTTAAAGTATTTCAGAAAATAGTTCCAATACAGCTGCACCGCAGTGCTAATAATCTGACTCTAAGTAAATTATACAAATCTTCAATGTTAATGAGTTCTATATTTTAGTTACTCTTATGAAATAGAAATGTTGAATCCTTTATCAAAGAGGGTTACCAAACGAGTGCACATTAATGTAGATAGCTTCAGACAAGTAAAAATTACAGGGAGTTCTTTAAAAGGACTTAAGTAAACAGATTTGTCAGCATTACATTCTATGTTCCATGTAATTGCCCATTCAAGAATCAAGTTGAGATGAGACTGTAGGTATTCACAGTCTGCATGATATATGCTGATTTATTTTTGAACATTGAGTGTCATCAGCAAACACATATAGGCTAGATGCAGAGACAAATGATGATTTTAACAACACTATTATTATGATTAACAAGTCACACATAAAAGCTTATTGAATTAAATGGACATAGTGAGTCATTAAATTTCTTGATTAGTGAGTAAATCACAAACAATTTTCACCTCTTCATTAGTTATACGATATTTTGCTTTAGCTTGAATTTCAGTACCACTGAAGTCCATGAAAACGTCAACTAAACGTTCATTTCTTGGTTTATTGTCAGGATTTGGCACATCTATGTCTAGCTGTCCAATCTTTCGAACTGTTGATCTTCCATTTTTGTCCTTTACATACTGGATTCCAACTTGTGAAGATGAATATATTGATATTGACAGCTTGTCACCACATTCACTATTAGGAAGAAATGATTTTGTGTAAAGTTCATCAGCTATAGCAAATTCTCCTTTTTGAAGGAAGACACACAATACATTCCTACATTTGTATATTTGTTGTTCAGCATCATAAAAGCGATGATGTATGTCATGTTTGTGTTCATCAAAGTCTTGCCTAATCCCTATTCCATATGTAGCATCTGATTTACGAGAGTGAATTATTTCTGGATTCCTACGCCACATTACTGCTCCAGTAGCAATTGCAAGATGAGAATGTTCAGGACAAATAATGCTACGGTGAATCTTTCTGTTGTGTCTATGAATGGATTCTTCAAGTTTCTTGTAAATATATTGACATCCTCCAAATCCACCAACAAGATAAATTGTGCCTACTCTAGAGTTAAGCTCTTCTAGTGAATCTATAGTGCATTGTACGATACCATCAATAGTAGGTTGGAAAAGTTTTGTTTCAACAACGCCATAGTTGATATATAAGGTATCATCATCATATTCAATACCTTCCATTTGTTCGACACGACTTTCTATCTCATCACGATAAAACTCAACAAAAGGACTGGGTAAATTGACTGTTAGTTCATTGGAAGCAGTTGCTGTAGCTTTGTATGTGTTACCAAATTTCCTTTTCTCTTCTTCAAACTCGTTATAAAGTAATTTATTAAGTATAGCAGCATTAACAGCCTTATGACGAACAAACCCATCAAATTCTGGGTCACCAACAATATCTTCAAGCAATTTAGAGAATGCTTTATTAACTGTTGTTCCACCCCAGGCATTACCTGTTGGTGTAAGGACAACACTGACTTTATTAGCTGTCTCATCTTGTACTGTGATATCTACAGTACCACCTCCAATATCTATGACCATATAACGTTTAGGTGGTGATGCCAACTGAACAGTCTTAGTATAGTTTTGAGCATATAAAGCAGCTACTTCAGGCTCTAGTGCTAAAGTTAACTTTTCAGGATTGTCTTCAGGCGGTCTTGGCAGTCCTCTACCAACAGGAGTGAAGCTTGTGATGCCTGGTTTATCAGATGTTAAACCTGCCTATAAACAATGAAACAATACTAACAAGAAAATGAAAACAAAATATACCATGTAAGCAGCTTCTCTCATCATTCTCTTTGCTCTAGCTTTCCAAATAGCTGGTACAGTAATGACCCAGTCAAAGTGTGTAGATTTCATCTGACGCACTCCATCACTCAGACGTGCCAGCAACAAGTCTTTAAGATGTTTGAGTATAAAGGCAATTACTTCAACTAGAAAGTAATCATTGCCACCAAATGACTTGATAGTGGTAGTACGATCTACAGACTTAAGAAGAGTTGTTGAAGAGATCATAACTATTGAGTTAGAATTTATATTGATGGTGTTGTATTCAGTTAAATTCTTATATATTCAATTTAATTGTGAAATGTGCTTTTAATTATAACTGCAAATGTTATAGAATAGTATGTAACCTGATTTATAAGAAGGGACCACTTCTGTCAAAACTACTAGATAAAAACACTTGCATTTAAGTAATTCATTTTAAAGATGATGCTTACTTACTTTTGTATTCAAGTTATCTAATAATATAATAATCTATATAAATTAATAGACGTTTAGTGAAAATAATAATAGTTTTAAATTAAGATATATAAATTAGTAAACACTCAGTGAAAAATGCATATAGTTGTGTATATATAACAAGTGAATTTAAACAAAACTTTTTTGAGATGTTTTAGCAAAAAATAGTCCCTTTTCACAATCAGGTGACTCATATATATCTGCCTATTACCAATGAAGTCAATTACTTACTGGTATATATTATACCACTGAACACTAAAACAATGAATATGATTTATTAAGCATCAAAGCCACTTAGAATTTATCATTATCTGGATTAATTGTGGTAAATGTATATACAGTAACTAGATATCTTCATACATAATTATTGTAACAGCTTAGTTGTTATGTTCATTTATATTAATATCAGTGAGTGCCAATCATTTCTAACACTTGTAAAGTTATGATGAGAACAATGTAACACTATCATGTTTGCCTACTCCCACATTGTATGAGTGGATTGAATAAAGTTGTATATATTGTTATATGATGCATATTACATTTCACTAGTAATACAAGCCTCATACATTTTATTACGTACTGTATCAATAAAGGGAGTGTATAAATAATTATGGTTGTTTTTATCATAACTAACGAGGCTCATTATAATTTATTTATATATCTTTGTATACTACATTGTCCATAATAATTATAGTTTAATATTTTACTGACGAGCATGGATGCTTTGCTATGGAAGTTCAGTTGGACTGTCTAAACCTCTGGCCACATACTTTAACATTTAATATTTAGGGTTTAGGGGATAGGGATCAGTATTAAAATATGCTGATCTGTAACTATTCCATTGGGCTTCATCAATCCAAGCAGACCAGAATCGATAATATGTAATTTAGGCCATATAAAAAGGAATGTATTAGTGCAAACCAAAAACATGCTTGATATAACATAATATATAAATATCATTAGTACAGCACACTTGAGTAACTCTAAACTAGTGACAAAAATTCAAATGTTGTACTCACCTCATCTCTTTCTAGAAGCATCTTGATTCTTTCAAAGTAAATGTAGTTTGGTAATTGACGAGGACGTACTTTACAGTAGGCATCTTGAGCCTTAAATCCAAAATCTTCCACTACACACTTGTTGCCATCTACCTTTTTTAGTAAGATAGCGTTTGGTACTCTTTCAAATGTACTGTTGAGTTTGAACGTGTTCACTTTGTCATCACCACGAGTAGAATAGGCTAAAGAAACAAATGTCGTCCCAAAATCAATCGCAGCAACAGTCTGCTGTGCTTGTGGTAACCAGCTCACATCTGCTTCTGTTCGTTTTTGTTTTAAGGCTCTGCTAAGAGGTTCCATTGGTGATGCCATATTGTTGGGCGTGAACAAAGGCGTTGACGCGTGCTTAGAGTCGAAGGAGGGTCTGGCTATGCGAAACAGCCTTTCACATTTGGCACTTTCTGTTTTGGACTTATAGCAAAAATAGTTATTTATTTTCAAAATAAAAGGTACTTAAAACAATAGTAATAGTAAATTATAAATTTAAAAAAAAAATTTATCACTTTTAGTTAATGACTACAACATTTGTAAAGTGACCATTTGTATATGTTCATTGAAAATATAAGACTACTAAATTTTAATCTTTACCAATTTTATAAAAGTTGATGTCAAACAAAATCACAAAATATTCACTTCCATTTCACTGACATGATATTTATGTTTAGGTTGAACCTCTGTTCCATTGAGTCAATGAATATGTCAACATAATACTCATTTGGAGGTAAATTATCTACATTAGGAATGTCAACTTTTAATAATCCAATCTTCCTAACATTCATTTTTCCATGCTTGGCTACTGTGTACTGCACTCCAATTTCTGGTTTAGAATACATGGTTAGTGTCACATTAGTATCTTGTTTGAGTCATGGAACTTGAGTCATGCTTCTTGGGCAAAATGAAGTATTCATTTTGTCAGCTTCTCATCAAATGGTATGGATAATTCAATCCCATATATATAACATCTGATTTATGAAATTTAATAAGTGATATTTTTTTCTCCATCTACTGTTCCAGTAGCAATTGCAAAGTGAGCAGTTCACTATAAGTCTATAACTGGAAATTTTTTCACTGCATTTAAAAAAAAGATTCTTCAAGTTTCTTGTAAATATATATCGACATCCTCCAAATTCACCAACAATGTAAATTGTGTCCACTCTAGACTTCAGTTCTTCCAGTGATGCTACAGTACACTGTACAATACCATTGATAGTAGGTTGAAAAAGTCTTGTTTCAACAACACCATATTTAATATATAAGGTATCATCCTCATATTCATTCTTTTTCTCTTCTTCAAACTCATTATAAAGTAATTTATTAAGTATAGCAGCATTAACAGCCTTATGACGAATAAAGCCATCAAATTCCTGGTCACCAACAATATCTTCAAGCAATTCAGAGAATGCTTTCTTACCTGTTGTTCCACCCCAGACATTACCTGTTGGTGTCAGGACAAGACTGACTTTATTAGCAGCTTCATTGTAATCTTGTACTGTGATATCTACAGTACCACCTCCAATGTCTACGACCATATAATCTTTAGGTGGTGATGATGACTGATAAGCTTTAGTGTAATTTTATGTACATAGCAACAATGTTTGGCTCTAGACTAGAGTTAATCTCTAAGGATCTATTCTGGTAGCTTGGTGCCAATAGATGCTTGACTAACAGTTCATTGCAACCTATAGTGTCAAATACTTTCATTAGATCAAGAATAAACACATCTATGGAGGACTTAGACTGCATGTGTGCATAAGCAAAACTATATCCTCTAATTTAAATCATTTTTACTTTTTACTGATAGCCATGAACTTAATTACTTCACATTCCAGAAGGCTCAGTGGAAGTGATAAGTATTGTTCTCTATGAATTGATTGAACACATCTAAGTCACAGAATGAAAATAGTTTTACTACCATGTTTGGACATATTATTGCTACGTCAAAAATGGACCAGTAAAAACTAGTTTTCTTAAATACCTACCAACCATATTTAGATTTTACTTCACACTGTATCTTTAAATCTGACAGCATCCAGATGAATGTACAATTAAAGTCAAGTAATGTACATCTCAATGCACAAGTCACAGGGAAAATTTTCACTTTACAACGTTTGGAAAATTGATGTTTTACGTTAGTTGTAAAATTTCCACTGGTTAAAAATTACCAATCAATGTAATAGTGTTGTATTTTTGATGGTATTTTACCACTCTTTACTACAATCAATGTAAAAAATAACTTGTTTTTCCAACAATTGGTATTTTGTTGGTTATTTACTTACATTAATCCAATGATTGTAATATTAGTGGGGAAATGATGTAAAATTAATGGGAATTTTACATTGTTTTTCCTACGATCGTATTTGTTATGGTTATTTACTCACACTAATCCAATGACTGTATTATTGTTGTAAAAGTAATGGAAATTTAACATTGTTTTTCCTACCATTGTATTTGTTATGGTTATTTACTCACACTAATCCAATGACTGTATTATTGTTGTAAAAGTAATGGGAATTTTACATTGTTTTTCCTACCATCGTATTTGTTATGGTTATTTTCTTACACTAATCCAATGACTATATTATAGTTGTAAAAGTAATGGGAATTTTACATTATAGTTTTAACGTTGTATTTATAATGTTAATTCACAATCACTGATCCATCAATTAGATCGTTGTTGTAAAACCAATCAATTATTATTATTGTATATTCATTGTTGTATTCATGATGTTTTTGTAGAAAAAAGCAATTAAGAAGCTAATTTAATTTGAAGTGACATTTACATGTCGTTAGGAATCAAAGAATTATGAAATATTGACTATATCACTACTAGCTACCTCACTAATTTATTAATCATTATATCATTATATATTAAATTATGGTGTATATGTTACATTAGTGTTATATATGGATGAAGTAACCACTTGATCCCATTACAATAGATTTTCTCAAATGCCACAAGCCCACAACTTAAAGCAATAAACAATAAGGTCTTATAATCCATGGTCAACAACAAAAAGATGAGGGAGGAAGGGAAGGAGAGGGAGGGAAAGAGACACCTAGCATGACACACGTACACACACAGAAAGGGAGGGAAGAAAAGGGAGAGATAAACATAATTAAAGAAAACTTGATAGATACGGTAGCTTGCAACTCAAAATTATTGAATCAGCCACAGTATCATTTTTAGTAATCAATGACAGCATAAACTCTGTTGCAATGGTGGCTTTCAAAAAAGCATTTAATATTAAATAGAGCAGGTATAATGCGACAATTAATTTTGATGCAATCTCAGTTAACGTTAAGGGTATCTGTTTATGACCGAAATTAAACTGAACACATAATGCAAACATTAATACTTTAATGAAGCATACACCAAATAAAAACGAGCTAAGAATAATATATACCAAGAACAGAAGATGAATTAACAGAACTGTTGCTTCTAAATTCATGAACCTTAAAATTGAAGTCTTACCTAATTGCATTGTACGTAATATTAGTTAAACTTGACTAATATTCTATGAGTAAGAATTACTTATCTTGCTAGATAGAGTAAGTTATAATTACTGTATTATGAAGTCTCTATAAATGGAAAAGAATGAGGAGGTTGACACTATAATTATTGAATTAGTTATTTATAAGCCCTTTTAATTAATTTTAGTGGTCAACAAAAGCACAAACTCTGTATCGTTATGATGGCTTGCAAAAAAGCCATTTATTAGAGCAAAACAGGACTAATTATTAATACAAGAGTTAATTTTACTAAAATCACAATTAACGTTAAGTGTGTCTGTTATTATGCTTGAATGCTGCTTAATAATTATAAGTTCACACATACACACAAGATATTACTATTATGAATAATGAATGCCAGAGAACAAAATTTTGTCGTGATACATTTAAATAGCAAATAGAGACAAAGATCAAGCTGATATTTTTGAAAAGATGAGACACAGACACACACAGAGGGCTAGGAGAGAGAGAGAGAAAGAGAGAGGGAAGGAGGGAGGGAGGGAGGCACTGTGTCATTTTGTAGGATCTACTAAATACATTTGAGGTTTTGCCATTAACAATTTCATGTAATGTACACTAAATATGTACTTCTAATTCATTAACTTACTAATAAAACACTTCTTGGAATTCTGAACTTCAGTTATGCCTAGGTTTCTATTGTCATTGTCAAATCTTTAGAGTTGGCTAGATACCCGCCTATGTACACCTTAAAAGGTGTGGCTAGTTTAGCAACAAAATATCAGTTCCATCTCTTTTAACTACGTAATCCACACTTTGTTTTACATACAAGGAAACAACAAGAGAACAAAATGTTCATATCATGTTAAGAACTATTGTAAAACAATGTAAACAAGAGTATGTATCATCTCATACAAATTTCAAAGAAACATGACAGTCAAACTATGTTTGTCTTTATAATAATAACAAAAAAAATAAAATGATGTGGTTTCTTCAAGGTACCAGTAGTGGTCAGAGAACAAGTACAAGTAATGATGAGTAAGGTAGAGGATGGAATAAAACTAGAGAGAGATAGATAGATAGATAGATAGATAGAGATAGAGAGAGAGAGAGAGAGAGAGAGAGAGAGAGAGAGAGAGAGAGAGAGAGAGAGAGAGAGAGAGAGAGAGAGAGAGAGAGAGAGAGAGAGAGAGAGAGAGAGAGAGAGAGAGAGAGAGAGAGAGAGAGAGAGAGAGAGAGAGAGAGTAAACTAACATGAATCATTACCCCCTACATATAATAATTATAATACTGAAAAATATAATAAAACTTTACCTTCAATGGAAAATAGACAATGTTGTCCCTGTAAACCACACCCACAACTAATGACACTGTCAGTCCAGTCCTTAATTGATGTCGTCTGCTTAAGATGATTCTAAGAATGAAAGTGAGAGAGAGAGAGAGAGAGAGAGAGAGAGAGAGAGAGAGAGAGAGAGAGAGAGAGAGAGAGAGTAAACTAACATGAATCATTACCCCCTACATATAATAATTATAATACTGAAAAATATAATAAAACTTTACCTTCAATGGAAAATAGACAATGTTTTCCCTGTAAACCACACCCACAACTAATGACACTGTCAGTCCAGTCCTTAATTGATGTCGTCTGCTTAAGATGATTCTAAGAATGAAAGTGAGAGAGAGAGAGAGAGAGAGAGAGAGAGAGAGAGAGAGAGAGAGAGAGAGTAAACTAACATGAATCATTACCCCCCCTTTCTCTCTCTCTCTCCCTTTCTCTCTGTCTCTCTCTCTCTGTCTCTCTCTCTCTCTCTCTCTCTCTCTCTCTCTCTCTCTCTCTCTCTCTCTCTCTCTCTCTCTCTCTCTCTCTCTCTTTCTCTTTCTCTTTCTCTCTTCTCTCTCTCTCTCCTCTCTCTCTTTCTCTCTCTCCCTCTCTCTCTCCATCTCTGCCACTCCACTCTTTCTCTCTCCCTCTCTCTATCTCTGCCACTCTCTCTCTCTCTCTCTCTCTCTCTCTCTCTCTCTCTCTCTCTCTCTCTCTCTCTCTCTCTCTCTCTCTCCCTCTATCTCTGCCACTCTCTCTCTCTCTCTCTCTCTCTCTCTCTCTCTCTCTCTCTCTCTCTGAAAACATTAAGGAGAAACTTATTAAACTTATTCTATCATTTTATTAAGTATTGATGATGTCCAGTCTCTCTCTATATACATGTACATCTATAAAAGGGTATCTCTTCAGAGTGAAAACATTGAAATGAATGCTTCTGTTAAAATGGTTGCTACGCACTCATTTTATATGGGAAGCTTTATATACAAGAAGACTTACAACTATTCTGCCTGCAAATAAAATGTAAAGCAAGATGACGACTGCATAGCAACTGTTTAAATTAAACAGGAATATCAGTTCAAGAGTTAGAATTCCAAAACGACCCCTTCTGTATAATGATATTTAGTGTGTTGTACAATGGTAGCTATAACTATATCTTCTTTAACTGCTAACAGTAAATATGTTAGTAGTTAAATACATGTAGGTCTGAATACTCAGTATTAATCATTTTATGTTTATCAGTACTGCTTTGACAATAAGTTATAGTTAGTAGCCTAATGCTTTCTGAATTAATTTTGTTCCTTTACAATTAGTACTACTCAGTTTATGATGAAGAGGACTCCAATATCTCTCCGTTAATATTATCAATATCTCTTTAATGTTTATCCAGGTATGGATAGTGAATGGATGGATAGATGGATACAAAACAATCTGTACTTTTCATTATTATTAAATAAACTACTTCATTAGTAATAATTTTGTTCAGTTTATATAGGAATTTATAGTCTTGTCAAAATCGACTCATGGAGCAACCAAAACAAATTTTCAGCTGGTTCCCAACCCCTGGCTCCACTTCAAATCCAAGTCATGATCAGGAAACCCAATGAACTGTTCTATTGTAAAATCATACCACTCCTTAACGAGAAGGGGCTCACTGAACAAACCCCCCGTAAAGATTGGCCCAACCATATATAGCTAAGAGTCCTCAAAGAACTCATGAATGAGACACCACGAGACCTATTAGCAAAGTAAAGAGCTTAAGCTTAAAGAGCAACCAAAACAAATTTTTGGACATGACTTCATGTATCATAAATGTGAATTTGTTGCTACTACATCAGTGTTTCCTAAAGTATAGATGATCTATCAAGACAACAGATTGATCTGAATACAGACATTTTTTTTTATTACGATAATATATTCTTTATAAAAATGTTAGAAAAATTAAATTACAAATTTACAATGTTAATCCAATTGAAAATTTACAACGTTAATACAACAGTATAACAACATTGTATAATTTACAACGTTAATACAACAGTATAACAACATTGTATAATTTACAACGTTAATACAACAGTATAACAACATTGTATAATTTACAACGTTAATACAACAGTATAACAACATTGTATAATTTACAACGTTAATACAACAGTAAAACAACATTGTATAATTTACAACGTTAATACAACAGTATAACAACATTGTATAATTTACAACGTTAATACGACAGTATAACAACATTGTATAATTTACAACGTTAATACAACAGTATAAAAGCATTGTATAATTTACAACGTGAATACAACAGTATAACAACATTGTATAATTTACAACGTTAATACAACAGTATAAAAAACATTGTAAAATCAATGTATTTTTGTTGGTAATGCGTAAACCATCATGTTAAATTTACAACACTTTTACATCAAAAAAAACACGTTATACTACAGTTGTAATAAAACCATCAAATATACATAATGTAAAAAATACATGGTACAAAAAGTATGGAATATTTACTATTGTAAATGTAGTATAAACCATTCCATTTACATCATAAAAACAACGATTGTAAAGTGAAAATTTTCCCTGTGAGTATATGACATTGTTCACATTTTATATTTATTAACCTCGCTGTGCGTGGGCGCATAGCGAGGGTACTGTAGTCTGTTTGTGTGTGTGTGTGTGTGTGTCTGCACTGCCTGTTTTTTTTGAACTGCTATAACTTGGCAACCGAAGCATTACCAGCTACCAACGTTTAGCAACGAATAGAAAAACATGTGGACTTTACAACAGTAGTATCAACAACATCGTCAAGGAAAACAGAAGCTTAAAACTCGCAAAAGAATTTTCAGGCTGCAGAGGTCAAGTGCCGTTTCTCGAAAAGTAAAAAACTTAACGTGGAGATTTTTTAATATGTTGTAAACAATCTCAGAGGAATACGGATCAGCAAGATAGAAGGCCGTTGGTCGAAGTAATCGTTAGAAAAGTTCTGAAAAATGTTTTGTGGACTTGGAGCAAAGTAACACATTCAGGAAACGTCTCCAAGCACTGAGAAGACTGCTACTAATAGATAATATATCGATTTATATTTGTACTACGGGACGTTTCCAAAGAACGTTTCATCTTCAAGTTACAATAAATTTTATATATGAAATATTGATACATTTTAAAGGGTCATGTAAAGACTCAGAGAAACTTTTCATCACGAAATTAGCACTTAATCTTGCTTGGCAATTGAATGATACCATCACTTACTCAGTTACTGCTTCACAAACATGGCAAAGCTAGAAATCAAGCAACAATTAATGAGCATATACAGAATGACAAAAATTACCATTTTATAACCACACCTTCTGGAATGTTAATAAATTTTCTTGCAATAACAACATCATAGCTGGGCCTAAGCTGGCATAGAATTTATAAATAACTTAGAAACTACAGCGAGGTTCGGCACTTTAGTGCCTTTCATCTTTTATTCCTCTTGCAGTGTGTGTTGTATTAGGTAAGTATATGTACACTTCATCAGTTTGACAATTTATGTATAAGAGATGTACATGTAATAATGATATAGTTACTAAAACAATTAGTCTTTTGGAATTGATGATTTTAACAACACTACTATTATAATTAACAAGTCACGCATAAAAGTTAACTAAATTAAATGGACATAGTAAGTCATTAAATGTCTTGATTAGAGAGTAAATCACAAACAGTTTTCACCTCTACATTAGTAATACGATATTTTGCTTTAGCTTGAATTTCAGTACCACTGAAGTTCATAAAAACATCAATTAAACGTTCCTTTCTTGGCTTGTTGTCAGGATTTGGCATATCTATATCTAGCTGTCCAATCTTTCGAACTGTTGATTTTCCGTTTTTGTCCTTTACATACTGGACTCCAACTTGTGAAGATGAATATATTGATAATGACAGTTTGTCACCACATCTACTATTTGGGAGACAACGTAATTTTGCATAAATTTCATTGGCTATGGCAAATTCTCCTTTTTGAAGAAAGACACAAAATATATTCCTACATATGTATATTTGTTGTTCAGTATCAAAAAAGCGATAATGTACGTCATGTTTGTGTTTATCAAACTCTTGCCGAATCTTAATTCCATATGTAGCATCTGATTTGCGAGAATGAATGATTTCTGGGTTTCTGCGCCACATCACTGCTCCAGTAGCAATTGCAAGGTGAGCATGTTCAGGACAAACAATATTACAGTAAATTCTTCCATTATATTTACGAATGGATTCTTCAAGTTTCTTGTAAATATATTGACATCCTCCAAATCCACCAACAAGATAAATTGTGTCCACTCTAGACTTCAGTTCTTCCAGTGATGCTACAGTACATTGTACAATACCATCGATAGTAGGTTGAAAAAGTCTTGTTTCAACAACACCATATTTAATATATAAGGTATCATCTTCATATTCAATACCTTCCATTTGTTCGACATGACTTTCTATTTTATATCCATAATACTCAACAAACGAATTCGGTAAATTGACTGTCAGCTCATCAGAAGCAGCTGCCATAGCTTTATATGTGTCTCCAAATTTCTTTTTCTCTTCTTCAAACTCATTATAAAGTAGTTTATTAAGCACAGCTGCATTAACAGGCTTACGATGGATAAACTCATCAAATCCCCGATCACCAACAATATCTTCAAGCAATTCAGAGAATGCTTTGTTAACTGTTGTTCCACCCCAGGCATTACCAGTTGGTGTCAGAACAACACTGACTTTACCAGTAACTTCATTATAATCTTGTACTGTGATATCTACAGTACCACCTCCAATATCTATGACCATGTATCGTTTAGGTGGAGATACTGACACAACACTCTTAGTATAGTTTTGAGCATATAAAGCAGCTACTTCCGGTTCTAACGCTAAAGTTAACTTTTCAGGATTGTCTTCAGGTGGTCTTGGCAGTCCTCTACCAACAGGAGTGAAGCTTGTGATGCCTGGTTTATCAGATGTTAAACCTGCCTGTAAACAATGAAACAATACTAACAAGAAATGAAAACAGAATATACCATGTAAGCAGCTTCTCTCATCATTCTCTTTGCCCTAGCTTTCCAAATAGCTGGTACAGTAATGACCCAGTCAAAGTGTGTAGATTTCATCTGACGCACTGAATCACTCAGACGTGCCAGCAACAAGTCTTTAAGATGTTTGAGTATAAAGGCAATTACTTCAACTAGAAAGTAATCATTGCCACCAAATGACTTGATAGTGGTAGTACGATCTACAGACTTAAGAAAAGTTTTATAAGAGATCATAACTATTGAATTACAATTTATATTGATGGTGTTGTATTCAGTTAAATTCTTATATATTCAATTTAATTGTCATGTTTGCTTGTTAACATAACTTCAAATATTATTGTGAGCATTAATTCATTGAACTAAAATATGTTTTTATCTGGATTTAGTATCTATTCCATTGAAGTGAATGTTTTGTAAAGTTAACATTGTCTTTAATGCTTGTTGTATAGAATTGTTAGTGACCTGATTTGCAATAAGGGAACACTTCTTTCAAAACCTTTAATTAACACTTGCATTTACGCAATTCATTTTAAAAAGGATGTTCACTTAAGTTTGTATCAAGTTGTCTAATAATAGTTTTAAAATTAAGATATATTATTTAGTAAACATACAGTACAAAATGCATAGTTGTGTCTATATAGTAACTGAATGTAAACAAAACTTTTTTTTGAGATGTTTTAGCAAAAACAGTCCCTTTTTGCAAATCAGGTGACATATATACCTGTCTATTACCAATGAAGTCAATTACTTAACGATATATATTATACCACTGAACACTAAAACAATGAATATGATTTATCAAGCATCAAAGCTATTTTGATTCTTCAAAATACCCTTTAATTTTACCAATTACTTTGTCATACATCAACACCATTAAACAATTTTAGGATCAAAATAGTGTCTAGTACATGTACTTGTGAATACATAATGTAAATTACTAGGTACATGTGTTCAATCAGTTTATAAACACTTGTGAATAATTATCAATTGATCATAATAAGGTTTGCCTTATGCATGTCTTTAATATATATAATTCCATTAACAAAGAGTAGTAACATAACGTCAGCCAAGTTGTCAGTAATTTATTATCTGTATTAATTATGGTAATTATATTCATACAATATAAGTAAATATATATATAGTAACTGGACATCTTCATATATCATTATTAAAACAGCTTAGTTGTTAGTAGTATCAGTGAGTGCCAATCATTATACTATTTTAGCAGTTGTAATGTTATGATAAGAACTAAGTAACACTTACATAAGTAACATATTGCCCACTCCCACATTGTAAATTGAATATAGTTGTATGTATTGCTATATGGCACATATAATATTTCCATTAACAATATAAACCTCATACATTTATTACCTACTGTATCAATAAGGAAGTGTAAAAATAATTAAGGTCGTTTTTATCATAACTGAAAGGAGAAGGTTGGATATAAACAGTAAACATGTGTCATGTTGCAGTATGGTAAACACTTCCGCTAGGCTGAGCATTTAAGGGGTGTGCCTGGGCACAAGATGGTGGATATATTCAAAATGAAAATGGTCTATCAATACTAATGTTGGATTAATGTATTTTTTGGTACAATGACACCATTTGACAAGCTAGCTCTCCTACGTACTATTAAACACCACA
The DNA here is from genome assembly GCA_963693285.1 of Xestospongia muta. NCBI lineage: Eukaryota > Metazoa > Porifera > Demospongiae > Haplosclerida > Petrosiidae > Xestospongia > Xestospongia muta. Next base: position 5,672,558 of record OY848917.1, read on the forward strand.
TGTTCATTGCTAGCTAGTAAAAAGGCATGGCAGCATGTGTCTTTGATCAAACTAAGTTGAAGGTTTCATCACACAAAATATCATAAAAATTTTAAAAGATGTTCAGGTTAAAATAGCGTATCAAGAGAGCCCTCTGTCAGCTCTTTAATAGAGTTTAAGGGTCTCACATAACTTAAAAGATAGAGCAATGTGGGGAGCCTGCCAAAATGACAACAAAAGGTAAAGATAAAGAAAAAAACCATGATATAAAATCAATGGTATCTAGGTATTAGTGGATATAGATGCTGATATTCCTTCACTTGATGAGCATGAGTGGGACCACACAGCTTTCTTTGTCCATGCGTCATTTTATAACCTCCCTGCTGGCTAAGAGAGTCCATTGGTGGTTGAAGCAATTTCATTACCACCAGTAAAAACAACTATAACGTCATTGACTTTTGGCATTCATTTGTGTCAAATTACTTGAATAATCCAACATAGGCTTTATAAAATCTCTCTGAGATATACTACTACTATCATTACCAGTTTCATTGCCCCATAATCACCTTCATCCATCATATCAAACAATATACCCTGGAGCTCGGGATTATTCAGTAATCATGGCTTTTTCAATGACATTGCTGCTGACTTTACTCTTTCTAGTTGTCAAAAAAATATTTGGTTAGCCTTAGTAGAAAAATTCAGGTCCATTTGGTACCAAACTTACTGTCTCATATGTTTCTTCATTGGAGGACAAGGCTCGCCAGAACTAGCCATTTACAGTTTTCAGTGTGATGTCCTTATACATATGATACGTACTGATTCAAACACTTGAAACTACTGTCCTAGCACTAACAAGTGCTATAGTGAAGTTCCTCACATACGTGAACCAGAAATAATTAATTAATTTGTCCTGGGCCAGGGCATTTTTATTGCCAACCTCCTTGATTAAAGGGCTCACTATAATTTATTTATATATATTTGTATGCTACATAGTCCATAATGATTATATTTAAATATTTTTTGCCAAGAATGTATGCTCTACTAAAAAACATAGTTGGACAGTCCAAAACCCGGGCCACATACTTTAACGTAAAATATTTAGGTTTTAATGTGTAAGTATCAGTACTAAAATATGGTGATCTGGGATTGTTCCATTGGACTTCTATACTTTGCATCCAAGCAGCCCAGAAATCAATAAAAATATTTCATTTAGGCCAAGTACAATAAAATAAATTTGTTTGATATAATATAATATATAAATATCACTAGTACAAAAGGCTTGACTAATTAAAAATTAGTGACAAAAAATTGGTATACTGACCTCATCTCTTTCTAGAAGCATCTTGATCCTTTCAAAGTAAATGTAGGTGGGTAATAGATGAGGACGTACTTTAGAGTAGGTATCTTGAGCCTTAAAACCAAAATCTTCCACTACACACTTGTTACCATCTACCTTCTTTAGTAAGATAGCATTTGGTACTCTTTCAAATGTACTGTTGAGTTTGAATGTGTTCACCTTGTTGAGACCGTGAGTAGTATAGGCCAAAGAAACAAAAGTTGTTCCAAAATCAATTGCAGCAACAGTCTGCTGTGCTTGTGGTAACCAGCTCACATCTGCTTCTGTTCGTTTTTGTTTTAAGGCTCTGCTAAGAGGTTCCAACGCTGATGCCATATTGTTGGGCGTGAACAAAGGCGTAGTTAATTTAACTAACCTATGTATAATATCCATAATGTACTTATAGGTAGGCCAGTCATAACAATCAAAACAGCGTATATGTGTTGTTAATACTTTGTAAGTATGTATATAACCCAAGTGATTATGAGTTGGTTAAAACCACTATCTATTTTAATAGCAATAGCACTGAACAAATGTGTTTGATACGCGTCATTGCATTATCTCTTGTTAGAAGCATCTTGATTTTTTAAAAGAGATGTAGTTTGGTAATAGAAAACGACATACTTATGGTAAATATCTTGAGCCTAAAATCCAAAACCTTCCACTATACACTTGCTGCCATTTACCTTCATTAGTAAGATAGCATTTGGTACTCTTTCAAATATACTGTTGAGTTTTTAACGTGTTCATTTTATTTCTCATCACCACGAGTTGTTTATACACTAAAGAGGTGAAAGTTGTTCTAAGTCAATAGCAGCAACATCTTGCCTAGGTAACTAGTTTTTGATCTTCTACCTGTATGGCACATCATTAATTGTGTAACAAAGTAATATCGTATAAATATTCATTATAGCATTATAGTGTGTCCATTTTGTGTTATAGTGCATACATTTATATATATATTGAACAAGTTATTTTATATTGCTGTAGACCCCATCCCAAAACTTAAACCCTAAGCGTTTGAGTGTACATATAATGTATACATTACATGATATTACTTTTGTTAAAATGGCATGCCATAAACCCATCTCTGTTGTGAACAAAGGATACATCTTTTATCTAGTCATGGCACCTGCCCTCAATTTAAGGCTGTCCTTAATAAATATGTTCAAATGGATCAGTTTTTTTACCATTAATTACATGCAACTAGGAGCTGAGAGCACAGATGTATCATAAAATGTCCATCCTGTATAAAGTACACTATGCAATGGTAAAGATAACTTTTCAAAATATATATATATATTTTTGAATCATCAATATAAATGTTATTATCAAGCTCTGTATAGTGCTTATATGTTTGCAAACATATCACTATCAGTAACAATTTTGAGATAGTGTAGGGATAGCTGTAGAGGTGAAATTTTGTCATTTCCAGAAGTCTTTAGCCCACACATTTAATGATGAGAAGTAGCATAGATTGGTAACTTCATCCCTATAACTGATTATTTAGGAATGTAATGAATATCTCTAATAGACTGCCAACAAAGACTTTTTCTGCATTTTACAAACAAGAGGTTCGACATCCATTAAAATAAAAATTACAAAGAAGTGGATTCGTATCAAGGACTAAGACATTATTAGATGGAGTGGAAACAAGTCGTGATAAATCAAAGTACCTGGTGAATTGTAATTTTATATATGTTCAAAATACTATCATCTAAATAAATATGAAGCTATCTATTAATAAATGACAAATTTCATTCACTGTATTGATGACACAATGAGTGAGACTTGTCATTTCTGTTGATGCCAACAAAATTATTGAAGTGCAAACTTAGTTTACTTCAAGTTCAAAATCCCCAAAATTAAAGTCTGAGTGTTTCAGTGAACTTTCCACTGGATTTATGATAATGTGAAAAGACGTGCTGCAAACAATTGGCTTAAACCAATTTATTAATGTAATGTAATTATTAATGTAATTTATTCATAAGTTGTACTGATGTTAAATATTTCAGTAAAAGTCCTTTATAGGATTATAGTACAATTCAAATAAATTTAAATAACTTTTGTATTTTGCAAACCTTCAACAAATACACTATAAACAAAAATGTACAGACAATCTGTTCATCAGTGTATCATCAACCTCTACATTTTTCTCCCACACGGGACCGGGTCTAACATTCATTTTGTCCCGGGTGTATAGGTAGGTGTGGCGGCTTGGCGCAGCAGTTGGACAATTCCCTCTGATAACATGGCTCAAGAGCCTCTTCACAGAGCAGAAAAAATAAGAAGAGAAGATGAGTCTGGTTTTCTAAAAACTGGAGGCAATATAGCAGCCATTGACTTTGGTACTACCTTTTGTACGTTGGCCTACACCACTCGAGGTGATGCAGAAGTAAATACACTCAAGTTAGGTGGTATTCATCAACGAGTACCAAACGCTATATTAATCCACAAATTAGTCGATCAATGCCGTGTGGTGGAGTTTGGATACAGAGCACAAGATACATATGCTAAAATGAGGCCAAATGATCGTGTTAGTCACATCTACTTTGAGAGAATGAAGATGATCCTTGAGAGAGATGAGGTGAGCTTGTATGATCATAACTGTCTGTAGTCTTTCACATAATCTCATTCCCAGACCTACTGGGAACAAGGTTAATTATTCTCTTTAAACCACTAATTGACTAGTTATGCTGACTGTCAAAACAATGATTTGTGTAGATTATTTGTGAAGTAAAGTAACTTGAAACCTTATTAATCAAACACTTGGATTACTTGAACAAGCCCTTCAAAATAATTATCTCTGTAATAGCAAATACAAGTGGCATTACTTGTTTAAAAGGTTAAAGTTCTGAGCATGGCATAATGTTAACTGTAAACATATATATTATCAGTCATTGGTTTATTCTTTGACTGATTATAGAAGCCTCTACATATCTCGGCTTTATGTAGCTTGTTTTTCTGCCATATATAATGCATTAAATTATTGTTAAGTATAATTACTATATTTATTGTTAAGCAATGTACATGTTTTGGTTTTCTTTTAGGATTTAAATCGTGAGACTATAGTACAGTCATTTACTAACGAGAACTACTATCTTGTGGAAGTTATTGCATTTGTTATAAAGTATCTTAAAGATCAACTTGAAGAACATTTAGATAGAACAGTTACTCCACTCAAGGCTAAAGACTTTGACTGGGTCATTACGGTACCTGCCATTTGGAAGGCTAGAGGAAAGAGAATGATGAGAGAAGCTGCTTATATGGTAAGATATATAGACATTATTTTAAACTGATTGTTTTGGAAGAATAATATCGTTACAGAGTTTGTAGATAACCAGTCTTATTTATATTGATTCTTGATACAAATTTAATGCCTGTTATTAATTGTGTTTAATAAATCTTACCTTCAAACTGTACCTTTTTAAAAGTAATCAAATATATTAATAGACATTTATTTGTAAATGTCCAAGCCCCATCCAATTCAACATAATTTTTTAGACAATGGTACATGCTAAAATTAGTATGTACGCACAGTGCCTAGATTAGAGTAATGCCTATTCTGTGATTAGAATGAAAATTGTAAGTTAGTCAACAACAACAATGAAGTAGCCGTTATGTTACGTCTATAGCAATATCATAAGTTCTTAGTTTTACTACTGCTTTTTATTAAAAATGAACCCATTGCTTCACTAAGAGGAATGAGAGTAGTACAACACTAAAGAACCTGTGGTTGTAGCAGTCTCTTTCTCCTAGTGAGGTTGTAAATAGAACATTCAAGTACTTGACAATTAGAAATAATTATTAGCTATAGATACAATTAAAACATTTCCTTATATGGTAATTCTTGACAAGTGTTATGCAAGATGTTGCATACCATGTTCCACTCCTTACGAGGCTATGAGCTACTGCTCAACATGATAGAGATACTATGAACCAGCTATTTTGTAATAATTATTGCCCTAATGATAGAACCTAATTGTTATTTCAATGTCTTTCATCCATGCCTCATGCCTTTTCTGCAAGGTATTCTAATAGAAGCAAGAATTCCTTAGTATTAAGAAAGAGTCAAAATACAACCATCATAGTATATAATGGAAGGTTGAGCCTACTTTTATTCTAATTTATTCAACACTGACAAAAATCAATTAGGGATCTTGATTAAGATTAATTTAGACTGTTTATTGCTTCTATTGACATCTGGGAAGTAAAGCATTAAGAAGAGAAAAATTTAGCAGATATGTCAAAAGTTACTGCTCTGCATGCCCATGCATACCTTGTACAATTAGTTTGGTAAGCATCCTTAGCAACAGATTAAGTAGGTACATGTATATTATTCATGTATTAGTAGTTGTAGACTATTTCTGGTTATATACATATACTTCTTGTACAGACAATTAATAATACATTCATAAGATTCAATGTACTACTCATTCATATAGGCAGGCTTGTTGACACCACAAGGAGAGATTAGTACTTTCTCAGAGGTAGGACGTGGCGTACCACGGCCTGACGAATTGAACCATGACAAACTATGCCTTGCTCTAGAACCTGAGGTTGCTGCTATATACAGTCAACAAACTACTGCTAGAGAGGTAGCAGCAAGTATCAGGAGCCGTCCTAAGCCCAAGAATTACATGGTTGTTGATATTGGAGGAGGGACAGTTGACATTACTGCTCATCGTGATAATGCTGGCAAGTGTGATGTAGTCATCCCTCCTATGGGGAATGATTGGGGAGGTACAAAAGTCAATCAACAATTTGCAAAGTTTCTGTCGACTGTTGTGGGTGATGAGGATTTTGCAAACTTTACTTCTGTCGGTGATGCAAAAAAACGTGTTAGTAACCGCGCTGCTATTAACAAGTTGATATACAATGAATTTGAACAGCAAAAAGTTGTTTTTGGTGAGAATGTTGGGAACAATGCAGAACTAAAGGATGCTAATGGTTTGGATAAGGAAACAAGTATCACTTTACCTGGTTCATTTATTGACTACTATCACGATGACAGGATTAGAGTTGGTATTGATGGGCACCCTGGTCTCTCATTAGATGACGATGTTCTTTATATGACCTATCCCAGGATGGTTGAAATGTTTAAACCAGCTATTGAAGGTATTATTGAATGTACAATAGCTGCCTTAGAACAACTACAAGGACAAATTGAAACTGTTTATTTAGTTGGTGGATTTGGTGGTTGTCGATATGTTCACAGCAAAATAAAAGAAAGCCTTCAACAACGTTTTCCTCGACGTAACTACCAAGTTATTGTACCTACCTCGCCTAATCTTGCCATAGCTACAGGAGCTGTAATGTGGCGTAAAGATCCCAATGTTATTCAGACAAGACGCTCGGATGGTACTTATGGCATTGGTATGAATATACCATTCGATACTGCAAAGCATGATCCATTCTATAGATTTGCACACCCTGAAACTGGTGAGCCTCGTTGTCGAAGTGTGTTAAGTGTCTTTGTGCAAGTTGGAGAGACAGTTAAAACCAGTGAAGTTTTTAAAACATATGTTATTCCACATCGACAGGCCCACACTTCAATGAGTATTACCATCTATTGTACTAAGGAACGAGGAGTGTTGTATTTGAAAGATAAGAATGATCAATTTTGTGTTCGTAAAATTGGGGAACTTATCATTGCCATCCCAAATCCTCGTAACACGGCCAGAGAAGATCGTAAAGTGTATGTTATAATGGACTTTAGTGGTACAGAAATACAAGCCAAAGCTAGGTACTCCCTTAATGGAGAAGAAGTTAAAATTGTGTGTGACTTTTTGACGTATTTGCAATGAAATGTTTTGTTAAACGTTGTCTTTTGTCAGTTAAACATATTTCAATACTTTAGACATTAATTTGTATTTCTTCTAATTAGATATGTGATGTTTTTATAATTGAATTGCCAGTGTTGGATTCCCCTTGGAATTCCCCCTCGAAATTCCTCGTGCTATACTTAGTGGGTGGAGTAATGACATGTCATTGATCAAGGGGACGTGGTTGGTTGTAGCAACAATTGTTTTATTAACCAGCTGTTTACTTCAGCCAATACCACTCTAGGTAATTCCTAAGTTAACATGCTCAAGCTAGATGATGTCCAAGAACGAGTACCTGATACTATATGAGCTGATATATGTGGAGTAGTAGAGTTTGGATACAAAGCCCGTATTGTCTTTGTAAAGACGAGGTCATGTGATCATGTTAGCTGACTTTATTTTGAAAGAATAGAGACTTCTGTGAAAATTTCTGGGAGGGACAGGCGATCTTGGTAAGACTCAACTTTATTTATTTAGTGTATATTTAACAGTTATACAAGGACCAATATTATGAATGTTTTGAAGGCTACTATTACCAATTGACAAAATTTTTGTTAATGATGTTATTACCGTATCTATTATACTAATTTAGGTATGGTCTAGCATAGGTAACAAAGTATTTTCAAAGGTTTGCCAGTTTTATTTCTTATGACGTATTATGTTATTAGCATGCAATGTAGGAAGGATCTGAAGAGATATTTTCATCTGTTACAATACTTTGCCACCAGGCCCACCACAGCAGTTAAACATAGTTCTGAAGGCACAATTTTGTATTAACAACCTGAACATCCTTATAACCTTTGATGAAGTCAAGTCATCTGTTTAGACACTTAGTCACTATGAACTAGGATAAACCAGCAATTTAGTTAAACTTAATTCAGATAGAACTAGACTTCTACCAGTCCAAATGGAGGTTCATACATACATGTGTATATAATCTATTTTTAATCACTATAGGAATTTTTCAGTCTCATTCATTCGAATGTAAAGCAGAGGGAAAGCCAGTATATGTTGCTCCTTCTGATATTGTACAATGATGACCTAGCTGGAAAGTAAGAGTAAGCTTAATTGACATAAGCTTGATTGTTGGTGTGTTGTGTTACCTATACTACTAAACATGATAATGCTAAGCTGGAAACATTAATTTGCTATCATGTTCTGATCATGTCATGTTACTCCTCTGGTTAAGGCTATTGCTATTACAGATGTACTAATTCAGTTATAAACATGGTATTGAAGTGTATAGTGGCTTCCTTGAGATGGACATACTTGTTATGTCATCTATCATTTACATAATTTGTGATTATCCATGAGCCTCGGAAATATATAGCCATTTGGGAAGCACAGCAAGAAAGTTTTGTTGAATTAGTTTTGTTAGTGTTAAGTTAATCCATGACTTAATATTATTGTATTTCTTTAGGTTTACAAAGATAATTCAGTTGGTCTAGTAGGGAAGTTGAGAAAAGTGAAAAACAAACACCATATTATGAGGAGATTCCAGTAGAAGTGATAGATAACATTTTGCTTGGACCCTATAAATATCTTTTGAAAAACATCCTGGAAGGTAACAAAACAGAGAGATACTGGATCGTATTTCTGCCTTCAACTATTGATGGTTTAATGATAAACTAGCAATAAATATGTCTGCTATCATCACTGGTCATTTGTTAGATGTGACTGTCACAAATGGCACTTTTCATAATAGGTCTTTGTTTTATTTGTTATATAATCACTATTTTGTAGAGCTAGAGATGGTTTAGTGAAACAATGTGCTATTCCCGATTGAACTGTTTTTAGTTATGATTTATCCCAAGAACTTACTCTGATAATGCCATTTCTCAGCTAGGAGTACTCATTAAGGTAAGTTAATGTTTCTTGACTTATATTTCAGTTTTCAAAGAAAAAGGAATTTCATATAGTTCAATGATTATTCTTCTGAGAGACTTTGGTTATCTTACAGTACAAGACTTGATGATCAAACCGAATCAAGTTTTATGTGAAGCAGTTAATGAAGACGGAGTAAAGAAAATCTGGACAAACAGTAATAAAGTTTGATAATAGATTAAATAATAAAGTTATTATATATTACATTTACTAAACTTCTTACCCGTCTCAAATCTACATTTACATCATGGGTAGTTGTGAGTTCTTATAATGAACTAACTGGCATAGAAATAGATCAAATTTTTGATGAATTTCAATATCCTCCCTTAGATCTTAGCAATTATATTTACTTGTCTGTAGTCATGTTCTGACTCCTGTGTCTTGTTGTCTATTCATATTTAGATCATATACTTTTAAAACTAAGAGAAAGTCAAGACAGATAAATGGTGAAAAAGTCCAAAAAGATGATATTGACTGAGCATGACTGGAGTAATTCTTATACACCCTTAACGTTTACAACATCATTACACGTTTGTTTGCTATGAAAAACGGTTGACAATGATTAATAATTATTTTATTAAATATTAACTTAATAACATTAAGGAAACCTGTTACAATACTGAAGTATTATCGTTACAAACACTACAAACAACAACCGATCAGTAATGTTCTATTAGTGATATTGGGAGTTACCCGAAATGATTGTGACGTCATTGTATCCCCATTCCTGTTCCAAGGTAAAATTCAGTATTGGATCAAGGATACTATTTTTTGCTGTGTAGTACGAAGTGGTCGTTGATCTTCAAGATGGCATTTTCTTATCAACCTGAACCTCTTAGCAGATCAGACAAAATGAAACGTACTGAATTCGATATGACTTTGCAACCACGTCAGACAATTGCTGCTATCGATTTCGGGACTACTTTCGTCTCTCTGGCGTATGCAACTAGTGGAGATGACAAAGTCAATACACTCAAACTTCATAGTACCTTTGAGAGAGTGCCAAATGCTATATTACTGAAAAGAGTTCCTGGAAATAAATGTGTAGTGGAAGACTTTGGATCAAAAGCTCAGGCATCGTATTGTAAAATACGAAGTAGTGAACAACAAAATTATATTTATTTTGAGAGAATTAAAATGCTCTTGGAAAGAGATGAGGTTAGTACTGTTGTCATTGTTAGCCATATATCACGAAATCAGCAATGCCTTTGTTACTGTTGTGGTTATATTAAGTGACCTGTATGAATGTCACCAATGTTCATTGAAACTTTAATAATTTACAATACATCTTGGTTGCTGGCAGAGAAATGCTGTACTTTAATGGGAAAGTAATAAAGTTAGATTTCAAGGTTTAGAGTTTAGTAATTATTCAGTGTTACTATTTTTGTCCTTTTTACCTAATATATTTCTTATAAGTAAAGGATTGTAATCATCTTTTAAGTGGAGTTACTCTGTAGAAATTAACAATTGACTGATTGGTTTAACCAATATATGGTTATATAGGTTGTATGTATGTGTGTAGCATATTATTTCTTGCAAACAAAAAGTAAGTATCTATTGTCATTCCTAACAATTACAAATTATCAAATTGACTAAACATTCCTAATGTAATGTCAATTCTATAGTACATCAATGACGAAAACAATATGAAGTTGACTTTCAGTTGCTACATACATGACAAATCTGTATAACCATATATTAGTTAAGTAAACTAAATAATCAATTTTTATAATGATATGATTTCCTTTAACATACATAGACTATATGCAAATAACTTATAAACAACAAGACCTTTTATGGGAACTTATATAGGCCATTATTGTTAATACCACAGTTTACATAAGTGTCATTCTTGTAGTAATTAAATGCTGACAATGATGAGCAATCGTGCTTTGTTCTTGTACGTATAAAACTGAGTACAATGTATGTGTATACACATACTCTGTTTTGTGGCTACAATATAACTCAAATGTGCTATTTCTATTATACATTCTAAACCAGCAATAAAACGTTTTGGACTTAATGATTTGTGATAAATCTTGTGTAACAATCACTGTAAAAATGGATTGGTAGATCTAACAATCAATAGTCATTTACTTTGCAAATAATAAAGAACAAGATTAGTAATTAAACATCACACTCTGTAATTGCTAAAATATATTTATGACAGTTTATATGTAGTTAACTGTCAAAGCAATGATGATTCTGTTTAACATCTTGTTAATTAGAAAAACATTTTCATGGATGCTTCATGCTAGACTTGCAGATGTTGTTATGTAATCTGTATGTATAGTAGCTCTGCTGTGTCATTGTGTGTATCATAAAATATGAACATACCTCTGTATTACAGTATGTTATAATTTAATATTTTTAAGTGCTTAATTAAGTATACATAATATTGTCAGTTTGTAACAACGATGTTTCTGACAGTCTGTAGATCGTAATACTACAATCAAGTCATTCAATGGTGGTGACTACTTTCTAGTTGAAGTGATAGCCTTCATATTGAAACATTTGAAAGATCTATTATTGGCCAGACTCACAGATGGGATCCGTTCACTTCGATCCAGTGACTTTGACTGGGTCATTACTGTACCAGCTATTTGGAAAGCTAGAGCAAAGAGAATGATGAGAGAAGCTGCTTATTTGGTAAGTATCTTTACAATAAATGTTTATACTTTACAAAAGTTTATACTTTACAAAGACTTAAAGAGTTATATTTTAATGATGCTTGCCAACTTCCTACTTTAATAGCTATATTCATACCAAATAGCTAGAGAGCATTGTTATTATTATAACTCATTTCCATTATGTAGGCTTGTCTAACTTCTAACAAAACAGGAATCACTAGTTTCACTGCTGTTGGACGAGGCCTACCAAGACCACCTGAAGACAACCCAGAGAGATTAACCTTAGCTCTTGAACCTGAAGTAGCTGCTATATATGCTCAAAACTACACTAAGAATGTTGTATCGGTATCTCCACCTAAACGTTATATGGTGATAGATATTGGAGGTGGTACTGTAGATATCACAGTACAAGATCAGAGAGCTGATAAAGTCAGTGTAGTACTTACACCAATTGGAAATGCCTGGGGTGGAACAACGGTTAATAAAGCCTTTTCCAATGTGTTAGGAGAAATTGTTGGTGAAAAAGAGTTTGGAAGCTTTTTAAGTAGAAAGGCTGTCCACAAAGCTATCTTGAACAAACTCTTGTACTCTGAATTTGAAGAGGAAAAGAAGAAGTTTGGTGACAAGTACAAAGCTGTTGCAACAGCTTCTGATGAGTTGATCATTGACCTTCCATCATCTTTTGTTGAATACTATGGTGATAAGATTAGAGCTGGAGTACGTCGAATGGAAGGAGTGGAGTTTGAAGATGATGCCTTGTTTATTAAATATGGTTATGTGGAAAAGAAACTTTTTCAACCAACAATTGATGGCATTGTCAAATGTACCTTTACTGCTTTTAGGGAATTAAAAGAAAGAGTCGATACTATATATCTCGTGGGTGGGTTTGGTGGATGCCAATACATTTATAAAAAGTTAGAAGAAGCTATAAGGCGGTATCGTGGAGTACATTATGACAAAATTGTTTGTCCTGAGCATCCCAATCTTGCTATTGCTACTGGAGCAGTTATGTGGCGTAAAAATCCTGGTGTGATAGAATCTCGTAAAGCTGATGCCACCTATGGAATAGATGTGTCTATTCCCTTTAGAGATGGTGAACATGATGAACACTATCGATTTTATAATGAAGAACAGCAGCAATATAGATGTGATGATGTATTTTGCGTATTTCTTCAAAAGGGCGAGCTAGCAAAAGCTGATGAGGTTTTCACAACTGATATAACTCCTCCCTATCAGCACATGACTACTCAATCTCTCACAATCTACACAACTCCAAACTTAGGAGTACAATATGTAGAAGATGAAGAAGGAAGAGCAACTGTCCGAAAAATAGGTGAATTAGAAATCGATATACCCAACCCTGACAATCTTCCAAGGGAGGAACGTATTATTGAAGTTACAATGGATTTTAGTAGTACAGAAATACAAGCTAAAGCCAAGTATCGTGTGAATGGGCAAGAAGTTAAAACTGTTTGTGATTTTTTGTCTGCACAAATATAAATTTTTCATGACAATATTAATTTTAAAATGATGTTTAAATAGATTGATTTTTAAACTAATTGATAGTCACTTGGATTGCATACATAGTACAAAGTATTTTCAATTTTGGAATGCATCAATGATATATAGGTTTATAGCCTCACATAGTCAGCCTCTCCCTTAATTAATTTAAATGTCTGGTGGATTTGTTAACCTAAACACTTGCAAATCTAATATAATGAAATTAAAATGTGCTACATTAATACATTATTAATTTAATTGGCCTCTATATTAGAATTGATACAGATTACTTTAAAAACATAATCTGCAAGCTTGCTAATAGAAAAGTATTGAAGTTGGGAGGAATAACATAATCTGGTGTAACCAACTCCTCCCTCTGCAGTAATGAAGAGGGGTTGGATACAGGTTACTGTATTTCTTTATATATAAACTAGTGTACCTCACATAGCCATGAATCTTGATCTATTACTCAAACAAGAACATACAAATTATTATATTAGTAAAACTTGACAAAATTTTGGACGTTTAGTTCATACCGATGCCATTGTACCTTCCCTTTTTTATCCTTATGGTTTTCATAATACATGTAAACAAAAAATATTTAATCATCGCAATGTAGAGGGAATATGTCAGAGAAGGAATTTGAATGTTTGATTAGAAACCAATTGTTAAAACCCAATTTACTAATATATGATATGTCTAAATGCATGTTTACTTAAAGAGGTCAGTATTTACTATTTAATACTATTCCTATATTAAATAAAGATATTCTTGTAGTGACTGTATATTTTCTCTTTTTTTTTAGTATATGAATTATGAAAAGTGGTCCATTCTTTCACTTAATATAAGTTTCTATCTAGTAGATGTATTGGTAAGTCAGTTTACACTTGTACTCTTTAAGATTATTTCCTATATACATAGTCTTTGTTTAATGATAATGATGGAGATGGAAAGTGAGATAATGTAAGAGATGGAAGACTTAAGTGATGGCTCACATGAAATTGATATCTAACATGCATTATTTATTTAGTGTATATTAAACAGTTATACAAGTACCAATATTATGGATATTTTGAAGGTAAACATGTCTTCTATCCATTTCCATTTAAGATATTTGTCCTATTGTTCTGTCTTTTCCATATTCCTTAACCAATTGTTAGTATAACATTATAACATTATTATTTTTGATTGTTTTTAACATAGGAGATTGTAATGCTAAGTTTATTTCATTCATGTTGAAAAGCTGTGTCATGGACATTCCCAAATTGTGGACTGTCAAAACATTCCAATTACCTGATTTGTACCTCCTGTAATATTGCTATGTAACAGTTTATAATGACAATGGCATTCTATTTTATGGTAACTTTATCAGAGAAGTCATATTATGATGTATGGCAAATCTACACATTTCCAAATGTTTAATGAGATATCCTGTAATAGCTTTATACACGTCAGTAGTTAACGTGATAATCTACATGTATGATTTTTAACCTAGGGGAATATATCATGTTGAAGGTGAAACTGACATCAGATTTGCTAGAAAGATCTAAAGACATACTTTCATCTGTTACAATACTTTTGTCACCACAACAGTTAAACATAGTTCTGAACACACAATTTTGTATTAATGACCTGAACATCCTTATAATCTTTGATGAAGTCAAGTCATCTGTTAAGACACTTCGTATCACTTAGTGAATTGGTTGATTTAACCAATCTGTTGTCATTTTAGTTACAAATAGTACATAATGAGATTCTGATAAGTATAATAAAAATCACTCTGCTTTAATTACTAATATTCAGTTAGCCAGACATTAGTAATAGAAATGGAAGTAATGGAAGTAGGCAACAGATTTCCTTATTAAGATAAAGATACCTTACCCTTCCATGTTACTAATACAGTGCAAACATACAAAGGATATAGACATTGTACATACAGATTAATGTGGCTATTGTCCAATGAGAAGTTTATACAGCTATAGAATCTGTTAACTCATCTATATGATTTGTACATGTCATTAATATATTAGTAATGAGAATGGAGTGATATTTGTTAAATGTCTCAACATCTCATCGTGTAATTATGGAATGAAAATGACCATTAATTGGTTAAATCAACACTTCTATTTTTACAGTGTGTGAAATGGGATAAACCAGTGAATTTTGTTAAACTTAATTCAGATTGAACTGTTACCTAGACTACCTAAACATGATAATGTAAAGCTGAAACATTCATTTGCTATCATGTTCTGACCATGCCATCTCCTCTGGTTAGGCTATGGCATTACAGATGGACTAATTCAGTTGTAAACATGGTATTGAAGTGAGATGGACATACTTGTTATGTCACCTATCATTTGAGTTATTTGTGATTATCTATGAGCCTCGGAAATATGTAGCCATTTGGGAAACACAGCAAGAAAGTTTTGTTGAATTTGCTTTGTTAGTGTCAAGGTTATTCATGACTTAATATTTATTGTATTTCTTTAGGTTTATAAAGAAAATTCAGTTGGTCTAGAAATATTAACGACTTCTGACCAAACTATGATGTTTCTGAATGATATCAGATTAAAAAGGAGGGAAGTTGAGAAAGTTAAAAAAGAACACAATATGAGGAGTATTCCAGTAAAAGTGTTAGATAGGATTTTGCTTGGAACCTATAAATATCTTTTGAAAAAAGTCCTGGAAGATAACAAACGATAAAGATACTGGGTTGTTTTTCTGCCTTCAACTATTGATGGTTTGATGATAAACTAGTAGTAATATGTCTGCTATCATCACTGGTCATTTGTTGGATGTGGCTACAGGACATTGTCATAAATGGTACTTTTCATAATAGGTCTTTGAAACAATATGCTAATCTTGATTGGAGTGTTTTTTAGTCATGATTTATCCCAAGAACTTACTCTGATAATGCCATTTCTCAGCCAGGAGTACTCATTAAGGTAAGTTAATGTTTCTTGACTTATATTTAAGTTTTCAAAGAAGAAGAAATTTCATATAGTTTAATGATTATTCTCCTGAGAGACTTTGGTTATCTTACAGTACATTTGATGATCAAACTGAATCAAGTTTTCATATGAAGCAGTTAAAGAAGACGAAGTAAAGAAAATCTTGACAAGCAGTAATAAAGTTTGATAATTGATTAAATAATAAAGTTATTATATATTACATTTGCTAAACTTCTTACCTGTCTCAAATCTACATTTACATCATGGCTAATTGTGAGTTCGTATAATGAACTAACTGACATAGAAATAAATAAACCAAATTTTTGATGAATTTCGATTTTCTTTCTTAGATCTAAGCAAATGTATATACTTGTCTCTAGTATCACATGTACTGACTTCTGTGTCTGTTGTCTATTTGTATTTAGATCATATACATTTAAAACTGAAGAAAGTCAAGACAGATAGATGGTGAAGAAATCCAAAAAGATGATATTGACTTTGAGCATGACTGGACTGGAATAATTTATTGTACACCCTTAATGTTTACAACATCATTACACGTTTGTTTGCTATGAAAAACGATTGACAATGATAAATAATTATTTTATTAAATATTAACTTAATAACATTAAGGAAACCTGTTACAATACTGAAGCATTATCGTTACAAACACTACAAACAACAACCTATCAGTAATGTTCTATTAGTGATATTGGGAGTTACCCGAAATGATTGTGACGTCATTGTATCCCCATTCCTGTTCCAAGGTAGATTTCAGTATTGGATCAAGGATACTATTTTTTGCTTTGTAGTACGAAGTGGTCGTTGATCTTCAAGATGGCATTTTCTTATCAACCTGAACCTCTTGATCGATCAGACAAAAAGAAACGTACAGATTTCGATATGACTTTGCAACCACGTCAGACAATTGCTGCTATCGATTTCGGGACTACTTTCGTTTCTCTGGCGTATACAACTAGTGGAGATGACAAGGTCAATACACTCAAACTTCATAGTACCTTTGAGAGAGTACCAAATGCTATATTACTGAAAAGAGGTCCTGGAAATAAATATGTAGTGGAAGACTTTGGATCAAAAGCTCAGGCATCGTACTGTAAAATACGAAGTAGTGAACAACAAAATTATATTTATTTTGAGAGAATTAAAATGCTCTTGGAAAGAGATGAGGTTAGTACTGTCCTCATTATTAGTCCTACAGTAGTTAGCCATACATTACAAAATCAGTAATGTCTGTGATACCATGCAATTATGGTAATATTAAATGATGTGTGTGAATTCAAATGTCACTGATATTCATTGAAAATTTAATAATTTACAAGATGCCTTGGTTGCTGGCAGAGAAGTGCTGTACTTTAATGGGAAATAATAAAGTTAGGTTTCAAGATTTAGACTTTAGTATATAACATCTTTAAAGAAATTTTACTAAGATATAAACACAACAATATACTTCCCTGTAATATGGAAATCGAGAATGGACATTCCAATTCCTATTAACTTTATCTTCCATGTACCTTTGAGTATTTGAAAATCTAATTAACATCCCAATTAGAATCGAGCAAGATGTTTACAATTGTGTTAGGTTCCTAATTGTTGTTGTTTATTATAGGTCTATTATGTATGGAAGCTGAGAATGGACATTCCAATTTTAGAAACAAGGAATTGGAAATTATCAACTACGTAGTTAATTGGAAATTTCTCCATTGATTCGCAATCATCTTAGTTACTCTGTAGAAATTGATTGATTGGTTTAACTAATATATGGGTTATAAAGTTTGTATGAATGTAGAAAATTGTTTGTTTTAATAACTATCAGATTGACTAAACATCCTAACATAATGTCAATCCTGCAATACATCAATAATGAAAACAATATGAAGTTGACCTTCAGTCTACTTCAACTTGCTACGTACTTAAGAAATCTATCTAACCATATATTAGTTAAATCAATCAATCAATTTTTAAATAATATAATTTTCTAACAGCAAGTATTACTTACATGGAGTGAATGCAAATAAATGTTACTGTTTTGGTAATTACCTGACCTTTAATAGGGACTTTTATAGTCTGTTATTGTTCAGTTTATATAAGTGTCACTCAATACAAAACAACCTATATGTTTACAATTGTGTTAGGTTCCTAATTGTTGTTGTATATATAGGTCTGTTATGTATGGAAGCTGAGAATGGACATTCCAATTTTAGAAACAAGGAATTGGAAATCATCAACTAGGTAGTTAATTGGAAATGTCTCCATATAACCAAATTGATTCACAATCATCTTTTAACTTGAGTTACTCTGTAGAAATTGATTGATTGGTTTAACTAATATATGGGTTATAAAGTTTGTATGGCTGTAGAAACTTGTTTGTTTTAATAACTATCAGATTGACTAAACATCCTAACATAATGTCAATCCTGCAATACATCAATAATGAAAACAATATGAAGTTGACCTTCAGTCTACTTCAACTTGCTACGTACTTAAGAAATCTATCTAACCATATATTAGTTAAATCAATCAATCAATTTTTAAATAATATAATTTTCTAACAGCAAGTATTACTTACATGGAGTGAATGCAAATAAATGTTACTGTTTTGGTAATTACCTGACCTTTAATAGGGACTTTTATAGTCTGTTATTGTTCAGTTTATATAAGTGTCACTCAATACAAAACAACCTATATATTTAAATTCTATATTATTATTGTAGTAACTAAATGCTGACAATGATGATGAGCAATCATGCTTTGTTCTTGTACCTATAAAACTGAGTACAACGTAGGTGTGTACATGTACTCTGTTTTGTGGTTACAATATAAATTTGATGTGTTACTCCTATGATACATACATTTTTAACCAGCAATAAAGGTGACCTACATGCAATAAAACTTTTGTAACCACACTATAAAATGGATTGATAGATCTAACCAATACAATGATCATTTGTAATACAAATATAAAAAACAAAATTAGTAAACATCACATTCTGTCATTGCTAAAATATATTGATGACAGTGTGTATGTAGTTAACTGTCAAAGCAATGATGATTCTATTTAATATCTTGTTTATTAGAAAACAATAGTTTTGATGGCTGCTTCATGCTAAGCCTGTGTGTGAGGGATGTTGTTGTGTAATCTGTTCATGTGATACCTTTACTGTTCATTCTGTGCATAATAAGGAATGTCACTATGAACATATATCTCCATATTACACATACTGTATGTCCTTTATAGAATTAATTTGTATAAGTGCTTAATTAAGTATACATATTTTGTCAGTTTGTAACAACAATGTTTCTGATAGTCTGTAGATCGTAATACTACAATCAAGTCATTCAATGGTGGTGACTACTTTCTAGTTGAAGTTATAGCCTTCATATTGAAACATTTGAAAGATCTATTATTGGCCAGACTCTCAGATGGGATCCGTTCATTTCGATCCACTGACTTTGACTGGGTCATTACTGTACCAGCTATTTGGAAAGCTAGAGCAAAGAGAATGATGAGAGAAGCTGCTTATTTGGTAAGTATCTAAAAATAAATGTTACAGTCTCATAAGTCTTAGAGATTTATATGTTATATAATAATGCTTGTTATCTTCCTACTTTAATAGCTATATTCATACCAAATTGCAAAAGAGCATTGTTATCATTATAACTCACTTCCATTATGTAGGCTTGTCTAACTTCTAACAAAATAGGAATTACTAGTTTCACTGTTGTTGGACGAGGGCTACCAAGACCACCTGAAGACAACCCAGAGAGATTAACCTTAGCTCTTGAACCTGAAGTAGCTGCTATATATGCTCAAAACTACACTAAGAATGTTGTATCGGTATCTCCACCTAAACGTTATATGGTGATAGATATTGGAGGTGGTACTGTAGATATCACAGTACAAGATCAGAGAGCTGATAAAGTCAGTGTAGTACTTACACCAATTGGAAATGCCTGGGGTGGAACAACAGTTAATAAAGCCTTTTCCAATGTGTTAGGAGAAATTGTTGGTGAAAAAGAGTTTGGAAGCTTTTTAAGTAGAAAGGGTGTCCACAAAGCTATCTTGAACAAACTCTTGTACTCTGAATTCGAAGAGGAAAAGAAGAAGTTTGGTGACAAGTACAAAGCCGTTGCAACAGCGTCTAATGAGCTAATTATTGACCTTCCTTCATCTTTTGTTGAATACTATGGTGATAAGATTAGAGCTGGAGTACGTCGAATGGAAGGAGTGGAGTTTGAAGATGATGCCTTGTACATTAAATATGGTCATGTGGAAAAGAGACTGTTTCAACCAACAATTGATGGCATTGTGGAATGTGCTTTTACTGCTTTTGAGGAACTAGAAGAAAGAGTTGATACTATATATCTCGTGGGTGGATTTGGTGGATGCCAGTACATTTATAAAAAGTTAGAAGAAGCTATAAGGCAGTATCATGGAGTACATTATGACAAAATTGTTTGTCCTGAGCATCCCAATCTTGCTATTGCTACTGGAGCAGTTATGTGGCGTAAAAATCCTGGTGTGATAGAATCTCGTAAAGCTGATGCCACCTATGGAATAGCTGTGTCTATTCCCTTTATAGATGGTAAACATGAAGAACACTATCGATATTATAATGAAGATCGGCAGCAATATAGATGTAACAATGTGTTTTGTATTTTTCTCCAAAAAGGTGAGCTAGCAAAAGCTGATGAGGTTTTCACAACTGATGTAACTCCTGAATATCAACGAAATACTACTATGTCTCTCACAATCTACACAACTCCAAATTTAGGAGTACAATATGTAGAAGATGAAGAAGGAAGAGCAACTGTCCGAAAAATTGGTAAATTAGAAATTGATATACCCAACCCTGACAATCTTCCAAGGGTGGAACGTATTGTTGATGTTACAATGGATTTTAGTAGTACAGAAATACAAGCTAAAGCCAAGTATCGTCTAAATGGGCAAGAAGTTAAAACTGTTTGTGATTTTTTGTCTGCACAAATATAGATTTTTCACGACAATATTAATTTAAATGTGATGTTTAAATAGATTGATTTTTTAAAACTAATCGATGGCACTTGGATTGCTTATATGCTTACAAAGTACATTTATCATTAGAAAGCATCAACAACATCAGCCTCATACCCAAGCATTCTAGTAAAGAGTAAAAGATTAGTCTGGGTATGAGGCTACAACAACATATGGTGTTTGATTACTAATTACTATGGAATTGACAGTTCACATTATGACTTTTCAAAAAGGGCGTGTATGGAGGCTGTCCTAATATCAGGCACATGATAGTAGTGCTTATATAGGAATGGCCAGATTGTCCATTGAATTGTATTGGCAAAAACACAATATCTTACCAAAATACTTCAGAATATCTCTCAATACTTGTCAGTCTTCCTCCCTAAGATAATTATCATGTTATCAGTGATTTATAGGCTAGTAAATACCTATAACTAAGGAATGAATTGCCCTTAACATTTCATAACTCCCTTTGGAAAGTTTTATTTTAATTGTTTACCATTCGGTATTACTTCGGCTCCTGAATATTTTCAAAAGAGAATGCATGTGCGATATTTAATTGGATTGGAAGGAGTGGTGTGTCACATGGACAATTTTTTTTAGCTAAAGAATTGTCCATGTGACACACTACTCTCCTCTCTCTCTCTGTCTCTCCCCCCTTCTCTCTACCCCCCCCCTCTCTCTGTCTCTCTCTCTCTCTCTCTCTCTCTCTCTCTCTCTCTCTCTCTCTCTCTCTCTCTCTCTCTCTCTCTCTCACTCACTCACTCACTCACTCACTCTCTCTCAGAATGTTTTGTCAAAATATCATCACAAAATAATGGATTATCATTTAGTCAATCAGGTAGTCTGTCCATCTCTCCAGTCATTCATACATTAACCATCCAGTCATTTATCTATTATTCATTACATTTATTCGTCCATTGATCTCTTGTCTAGCTAAGGAACTTCATACTCATCAATTGATATTTGGTAATCTACTGACTGATCTTCTGATTATTTGATTTGAGAGCCTTTGAAAGTTGTTGTAGTCAAATACACACAAATAGACACGGTTATCTGAAGTAAATGGATACATGGTTGGATGGATATATATATATATATATATATATATATATATATATATATATCCTCTCTCTCTCTCTCTCTTTCTCTAATGGTTGTATGTATTGTCATGGGGTTAATGTTAAGTAATGGAATACATTGATACTGGTTGGTTAGCGGTTAATTGATACAGTTATTATATAATTTCATTTGCTCTTGTCAAAATTTGCTGACAACATGTACAGTACTAGTATTATAAAATTGTAAAAGTGGAAAAATAAATATGATATTGTCCAAAACAATCATAAAATTAACTGGAGTTAGTTCTATGATTGCTGCATGTGCATGTGCCTGGAAAAAAGTGAAAAACCACTATACATTTAGGTAAGGAACACTTTCAATTTTAAAATATATTTATATATGCATACATGTATTATGTATCTTGCATTTTACGATGTGCTTGTTACATTATAACCTTAAATATTATAACTATTTTCTTACTTGTCGAACTAATTTATAATCTTTTCTTTAATCTTTTATGTAGTTATTAAATCCAGTTTCAGATCCATTTCATTTGCTTCACCAAAAAATGTTCTCAGTTATTAGCTGATGTTGCTGAGGTTTTGCATTGACCGATTTTGACACCATCTTTACATGGCAATTATTGCTATATAAATATTGTAAATATATTGGTAATACTACAACACAAAGAAACAAATGTTTATTTGTTGGAATGTTGGTGGGTTACCAATGAACGTTCATCTATAATCACATTGCTTTTACATCAAATTTGCTATAGTAAATGAATTACAACAGAACACCAATGCATTCAGAATAGTAAAAAACATCAATATACTATTATACATTGTTTGTTACACAAAAATGTTGGCAAATTAACTATGGGAAAGTCATTGTAAATAGGGTATATCACATCACATTTACAACAGTTTACAACAGTTGGAAAGCATACACCATACCCTATAGTGTTTGGTATTGATCAAGAAGAGTATGAGCAGCATTCAAATGCATTTTAGAGAGGATTCATCACTCAGGACTCGTTTCAATCTCCAACGTGTGAGTTCTTCAGGTTGAGTGCCAAGTTTATTTAGGAAGATCATCAACAAAGTACAGAGTTAAACCAGAACCTGAAAAATTGAAGCAACTCAACGTATGAAGCACCCATAAGTGTGAGTGAAGTACGACAGTTTCTAGGAATGGTAACACAATTGATCAAGTTCTTTTCCCAACTATCAGAGAAAGCATTGAGAGACTTGTTGAATACAACTATCTTGGGTCTTGGCACAGTCACAAGATGATGTATTTTGGGGGAATATATAGAACATCTTATCAGCCCTAATTGTGTTCTAGCCCTGTATGACTGTACATGTGACACCATTGTATCCACTGACACTTGATCTTATTGAGTAAGAGCAGCATTGAAAGAGAGAATTTCTAACGTACGAAAATCAATTGCCTATAATTCCACCACACAGTTTGTTCAGCTCTTTAATTCTCTTGATTGACAGTGTGGAACTTTTCTATGATGCCATTCCTCACAAAGTTTGGGATTAAAACATGACTCCATACATTATTAGTCCCTCATGAATAGTAATCTCTCCAGCAATAGGACTTCACAGTACTGTAATTTTTAATTCTATCTGGCCAGACATCTTTAAAACATAAGAACATAATTTCTTAAAAACTGCATGGATCCTGATCTTGAGCACCTAATTTCTGCCAGTTTACAGTTAGATGCTGAGCAATATGTTACTACTTGAAATACAAAGGCATCCACCCCCTGGGTGAGAATATCTCCTTGGTTAGGTATACTAACAGGTGATTTAGAAAGAGCACTAGCAATAATAGGATTTTCACCTGGTATGTGAAAAACTGAGAAGTTGAAGTGCATACATCATATTCTGAACCATTGTATTTGAAGTAGTAAATCATCAAGATCTTCACTTGTAGAAGTGTCATGAGTGGTTTGTGGTTAGTTTTAATACTAAATTGCTTACTGATAATGTGGTCTCAGAATCTCTCACATGTTCAAGTTGTAGCTAATGCCTTTTTTTCAATTTGGGCATATATTATTCAGTTGGCATCATAAATCAGGTCAGGCATAGAAAGAGGCATCAAAAAAAGTGGAAAAATATCTAGTTTGCTCCAAGTATCAATTTCAACCACCTTAACCACTTATTCTCACCATAATTCCTGATTACCAATGGTAAAACGTTGCTACAGAGTTATTTCAGTGGAGAAGTAACTCTTATTTCCTAGTAATTGATTACTATTCAAGGTATATAGAGATTGCAAAGTTAACTACCACAACTTCTAATGACATTGTTCGTCATATGAAATCAGTCTTTCCATGTTATGGCATCTCTGAGGAAGTAATATCTTAAAAGGGACATCAGTATTTAGTAGAGCCATTTAGTAAGTTTCCTAAAGAATAGTCCCAAGTAGCCTTAGATTAATGGTAAAGCAGAGAGACCTGTTAAAATTGTTAAACGCTTATTAGAGAAAGATACAGGCCCCTATTTAGCACTTTTTTTCTTACCATTCAACCAGACTGTGCACAACATATATATATATATATATATATATTATATATATATAGTAATATACAAAATCCTCCTACCCCCACCAATCTGAATAAAATTTACAAATTTTTAATCAAAAATTACAAAAACATTAATTTACAAAATTAACATAATCCTTATAATCTTCGAAGAAGTTAAGTCATCTGTTCAGAACTTAGTATCTGTGAACTGGGATATCAACCATATATTTAGTTAAACTTAATTCAGATAGAACTAAACTTCTACCAGGCCAAATGGAGGTTCATACATACATGTGTACATAATCTATTTTTTTAACACTATAGGAATTTTTCATTTTCATTTAATCAAATGTAGATCAGAGGAGAAGGCAGTATATGTTGTTGGTGTGATATTGTACAGTGATGAACTAGCTGGAAATGTAAGTAAGATGTGGCATAAGCTTAATTCTAGTGTGCTGTGTTAGCTGGGTTACCTAAACACGAGAATGCCAAGCTGGAAACATTCATTTGCTATCAAGCTCTGATCATGTTACTGCTCTGGATAAGACCATGGCTGTTACAGATGAACTATTTCAGTTGGAAACATGGTATTGAAGTGTATGATGGCTTCCATGAGATGGACATAATTGTTATGTTATCTGTCATTTGTGTAATTCATAATTTTCCATGAGCCTCAGAAATATGTAGCCATTTGGAAAGCACAGCAAAAGAGTTTTATTGAATGTGCTTTGTGAATGTGAACCCTATCCATAACTTGATGTTCATGTATTTCTTTAGGTTGATAAAGAAAATCCTGTTGGTCTAGAAACATTAAGGACTTCTGACCAATCTCCAATGTTTCTGAATGATATCAGATTTAAAAGTAAGGAAGTCAAGAAAGTGAAGAAACTGAAAAAAGAACAGGATATGAATTAAAAGAATAACCTTATTCATGATTAAAGATGCTAGTTGATCTATATAGATAAGCAGAATCTTTTATCAATCATGTTGTTTGATTAATAACACTCTATGTAGGAGTACTCCAGTAGAAGTATTACATAGCATTTTATTTGGACTCTCTTTTGAAAAAATGTCTTGTGAGGTAAAAAAGAGTGAGATACTGGTTCATATTTCTGCCTTCAACTATTCACGGTTTGATGATAAACTAGCAGCCAATGTCTGTTATCATTACCATCATTTGTTGGTTGTGACTACAAGAAATGTGCACAAATGGCACTTTTCATCATAGGTCCATTTTTAAGCACTGCTGACTAAGAAATCTTGTTTTATTTGTCTCAGGTAATGGTAATTATTAAGAGGATTAGTCATATAAATGTAAATTGTACTGGTTGTTGTAGGTATTTAGATTATCTTATGTGGAAAAATTTAGTCCCCAAATATACTTGGAATGGAAGGTATCACATTTTGATTTCTCCAAACTACCAGCTCTACAAAAGGATACTTAATTTGTTTAGCTATAAACAATGTGTCAGTGAAGATGTTGCCACTAAAACTGCTACCTCTGAGCAACTTAAATATATTTGTTCTAGAGCCTAACTATCAAATGAAGACAAATGGTTAGTTACTTTCACTACTAGTAATGTTGTTATATGATCACTATTTTGTAGAGCTGGAAATGGTATAGTTAAGAACTATACTCTGATAAATCCATTTATCAGTCATGGACACTAAGAAAGGTAAATTAATATTTCTTGACTTATATTTCAGTTTTCAAATTTTTCAAATCAAATTTTTGTGTGAAAAAGTTAAAGAAGATGAAGTAGGGAAAATCTTGACAAACAGTAAAGTTTGATAATGGATTGATTAATAAAGTTATTATAGATTACATTTACAGAATTTCTTACTTGTCTCAAATCTACATTTACATCATGGGTAGTTGTATTTACCTGTCTCCAGTATCACATGTATATTTATTGTCCACTCATGTTCAGATCATATATTTTAACAACTAAAAGAAAGTCAAGACAGATAGATGATGAAGAAATCTAAACAGATGATATTGACTTTGAACATGAGTAATTCTTTCTACACCCTTAAATGTTAAGGGGAGTTAAGGGGAGTTAACCGATTGACTTTATTGTATCCCCATTCCTGTTCCAAGATAGAATTCAGTATTGGATCAAGGATACTATTTTTGGTGTGATAGTCTGAAGTGGTCGTTAACCTTTAAGATGGCATTTTTTTATCAACCTGAACCTCTTCACAGATCAGACAAAAAGAAACGTACAGAATTCGATATGACTTTGCAACCACGTCAGATGATTGCTGCTATCGATTTCGGGACTACTTTCGTCTCTCTTGCGTATATAACTAGTGGAGATGACAAAGTCAATACACTCAAACTTGATAGTACCTTTGAGAGAGTGCCAAATGCTATATTACTGAAAAGAGTTCCTGGAAATAAATGTGTAGTGGAAGACTTTGGATTTAAAGCTCAGGCATCATATTGTAAAATTCGAACTAGTGAACAACAAAATTATATTTACTTTGGGAAAATTAAAATGCTCTTGGAAAGAGATGAGGTTAGTACTGTCTCATTGTTAGCCTTACAGTATTTAGCCATACATCACAAAATCTGTCTGTGATACCGTTGTGGTAATGTTAAATGACCTGTGTGAATGTTACTGATATTTGTTGAAAATTTAATGATTTACAATATGACTTGATTGCTGGCAGAGATGGGAGAGTGATAAAGTTAGGGTCCAAGGTTGAATTTATTATCACAGGAAAAATTTTCACTTTACAACGTTTAATATCTTTAAAGGATTTAAACACTACAATCTATTAGTTTCACTGCAAAATTACATGCTATTTATGTATTATCAATCAATCCAGCTATCATTCATTGTTACAATTTTTATCTTTTATACTTGATACAATTCCTATAAGACTAGTAAAGGATTGCAATCATCTTTTAAGTCAAGATACTCTGTAGAATTTGATTGATTAGTTTAACCAATATATGGGTTGTGTGTATGTAGCAAATTATTTCATGATAACAAATTATCAGATTAACTATAAGCATTCCTAGTGTAATATCAATCCTATAGTTCATCAATAATAAAAAAGGTATGTGATTGACTTTCAGTTCGCTTCAACTTGCTACATACATGAGAAATCTATATAACCATATATTAGTATAATAAACCAATCAAGTTTTAAAATAAAAAATAATTTCCTTTAATATCAAGTATTACATACATAGAGTGTGTGCATATTGTTACTGTTTTGATAATACATGACCTTTTATGGGGACTTTTACAGTCTGTTATTTTTATACCTTAGTTTATGTAAGTGTCATTCAAATCAACCTATATGTATATAAATTATGTATTATTGTTTTAATAACTAAATACTGACAATGATACATGATGAGTAATTGCATCTTATTCTTATACCTACAAAAGTCAATGTACGTGTGTACACATACTCTGTTTTGTGGTTACAATATAACTCAAATGTGCTATTTCTATCATACATTCTAAACCAGCAATAAAACATTTTAGACAATTAGTTTTATTAATACAAAGCTGACCTTCATGCAACAAATCTTGTGTAACAATCACTGTAAAAATGGATTGGTTGATCTAACCAACCATGGTCATTTAAGCAAATAGTAATGAACAAGATTAGTAATTAAATATCACATTCTGTCATTACTAAAAATATATTGATGACAGTGTGTATGTAGTTAACTGTCAAAGCAATGATGATTCTGTTTAACATCTTGTTAGTTAGAAAAAAGGATGTTGTTATGTAATCTGTGTGTATAGTAGCTTTGCTGTCATTGTGTGTATCATAAACTATGAACATAGCTCCATATTACAGTATGTCCTTTGTTATAATATTTTTATTAAGTGCTTACTTAAGTATACATATATTGTCAGTTTATAACTACAGTGTTTCTGATAGTCTGTAGATCGTAATACTACAATCAAGTCATTCAATGGTGGTGACTACTTTCTAGTTGAAGTGATAGCCTTCATATTGAAACATTTGAAAGATCTATTGTTGACCAAGCTCACGGATACGATCTATTCACTTCGATCCACTGACTTTGACTGGGTCATTACTGTACCCGCTATTTGGAAAGCTAGAGCAAAGAGAATGATGAGAGAAGCTGCTTATTTGGTAAGTGTCTATAAAATAAATGTTTATACTTTCCAAATGTTTATTGTTTCCAAAGACTTGGAGAGTTATGTGTAAATAATGCTTATTGTCTTTTCTACTTTAATAGCTATATTTATACCAAATAGTTAAGAAGTGTCGTTATTATTATTACTCACTTCCATTATGTAGGCTTGTCTAACTTCTAACAAAACAGGAATCACTAGTTTCATTGCTGTTGGACGAGGGCTACCAAGACCACCTGAAGACAACCCAGAGAGATTAGCCCTAGCTCTTGAACCTGAAGTAGCTGCTATATATGCTCAAAACTACACTAAGAATGTTGTGTCGGTATCTCCACCTAAACGTTATATGGTGATAGATATTGGAGGTGGTACTGTAGATATCACAGTACAAGATCAGAGAGCTGATAAAGTCAGTGTAGTACTTACACCAATTGGAAATGCCTGGGGTGGAACAACAGTTAATAAAGCCTTTTCCAATGTATTAGGAGAAATTGTTGGTGAAAAAGAGTTTGGAAGCTTTTTAAGTAGAAAGGGTGTCCACAAAGCCATCTTGAACAAACTATTGTACTCTGAATTTGAAGAGGAAAAGAAGAAGTTTGGTGACAAGTACAAAGCTTTTGCAACAGCTTCTGATGAGCTGATCATTGACCTTCCATCTTCTTTTGTTGATTACTATGGTGATAAGATTAGAGCTGGAGTACGTCGAATGGAAGGAGTGGAGTTTGAAGATGATGCCTTGTACATTAAATATGGTTATGTGGAACAGAGACTGTTTCAACCAACAATTGATGGCATTGTCAAATGTACTTTTGCTGCTTTTAAGGAACTAGACAAAAAAGTCGACACTATATATCTTGTGGGTGGATTTGGTGGATGCCAGTACATTTATAAAAAGTTAGAAGAAGCTATAAGGCAGTATCATGGAGTACATTATGACAAAATTGTTTGTCCTGAGCATCCCAATCTTGCTATTGCTACTGGAGCGGTTATGTGGCGTAAAAATCCTAGTGTGATAGAATCTCGTAAAGCTGATGCCACCTATGGAATATGTATATGTATTCCCTTTATAAATGGTGAACATAATGAACACTATTGATTTTATCATAAAGAACAGCAGCGATATAGATGTGATGACGTATTTTGCGTATTTCTTGAAAAGGGCGAGCTAGCAAAAACTGATGAGGTTTACACGACTTCTCTAGTTCCTTCCTATCAAGGCGATACTACTATGTCTCTCACAATCTACACAACTCCAAATTTAGGAGTACAGTATGTAAAAGATGAACAAGGAAAAGCAACTGTTCGAAAAATAGGTGAATTAGAAATCGATATACCCAACCCTGACAATCTTCCAAGGGTGGAACGTATTGTTGATGTTATAATGGATTTTAGTAGTACAGAAATACAAGCTAAAGCCAAATATCGTGTCAATGAGCAAGAAGTTAAAACTGTTTGTGATTTTTTGTCTGCACAAATATAGATTTTTCATGACAATCTTGATTTCAATACAATTTGAAATTGATTGGTTGCGTTAATTAATTGATGATCACTTGGTTTGCATACATACCTACAAAGTATATTCAACATTGGAATGCATCAATGATGTATACTGTTTTGATTACTAATTACTATGCAATTGACAGTTCATGTATTTCCAGGACTATTGATTAATATCCCTAATCCACACTCAGAGAAGATCGTCAAGTGTATGTTTTATGGACTAGTGGTACAGAAATACAAGCTAAAGCTAGGTACTTTCTTACTGGAAAAGAAGTTAAAATTGTATGTGACTTTTTTGACTTATTTACAATGATATGCTTTATTAAACGTTGTCTTTTGTCAGTTAAACATGTTTCAATATTTTAGACATTAATTTTGATTTTCTTCTAATTAGATGTCTGATGTTTATATAATTATTGTTAATACAAGTATGGGATTCCCCTTGGAATTCCCCTTGGAATTCCCTTTGGAATTCCCCATGCTACAACTAGAGGGTGGAGTAATAACATTGCTCAAAGGTCTGTAAAGATGAGACCTGTCACAGTAATGACAGGTTATGTGGTTGTCTTACCTATATATTTTGAAAAAGTGGAGATTCTTGATAGAGATTATGCAATCTTGGTAAGACTTGGCTTTGTGTTTTTGTTAATATACATGTATATATAATTTATTGGTATGCATGCATGGCACACTTGCAAAAATATTTATAATAAAGGTTGTGGGTGCTTCTTGGTGTAACTTGACTGATGATGTAACAACTTGTCCTATGATGACATCACTAGTGTCATAGAGTTAATAATGTTAGGTTTGGTTTAGGGCTTAGGTGATGTCATCATATATGATGACATCACATGTGTCATTTCATTATGATGTCATCATAGTCAAGTTACACCAAGAACCACCCAAGGTTGTTTATAAGAATACCTCAGTATGGTAGGTTTATAGCCTGACATAGTCAGCCTCTCCCTTAATTAATTGAGGGATCTGGTGGATTTTCTCATTTGTTAATCAAAACACTTGCAAATGCTAATTTAATTAAATTAAAATGTGCTACATTAATACATCATTAATTCAATTGGCCTCTATATTAGAACTGATACTGATTACTTTAAAAGCATTATTTGCAAGCTTGCTGATAGAAAAAAGTAATTAACTAACATAATCTTGTGTAGCCAACTCCTTCCCTCTGCAGTCAGGGAGAGGTGTTGGATACAGGCTACTACATTTCTTTATACTGACTAGCGTACCTCACATAGCCATGAATCTTCACCAATCACTTAAACATGGACATATAGATTATTATATTAGTACTACTTGACAAAATTTGGGAGGGTTAGTTTGTACCGATGCCACCATACCTAGCTTCTCCTCCCCTTTCCTACCCTTATGGTTTTCTTAGTACTTATAAACAGAAAATATTTAATCATCTTAATGGAAACAACTGAAAAACATCATAATGACCACAAAATGTTGTCAGACCAAGTTATTTTACACTTGTACTCTTCAAGATGTATGTCTTATGTATAGTATTCTTTTAACGGTGATAATGATGGAGATAAGAGGAAGATCATATAAGAGGTGAAAGACTTCACTGACAGCTCACAGGAAATTGGTATTTAACATGCATACATTATTTAGTGTATATTTAATGATTATACAAGTACCACTATTATAGATGTTTTGAGCCAAGATGATGAACATAAGTTTTATCGATTTCCATCTAAGATATTTGTTCTATTGTTCTGCCTTCTCCATAGTCCTCAAACAATTGTTAGTATAACATTTTAGCATTGCTACTTGATTGTTTTCAACATAGGAGATTGTAATGCTAAATTCATTTAGTTCATGTTGAAAAGCTGTGTCATGAACATTCCCAGATTGTGGACTGTCAGGACATTCCAATTACCTGAATTTGTACCTCCTTTCAAACTATATATTTAAATGACTTCACACAATTAAAGTGCAATATTGTCTATGTAACAGGTTTGTAATAACAATGGTATACCATTTTATGTCAACTTACAGTCATATTATGATGTATGGCAAACCCACACATTTCCAAGTGTTTAGTGAGATATCCTGTAATGGCTTTATACACATCAGTAATTAACATAGTCATAATGATCTACATGTATGATTTTTAACCTAGGGAAATATGTAGAAGGTGGAATGTACACTGTAAAAAATGATGGTTGATTTAACTATCATTTAGTTATACAGGTTGTAATTGCAAACTTATTTTTGTTGAAAAAGTAATCATAATACTGTTTTCATTACTAATATACTACTGTTTATGTAGCTATAAAACCATCAATCTCATAGTACATCAGTAATCAAGTAGTATTATGTTTACATTTTACATATACAACCTGTATAACCATGTATTAGTTAATTCAACCAATCAATTTTACAGTGTAGGAAGTATTTGACAGATATTTTCATCTGTTATAATACTTTGTCACCACAGCAGTTAAACACAGTTCTGAACACTCAATTTGGTATTAATGACTTGAACACACCCTTATATGATCACTGTTTTGTAGAGCTGGATATGGTTTAGTGAAACAATATGCTAATCCTGAATTCCAGCATTTTTAGTCATGACTCATCTTAAAAACTTTACTCTGATAATGCTTTTATCAACCAAGGCACTGAGAAGGTAAGTTAATATTTCTCGACTCACATTTCAGTTTTCAAATAGAGGAAAAGAAGATTTCATATAGCTCAGTGACTATTCTTTTAAGAGGATTTGGTAAGGGAGTTGATCAAATCAGAAATCTAGTTTACATGTGAAGATGAAGTAGTGAAATAATTTAGTGCAGTCATTACTCATGGTGTTCTACTTGATCACTTGCACAGGAGAGTTCATTGCTATAGAAATCTTGACAAAACAGTTATGTTAAAGTTTGATAATGGATTGAATGATGAACTTATTATAGACACATTTACTGAACTTCTTACCTGTCTCAAATCTATGTTTACATCATGGTAGTTGTGAATGAATTGATGATTTTTGATGAATTTTAATATCCTCTCTTAGATCTCAGCTATTGAATTTACTTGTCTCTAGTATTAAATGTACTGACTCCTGTGTCTATTGTCTATTTGTATTTAGATCATGTACACTTAAAACTAAAAGAAGGATAAGATAGATAGAGTGAAGAAATCAAAACAGTACTGAGGCATTATTGTTACAAACCTGACATACAACAACTTATCAGTAATGTATAGTGATAGTGGGTGTTACCCGAAATGATTGTGACGTCATTACATCCCCACTTCTTGTTCAGAGGTAGAATCAGCATTGGATCAAGGATACTTTTTTTGGCTGTGCAGTCCGAAGTGGTCGTTGATCTTCAAGATGGCATATTTTTATCAACCTGAACCTCTTATTAGATCAAACAAAAAGAAACGTACAGTATTTGATTTGACTTTACAACCACGTCAGACGATTGCTGCTATCGATTTCGGAACTACTTTCGTCTCTCTGGCGTATACAACTAGTGGAGATGTAAACGTCAATACACTCAAACTTCATAGTACCTATGAGAGAGTGCCAAATGCTATATTACTGAAAAGAGTTCCTGGAAATAAATGTGTAGTGGAAGACTTTGGATCAAAAGCTCAGGGATCGTACTGTAAAATACGAAGCAGCGAACAACAAAATTATATTTATTTTGAGAGAATTAAAATGCTCTTGGAAAGAGATGAGGTTGGTACTGTCCTCATTGTTAGCCCTACAGTAGTTAGCCATACATTACAAAATCAGTAGTGTCTGTGATACCAAGCAATTGTGGTAATGACCTGCATGAATGTCACTAGGATATTTGTTGAAAGTTTAATAATTTACAATACATCTTGTTTGCTAGCTATACTTTAATAGGAAAGTAGATTTAGACTTTAGTGTATACCATCTTTAAAGGAACTGTATTAGGATACAAACACTACAATATAGTTCACTGCAAAAATTCAAGCTATTTACTATCATTCATTTAATCCAGTAATTACTCAGTGTTACTATTTTTGTCTTTTATACATAATACAATTCCTATAAGTAAAGGGTTACAATTATATTTTAAAACAAGTTACTGTAGAAATTGATTGATTCGTTTAATCAACATATGAGCTATACAAGTTGTATGTATGTAGCAAATTATTTCATGCTAACAAAATAGTAAATGTCTAATGTTTTAATTCCTAACAAATTATCAGGTTGACTATAAACAATCCTAAAATAATGCCAATCCTGTAGTACATTAGTAATGAAAAGAGTATGAAGTTGACTTTCAGTTCACTTCAACTTGTTACATACATGAGAAATTTATATAACCATATATTAGTTAAATCAACAATCGATTTTTATAATAATATAATTTCCTTTAATATCAAGTATTACATACATAGAGTGAATGCAAATAACTGTTACTGTTTTGATAATGACATGACCTTTTATGGGGACTTTTACAGTCTATTATTGTTAATGCCACAGTTTATGTAAGTCTTATTCATACAAAACAACCAATCTATATAAATTATATATTATTCTTGTAGTGATTAAATGCTGACAATAATATTGAGCAATTGCGTCTTATTTGTATGCCTACAAAACTAAATACAATGTTGTGTCAGCATCTCCACCTAAACGTTATATGGTGATAGATATTGGAGGTGGTACTGTAGATATCACAGTACAAGATCAGAGAGCTGATAAAGTCAGTGTAGTACTTACACCAATTGGAAATGCTTGGGGTGGAACAACAGTTAACAAAGCCTTTTCAGACGTACTAGGAGAAATTGTTGATGACAAAGAGTTTGAAGGCTTTTTAAGTAGAAAGGCTGTCCACAAAGCCATTTTAAACAAACTCTTGTATTCTGAATTTGAAGATGAAAAGAGAAAGTTTGGTGACAAGTACAAAGCTGTTGCAACAGCTTCTGATGAGCTGATCATTAACCTTCCATCATCTTTTGTTGATTACTATCGTGATAAGATTCGATCCAGAGTACGTCGAATGGAAGGAGTGGACTTTGAAGATGAAGATGATGCCTTGTACATTAAATATGGTCATGTTGAAAAGAGACTGTTTCAACCAACAATTGATGGCATTGTCAAATGTACTTTTACTGCTTTTAAGGAACTAAAAGAAAGAGTCGATACTATATATCTTGTGGGTGGATTTGGTGGATGCCAGTACATTTATAAAAAGTTAGAAGAAGCTATAAGGCGGTATCATGGAGTACATTATGACAAAATTGTTTGCCCTGAGCATCCCAATCTTGCTATTGCTACTGGAGCAGTTATGTGGCGTAAAAATCCTGGTGTGATAGAATCTCGTAAAGCTGATGCCACCTATGGAATAGCTGTGTCTATTCCCTTTATAGATGGTGAACATGAAGAACACTATCGATTTTATAATGAAGAGCAGCAGCAATATAGATGTGATGATGTATTTTGTGTATTTCTCCAAAAAGGGGAGCTAGCAAAAGCTGACGAGGTTTTCACAACCGATTTAACTCCTGGTTATCAACGCATGACTACTATATCTCTCACAATCTACACAACTCCAAATTTAGGAGTACAGTATGTAGAAGATGAAGAAGGAAGAGCAACTGTCCGGAAAATAGGTGAATTAGAAATTGATATACCCAACCCTGACAATCTTCCAAGGGAGGAACGTATTGTTGATGTTACAATGGATTTTAGTAGTACAGAAATACAAGCTAAAGCCAAGTATCGTGTGAATGGGCAAGAAGTTAAAACTGTTTGTGATTTTTTGTCTGCACAAATATAGATTTTTCATTGCAATTTTAATTTAAATATGATGTAGAAAGAGATTAATTGTTTTAATTAATTTATTGTCACTTGGGTTACATATATGGCTAAAAGTACAGTTATTTTTGGAAAAAATCAACAAAATATGTTATTTTCATTACAAATTACTGTGTAATTAACAGTTATATACTGTATGACATCTCAGAAAGGTCATGTATGTGGTTAAGGAGGGTTGTCTTAATATAAACGTCATAGTGACAACACTCATGCACAATGTCTGGCATCAGCAATAATTCTTTTGTCTAAGTAATGAATAATGTCATTGTTCAGACAATAACTTATACATGACCTATCAATTATTATAATTATTAATGATGAAAATTGCATTGTATATATTAGTGTTGTAATTGTTTAACAATAACTAAAACTAAAACTATTTTTGTAATGGCCAAATCATTATTGTTATCAATAACAAACTATAACTAAAATTAAACAGCCATTGATTTATAATTAATAACAAAAACTAAAATTACACAAAAGTAATTGTGAATTTTAGCCGTTTCACACAATCAGATCAGTTAACCATTCAAATATGTAATCAGTTAAACACAAACTAAAATAACAATCAATTAACACAATGATCAAGCTGAATGGTCAAAAGAAAGTTGTGAGACAGGCTGTCTGACTGTCCTACAAGAGATGCTTTTGGAAAGCAAAGAGAGTGCCTGCCTAGTAACTGAAGAGCTTGAGTGGAATGGTTTACAAACTAGGACTTTTTCAATTGCTGGAAATGCATGTATTGGAAAAAGAAATCAGCTAAGTGGCAATAACTTTGAAAGAGAAGTATTAATCAAAAATAACAAGGATTACTTGCTTATTACTTAGCATGTAGTAATTATCTTATTTGGTTTGTTGATTTATAATAACAATAACTAAAAATCTATTACTATAACTAAAACTAAAATTCTTGGAGTTTTTGTGAACAATTAATAACTAAAACAATAATTATTACAAATGGTTACAATAACAATAACAACAACTAAAATACAAATCCATTAGTTTTACAACACTAGTATATACTAGTGTCTCACTATATATTATATGCACTTCAAATTACTATATATATATATATATATATATATATATATATATATACATAGTAAGTTTTATTTTTAATTGGTAGCTGTCATGTGGCTTGGACAAATGTTTTAAAACAACATGAAATTATTCACTTGCAATATTCAGGCAAAGCTGCATTGACATTGTCAAGACAATTATATATAGACTACATGTACATCAATAATATTAATACAGATTAACCTAATTTTTGGTATGATCTCTGGATATACAAGACAATGTCAAGACAAAAAAAAGTTATTGTTGATGTTTACGAAAATAGTATTAACTATCAGAAATGGTACATGGCGGGTGTCAGAGCTGGGATAGTGCTATGGCCAGTTATGAAATAGCCTCACCAGAGAGTTTTGACTTTTCCAAACCTAAAGAATGGGTGAAGTGGAGTCATGGTTTCAAACGATTCAGAAAAGCTTCTGATCTAATCTGTAAACAGAGTATATTCAGGTTAATACACTCATTTATATGATGGGTAATAAAGCAGACAACATAATAAACTCATTTAACCTCAGTGCAGTGGACGAACAGAAATATGATGTTGTGATGGAGACTTTTGAAAATTTCATTGAAAAGTGAAACTTAATCTACAAGAGAGCAAAGTTTAACTATATAAAGCAGAGAGAAGTAGAACTGGTAGACTCATTTGTAACTTCACACTACATGCTCACAGCACATTGCTGTTATGGAACTCTTCACAATGGAATGATACATGACCACATAGTAGTGGAGTATTGGACTCGGCATTGTCCGAAAACGTGCAGTTGGATGCAGACCTAACATTTCATAAGGTCATCAATTCTGGTTGAGTAAAAAGAAGCTATTAAAAACAGGAATCAATTGTGAGATGTCAAAATACAGATGGACCCATCTAGTCTAGATTGTCAGGGCATAGATGACCCATGACACAAGGCTCCTGGAAGACCCTCCAGAGTTCTAAAGCAACCCATGCACAAATCCCCTTCTCTCACTAGAGAGCACAGGCCCTTGAGACCGGATTGAATGTACACTAGATGCAGGGAAAGAAGCTTCCCATCTTAAGCAGCACTGCCCAGCAAGGACTATGTGTAGTACTAAAAGTTCAGTAAATACAATTTCAATAAATGAAGAAGCTTCAGCTTTTCTGGGAGTAGTCACATCAGGCACCAAGCAACTGTGGATGATCCAATTGAGTGTGAATATTTGAGCTATAAAATTTAAAATAGATACAGGGGCTAATTTTACTGTTATCCTTTTATTTTATGCAGATTTTCAAAGCTGGCAAGTTATGACCCTCTACCAGAAGACCTATTGGATCGACTCAACAATCACTCGATGTCTGCAGTCAATTCAATGACACTACTATAAACAATGACAAAAGCATCAGTGTACATAGTAATAGGGCTATAAATGCTACTACTTGGACACTTAGATATAGATTCTTCGAAGCTTGTGGCAAGATTAGACTTTGTTAAACTTCTCAAGGACTCTATTATTCACAAATTTTGAATGCTTTTCAAAGGTTTTGGCATCATGAAAGGGAAGTAGTTAATCAAAGTCCAACCAGACAATAGACCATATACACTTCATACCCCAAAAAGAATCCCGACCCCATTGATGAATAAAGTTAAGAATGAATTGACGTGAATGCAGAACCTGGGGTGATTTCTCTAATACATAAACCAACCAAATAGTGTGCTGGTATTGTTGCCATACTGAAGCAGAATATCATAGTTTGAATCTTTATTAATCTCATCAAACTGAATGAGAGTGTCTGTTGAGAGACATATGTTTTACCCTCACTTGAACAAACCCTGGAAAATGTTCAGGAGCCAAAGTAATACCAGTTTTCCACACACCAGGTAAAAACCTTATTATTGCTGATGCTCTTTCTAGATCACTTGTTGGTATACCTAACCAGGGAGATAATATTTTCACACAGGAAGTGGATACCTTCATAAATCAAGTAGTAACGCATTTGCCAGCATCTTAACAGGAGCCTGGCAGAAATTAAAGGTGGTCAGAGCAGGATCCAGTTTGTAAGAAATTATGCTGTTATGTTACAGATGGCTGCCCAGATAGAACTAAAATTGACAGTACTGTGAAGTCCTATTTTACTGTTGCTAGGGAGATTACTTATGAGAGACTAATAATGTGTGAAGTTGTATTTTAATCCCAAATTCTACAAGGAATGACATCATAGAAACGTTCCATCAAGAAATGATGAAATGTTGTGAAAGAGCTGAACAAACTGTAGTGGTTAGGCATAGAAAGAGGCATCAAAAAGGAGTGGAAAGTATCTAGTTTGCTCCAAGTATCAATTTCAGCAAGCTTAACCACTTACTCTGACCACAGTTCCTGATTATCAATGACAGAAGGTTGCTAAAGACATATTTCAGTGGAGAAGTAACTCTTATCTCCTAGTAATTTACTACTATTCAAGGTATATATTGTAGATTGCAAAGTTAACAACCACTAGTTCTAATGACATTGTTCGTCATATGAAATCAATTTTGCACATTATGGCATCTCTGAGGAAGTAATATCTATTAAGGGATATCAGTATTCAGGAGAGCCATTTAGTAAGTTTTCTAAAGAATATGGATTTATTAATACAACTTCTAGTCCCAAGTAGCCTCAGATTAATGGTGAAGCAGAGAGAGCTGTTAAAACTGTTAAACATTTATTAGAGAAAAGTACAGGCCCCTATTTTGCACTTTTTCTTACTGTTCAACCAGATTGTGCACAACACACACACACACACATATATAGTAGTACACAAAATCCTCCCACCCCTACCAATTTGAATGAAATTTACAAATTCTTAATCAAAATTACAAAAAACATTTATTTACAAAATTACCATAGTGTACATTTATTATGATTCAGTATGATTAATGGCAAAATCAAATATTAATGATTCTCTTCTTCTAATTGTTACACTTGGAGAATAAATTACTTCTTCTGAATAATCATGTGATGCTTTGTTTAGTAGTGGCTGTGTTTCTTCTCTCTCTTTATAACATTGTATTTTCTTAAATTTGCTGTAAAGATGTCCAAGAATTGTGATTTTAATCATTACCATAGCAACTCCAATAGATACAACAGTTACAAATGGTGTATAGACTTTGTAGGTAGTTTGGTTAATAAAAGAGTTAACAACTGCTAGTATAAAGAGATTGATGTGATATGATTGCTCCAGAAAAGACAGTTGTGTATCTCGATAAACCTTGTGCCGTAAAATAAACACAATGATCATTTCAACAACAATGATAATATAATCATTGATAAAAGGTAGGGGTCCTGATGTATTAATGAATATGGTTGTCAATAGAAAGCGAATAATTAGTAACAGGCCAGTCCAGAATCGATATCTCTCTCTGTAAGGTCCCGTATATGCATCAATAAATGGTAGTAGTTTTAATACAGGATCATTTCTACTACGACAACATAAATGACTATATCGTTGTAGCCATTGAGTAGAAAATATCAAACAGGAGTATATTATTGATAATACTAGTATTACAACAGAGAATGCTATCAATATGGAATGTTTGGTAGTTCCATAGTTAATATTACCATCTATACTCCACACTGTCCACTCATGACTACCACAATGTAGTTTTGATGGCATCAAAGCATTTGTTGTAGTTCGTAACATTTTTGTAAATGACATTAGTACAAGTGTTGCCAGAACAGGGACTATGTTACGTCCAAACATCTTGGACAGTCTTGTAGATCGTCGAGATATGACAATAATACCAGCTACAAGAGTCCACACATAAAATGGAAACACAAACTGTAGCCATGTTTTCCAGTATCCATCTAATCCATCAAACAAGCACACCTCAATGCCAAAGTCCAAATTGATCCATGATATGAACTGACTAACTATGAAAATATTTCCAGTGGGAAAGAAAACTGCTTCATTGAGTTTTATAATGTTAGCATAAAACAACAATCCATTGATAGTACCTACTGACACAGTTAAGTTTAATGTTATTAATAAAGCTACTAGTAACATTCCTGAGAACATAAACACAATCAGTAGGAGGAGGTAAATGTTGGTACATTTAGAACATTCATTGGAACCAAGTTTGAGACTGAGTCCTGACTGACATTGACCACAAAGGAGACCTATTCTATTGTGATTACATTGAAGGTCTGTTTCATTATCTAAATTGAAGTGGACTTCAGAAGACTTACAATAATCAAAGGGACAATTCTTGTATGCAATTGTACAGTTGTAGCTTTCTTGAAAGCTTAACCAAACATTGATATCAGAAGATTTGAGTAAAGGAAATTGTTGCCATGATACATTACATTCTACATATGATACAATGATCTCATTACAAACACACTCGTATGATGGCCCAAGCATCATTCCTGATGGACAATCTAAAAATTGAACTTTCAAAATCAGTGACTTTGAAAAGTAGAAAGGATTCTTAGATACAATGAATGTAGCAGTACCTTGTGAAACATTTGATAACAATTGTATTGCTTTATAAACAAAAAGTTTACAATGAGTATTTGTCTGGTCATTATTAATAGAACTGATAAGTCGTAAGTTAGGTGATGATGATATAGATAACATACCAGGACTAGGACTGCCACAATGTCCTACTGTAATTAATGACATGTTGAATGATTGACCTGGATATACACTAATAGGATTTGGATTTGCAAAATACTCAATTAAGTTACTTTGATTGCATAAGCAAACACCAAATGGATCTGAAGAGATGCTAGTATAGTCCTGACTTACATGTCTGATTGCTGTGCAATTTATTGCATCTTTGAAGTCAATATGTCCAATATTATGTTTGTTACCATCACAATCATGAAATAATCCTCCATATATATTGTCTCCTGTAATACGAGCTGAATTATTTTGAAATTTGACATTAAAATCAATAAAGGTACAATGAAATGATGAAAATATTGTCCATAATGGATTGTTGGCATCTGACCACAATGCTCCTCCTTTTGTAGCAACATTATTAATAAAAATAACTGAAGCATTTTTCTCTGTAACAGCATATCCACTGCCACTAACTACCAAACCTCCTCCAACATATGGTGAAGTATTGTTGGCTATTATGCTGTGTCCACTGAAATAAAGTGCACAACGTTGACATGTAATACCAGTTCCATTGTTCTCAAGTACTTGAATATTATGGATATTAACCTTAACACGATTATACATATTGAAAAACAAAATAGCATTTGTTCCTGATTTGTAATGTCTTACTGTTACATTTGAAAGATGTATACTGGAACATGCTTGATCAATATTCATACTTGCAATATACATAGCTGAAGCCATCCAAAAACTAGTGCCATTGTTAAATGTACAATGTGATATATTCACAGACAAGCATATTGAAGTTAAACGTGTCTCCAATGATGCATGATTATGGTTAATTTCATTATGAAAAGAACAATTGTAAATTAACAAATTTAATTTGTCAGCAATAACCCCCTTTGTACCGTCAACTGTGCTCACAAATAAACTTCCTCCAGTATTATTGACAAAAGATGTTTGGGTGACTGTAATAGACACTATAGATTTTTTATAACTAAACATTCTCAAAATCATTGCAGATTGGTAATAACCATCAAGTCCATTAGAATCAAAGTGACAATTATTAACAATGATATAAAACTGACTACTACTAGACCACCAAGGCCAAATCATCAATCCTGAAGCATCTCCAAAAGCTTGATTATCAATGAAAACACATTTCACTACTGTAACAAAATGTTTCTGTTTATTACTTTTAATGTCATCTGATATAAAGAGGTACAAGCCACCACATCTATTATGAGCTATGTTGTGAGCAAATGTTGAATTTGAGACATTAATACTAAGTGGATTTGCACTAGCATCTACTTCAACACCAACACCAGCAGCATCAAATTTAGCATAGTTGTATGAGAATGTGGAGTTATGTATAATAATATTACTAATATGACTGCTTCTTGTTGAGACTTGGCTTGCATTGGGAATTTGAAGAAGATTTACTTTCAATCCACCACCTAAAAATTCTTTACCATGAACAGTATGAATTACTTGATTTTTAAAAAAGATTGAGTCCAGTATAGCAATATTAGAATTACCACTATTGTTAACAATAGTAACATTAGCTCCACTATCAAGACAACCAACTACATTTGAGAAATGGCATCCTTTAATAGTCACTTCACTGTACATAATGTTAGTAGTATAAATGTATAAACCTCCACCTAATGCAGGTAAATTACCAACAAAGA
Organism: Xestospongia muta; assembly: GCA_963693285.1. Taxonomy (NCBI): domain Eukaryota; kingdom Metazoa; phylum Porifera; class Demospongiae; order Haplosclerida; family Petrosiidae; genus Xestospongia; species Xestospongia muta. The sequence goes on from OY848917.1 coordinate 5,716,088, forward strand.
CAGAGTCACTGATAATATAATATACCTCCTCTAAACTGTTAGATATAATAGTAACACTGTGCCATAATTGAGACTTCTCAATAGAACAATGTTTCAAACCAAGACTGTTGTTATCAAAGTAACACTTTGATATCGTGACAAATGCTGAATTGTCTATAAGCATTCCTGTTCCAAATGTATTCTGAACTTTAGTTTGGTATATATTAACAGTTGAGACATTATGAAACGATATACCAGCTCTACCAGAACTACAGCCATTAATTATTAGACCTTCCAGACTAACATAAGAAGAGTTAATAAATTGTAGACCAACATTGGCAGTACTGCATTTGATAGTCGGATTAATGACACTACTATCTTTATCTTTATAATTATACTCAACTATGCTTTTGAACACAATTTTACTAACTTCAGTAATAACTATATTTTTTTCAAGTTTATGCTCACCTTCCATAAACACAAAAGTGGTGTTGGATAAAAAAAACAATGTTGTATTTCGAGAGTAGAAAGAAAGAGTATGACATGTTGAACTGTTTGGACATTTCTGCTCATTATAGGACTTGACATACCAAATGACGTTACTATGACAAATTAAGCAATCCATAGAAATTGGAATCATGAGCAACAAGTAGATCTAAAAAATAAAAATGTAATGATGTGGTTTAAAACAAGGATAAAAAACACATCTTTATTGATCAACTCACACTATATGAATTCATCTTTAGGTGAAGCAGATTATTACAGTAATGTTGAAATAACTTTCCAAATAAAGAGCACTTCTAACTTCTAAGACCAGAGTGATATCACTAATTGCATTTTTCATACCATATATGGCATTGATATAGACAAATCACATACTCAAATGTCATATGTGTTAGCTAATAACATATACAAGTGTACGAAGAATAAATTTTCTGTATAGATCAGTATTGACAGACACACATACAGATATAATTGACTAGCATATTGTTATAATTGTTATGTTCAAATCAACATGTTGTATATTCAACAGTGTGACATTAATATACTATATGGTTGATTTAACCAATATGTTATGGTAATACTGGTATATGTTATATGGGTATTAATGATTAAACCACATCCTATGCCTATATCCTATGGGTATTAAATGAGTAAAACCGCCGACGCATAAAGCAACCAATGAATCCTTAACCTTAACCGCGACCGCCACGATGATGGATGTGACTGACAATGCTCGAAACTTCTTGCTAACTTACTTCTCTGCCCTTATTTCTAGCATTCTCTAGCTATAATCTTCCAAAGATAGTGCTGCTAATTATTTGATCCTTATAACTCTAGTCAGTGTTTCACTCTGAAGTCATGCAGTTTCTTCCAAAACTATATGCATACCGTGTTATTTTTGTGTCATTATATTATCTAACAGCCCGTTCTTAACTTTGGAAGATTGGGCTACTTCAGGATTTGAGCATTCAACCCAATCTTGTTTCTTTCCTTTTGGTGTTGTCATCACTAAATGTTTTCTGATTCTCTTTAATTTTTAAAGGAAATCCGAGGTTATCAAGACTAGAAAAAGTAAAAGAAGGATTTAAAAAGGTCTTTATTAATTGACCAAAAAGATAAGGACATTATGCAAGTGGAGATGCTTCAAGAGATTCTCTCTATCTTTAGTGATTATGTCGAAGAGTATCAGTAAAAAAGTTTATTGTACATTGTAGACAGAAATAGTCACTTATCACTATTGGTAGTATATGAATACATGTATAATGTGTTATTAATTATTTATTATTATTAATAATAATTATTAATGTCATACACAGAAGACTGTCCAACCACCAATGGCTTACGACTGACAAATTAATTACAAAATAAGATAAAATAATGTGATTTAAATATAAATTTGGATTAAATAATAAACTTACAGTGACTACACAAAACACGAGAGAAAAACAAAATTAATGATTACAAAACTGAATTTGATCTTAAAATGAACATTTCATTAAGATACATCAATGACATATGACTGAGTTCATTTGATAAAATGATAGTGAGTTTGTCTGTGTGAGGAATGAGTAAAAGGATGGTACGTTTGGATGAACAGAACAGCTCAATCCAGATCTTGAGTTGTTTGCTACGTATGAAGAAAGAATCAGACTATTTTTGGAAGCAAATGATGTTTTCGAGGACAAGAAGCTATCAATATTTTTGAATGTTATTGGAACTAAGAGCTATGCTCTACTCATGACTTGTTACTTCTGCTCAAGCCAAGAGACAAGACTCAACACCTTGATATGGGTATTGAAGGAAGACTTTAACTTTTGCTGAAACTTTGGAGATTGCCAATAGTATTGAAAGAATGGAAAGTTAGTCATGAACCATGAACAGTTTGAGTGTTTCTGGTACAAGCTATAGAATTCAGGGAGTAACTCTTAATAGACAATGAGCTTGTTTTCATTGTGGAAAAGCCAGCCATACTTCAAGTCAATGGTATTACAAGAACACAGATTTAACTGCAGCAAAAGTGGCCACATTTAGTCATTCTGTCCATCTCATAGGTCAACTCCACCTATGTGGCAACACTCTCTCTCAGTCTCTGAGAAGAATTGTTCATATGAGCAAACAAACAAACTCAAGGAAGACAACATCGAGTGAAAAAAAATAGAAAATTGCAGATATCTCCGATGAAATAGAAGACACGTTAGAAGATAAACATTTATTACAAATTAAGAATAATCAATGTTTACACTTCACAGTAGAATGTCTCCACCTATCACAGTTGAACTAATCATAAATGGCAAAGGGCATAGTAATGGAAGTGGCACAAATGCAGCCATCTTAATAATTAGAAAAAAACAATACAAAAACTGTTTCCTGAGACACAGTTAAAGAAATCTGATATTGTTCTCAAAACATACTCTGCTGAATGTGTGAAAGCTGTTGGCAAATATAAAGCGGATGTCAAATATCAAGGCCAGTCATAGGGGCTAGTATTAATCATTGGTTCAGTTATATCTTATGCATACCCTGATAATTCAAAAAGTCCCATAGCATTTGCCTCTAGAACATTGTCAAGAGCAGAAAGTAGTTATGAGGCCAGTCATAGGGTCAATTTAAAGTAATAGTAATATATCACTATTACTATTACATTAAAATTTGCCTATTACCATTACTATATATTACAATTACTGGCTTGACCCTCTGTAATATATTATTATTACTATTACATGACTAATTGATAGTAATTATTACAAATTACTATTACGTATTACTTATTATTTAACTTAATATATTAGCATTACATTAAATAAACATTAGTTTTCAAAGAGATCAGTTAAGCAGCATCTTTCGGCCAGAAAGCTTTTCAAAGACAGGTGATAGTTTCACTTGAATGATTTGATAAAGGAACTTGAAAGAATGCTTTCCAACAAGTTTTGTGTGTTAATTGCAATGCACAATAGCACAACACTATAATATATTCCTCTTAATTGCAATTTTTTATTACTACTACATACCTCAATTATGAAAATCCCAATTACTATTACTATTAATATTACCCAATGTCTGTATGGGGCTCTGTTCTCAGTGTTGAATTGATGTTTGCAAATTCAATCAATATTTTGTCCTAAAACGATATTTCACCATATTTTTGGAACATACAGATCACTGGCTATGTGTGTAAAGGAGCTACTGATGTTCCAATACCATTAGATGCACTGACAAAAAATGTACAGTATATGTGTAATTATAATTCTTCTTACCATATAGGTTGAATAGGATGACTCTATCTCATTGGGTATCATGCATAGACTCAACAATTCACTTACTAACCTGATAGAATCTTAAAGGCTTAGAATAATACATGTATTGTTGTTACTTCTGGAAGGAGTTAAGTGAGAGCAATTATTATGTCATAATTATAATGATAAGTAGAGATCAAAGCAATAACAGGTAGCTAATTATTATCCTGCATTATACAAAATGTTCACAATACATGTCACTCTTAGGATTAGAAAGATTGTTCACAAATTTAACATAGTGTACACCTATAATGAATATGTATTAATGGCTAAAACAAATATCAATGACTGTCTTCTTGTAACTATATCTACTGTTAGTGGTAAAGTTCACAGGGTCACCAGAGTAGTAAACTACATTCCAAGACTTAATTCTGGTTTCATAAGGTCCACAATTGACAAATATAGTATTTATTGAAACATCGATGAATATATACATCAAGAAAGTATGAGATTACGTCAGGTTACAATGTTAATTAACTTTATTTTGCTGCCAATATACAAATTATTTCATGTTAGAGTAAGTGGGGTAAATGGCTTTTTGGCAACGTAAGACGCCCAAAATATTAGTAATCAATTCAAAATGTTATGGGGGAGGAAGGTGATGCGAGGGAGTATGCGCTCGGTACACTTTGTCCGAGGTCAAAGGTCAGTCCTGTAATCCTGTTTATTGATTACAGACAGCCCTTCTCGTTAAGCTGCAGTGTTAGTCAAAGCAAACACTCGCATTAGCCTCGTACCCAGTTCTACTCTTTACTAGAACGCCTGAGTACGAGGCTAGCACTCGCATACATGGGACAATGCGCATAGACACGTATTGAACGCATGCGCATAACTATTCCACCCACGTAGTTAATTGTGCCAACTTTCCCCTTGTCTTTCCCTGATGGCTAGTCGTGGACACTCTTTGGCAAAGGGAAATATAGCAGCCATTGAACTATCTACTACCTGTTCTTTAGCATATTCTATACGAGATGACCGGTCCATATCGACATTCAATTTTGATCATTGTAATGATAAAACAATAAACTCTGTATTGCTGAAAAAAACGGTTGGTGATGAATGTCGAGTTGTGGAGTTTGGACAGGAAGCAAAAGAGAAACATTCAAGACTGAAACTTATCGATCTTGATCATCACATTTTTTTTGAAGACATGAAGATTCTCAGAGATGAGGTATGTGATCCCTGCCTGTAAGAAAGTGCCTGGTGTTTCAACCCCTAGCTACATTAAGGGGGAAATAGCTCCAAGTTTTTTTTTGAAATACGGAATATAAATAGTCAGGGTAGCCCTTGCCAGACCAATCATCTACATGATCTTATTTTGTTATTGCATGTAATTTAAAAAAATACAATATTTAACTCTCACTGTGCCCAGTGCATGGGTGACGGTTATGGTACTTACTCTGTGTGTGCGCATAGCAACAATAGAGTTTACGGTTATAAAACTTAGCAGAGAGATGTCAAAAGCTTATCTGTATGAATTTGTTCTAGGTAAAAGATTGCCAAAGAAAAAGAAATCTAAAATACCTTTTTAAAAGCACATGCAGATGGATAAGTTGTTTACTATAATAAAGCTAGTTACATGCAGAGATAGCATGACGCTACTGTTGTAGTATGAAATGCCAGTGTGTCTAAATCTATAAAATATGTAGCTTAGCAAAATGGCGAGTGAGGGTTTAGTCTTTTTGAATATTAAATACCTTTTTTTGTAAAAAGCACGATAGCCAAGCAGGTAAAATTGATCTAAGATTTAAGTCTGAAGGTACATTTTCTCATTTGTAGTAAGACACATATGTCTATAACTTAGAGAAAAGAATACTTACCTTAATATTTACACAAAACCATTGAAATTAATTTTTAACTAAGGCTTTGTTATAGCTATACTGACATGTATCATACATTCTGGGAAAGATCTGTGGGTCTACAGTTTCATTCCTTATCAAATGATAGGGCCATTTGTTGCATCAAAATAGAGAAAAGTGTATTTAAGCATACAGAAGCAAGGACGGACAATTTCTTCCACGTGTCTTCACATATTTAAAAATTCCAAGTATTGCTATCAGTGTTACAATTCTAGGACAATTTTTTTCAATTGTATTCTTGTTTATAATGTTTTTATTACTTGTTTCAAGCGACAATGTCAGCAGACCTCATGAAGATGGAAAAATTGGGGTGCTGTTAATCTAAAATCTTTTTGTTAGGCATCTCCAATTGGGAATAAGTTATTTTTACTCAGTTGTATGGAATGTGGGTAGTGCCACAAAGTTGTCATAGTGGTTATGAATATTGTTGTAACTTACTCTAAGCTCTAATGCCATGCTGTCCATTTTAATTGTTTCAAGGTAGGCCTAGACTCTCACAAAATTCTGTTAAAAGTTATGTCGAAAGTAACATCTGCACATACTTGCAAAGTTTTGGTCTGGTAATTTTTCCTCCAAGCTTACAAAGGTAGCTTTTTATGCAAGCTTCCATAGGTGTTGTTAAAAGTTAATTAGGACACCAGTACCATATGTAATATTGACAAGCTTAGCTCAATTCAAGTATACTCACTATGCCCAATAATAGATTAGGATGGGAAAGGAGGATCCAAGGCGAATGCAAGGAATGCTGTGCTTACACAAACAAACATGTTCTTAGTGCCTACTATGAATTTGTTTGACCTTAATTAATGCCATTACTCTATTCTTGGAATATTATTAATGGATGGAGCAATTCTTCTGGCTGGACCCATAGCCAAACACTTATCAATTCATGTGATGAGTGAGTTACAAATCACCCAAGAACTTCACCCTCTCGAGAACATTAACAAAAGGAACTATGATCTATACATCAAGTAGAACATAATAGAAATTAAATTGGGTTCTAGAGTAAAGATTGCATAGCAAGTCAATCAGTGACTTAAGCTAACTAGTGCCTTTGAGTGTATAAGTACAAGAGGAACACATCACTAGACCATCAACTCAGAGCATTAACAGTAGAACCCTCCATGCCTGCCTGATTGTGAGCAGCTGACAGTGTTGTACCTATCCAAAAACTGTGACTTGAGTGTAACGAGTGATCTAGACCAGCTTGAAATAGGGCTTCTCTCATTTCCATTGCAAAATGTGTTATTATGAGGAGTGTGCCATGTTAGTATTGAAAAAAGGGACCATGGAAAGAACCACGGAATGCCATTTAAGCCAGAGATGTAGTGGCTGGGTAAAGGTCTGAGTGAATCTTTTCCACAAATACATCAACCTCTTTCCCCAAGCTTGTCACACTTAGAGGCCTTCGAATGTGTTATTAAGATGGATGGCTGAAAGACACTCTCCACACTAACACCATGTCAGATGCCTTGATGGCTGAAATGAAGAATTTGAAAGGGTTGTGACTTCTGAAGCTTTGAGGAAACCAAAGAAACACAGCATGTATGCAACCCATAACAATATGTTAGCTAAGAAGGAGTTAGGAGAGAACCTTGAATATTCTATGAAACATAACTGTTGTGATAGGCAGGTAGGATTTGGTAGGGAAACACGTACTCCTTAGCCTTGTTTTTGTCACCCCACTGAGAATCACCTATAAGTAGGGTAAGGAAAATATTGTGGTCAGTTCAGGAAGGCCTAACAATCATAAGATAGACTTCAGCCAAGAATGTCACAAAGTAACACAGTAAGGCACTCGTGACTTGGAGTGGGTCATTCTTAAATAGTAAATTCAGAGCTGAAATGATGAAATTGCTTTGAGGCCAAAGCATAGGATTTCCTCGTTGAAAGGACAATCTATAATGCACTATATATTGTCTTGAACAGCTTTGTCTACTGGATGACAATGGTTACTTGGTTCCATGCATGCTCCTTTATCAATAATTTAACATCAATATTCATTTAAATAGATTTCCAGTATCCAACATTCAGCCTGTACCTAACAATTTAGCCCTTGGGCTTGGTGACTATAAATCCAATATAGCTCTTGTTAGAGTGTTATAACATGTAAATATATATGTTGCTCGTTTATCAAAGGTTGAATGCTTTGATTACTGATCTTTTAACATTGGCAATAGTTAGGCCAGCCAAAAGGACTTATAGGATCCGGGGCAGGCTTTTACATTTAAAATTCTATTTATTTTGCAAACTGACAAATACTGTCTAGCTGACATCTTGAAATTGCACAATACAGCATGCAGTGGCACGTGATCAACACATGCTACTAATTTCATACCTCAATCATTACACTTAATTTTATTAGTTTTCAATAATTCAAAAATTGATTTGGCTTAGTTGGGGCCCAATATAGTGAGGGGCCAAGGGAAAAATGTCCCACCTGCCTCCCTCCTCTGTTGGTGCCCATGGCAATAGTAATAGTTGCATGCTAACCTATTTTCAGCAATAATTTTTTTAAATGTATATGGTAACTACATTGATTTCTCATAGTCTATAGATCGTAATACTACAATCAAGTCATTCAATGGTGGTGACTACTTTCTAGTTGAAGTGATAGCCTTCATATTGAAACATTTGAAAGATCTATTGTTGGCCAAACTCACAGATAGGATCCATTCACTTCACTCCGCTGACTTTGACTGGGTCATTACTGTACCAGCTATTTGGAAAGCTAGAGCAAAGAGAATGATGAGAGAAGCTGCTTATTTGGTAAGTATCTTTAAAATAAATCTTTATAGTTTCATAAATCTTTAAGAATTGATATTCATGTGTTTGTTAATAATGCTTGTTGCATTCCTACTTTAATAGCTATATTCTTACCAAATAACAAAAGAGCATTGTTATTATTATTACTCACTTCCATTATGTAGGCTTGTCTATCTTCTAACAAAACAGGAATCACTAGTTTAACTGCTGTTAGACAAGGGCTACCAAGACCACCTGAAGATAACCCAGAGAGAATAACCTTACTTCTTGAATCTGAAGCTACTGCAGTATTTGCTGAAAACTACACTAAGGAAGTTGTGTCAAGGTCTCCACCTAAACCACCTAAACGTTATATGGTCATATGCATTGAAAATACTTACATGGAAATCACACTACACGATCAGACAGATAATAAAGTCAGTGTTGTACTTGCACGAGAAGGAAGTGGAAATGAAGTAAATAAAGCATTTTCAAATTTACTTGGCGAAATTGTTGGTGATAAAATGTTTGAAGGCTTTTTAAGAGAAAAAGAGTTCCACAAAGCAATCTTGAACAAAATCATCTATAGAGAATTTGAACTTGAAAAGCTGAAGTTTTGTGAAAAGTACGAACGTGTAGCAACAGCTTTTGATGAGATGATATTTGGCCTTCCATCATCCTTTGTTGATTACAAGTACAAAGCTGTTACAAGAAATTCTGATGATCTGATCATTAGCCTTCCATCATCTTTTGTTAAATACTATGGTGATAAGATTAGAGCTGGAGTACGTCGAATGGAAGGAGTAGAGTTTGAAGATGATGTCTTGTACATTAAATATGGTTATGTTGAAAGGAGACTGTTTCAACCAACAATTGATGGCATCGTGGAATGTACTTTTACTGCTTTTGAGGAACTAGAAGAAAAAGTTGATACTATATATCTTGTAGGTGAATTTGGTGGATGCCAGTACATTTATAAAACATTAGAAGAAGCTATAAGGCGATATTATTACTTGCTTTATGACAGAATCATTTTTCTCAAGTATTCAAGAATTGCTATTGCTACTGGAGCAGTTATGTGGTGTCAAAATCCAGATGTGATAAAACCTTTTAAAGATGATCGTACTTATAGTTCTTCATCTTAAAAACATTTGTCTTGAATATTCCCAAATTGCTATTGCTACTGGTGCAGTTATATAGCATCAGAATCAAGATAAAATCTTTTTAAAGTCCTTACATTCCAAGCATATTTGTGACAAACTAGGTATTCACTTTTTAATTAGTGTTAAATTGATTAATGTATTTTATGATCATGTTAATTACTTGTTATTAGGCCATTTCTTTCAATGTCAATATTCTGTTATTTGTTAGCATTTGAATTGTGCTTATGAGACCTGCTCCTTATTCTTGTATTTACATTGATTTGTTGTTAGTTGTTCATGATAACGTTTAGTAAAATATTTCCAAGTGAACATGACATTTGGCGTTGAGAGTAAAACTATGATGGCAAATCACGGTTCTGTTGGAGAATTTTTTCCATCTAAAGAGACCTGGCTATCTTACTTCAAGAAATTGGAGCAATACTTCTTGGCAAATAATTTACAACATCAAAGAGAACATTTTCAAGAGCTGGTTCAGTTGGTACAGGAACACAACTATCAGGTTGAAAGATTCTCTGTTCACACCCTTACGCAGAGATCCATTGCGAATGTTGCTGCCCACCTTAGAGAACTTTCTGAGCATTGCATGTTTGGTGACACACTCAATGACATGCTAAAAGATTGCCTCATCTGTGGATGTAATGATGATCGACTACTACATCTACTCTTATCTAAGCATTCACATTGGCTTAGGGTCATAATCATGAATTGGCTGAACGTAATGCTAAAGACTTACAAAAGTCTGTTTCATCTCAGATGCATGCACCGAAAGGATGATGAGAACCTTTTTCACAATATCATCATCATGGTATCACCGACTGCTATCGCTGTGGATGGGCTCATTTCCAACTGGTTGCCAATTCAAAGACACTGTCTGCTCTTTCTTTAAGAAAACTGGATACATTGTGAGAGCCTGTCTTTCACAGGGGCTCTTTACAAAAAGATGCTCAGTAGTATACTCCCAGTATGTCTAGAAAGAAGCAGAAAGCCACTCCAAATCGAGCATATCAAGTTACAGCCTTGGAATCTCACAGGGAATATGTTTGAGACCCAATCGTTGAAAATTTGTTGAAAATTAGATGTAAAGGCTTAAAAATGGATTTTAAATTGACAATATCTTAATTGTTATAGCTACTATTATATACAAATAGGTATTTGTTTAACAGCTCTTTTGAGCTCTATTTAATGGAAGATTGGGCAAAAATTAGAACGATTTTCCAAATTTCCATTGCTTTGTACACATATTTTCTAAGTGTTTAGTGAGATATCCTGTAATAGCTTTATACATGTCAGTAATTAACATAGTTATGATGATCTAAATGTATGATCTGTTAGTCTAGGGAACTATGTCATGGTTAAAGGTGGAACTCTGACGTCAGATTTGCTACTCTTATGGCTGCTATTACCAATTGAGAACATTTTTTGTTAATAATGTTATCATCATATCTATTATATTAATGTAGGTAGGGTCCTAGTACAGGTAACAATTTTTTTTCAAAATGTTTATCAGTTTTATTTTTCATGTATTTTGTTAATAGTTTGCAATTTAGAAAGGAATTGAAGAGATATTTTCATCTCTTACAATACTTTGTCACCACAGCAGTTAAACATAGTTCTGAACACACAATTTTCTATTAATGACCTGAACATCCTTATAATCCTTGAAGCAGTTGAGTCATCTGTTCAGAACTTATATACTTATACATGTGTACATAATCTATTTTTTTATCACTATAAGAATTTTTCATTTTCATTTATTCATTATATAGAGCAGAGGAGAAGGCAGTATATGTTGTTGGTGTGATATTGTACAATGATGAACTAGCTGGAAATGTAAGTAAGATGTGGCATAAGCTTGATTACTAGTGTGCTGTGTTAGCTGGGCTACCTAAACATGAGAATGCCAAGCTGGAAACATCATTTGCTATCATGCTCTGATCATGTTACTACTCTAGATAAGGCCATGGCTGTTACAGATGAACTATTTCAGTTAGAAACACAATACTGAAGTGTATGATGGCTTCCATGAGATGGACATAATTGTTGTTATGTTACCTGTCATTTGTGTAATTTTTGATTTTCCATGAGCCTCAGAAATATGTACCCATTTGGAAAGCACAGCAAGAGTTTTATTGAATGCGCTTTGTGAGTGTCAAGCCTATCCATAACTTAGTATTCATGTATTTCTTTAGGTTGATAAAGAAAATCCAGTTGGTCTAGAAACATTGAGGACTTCTGACCAATCTCCACTCTTTTTGAATGATATCAGATTAAAAAGTAGAGAAGTCAAGAAACTGAGAAAATAACAGGATATGAATTAAAAGAACAATCTAATTCATGATTAAAGATGTCAGGAGGTCTGTATAGGAAGTAGTATCTTTTATCAATCATATTGTTCGATTAATAACACTCTATATAGGAGTACTCCAGTAAAAGTATTACATAGCAATTTACTTGGACCCTATAAATATCTTTTGAAAAAATGTCTTGTGAGGCAAAAAGAGTGAGATACTGGTTCATATTTCTGCCTTCAACTATTCATGGTTTGATGATAAACTAGCAGCCAATGTCTGTTATCATTACCATCATTTGTTGGTTGTGACTACAAGAAATGGGCACAAATGGCACTTTTCATCATAGGTCCATTTTTAAGCACTGTTGACAAAGAAATCTTGTTTTATTTCTCTCAGGTAATTATTAAGAGAATTAGTCATATAAATCTAAATTGGACCAGTTGTTGTAGATATTTAGAATTTCTTTATGTAATGGAAAGGTATCACATATTAATTTGTCCAAATTGTCCAGCTCCATAATGCATACATTACCAAAACAAAAATTCACCTGCTTTTCCACTTATTAAGCAAACATGTTACAATACTGAGGCATTACTCTTACAAGTATGACATACAACAATATGTAGTGATAGTGGGTGTTACCCGAAATGATTGTGACGTCATTACATCCCCACTTCTTGTTCCAAGATAGAATTCAGAATTGGATTGAAGGATACTGTTTTGGCTGTGCAGTCCGAAGTGGTCGTTGATCTTCAAGATGGCATATTTTTCTGAACCTGAACCTCTTTTTAGATCAGAAAAAAAGAAACGTACAGGATTAGATTTGACTCTGCAACCAAGTCAGACAATTGCTGCTATCGATTTCGGAACTACCTTCGTCTCTCTGGCGTATACAACTAGTGGAGATGACAAAGTTTATACACTCAAACTTCATAGTACCTATGAGAGAGTGCCAAATGCTATATTACTGAAAAGAGTTCCTGGAAATAAATGTGTAGTGGAAGACTTTGGATCAAAAGCTCAGGCATCATACTGTAAAATACGAACTAGTGAACAACAAAATTATATTTATTTTGAGAGAATTAAAATGCTTTTGGAAAGAGATGAGGTCAGTATTGTTAGTGTTACAGTAGTTATCCATACATCACAAAATCTGTAATGTCTGTGATACCAAGCAATTGTGGTAATATTTAATGACCTGCATGAATGTCACTGGAATATTTGTTGAAAATTTAATAATTTACAATACATCTTGTTTGCTGGCAGAGACATGCTGTACTTTAATACGAAAGTAATAAAGTTAGGGTCCAGGATTATTATTGTATAACATCATTAAAGGAATTGTATTACGATATCCTAATGTCAATAATGTCAATCCTGTCAGTAGTGAAAAGAGTATGAATTTGACTTTCAGTTTGCATCAAACAACTTGCTACATACATGAGAAATCTATATAACCAATCGATTTTTATAATAGTATAATTTTTTTTAATGTCAACGTCTGCACATATAGAGTGCATACAAATAATTGTTACAGTTTTGATAATGACATGACCTTTTATGGGGACTTTTATAGTCTATTATTGTTAATACCACAGTTTATGTAAGTGTCATTCAATACAAATCAACCTATATGTATATAAATTATGTATTATTCTTGTAGTAACTAAACATACTTTAATTACACGATGGACAATGGGTATGTCCCTGTCTGTTAAAATGGATTGGTAGATCTAACAAATACATGATCATTTACATTACAAGTGATAAAGATCAAGATTAGTAACGTCACATCCTGTCATTACTAAGATATATTGATGACAGTGTATATAGTTAACTGTCAAAGCAATAATGATTCTGTTTATTATCTTGTTATTTAGAAAAAAGATAATTTTAATGGATGCTTTATGCTAAGCGTGTGTGAGGGAGTATGTTTCTATATAATCAGTACATATGGTAGCTTTGCTATATCATTGTGTGTATCGTAAGTAATGTCATTATTAACAATTTCCATACTACAGTATGTCCTTTATTAGAGTTAGTTTGTTTAATTGCTTATTTACATACATATTGCTAGTTTGTAACTATAATATTTCTTGTAGTCTGTAAATCGTAGTACTACAATCAAGTCATTCGGTGGTGGTGACTACTTTCTAGTTGAAGTGATAGCCTTCATATTGAAACATTTGAGGGATTTATTATTGGCCAGATTCACAGGTGGGATCCGTTCACTTCGATCCACTGACTTTGACTGGGTCATTACTGTACCAGCTATTTGGAAAGCTAAGGCCAAGAGAATGATGAGAGAAGCTGCTTATTTGGTAATTGTCTTTAAAATAAATGTTTCTAGTTGACTTGTAGATATATGTGTTAATTAACATTGCTTGCCAACTTCCTACTTTAATAGCTATATTCATACCAAATAGCTAGAGATCGTTGTTGCTATTATTACTCACTTCCATTATGTAGGCTTGTCTAACTTCTAACAAAACAGGAATCACTAGTTTCACTGCTGTTGGACTAGGGCTACCAAGACCACCTGAAGACAACCCAGAGAAATTAACCTTAGCTCTTGAACCTGAAGTAGCTGCTATATATGCTCAAAACTACACTAAGAATGTTGTGTCAGCATCTCCACCTAAACGTTATATGGTGATAGATATTGGAGGTGGTACTGTAGATATAACAGTACAAGATCAGAGAGGTGATAAAGTCAGTGTAGTACTTACACCAATTGGAAATGCTTGGGGTGGAACAACGGTTAATAAAGCCTTTTCTGATATACTAGGAGAAATTGTTGATGACAAAGAGTTCAAAGGCTTCTTAAGTAGAAGGGCTGTCCACAAAGCCATTTTAAACAAACTCTTTTATTCCGAATTTGAAGAGGAAAAAAAGAATTTTGGTGACAAGTACAAAGTCGATAAAACAGCTTCTGGTGAGCTGATTGTTGACCTTCCATCATCATTTGTTGATTACTATGATGATAAGATTAGGGCTAGAGTACGTCGAATGGAAGGAGTGGAGTTTGAAGATGATGCCTTGCGTATTAAATATGGTCATGTGGAAAAGAAACTATTTCAACCAACAATTACTGGCATTCTGGAATGTATTTTTACTGCTTTTAAGAAACTAGAAGAAAGAGTTGATACTATATATCTTGTGGGTGGATTTGGTGGATGCCAGTACATTTACAAAAAGTTAGAAGAAGCTATAAGGCGGTATCGTGGAGTACATTATGATAAAATTGTTTGTCCTGACCATCCCAATCTTGCTATTGCTACTGGAGCAGTTATGTGGCGTAAAAATCCTGGTGTGATAAAATCTCGTAAAGCTGATGCCACCTATGGAATAGCTGTGTCTATTGCCTTTGTAGATGGTAAACATGAAGAACACTATCGATATTATAATGAAGATCGGCAGCAATATAGATGTAACAATGTGTTTTGTGTTTTTCTCCAAAAAGGGGAGCTAGCAAAAGATGATGAGGTTTTTACAACTGATCTAACTCCTGAATATCAACACCATACTATTATGTCTCTCACAATTTACACAACTCCAAGTTTAGGAATACAGTATGTAAAAGATAAAGAAGGAAGAGAAATTGTCCGAAAAATAGGTAATTTGGAAATCGATATACCCAACCCTTACAATCTTCCAAGGGAGGAACGTATTGTTGATGTTACATTGGATTTTAGTAGTACAGAAATACAAGCTAAAGCCAAATATCGTGTGAATGGGCAACAAGTTAAAACTATTTGTGATTTTTTGTAACAATTTTAATTTAGATAAACTGTTATAATAGAATGATTTGTTTTAACTAATTGATGGTTACTTGGGTACATGCCTACAAAGTACATTTATCATTAGAAAGCATCAACAACATATGCTGTTTTGATTACTAATTACTATGGAATTGACAGTTCGCATATCATATAACTTCTCAAAAAGGGGCATGTATGGAGGCTGTTCTAATATCAGGCATTTGATAGCAGTGCTTATATAAGAATGGCTGGATTGTATTGGCAAAAACACACACAATATCTTACCAAAAACACATCATAACATCTCAATACTTGTCAGTTTTCCTCCCTAAGACAATGAATATGTTGCGATTGATTAATAGGCAAAAGCTTGTGAAAGTTTGTGTACTAATGAATAGTAAATACTTCGCCTTTTGTTCAACACAATTTAAGTGAAGAAGTAAGTAAAACAAAATTTGCCATCATTTTGACAGATCCAACACAATATGAAACGAACTATTTGCTTTTGTATCTCACATTTTGAGTGCTTTTGAATGGAAACCATTTAATTTCAACAGATTATTATCAAGAGCTACTCTTGAGAAGCCATTTATGAATAGTTAATATCAACGGAAGGAAATAGATGCGAAAGGAGAATATTAAAAGTATAGCAGGTATAGACTATTTCCTGCCATGATAATCAACTTAAAAGAAGATGCGGAATATTATTGTATGACTGATAAGCTAATGACTGTAGGCCTAGCTATGATGCAATAAATTTCTTATTTAATATTTGAGGTGCTGCAATATTTAGTAAACTTTACGTTAACTCAGGATTCTAGCAAATACCATTATCTAAGGAATGAACTACCCTTACTACATTTATAACTCCCTTTGGAAGGTTTCACTTTAATTATTTACCATTTGGTATTACTTCAGCTCCTGAACATTTTCGAAAGAAAATGAGTGACATTTTAATTGGATTGGAAGTAGTGTGTCACATGGACAATTTTTTAGTGTTTGGTATTGATCAGGAAGAGTATGAGCAGCATCAAAATTCATTTTTAGAAAGAATTCATCAGTCAGTCAGGATCTGTATAAGTAAGCAGTATCTTTTATCAATTATGTTGTTTGATTAATAACACTCTATGTAGGAGTACTCCAGTAGAAATATTAGATATAAGTATTAGATACCATTTGCTTGGACCTATAAATATATATTTTGAAAGATTTCATGAAACAACATAGAAAGCAACAAAAGAGTGAGATATTGGCTTCAACTAATTGTGGTTTCATTATAAACTAGCAGCCAATGTGTGTTATACTCACCAGTCATTTATTGGATGTGACTACATGACATTATCACAAATGGCACTTTTCATCATAGGTCCATATTTAAGCACTGCTGACAATTTAACCAGCTTAACCACTTATTCTGACCACGATTCCTGATTACCCATAGGAAGGAAAAGGTTGCTACAGACTTATTTCAGTGGAGAAGTTACTCTTATCTCCTAGTAAGTGACTACTATTCAAGCTATATAGAGATTGCAAAGTTAACAACCACTACATCTAATGACATCGTTAGTCATATGAAATCGATTTTTGCACATTAGGCATCAATGAGGAAGTACTATCTGATAATGAACCTCAGTATTCAGGAAAGCTATTTAGTAAGGTTTCTATAGAATATGAATTTGTTCATAGAACTTCTAGTTCCCAATAGCCTTAGAGTAATGGTGAAGTAAAGAGAGGTATTAAAACTGTTAAAGGTTTGTTAGAGTAAGGTACAGACCCTTACTTAGCACTTTGTTTCACAATTTAACCCCACTAAGACATGGTCATAGCTAAACTATTGATAGCGGTATGGTAGTGAGGAGTATATATGCAAAGAAACAATAAAAAGTTCACCCAGTACAGTTACTATAGGATCATATTTAAATGATTGATCATATGTTATTAGATCTGGTCATGTATCAAAAGAACAAGTTTGATTTGAATACTAATTTATATTTTGAAACAAAGAGAGATGAAATGAATTTGTGATATAATTGTAATTGTATTTATTGTTATTTCCTGTTCCAGTTTCTTGTCTATATACATTGAGCTGTAAGCCATGTTGTTTATATTATGATTATGTATTGTTGGTTTTTACATGAATAGTATTAACTATTGGTAACGTTATACCATCTACATGTACTACAAAAATGCATAGGTTAGTAAAGGTTCAAATATATTCTTGTACATTTTTCTAAGAATTAACGTTTTTCAACATATCCCTCCACACATTCATACTGAGCAGTATCATAGCTGACATTAATGCAACACATACTATTTGGCAGCCTCTTTCCTAAAAATGAAGTAAGTGTAGAGATGTGTAATATCAGTCCCATATAAACAAGATAGTAGGAGTGGCACTTGCATCATTCCTATATAATAGAACAGGCACAAAATGCAACGATGTATCACTGATTTAGATAGTTGGTGTATCTTCTTAATTGCATGTGGCACCTGTGTTATCATGTAGGGATGATGCAATTGCCACTCCTACTACATATGTATCTTGTTTGAATTATTTGTATTGGACTAATAATACCCATTCCTATATTTACTTAATTCTGTTTAGAAAATATTTTTTACTTACTTGTTTGCCAATATTTTTTAAATGCAAGTGCCTTGATAGTCAATAGTGAAAACTGTAGCATGCTGGAAGGCAATGAGGTTTCATGTTAAAAGAGCTGACAAAAACGTTCTTACATATTGTAATGAAGATATTATTATGAGGACAAAAGAAATAACGAAAAGCTAATTACTATACTGCATTACAAAAAATTCACAACGTGTCACTCTTGTGATTATTAAGTTGCCAATGAATAAGCTTGTTGGTACAGTTAAAGAGGATATCCAGACTGTGCACAAACCCTAAACCCTAACATATATGTAATGTACAAAATGTCTCACCCCCAACCAACCAATCTGAATGAAATTACAAATTTTTAATCAAAAATTACAAAAACATTTATTTACAAAATTATCATAGTTCACATTTATGATGATTCAGTATGATCAATGGCAAAATCAAATATTAATGATTCTCTTCTTCTAATTGTTACACTTGGAGAATAAATTACTTCTTGTGAATAATCATGAGATACATTGTTTAGTAGTGGCTGTGTTTCTTCTCTCTCTTTGTAACACTTCATTTTCTTAAATTTGCTGTATAGATGTCCAAGAATTGTGACTTTAATTGTGACCATAGCAACTCCAATAGATACAACAGTTACAAATGGTGAATAGACTTTGTAGGTAGTTTGGTTAATAAAAGAGTTAACAACAGCTAGTATAAAGAGATTGATGTGATATGATTGCTCCAGAAAAGACAGTCGTCTATTGCGATAAACCTTGTGCTGTAAAATAAACACAATGATCATTTCAACAACAATGATAAGATAATCATTGATAAAAGGTAGGGGTCCTGATGTATTAATGAATATGGTTGTCAATAACAAGCGAACAATTAGTAACAGGCCAGTCCAGAATTGATATCTCTCTCTGTAAGGTCCCGTATATGCATCAATAAATGGTAGTAGTTTTAATACAGGATCATTTCTACTACGACAACATAAATGACTATATCGTTGTAGCCATTGAGTAGAAAATATCAAACAGGAGTATATTATTGATAATACTAGTACCACAACAGAGAATGCTATCAATATGGAATGTTTGGTAGTTCCATAGTTAATATTACCATCTATACTCCACACTGTCCACTCATAACTACCACAATGTAGTTTTGATGGCATCAAAACATTTGTTGTAGTTCGTAACATTTTTGTAAATGACATTAGTACAAGTGTTGCCAGAACAGGGACTATGTTACGTCCAAACATCTGGGACAGTCTTGTAGATCGTCGAGATATGACAATAATACCAGCTACAAGAGTCCACACATAAAATGGAAACACAAACTGTAGCCATGTTTTCCAGTATCCATCTAATCCATCAAACAAGCACACCTCAATCCCAAAGTCCAAATTGATCCATGATATGAACTGACTAACTATGACAATATTTCCAGTGGGAAAGAAGACTGCTTCATTGAGTTTTATAATGTTAGCATAAAACAGCAATCCATTGATAGTACCTACTGACACAGTTAAGTTTAATGTTATTAGTAAAGCTACTAGTAACATTCCTGAGAACATAAACACAATCAGTAGGAGGAGGTAAATGTTGGTACATTTAGAACATTCATTGGAACCAAGTTTGAGACTGAGTCCAAACTGACATTGACCACAAAGGAGACCCATTCTATTGTGATTACATTGAAGGTCTGTTTCATTATCTAAATTGAAGTGGACCTCAGAAGACTTACAGTAATCAAATGGACAATTCTTGTATGCAATTATACAATTGTAGTCTTCTTGAAAGCTTAACCAAACATTGATATCAGAAGATTTGAGTAAAGGAAATGGTTGCCATGATACATTACATTCTACATATGATACAATGATCTCATTACAAACACATTCGTATGATGGCCCAAGCATCATTCCTGATGGACAATCTAAAAATTGAACTTTTAAAATCAGTGACTTTGAAAAGGAATAAAAATTGTTAGATACACTGAATGTAGCAGTACCTTGTGAAGCATTTAATAACAATTGTATTGCTTTATAAACAAAAAGTTTACAATGAGTATTTGTCTGGTCATTATTAATAGAACTGATAAGTCGTAAGTTAGGTGATGATGATATAGATAACATACCAGGACTAGGACTACCACAGTGTCCTACTGTAATTAATGACATGTTGAATGATTGACCTGGATATACAGTAATAGGATTTGGATTTGCAAAATACTCAATTAAGTTACTTTGATTGCATAAGCAAACACCAAATGGATCTGAAGAGATGCTAGTATAGTCTTGACTTACGTGTTTGTTTGCTGTGCAAATTATTGCATCTTTGAAGTCAATATGTCCAATTTTATGTTTTTTACCATAACAATCATGAAATAAGCCTCCATATATATTGTCTCCTGTAATACGAGCTGAATTATTTTGGAATTTGACATTAAAATCAATAAAGGTACAATGAAATGATGAAAATATTGTCCATGATGGATTTTTGGCATTTGACCACAATGCTCCTCCTTTTGTAGCAACATTATTAATAAAAATAACTGAAGCATTTTTCCTTGTAACAGCATATCCACTGCCATTAACTACCAAACCTCCTCCAACATATGGTGAAGTATTGTTGGCTATTATGCTGTGTCCACTGAAATAAAATGCACAACGTTCACATGAAATACCAGTTGCATTGTTCTCAAGTACTTGAATATTATGGATATTAACGTTTTCATGTTTATACATACTGATAAACAAAATAGCACTTGTTCCTGATTTGTAATGTCTTACTGTTACATTCGAAAGATGTATACTGGAAAGTGCTTGATCAATATTCATACTTACAATATACATAGCTGAAGCAATCCAAAAACTAGTGCCATTGTTAAATGTACAATGTGATATATTCACAGAAGAGTATCTTGAAGTTAAACGTGTCTCCAATGATGCATGTTTATGGTTAATTTCATTATGAAAAGAACAATTGTAAATTAACAAATTTAATCTGTGAGCAAGAACCCCCTTTGTACCGTTAAGTGTGCTCACATATAAACTTCCTCCAGTATTATTGACAAAAGATGTATTGCTGACTGTAATAGACACTATAGATTTTTTATAACTAAACATTCTCAAAACCATTGCAAATTGGTAATAACCATCATGTCCATTAGAATTAAAGTGACAATTACTTACAATGATATAAAACTGACTGTTACTAGACCACCACGACCAAATCATCAATCCTGAAGCATCTCCAAAAGCTTGATTATCAATGAAAACACATTTCACTACTCTAACAAAACGTTTCTGTTTATTTCTTTTAATGTCATCTGATATAAAGAGATACAAGCCACCACCTCTATTATGAGCTATGTTGTGAGCAAATGTTGAATTTGAGACATTAATACGAAGTGGATTTGCACTAGAATTTACTTCAACACCAACACCAGCAGCATCAAATTCAGCATAGTTGTATGAGAATGTGGAGTTATGTATAATAATATTACTAATATGACTGCTTCTTGTTGACACTTGGCTTGCATTGGCAATTTGAAGAAGATTTACTTTCAATCCACCACCTAAAATGTTTTTACCATGAACGGTATGAATTACTTGATTTTTAAAAAAGCTTGAGTCCAGTATAGTGATGATAGAATTACCACTATTGTTAACAATAGTAACATTAGCTGCACTATCAAGACAACCAACTACATTTGAGAAATGGCATCCTTTAATAGTCACTTCACTGTACATAATGTTAGTAGTATAAATGTATAAACCTCCACCTAATGCAGGTAAATTACCAACAAAGACAGAGTCACTGATAATATAATGTACCTCCTCTAAACTGTTAGATGTAATAGTAACACTGTGCCATAATTGAGACTTCTCAATAGAACAGTGTTTCAAACCAAGACTGTTGTTATTAAAATAACACTTTGATATGGTGACAAATACTGAATTGTCTATAAGCATTCCTGTTCCAAATGTATTTTGTACTGTAGTTTGGTATATATTAACAGTTGAGACATTATGAAACGATATACCAGCCCTACTAGAACTACAGCCATTAATTGTTAGAGCTTCCAGACTAACATAAGAGGAGTTAATAAATTGTAGACCAACATTGGCAGAACTGCATTTGATAGTTGGATTAATGACACTGCTATCTTTATCTTTATAATTATACTCAACTATGCTTTTGAACACAATTTGACTAACTTCAGTAATAACTATATTTTTTTCAAGTTTATGCTCACCTTCCATAAATACAAAAGTGGTGTTGGATAAAAAAAACAATGTTGTATTTCGAGAGTAGAAAGAAAGAGTATGACATCTTGAATTGTTTGGACATTTCTGCTCATTATAGGACTTGACATACCAAATGACTTTACTATGACACAGTAAACTAGACATAGAAATTGCAATCATAAGCAACAAGTAAATCTAAGAAATAAAAATATAATGATGTGGTATAAAACAAGGAATTATAAAAAACACATTTTATTGATCAACTCACACTATATGAATTCATCTTTAGGTAAACCAGATTATTACAGTAATGTTGAAATAACTTTCCAAATAAAGAGCACTTCTAAGACAACAGTGATATCACCAATTGCAGGTTTAATACCATATATGGCAATCCTGATCTATATAGAAACTTATTCTTCATACTCTTATATGTGTTATTAGCTAACATATGACATTTCACTGTGTGATCTTGTTTATATCAATGCTTGAAAGACACACAAACAGATATAATTGACTAGCATATTGTTATAATTGTTATGTTCAAATCAACATGTTGCATATTTAACAATGTGATATTAATATACTATATGGTTGATTTAACCAATATGTTATGGTTATGCTGGTAAGATAGCCAAAGTGCATACAATCATATTTGTCTTCAAGTTAACATTTGTATTCATTATATGGTTGCATGCATCCCTATACAAAATACATTGTAACAGCTATATATTCCTAGCGTCTTGTTTAGTCTAAGATCAAAAACAAAATCATTATTACCATTAGCTACATCAACTGTCAATCTCATATAGTATGCAAGTAATTAAAACATTCTAAACAATGAAAGTGTATGTAAGGATTACATTGCCATAACATAGAGACATAATACATTGTACACACAAATCCATATAAATCCCTATGTAAGTAGCTTTGTAACTTTACTATACATAGATTAATACAATAGGTTACTTATTTAAGGATTTTGTATGGATATGGCGTCAGTGTACAATGTATTATGTCTACCTTGTTTCTATACTTTTGTCATATTACTTCTTTGCTTTCTTTTGTACGGTCTGGCACATATATCTGCAGGACTGCTGGCATTCGAAGCATGCCAGATAACGCTATAATTATTTAGAGCCATGTGTCAACTTACTATGAATTTAACAGGGTGTGTTTGTTTTCATCGTTTTAAATATAACTGTTGTTGTATGTGAAAATTAAACTATGGCCACCATGCCTATGACGTATGGTATTAATGAGTAAACCGCATCCTTTAACCTCTGACTTATAAAGCAACCAATGAATCTCGTTAACCTTAACTGCGACCGCCATGACGATTGATGTGACTGACAATGCTCGAAGCTTCTTGCTAGCTTACTTCTCTGTCCTTATTTCTAGCATTCTCTAGCTATAATCTTCCACAGATAATACTGCTAATTATTTGATCCTTATAGCTTTAGTCAATGCATCACTTTGAAGTCACGTAGATTCTTCTAAAACAATTGTAGGATGGTTTTTCAGATATTTTTATAATATTGCTTTAAACAATATTAATTTCTTTATATGAAAATTAATTAGTATAATATTATGGATATGTAAAAAGTGTTATGTTTGTATCATTTATATATCTAACAGGCCTTTCTTAACTTTGGAAGATAGGGAAAGAGTGGAAAGTCAGGTATGTATATACCATGAATAGCTCATGTGACTCTGGTACAAGCTCTAGTATTCAGAGAGTAACTCTTAATAGGCAATGAGCTTATTTTTAAGGGAGGAACGTATTGTTGACGTTACAATGGATTTGAGTAGTACAGAAATACAAGCTAAAGCCAAGTATCGTGTGAATAGGCAAGAAGTTAAAACTGTTTGTGATTTTTTGTCTGCACAAATATAGATTTTTCATAGCAATTTTCATTTGACATTGTCAAGACAATCAAATATAGACTACATGTACATCAATAACATTAATACAGATTTACCTATTTTTTGGTATGATCTCTGGATATACAAGACAATGTCAAGACTGAAACGTTATTGTTTACAAGGATAGTATTAACTATCAGAAATGCTACATGATGGGTATCAGAGCTGGGATAGTGCTATGACCAGTTATGGAATAGCCTCACCAGAGAGTTTTGACTTTTCCAAACCTGAAGAATGGGTGAAGTGGAGTCATCATTTCAAAAGATTCAGACAAGCTTCTGATTCAATCTGTAAACAGAGGAGATTCAGGTTAATACACTCGTTGATATAATGGGTAATGAAGCAGACAATATAATAAACTCATTTAACCTCAGTGCAGTGGACAAACAGAAATACGATGTTGTGATGGATATTTTTGAAAATTTCATTAAAAAGCAAAACTTAATCAAGAAAAGAGCAAAGTTTAACCATATAAAGCAGAGAGAAGTGGAACTGGGAGACTCATTTGTAACTTCACACTACATGCTCACAGAACATTGCTGTTAAGGACAATGGAATGATACATGACCACATAGTAGTGGACTAGTGGACTCAGCATTGTGTGAGAACATGCAGTTGGATGCAGACCTAACATTTCATAAGGTCATCAATTCTGGTTGAGAAAGAGAAGTTATTAAAAGCAACAATCATTCCTGAGATGTCAAAATACAGATGGACCTGTTTAGTCTAGATTGTCAGGACATAGATGACCCATGGCACACAAGGCACATGAAAGACCCTCCAGAGTTCTAAAGTAACCCACAAATCCCCTTCTCGCACTAGAGAGCACAGGCCCTTGAGACCAGATTGAACGTATACTAGATGCAAGGAAAGAAGCTCCCTATCTTAAGCAACACTGCCCAGCAATGAATGTGAGGTACCACAAAAGACATTTTCAGGTTATATGTAGAACCAAAAGGTCAGTAAGTACAATTTCAATAAATGAAAAAGCTGCAGCTTTTCTGGGAGTAGTCACATCAGGCACCAAGCAACTATGGATGCATGGATGATCGAATTAAGAGTCAATATTTAAACTATAAAATTTAAAATAGATACAGGTGCTGATTTTACTGTTATCCATTTATTTTTATGCAGATTTTCAAAGATGGCAAGTTATGACCCTCTACCAGAAGACCTATTGGACCAACTCAACAATCGCTCGATGACTGGGGTCAATTCACTGACACTACTATAAATAATGACAAAAGCATCAGTGTACACAGTAAAAGGGCTACAAATGCCACTACTTGGACACCCAGTTATAGATTCTCCGAAGCTTGTGGCAAAATTAGACTCTGTTCTACTTCTCAAGGACTCTATTATTCACAAATTTCGAATGCTTTTCAAAGGTTTTGGTATCATGAAAGGTAAGTGCTTAATCAAAGTCCAACCAGACAATAGACCATATACCCTTCATATCCCTAGAAGAATCCCAACCCCATTGATGATTAAAGTTAAGAATGAATTGCCATGAATGCAGAACCTGGGGTGATTTCTCTAATACATAAACCAACCAAATAGAGTGTGGTATTGTTGCCATACTGAAGCAGAATATTAGAGTTTGAATCTGTGTTTATCTCATCAAACTGAGTGAGAGTATCTGTTGAGAGACATGTGTTTTACCCTCAGCTGAACAAACCCTGGAAAATGTTCAGGAGCCAAAGTAATACCAGTTTTCCACAACACCAGGTAAAAACCTTATTATTGCTGATGCTCTTTCTAGATGACATGTTGGTATATCTAACCAGGGAGATAATATTCTCACGCAGGAAATGGATACCTTCATAAATCAAGTAGTAACACATTTGCCAACATCTAACAGGAGGGTGGAAAATTAAAGGTGTTCAAGAGCAGGATCCAGTTTGTAATAAATTATAGTATTATGTTACAGATGGCTGGCCAGATATAACTAAAATTGACAGTACTGTGAAGTCCTATTTTACTGTTGTTAGGGAGATTACTATTTATGAGGTACTAATAACGTGTGAACTTAACTTGTATTTTAATCCAAGACTCTACAAGGAATGGCATCATAGAAACATTCTACACTGTCCATCAAGAAATAATAAAATGTTGTGAAAGAACTGAACAAACTGTGGTGGGCCAGGTATTGAAAGAGACATCAAAAAGAAAGTGGAAAATATCTAGTTTGCTCCAAGTATCAATTTCAACCACCTCAACCACTTATTTCGACCATGATTCCTGATTAGTACCCATGGCAAAAGGTTGCTAAGAGTTAACATTTTTCAACATATCCTTCCACACATCCATACTGAGCAGTATCATAGCTGACAACACATACTATTTGGCGACCTCTTTCTTAAAAATGAAGTAAGTGTAGAGATGTGTAATATCAGTCCAATAGAAACGTGATAGTAGAAGTGATGATTCCATCATTCCTATATAATAATAGCACAGACACAGAATGCAATGATGTATCACTGATTTAGATAGTTGGTGTATCTTCTTAATTGCATGTGGCACCTGTGTTATCATGTAGGGATGATGCAATTGCCACTCCTACCACATATGTATCTTGTTTGAATTAATTGTATTGGACTAATAATACCCATTCCTATATTTACTTAATCCTGTTTAGAAAATATTTTTTACTTACTTGTTTGCCAATATTTTTTAAATGCAAGTGCCTTGATAGTCAATAGTGAAAACTGTAGCATGCTGGAAGGCAATGAGGTTTCATGTTAAAAGAGCTGACAAAAACGTTCTTACATATTGTAATGAAGATATTATGAGGACAAAAGAAATAACAAAAAGCTAATTACTATACTGCATTACAAAAAATTCACAACGTGTCACTCTTGTGATTATTAAGTTGCCAATGAATAAGCTTGTTGGTACAGTTTAAGAGGATATCCAGACTGTGCACAAACCCTAAACCCTAACATATATGTAATGTACAAAATGTCCCACCCCCAACCAACCAATCTGAATGAAATTACAAATTTTTAATCAAAAATTACAAAAACATTAATTTACAAAATTATCATAGTTCACATTTATGATGATTCAGTATGATCAATGGCAAAATCAAATATTAATGATTCTCTTCTTCTAATTGTTACACTTGGAGAATAAATTACTTCTTGTGAACAATCATGAGATACATTGTTTAGTAGTGGCTGTGTTTCTTCTCTCTCTTTGTAACACTTCATTTTCTTAAATTTGCTGTATAGATGTCCAAGAATTGTGACTTTAATTGTTACCATAGCAACTCCAATAGATACAACAGTTACAAATGGTGAATAGACTTTGTAGGTAGTTTGGTTAATAAAAGAGTTAACAACAGCTAGTATAAAGAGATTGATGTGATATGATTGCTCAAGAAAAGACAGTCGTCTATTGCGATAAACCTTGTGCTGTAAAATAAACACAATGATCATTTCAACAACAATGATAAGATAATCATTGATAAAAGGTAGGGGTCCTGATGTATTAATGAATATGGTTGTCAATAACAAGCGAACAATTAGTAACAGGCCAGTCCAGAATCGATATCTCTCTCTGTAAGGTCCCGTATATGCATCAATAAATGGTAGTAGTTTTAATACAGGATCATTTGTTTGAGACTGAGTCCAAACTGACATTGACCACAAAGGAGACCCATTCTATTGTGATTACATTGAAGGTCTGTTTCATTATCTAAATTGAAGTGGACCTCAGAAGACTTACAGTAATCAAATGGACAATTCTTGTATGCAATTATACAATTGTAGTCTTCTTGAAAGCTTAACCAAACATTGATATCAGAAGATTTGAGTAAAGAAAATGGTTGCCATGATACATTACATTCTACATATGATACAATGATCTCATTACAAACACACTCGTATGATGGTCCAAGCATCATTCCTGATGGACAATCTAAAAATTGAACTTTTAAAATCAGTGACTTTGAAAAGGAATAAAAATTGTTAGATACACTGAATGTAGCAGTACCTTGTGAAGCATTTGATAACAATTGTATTGCTTTATAAACAAAAAGTTTACAATGAGTATTTGTCTGGTCATTATTAATAGAACTGATAAGTCGTAAGTTAGGTGATGATGATATAGATAACATACCAGGACTAGGACTACCACAGTGTCCTACTGTAATTAATGACATGTTGAATGATTGACCTGGATATACAGTAATAGGATTTGGATTTGCAAAATACTCAATTAAGTTACTTTGATTGCATAAGCAAACACCAAATGGATCTGAAGAGATGCTAGTATAGTCTTGACTTACGTGTTTGTTTGCTGTGCAAATTATTGCATCTTTGAAGTCAATATGATCAATTTTATGTTTTTTACCATAACAATCATGAAATAAGCCTCCATATATATTGTCTCCTGTAATACGAGCTGAATTATTTTGAAATTTGACATTAAAATCAATAAAGGTACAATGAAATGATGAAATTATTGTCCATGATGGATTGTTGGCATTTGACCACAATGCTCCTCCTTTTGTAGCAACATTATTAATAAAAATAACTGAAGCATTTTTCTTTGTAACAGCATATCCACTGCCATTAACTACCAAACCTCCTCCAACATAAGGTGAAGTATTGTTGGCTATTATGCTGTGTCCACTGAAATAAAGTGCACAACGTTCACATGCAATACCAGTTCCATTGTTCTCAAGTACTTGAATATTATGGATATTAACGTTTTTATGTTTATACATACTGATAAACAAAATAGCACTTGTTCCTGATTTGTAATGTCTTACTGTTACATTCGAAAGATGTATACTGGAAAGTGCTTGATCAATATTCATACTTACAATATACATAGCTGAAGCAATCCAAAAACTAGTGCCATTGTTAAATGTACAATGTGATATATTCACAGAAGAGTATCTTGAAGTTAAACGTGTCTCCAATGATGCATGTTTATGGTTAATTTCATTATGAAAAGAACAATTGTAAATTAACAAATTTAATCTGTGAGCAATAACCCCCTTTGTACCGTTAAGTGTGCTCACAAATAAACTTCCTCCAGTATTATTGACAAAAGATGTTTTGCTGACTGTAATAGACACTATAGATTTTTTATGACTAAACATTCTCAAAACCATTGCAAATTGGTAATAACCATCATGTCCATTAGAATTAAAGTGACAATTATTAACAGTGATATCAAACTGACTGTTACTAGACCACCACGACCAAATCATCAATCCTGAAGCATCACTAAAAGCTTGATTATCAATGAAAACACATTTCGCTACTCTAACAAAACGTTTCTGTTTATTTCTTTTAATGTCATCTGATATAAAGAGATACAAGCCACCACATCTATTATGAGCTATGTTGTGAGCAAATGTTGAATTTGAGACTTTAATACTAAGTGGATTTGTACTAGCATCTACTTCAACACCAACACCAGCAGCATCAAATTTAGCATAGTTGTATGAGAATGTGGAGTTATGTATAATAATATTACTAATATGACTGCTTCTTGTTGAGACTTGGCTTGCATTGGAAATTTGAAGAAGATTTACTTTCAATCCACCACCTAAAATTTTTTTATCATGAACAGTATGAATTACTTGATTTTTAAAAAAGCTTGAGTCCAGTATAGCAATATTAGAATTACCACTATTGTTAACAATAGTAACATTAGCTCCACTATCAAGACAACCAACTATATTTGAGAAATGGCATCCTTTAATAGTCACTTCACTATACATAATGTTAGTAGTATAAATGTATAAACCTCCACCTAATGCAGGTAGATTACCAACAAAGACAGAGTCAATGATATTATAATGTACCTCCTCTAAACTGTTAGATATAATAGTAACACTATGCCATAATTGAGATCTCTCAATAGAACAGTGTTTCAAACCAAGACTGTTGTTATTAAAATAACACTTTGATATGGTGACAAATACTGAATTGTCTATAAGCATTCCTGTTCCAAATGTATTCTGTACTGTAGTTTGGTATATATTAACAGTTGAGACATTATGAAACGATATACCAGCTCTACTAGAACTACAGCCGTTAATTGTTAGACCTTCCAGACTAATATAAGAGGAGTTAATAAATTGTAAACCAACATTGACAGTACTGCATTTGATAGTCGGATTAATGACACTGCTATCTTTATCTTTATAATTATACTCAACTATGCTTTTGAACACAATTTTACTAACTTCAGTAATAACTATACTTTTTTCAAGTTTATGCTCACCTTCCATAAATACAAAAGTGGTGTTGGATATAAAAAACAATGTTGTATTTTGAGAATAGAAAGAAAGAGTATGACATGCTGAACTGTTTGGACATTTCTGCTCATTATAGGACTTGACATACCAAATGACTTTACTATGACACAGTAAACTAGACATAGAAATTGCAATCATAAGCAACAAGTAAATCTAAAAAATAAAAATATAATGATGTGGTATAAAACAACGAATTATAAAAAAACACATTTTAATAGATCAACTCACACTATATGAATTCATCTTTAGGTAAACCAGATTATTACAGTAATGTTGAAATAACTTTCCAAATAAAGAGCACTTCTAAGACCACAGTGATATCACCAATTGCAGGTTTAATACCATATATGGCAATCCTGATCTATATAGAAACTTATTCTTCATACTCTTATATGTGTTATTAGCTAACATATGACATTTCACTGTGTGATCTTGTTTATATCAATGCTTGAAAGACACACAAACAGATATAATTGACTAGCATATAGTTATAATTGTTATGTTCAAATCAACATGTTGTATATTCAACAGTGTGACATTATTATACTATATGGTTGATTTAACCAATATGTTATGGTTATGCTGGTAAGATAGCCAAAGTGCATACAATCATATTTGTCTTCAAGTTAACATTTGTATTCATTATATGGTTGCATGCATCCCTATACAAAATACATTGTAACAGCTATATATTCCTAGCGTCTTGTTTAGTCTAAGATCAAAAACAAAATCATTATTACCATTAGCTACATCAACTGTCAATCTCATATAGTATGCAAGTAATTAAAACATTCTAAACAATGAAAGTGTATGTAAAGATTACATTGCCAAAATGTAGAGACATAATACATTGTACACACAAATCCATATAAATCCCTATGTAAGTAGCTTTGTAACTATCATGTAAGAATAATACAGTAGGTTACTTATGTAAAAATTTTGTATTTGATTCATTCTTTAAAATATCAAGAGCCATAAAACAGCACTTTTTAGAAGACATTGATATCACTTATACCCCTGTGTAGTCTGGTTTCTACATACCAAATATGGCAGTATTTGTAAAAATAGAATTTAAGCCATACTTACTATAATGTAATAACAGATACAGGAAAGTAAATTAGAAGTCATATCTAAGTTCTTGTTGAGACTGTACATTAATGTTTATTACTGATAATGTTAGAACCACGAAGAGATAGGTATATTATGTTAATCTTATTGTCATTATCTGAAAGTGCTATTTAGATCATATCTTTGGCATTGTCTTTGGTATAAATCAGTGTTGTACACTAGACAATGTGACTTATACAACAAAATAGATTATTATGTATCTTTAAGCAGTCTTTCACATTAGTCTCTCTGTACACTAGGTCTTATTAACTTCAATATGTCACTTGTTACAAG
The DNA here is from genome assembly GCA_963693285.1 of Xestospongia muta. NCBI lineage: Eukaryota > Metazoa > Porifera > Demospongiae > Haplosclerida > Petrosiidae > Xestospongia > Xestospongia muta. Next base: position 5,748,156 of record OY848917.1, read on the forward strand.
CCATTAACGTATTATGTAAACAGTGTAGTTTAGAATCAATTTGTCACAAAAAAGTCCTCAAAATAGATAAAATTATATTTATATTCTGTCTTCATAAAACAAGGCACAAAAGATTTGATAGATCCTTCTTTTTACTGATGCATATTTTTAAACCACTTGCTAAAAATTATTATAATGCATTTTCTTACATAGGACATCTCCCTAGACAATAACAGTGAAGGAGCGATTGGTGAATTGCCAAGTCTTGCAACAGTAAAGTCAAGCCTTTATTGAGCAAGAAGAGAACACTTATCCCCAATGCCTAAGATTCAGTCTGAACTTAACTTATCAGGGAATGGGCAGCAACACTCAATGGAGAGAGCTTTGCTCTTGTTGATAATGCAGAAGATGACAAAATTGTAATTTTTGAAACACAATCATTTTTATGTCACCTAGCAGAAGCATTAACATTCTTTGTGGATGGAACATTTTCAGTATGTCCATCAATCTTTTACCAAGTCTTTACCATTCACATCATGAAGTATTGTCAAACATTTCCAATGATATATGCACTTCTTCCAAACAAGCAACACCAGACATATATTTGAGCCTTTTTACTCTTAAAAGACGCAGCAATGAACACACTTGATCCAGAAACGCTGTTATGTGATTTTGAGCTAGCCATTGCATAAGCTAGTGCACCAGGTGTACCACATGTTGACCAGCTAATTCATTACTTCAATGAAACTTGATTAAATGGACGATTTACCATAAAGCAATGGATTATTTTGATTATGCAGGTCCTAGAACAAACAACTACCTTGAAAGGTGGCATTCTAGATTAAAAAAGTAGTTGGAAAGCAACACTTCAACATTTATGAACTGGTAATGTGATAAAGAAGGAAGAAGCTATAACACGAATGAAGATGGCTACTTTTGAGAGTGGAGCTACACAGCCACCAAGAAAAAAAATTAAAGAAAAAAAACACAGACTTTCTTTGAGCATTTTAAAAGAGAAACCTGTAGTTTGAATGACTATCTTGAAGCTATGAAAGTTTTAACTGGACTTTAAATACATCAGTATAATTAATTATATATTAATAGTTGTTGCTAACTAATAGGAATGCTAGTATTAATTTATAACTAATAACGAGAAGAGTTGATCTCATGGGATTGATCAAAAAAGAGTTGATTATGTTGGAGTTGATTTAATGGGATTTGATCTCATAGGATGAACCCTACTAATTGTGTACAATATTAATATGTACAACAGTACTCAAAAGTTTTATTGCCTGACAAACAACAATGCACTGTAAGTCCTGATAAAGTTTAACATCTGGACTCTGAAAAAAGCCTTTAGTTTTATGCCTAATTACAAAAATTATTAGGGTTGCAATCACCTCTTAAGCTAGGAAGTATTATTTACTTTATAGACGTGAAAACAACTGTCATCAACTATAGCAAGTTTTGTTAGGGAATTTTTACACTTTAAGGTGTTATCAAACTTAATTTCTATTGGGAATTCCACAGTTTATTTAACTGAAATTCTATAAAAACAATGTATGTATAAAGTATGTATAAATTTTACATACTGACAATAATGAAGGAGTAATGATAATATATTATTGTCTTATTCTTGTAACTTTAAAAAACAAAGTTGTGGTTACAATATAGCTTTGATGTGTCATGGCTCTTATGATGCATTCTAAGACTAGCAGTTTAAATTTTGAAACTTTTATTCACTGTAGCTCTTTAACCTGAAGATACCACTATCTATGCTAAAAACTTCACTAGTTGTTGCTGTTGTATCAGCATTTCCATCTAATTGTTATATGGTTATATATAATGGTGATGGTGCTGTAATATCACTATACAAGATTATACAGCTGATAACATCGATGTAGCACTTATACTAATTGGAATGCTGCATTTAATAAAGCCTTTCCCAATTTTATTTGAGAGAGTTACTGAAATGGAGTTTTGAGGCCTTATAAATATAAAAGTATCCACCATTCCACCTTGAACAAACTCTTGTAATTCTAATTTGAAAAAGAAGTTTGGTGACAAGTCATTGCTGTAGCAACAGCTTCTGACAAGTTGATCATGACCCTCCATCATCTTTTGTTCATTAATATGATACAATTAGAACCAGAGTTAGTCCAAGGGTAGAAGACAAAACTTGTACATCAAATATGTTCAACAATCAATGGTATTCTTGAATATATTCTTACTGCTTGTAAAAAACTAAAAGATACGTTATTATTACAGTGGATGCATGGCAGTATATTTAAAGAAACTATACAGCAGTATATAAAGTGATTCATGACAAAATTATTTGTCATGAACACCTCAACCTTGCTATTGCTGCTAGAGATGTTATGTGCATAAATTTCGTATAGCTGATACTATGTACAATATATGTATTATTCCATTTATAGACAATAAACACAATGAACATTATCACTTTATAATGATCACAAAGAGGACTATTTTACAAGAGATGATATTTTACAGATGATATATCTTCAGGTTATCAACTTATGACTACTGTAATGGACACATAATTTAAGAACGTAGTTAATATGTTTTGTGCTAAAATAGTTTTGATTAATTATGTTCAGCTTGGTGAATTGATTTAGTACAGGGGATTTGCTTTTTTGTTAATCATATCAACTGTTCAAAAATGAGGTGAATTAGAAATCATATACCCAACCCTGACAATTTTCCAATGGTGGTTGATGTTACAATGTACTATAATAATAAAGATCCAAGTTAAACCAAATATTGTGTAAATGGACAAGTCGTTGAAACTGTTTATGTTTTCTTGTCTACAAAACAATAGATTTTTCACAAGAATATTATATTTTAATACATATGTGTAATTGGCACTAACTGTTGATGAGACATTTTACAATTTGTTACTAAAATATCACAATAAAAATAATTTTACATTCAATGTATTAATTACAATAACTTGTCGGAATGTAACTGATAACATTAGTCCAACATAAGAATTAGTCTTTTATGTTCGTTTGTATATAACATAGGAAAAGTAGCCACCTGCTCCTTCACTACAGTCCTGGTTAATGCGTATCCAGGTAGAGTCAGGAGGGTATATTAGGCGACTTTCCCCCTGAATAACATCGACTTCAGTGATTGGTGCATGAGACCAATCATGAGTGTAACAAAGGTATATATACTTCCCTTTAACACTTTTATTCAAGTCAGATGGAATCTTAATATAGCCTGGCTGGATTGGAAAATCATTTGAGTCGCCAGCAAAGACCTGAATGTTAGTGATAGGAGGTCCTTATATAGACTTTGAATAGCAAATGTATATATACTCTCCTCCCGATCCTTTGTTTAAGTCCTTTCTAATGACTGTGTAGCCGATTGGTGGAGGGGTAGATTGGCCATAGATAACATGTAGCCCAGTTATGGCTGACATTGTCTACCAGAGTAGTGGTCTGACTGAGTAGAGAGTAGAGAGTAGGTGTGGTGCTATGCAATTGGGGGTGTGTTATACACAGTCAAGCGTATAACCATGAATCACGAATGACATCATATGTGAATCAATACAGACACGTCATAACGATATTCCCACAATTTGGGCTGTTCGTAAATGTTTCAACATTTGACGTCAGACTGTGCACATACGGAAATGTATAACGAGATTCATTGCCATCCAAAATTTTATTGGGGTTGCAAAAATTGACAACTGAAAATATTAATAATTGTTTTCTACACAAAAATTATTATTGCAACAATGTAATGAGTAAACATAATAGGAACAAATAAAATTATGAATAAAACTATTTGTTACTTATACAATAAATATCATAATGAAACAAAGTATTAGACAAATCATGTTCAAATGTAGAAGTATCTGATGTGAATTTACAGGAGTCAGAACAAGCATGAACAACAGATAACTGGTGTATGAATATAAGAAGTTGGAAAAATGTACAAATTACCAGACAGTAACAGAAGAGGAGAGTCAAATTCATTGAGCAGTGGTGTTCCATGAATCATTTTCTGAGAGTGTAGTTCTCTAACTATACATATATCTGTTCCAGTACTAACAATTCTTACATGCCATCATTATCCCAATATTAACCTATGAACGATATGAATTTATAGTAAAAAGTCGTAATAAAACTTACTTGAGGTGATGTGATCTTTACAAAGTCATCTACCATCATTCTTGTATGACAAATGATTGCTTTGTGAAGAAGAATCTGGGATTCAAACGATATGTTCTCAGGAAAATATTGTATTGCACAAGATGAGTCTCTCATCAGTACTTTACGTGTTGTAAGCATAGTGGTATAGCACATTAAAGTTTCGATATGAAGCAGGTTACAAGAAACTGTTCCATGAGGCAGCAAAATTAAAAATACATTAACTAATTTATTCAATTTAGTAAATTTACTTTATTTCCACTTGTATCATTAGAGTACAAAGACTATGGAATTATAACAATCTGCCTATCAGCAGTGTGTAGTTGACACCCTCGCTAATTAATGAGCATCGTGGGGTTAACCATTTTGTCCATCTGTCTGTGTGTCTTACTGTCTGTCTTCCTTACAAAAAGACGATTTAATACATTAAGTCACTTCTACAAGTTATGAAAACAATAAAAACACTATCACATTAATGTGTATATATGCCAGATATCACCAGGTATTAAGTTTATTTGAGGGATCTCATTACTAATAAGATTCGTTTATATTTTACACATCATGAGAGGATATTTTGTATCAATACATGGTAAAGTTATGTATGGCTATGATAAATAGTGTCAGTTAACAGAAATTAGTTGCTAAGCGGCTTCTTATCCTGACCTTTATTTGTGGCTAACTATATCATCTATCAATTGAAAAGAATATTCAACATGACAACTTCTATAACCATAGATTTAAAGACCTGAAAACTTAAAAGTGTTTGTGAGTTTCTCTTGCACTGCTAAGCAAACTATTATTATGGTCTTGTTCCCTATTTATCATGTCATAGCAGTGGGACTAAAAATTTCTACATGTAATTATTGATTCAATAACAGTAAAATTGAAGGATTCCTCAGAATAGAATAGGTAGTTGCTTCATTGAAAAAATATGTTGTCTTGATGTAGTACTGAATGCCACCTCTTCCAATTCGATCATAGATCAGTCTTGTTAACTCAGCCTGTCAAGTGGCTTTATAGTTAAATTTGATTTACTTTGAAATCCTGATAAACCATTATTTGTAGCATTTTTGTATTCCCAAGTTTTACCAGATGGAATGTTAATAATTCCAATTCTTCCATCAACCTCTATTTGTGCAATTATCTCCTTTTCCTCCAACCACCATACATTGCTGACAGGGCTTGTACGTTTTTTAACTTGGGAAAATTGCCTTATTACTTATAGCTATAAGTGCAGGTTCTATTCTTTAAGTAGCAGAAGACTGACTTATAGAACTGAAATCACAGCTATTTATGTATGAGTTGATTAAGTTCTACAACTTTCTAAGACACAGAGTTCTACAAAGATTACAAATCAACAACTATTGTCACTAGACAGAGTACATACAGAGTTTATGAATAAACACAGCTTGTGACATTACTCCCCTTTTCTGAAAAAAAATTTGCAAACTTCTCATACAATTATGGGAAGTAGATTACAAGACAATTATTTGTACTGGTTGACAGTTAGTTCACACAACTCAGATAGACTGTTCATACATTTTCTGAACTTCTGATCAATTCAGATTGAATCTTGTAGTTTTTGGAGACCATTGATCATCTTATGATATCGACTGTTTACAAACTTACACTTGTCAATTTATGAAAATGGTTGATGGTAAATCTGTAATGTAAATTGTTTGTCATAGAGATAGAGCATGAATGTTCTGATTTCCCAGATTACTGCTAAACATTCCTTTTCTAATGTTGAGTAATTATGTTCACTGTCTATTAGATTTTACTAGCAAAACTGATGGAAAAATATATCACTGTGGTCTTAGAAGTGCTTTTTATTTGGAAAGTTATTTCAACATTACTGTAATAATCTGGTTTACCTAAAGATGAATTCATATAGTGTGAGTTGATCAATAAAATGTGTTTTTTATAATTCGTTGTTTTATAACATATCATTACATTTTTATTTTTTAGATTTACTTGTTGCTTATGATTGCAATTTCTATGTCTAGCTTACTTTATCATAGTAAAGTCATTTGGTATGTCAAGTCCTATAATGAGCAGAAATGTCCAAACAATTCAACATGTCATACTCTTTCTTTCTACTCTCGAAATACAACATTGTTTTTTATATCCAACACCACTTTTGTATTTATGGAAGGTGAGCATAAACTTGAAAAAAGTATAGTTATTACTGAAGTTAGTAAAATTGTGTTCAAAAGCATAGTTGAGTATAATTATAAAGATAAAGATAGCAGTGTCATTAGTCCGACTATCAAATGCAGTAATGCCAATGTTGGTCTACAATTTATTAACTCTTCTTATGTTAGTCTGGAAGCTCTAACAATTAACGGCTGTAGTTTTAGTAGAGCTGGTATATCGTTTCACAATGGCTCAACTATTAATATATACCAAACTACAGTACAGAATACATTTGGAACAGGAATGCTTATAGACAATTCAGTATTTGTCACCATATCAAAGTGTTATTTTAATAACAACAGTCTTGGTTTGAAACACTGTTCTATTGAGAAGTCTCAATTATGGCACAGTGTTACTATTACATCTAACAGTTTAGAGGAGGTATATTATATTATCAGTGACTCTGTCTTTGTTGGTAATTTACCTGCATTAGGTGGAGGTTTATATATTTATACTACTAACATTATGTACAGTGAAGTGACAATTAAGGATGCCATTTCTCAAATGTAGTTGGTTGTCTTGATAGTGGAGCTAATGTTACTATTGTTAACAATAGTGGTAATTCTAATATCACTATACTGGACTCAAGCTTTTTTAAAAATCAAGTAATTCATACTGTTCATGGTAAAAAAATTTTAGGTGGTGGATTGAAAGTAAATCTTCTTCAAATTGCCAATGCAAGCCAAGTCTCAACAAGAAGCAGTCATATTAGTAATATTATTATACATAAGTCCATATTCTCATTCAACTATGCTAAATTTGATGCTGCTGGTGTTGGTGTTGAAGTAGATGCTAGTGCCATAAGGATTTTATATGGATTTGTGTGTACAATGTATTATGTCTCTATGTTTTGGCAATGTAATCCTTACATACACTTTCATTGTTTAGAATGTTTTAATTACTTGCATACTATATGAGATTGACAGTTGATGTAGCTAATGGTAATAATGATTTTGTTTTTGATCTTAGACTAAACAAGACACTAGGAATATATAGCTGTTACAATGTATTTTGTATAGGGATGCATGCAACCATATAATGAATACAAATGTTAACGTGAAGACAATATAATTGTATGCACTTTGGCTATCTTACCAGCATAACCATAACATATTGGTTAAATCAACCATATAGTATATTAATGTCACACTGTTGAATATACAACATGTTGATTTGAACATAACAATTATAACTATATGCTAGTCAATTATATCTGTTTGTGTGTCTTTCAAGCATTGATATAAACAAGATCACACATTGAAATGTCATATATTAGCTAATAACACATATAAGAGTATGAAGAATAAGTTTCTATAAAGATCAGGATTGCCATATATGGTATTAAACCTGCAATTGGTGGGGAATTTTCATAGTTGAAGACTAAGAACGAAAGACTTGGAGGAGCATTAGAACTCTCACTTGCATGATCTATACTAGGACAGGATCAACCCAGAGCTGCCTGGGAAATCTACCAGAACCTGGGCGATGATTCTTAACAATACTATGGAGTCTTAGAATGACCATTTTTCTTCGTGGTCATCTAGCAGTGTCAAATATTACACACAACATGGGTAGCAAGAGCTGACTGTTGAGAGCTACCATCACCCATTTCTAATCATATCATTATTCTTTCATTAATACAAGTACACACACATTTTTTTTATTTTAAGTAAATCTAACATGAAACCTGAAATCACTGCTTTATTACAATGGCTACCAAGACCACCAAAGATCAACTCAGAAATATTACTGCTAACTTTGAAGCTGAAGTAGCTGCTTCATATCCTCAAAAAAGTTCACAGATATTGGAGAGAGTAGTACTGTATCGATGAGAAGTCAAAAGGTGCTGCAGAAACATATATTTTTTAAAATAATAACATTTTATAAATACATTTGTTTATTGTGAATATTAATATCATCTTTCATCATCTGTGAATATTAATATCATCTTTCAGTCTATCAGACTGGAAATACCAGTTAATAGATAACCATCGATAATAAATACAGACTACCCATGATAACAAATTTACTATATTACATACTCCTAGACAATGATAAGTGGTGTCATTTAGTATAACATTCACCATGGTTACCGCATGTATATCTATGATCAATGTTATTGCTTTTACAGCAAATAGTTACTTAATTAGGCTACTAAGCATACCCTTCCGAAAGGGTGAACATAGTCTAATCAATAAGCTGTAATCATTCAATGGGCTTGTAGAAATTACTGGTGCTATAATAATTTGAAGGACTGTACTCACCATGGTAACATGCCATCGTTTGATTTTATTACTATATAACAAGGACTCATTCGCTGACCAAAGATTTGTCCAGTGTTCAGATTCTGTCTTTTCAAGGAACAAGCTATGAATTTCATCCAGGTAAGACCTGATAATCTTTCATATATATACAATATTATATTAATATAAACCTGGTGCATGGACAATTGCATTTAATTTACTAATTCAACATTGCAAGTTCAAAAGTGTCTAGAATATCCAAAAATGTAATACCACAGTAAATAACTATAAAATATATAATAACACACATTCCTTCTTCAAAAAGGTTAAAGAAATCAAAAAAGAATCAGTAGAATTGTTGTTACATAACCTCAGATTGTGATGACAAAAAATCACATACAGTTTGAACTTCATTGCCAGTAAAGATATTCCTACCTTTAGCTTTAATTTCAGTACCTGAAAAGTCCATTGTGACTTCTACTGTACGTTTATCGTTAGGAACAGCGTCTTCATGTGGCACATCAATCACCAGCTCACCAATTTTGCTAACATTTTTATGACCATGCTTATCAATAACATATTGTATCCCGGTATATGGAGTGGTAAAGATGTTTACTTTAACTTGTGTTTTCTGTTCATTTGCTGGCGAAAGTTGGCCAGATGTGAATACTTCATCACTTCTGGCAAGTTCTCCCTTTTGAAGGAATACTTTAAATACATTTTTACATCTTATGCTTCCATTATCTCCTCTTTGAATTTTATAATGTGGATCGTGCTTTCCTTCCTTAAAAGTAGGAGAAATCCCAATACCATATGTTGCATCAGCTCTTCTTGCTTTTATTAAAGAAGGATTCTGCCTCCACATGACTGCACCAGTTGCAATGGCGAGGCTTGGTGCTGTTGGGACCTTCAGATCAAAGGCATTCAGAGGAAAGCCTTCAATCAGAGCTGCCTTCAATTTCTCATGAACATATTTGCTTCCTCCAAATCCACCAACAAGATAGATCACATCTACTCTACATTCAATTGCTTTCAAAGCATCTACAGTGCAGTCAATTATGCCAGCGATTGACTTACTGAAAAGTCTCTCTTCAACTGTTTGTCCTTCGATATACAGTGAGTCGTCATCAAAATCTACTCCAGGAATTAATGTCGTTTCTTTCTCAAATAAAGTGGGAGTATAAAATTGCAAAAACTCCTTAGGCAATGGGATAGATATTTCCTTCAATGCATCCTGTTGTCTTGATTTAGTACCAAATGCTACCTTTTCCATCTCAAACTCAGAATAGATCAGTTTGGTTAATATGGCATGTCGGCTGGCTTTTACAGTTAAATCAGACGTACTTAAAAATCTTGAAAAATCCTGATCGTGAACTATTGATTGCAGCATCTGTGAAAACTGTTCGTTAACTTGTGTGCCTCCCCAAGCATTACCAGATGGAATGCTAATAACTTCAATCCCTCCATCAACCTCCATTTGTGCAGTTATATCTACTGTTCCTCCACCAACATCAACCACCATATACCGCTGACAAGGAGTTTCTGGCCTGCCTTGATTTTTTAACTCCTGTTTTGTTATTTCTTGACTATAAATTGCTGCTGCTTCTGGCTCAAGTGCTAAATAAAGATTTGCAGCATTTACTTCATTGGGAAGATTCAATGTACTTTCACCAACAGTGGTTAATGATGTGATTCCTTCTTCTCCAGATAATATACCACTCTGAGAAATAAAGGAATATTGTTCAAACCTTCCATTTTCAAAGATATTGTTATGTTATAATACTAATAAGAATGTATGTGTTTGTTTCATGAACATCCTGTACATCATTATAACATTGTAATCTGATCTACCCTTAGTAGGAGGGGAAACCATAACTGTTATCATAGTTATAATAGCTGGGACTCTCCCAACATTGTTTCAGACCATGTAATATTTCCTATGACAACATGGCTTTTGGTGCCATCATGATTATAACCTATAAAGCTTGTTTAGCGTAACATACGTAGGGACAACCATGACTACATGACTACATGACTACATGTGTAATTGTTTTGTTATCTAATAAGGTAGGAAGGAAGTCTCACCAAATAAGCAGCTTCTCTCATCATTCTCTTCCCTCGTGCATCCCATATAGCAGGTACAGTGATGACCCAGTCAAAATCAGTGGTCTTGAGTGGTTTCCATGTACGAGAAAGATGGTCAATTAGCCGGTGTCCAAGTTCCTTTATGATGAAAGCAATCACCTCTACAAGATAGAATTGTAATCCATCAATTGATTCAACTACAGTTTCCCGATTTAGAACCTAAAACAAACAACATTATCACAGTTGTAGTAACTGTTTATTTGTACCTTTTCTTTCTTTAACAACATTTTGATTCGTTCAAAGTATATATAATTCAATTTATCCTTATTTCTTAGCCGAAAGTAAGTATTCTGAGCATTACTTCCAATGTTGCAAACTCTTAGAGTATCAGGTTTTTCTTTGAATAGTAAAATACTATTGGAAACTCTACGTTCCACTCCTTTATCAAGCGCTAGCGTGTTTACATCTTTGTAGTGAAGAGTTGTATAAGCTAGTGAAACATACGTCGTTCCGAAGTCAATGGCTGCTATGTTACCCTTTGTAGGACAGTCATCAGTGTGCGGGCGAGGTATTCTTGTCGCTCTACTAAGAGGTTCGAGTGCTTGTCTGACTACATATAGGTCTGTATCGGAGAATCTCTTATACACATCTTTAGACGCCATCCAGCAATCTGGAGTGGGAGGGACTAACTTATTATTAAGTTTTTGATTTAAATGAATTATTAGAGCTTGGAATGTAATGTGACCTTTAAAAATCAAAGAAATTTTAACTAAACTTTAAAAACCCTACAAAACCTAATAGAATTTTTGGACAAATATAAGTTTGGCACATAATTATACCAGATGAACCCTTTGTTATCTACATTGTATATGTATACATGATGATTTGAACATTAGAAATGGGAAAGCAAAAAAGACAGAATGGCATACACAGAGGAACTAGCAAACTGAAACTATGAAATATTGTATGGTGGGTTGGGCAGCATGTACACTCACTTACTGTCCTAATTGAAATTTGTGAGCAACCACGTATGACTTTTATGAATTAAATGACTTCGGATTGACTTATGGCATGTGCAATAAACATTACAAAACTGTAATGGGAGCAAAATATCCTTAACCTTTAGTCTATACTGATCCTACATATTCACTGGCATCAGCTCAACTAAAAAACCTAAGAACAGCCAAGTTATTATTGAAAACGTTTCACTTTGGTCCTTTATCATAATCATTATGACTTTTCAATGTGTTCATTTATTCTGCCCAAGTTAAATGTCTTCGTAGTATGTGTTACATCCAGAATTGTGTTTATTGTTTTATTTTTTGCCACCTATTGTGCACAAATAAATGGTTCACTGGTCACAGCAATACAAGGGTTAATTAGAGTAGTGCAGAGAGAAATGGAGCTTGAAAACCAGTTCTATCTTAATGGTAATAGAATTTCTAGTAATGTTTTCAAAAAAAAATTAGCTTAAACCTACTCTAGAAAGTTTGTTGAAGTACATACTAAAATCTGTTCATATGACATACCTTGTTCTGACCCGATACTTATGTCAACTATTAACTCCTCACCCACATCACATTACATGTAGGAAACCCATAAATTACTGGTATTTTGCATGTGCAAGTCATGAATAGTTTCACAGTTTGTATGACCTTGTAGGCCACTTCAAAGGCTTCACCATCTTTGTAATACATGAGTTTATATGGCTTTACTATATAAACAATACAGCTAATTTGAAACTATCAAAAAAGTGATTGCTGACTTGCACTACATTGTGTCTTGCACTATTTGAGTAACGTAGCACTATATAATTGAAAATTGAACAAGAAAATACAAATTTATGAAAGAAAAACAAAGACCAAAGTTAATATTAACAGACTTTAGACCAAATACAACAATTTTAATGAAACCTGGATATTTTGGTTTTGTACTACTAATGTGCTACTGGTTTATTGCATATTACATTTTAATTTTTAGTTTATCTCCATTCCTTTACCAAATTATAAGGTAAGTTTATGTTAAACAAAGATACGTCTTTAGTGATAACTTAATTGAAATAAGACAAGCCTACAAGACCCTACTCACTTTTTACTACAGATAAGAGAAACTAACAATATGTTCTAAATGATATACTTTAGCATTAAAGAAAAAGCAATCCTTCAATCTTATATAAGATTAAATAGCTTCTGTGTACAGTTTGATAGCTTCTGTGTACCATGTGATTTACCAAGATATATCCATATATGTTATAGTCTTGTTCAAGTTGCTTTTCTATTTTATTAAATCATACTAGTATTGTCATTAACAAATAATGTTTTATATATTTTGCTTAATTTGCAGTTGCTTTCTTCCGAGAATTTAATAAAAATAATATCACAACAAAATTATGATAACATTTCCAAGAAAGTAGAGGTTTTGCACAAATAATTCTTGTTATAGTTATTAAAGTGATGTGTCAGTAGTTCCACTATTCCTAGAATTATGATAACAATAATAACTTTGTATTGATAGGAATACCTCAATGTACTATGTTTATACTAGTCTTCCTGGAAGTGTTTAGATATGTCAGGTCACATGTCAAGTCACATGCCATTACTTTGACTTGAAAGATTTATATAATTCACATTTCTCATGTGCTTGAACAAAGAGAAGAATGGGACAAGTATGTTCAAGATTACATGGATACTTTTCAAGATCTTCTAGTTATGAGTAAGGAGTCAATTAATAATATATTTTTAAGATAGTCATTATTTGAATTACTATATCATTATCGTCATAAAAGAATGTCAATGGTATAAACTTACTAGTTCATTAATATTTAGGGGGGATTTGGAGACTGGAGATCGCTCATCAAGGTTAGTATAAAGAATAAATGAAGTAAAGAAGAACAGATGACTGACTGTTCACACATTATGCCACACAGAGTTTATAAACAGTAAATACTACAAACAGTCATTAATGACACAATTATATGAACAACAGACAATACCAAGTCTTATTACTTATATATATGCAGTCAATAATTCAATCATAATCATTGACGATGTACTTTCATTTATGAATAGACAAAACTATTGTTTTATTTGTTGAGTATGTTGTTGTAAACTATTTACATACATTTATCTTATGTCTAATAGTTCAAATGGAGATTTGGAGAGTAACAAGGAATTGTCAAGGTAAGAACTACATAAACAATACTCATCTTGTTAACTCATAAGAGAGTGACACAATATTCTTTAATAATCCTTTAGTAAATCTGACACATTAACACAAGAAAAAGATGAGTTACTGAGGTAAAATGTTGACGGATTCATTGAAATAATTTATTTACATAATTTTTTTAAATATAACAATTTTCTAAATTAGACCTATAGCTAGGTGTTCATTTTTTTACTTTTAAAGTAAACAAATCGTTAATTCTTAATGCAAAAAATTAACTAAAATATAAAACAAACTTTTTGTAACTTTTTGTATTGAACATGATCAAACAGACTTAGAATGGAAAAGCAATGAATTGTTAGGTCTGTTTTTACATGGAAATAAACAATTCTGTGTCCATAATTAAGCTATATTTACTAATGCCAAACTTTATTATTCTTTAGTAAATGTGATGAATTAACACGAGAAAAGGAAGATTTACAGACGTAAGTGTGTTTGTAAGATTTATGTCAATAATTGTTCATAATAAGTATAATATTAAACATACAAAGCATATCCATTTTATTCTTTAATTAATATTTCTTAACAATTCATTTAGTAAATGTGAAAGTTTAATGCAAGTAAAAGATGAGTTACAGAGGTAGGTTTGTCAAAAATAAGGGATTGATCAAGTCTGTTGTTAATGGAAATGTCTAGATATTAGTAATTAAAATAATACCAAACATTATTATTCTCTAGTAAATGTGACACATTAACACAAGAAAAAGAAGATTTACAGACGTAAGTGTGTTTGTAACAGTTAAGTAAATAGTTGTTTATCTAACCATAAATTCAAGGATATAAAGCATACCTTTTTTTCTTTAATTAAGGATCATCAATAAGATGAAGAATGATTATCAACAGTAAGTAATCATCTTATGTAAGCTGCTTATTTAATAATTATTAATTGTTTCAGGCAAAAGGAAATCATGGAAAGGGAACAAAATAAATTGTTGAGGTCAGTAAAAATTTTCATAATAGTAGTTATTGTGAACATGATATTTATTAATCGTACAACATAGGGAAAAGGAAAAATTGGAGGAGGAGAAAAAAGAGCTCTTAAGGTAAAACACACATTGTTTTGTTATATTATGTAGATTCACATGTATCTTTTAAGCAAAAAAGTATATATTTTAATTTTTTAGTGTAACATCAGCATCTTATCAAGCTAGGAAGTTATACGGTGATGTAACACCAGGTGATAAAACACATGAAAATGCAAAAGCCAATTTCACGATGTTCTTCAAGCGTTATGCTCGTTCTTTACCAAATGCGAATAAACATATTGAAAAGGCCAAGCTACAGAAAAGTCTATCTCCTCTGTTTCAGGTAAAATAATGTAATACACTACTGGTAATATTATCAGTTTTTGGTTAAATAGAAAACGTTTAGTTATTGCTGTGACATGATCATTGGAATCTTATCAAACGAGTTAAGGGAATTGCTAGATCCATCCTTAATTACAGACATAGATGAAGAAGCAGACATTAAAGTAAAAGAAAGACGTGAAGACATAAAAATGGCTTACTCTCTTTTGCTTTATCATGCTAAAATTGACCATATAAAGATTGCTGGTGATATTGAACATGAGGTATGATGACAAAATAATAACAGATATCTGTTACTATCCTCTTACTACACTGTAGATCCCACAATTGTTAAGATCATTGGTTCCTGAGACAGACATATCTTTACCTGATGATTTTCCAGTAGAGCTTGCTTCAGTAGCTTTAGATATGGTAACTTTGATACCACCAATGATCTCTAGTGAACCCACTACTTACTCTGAAGACAAACATGAGATCAAGCATTCTAACTGGATAGTGAAAGATGGTCTTTATGAATTAGTGTATTATCGTCCTGTTCTATATTATGGCAGTCATGGAGCAGTAGCTGTTCAAGGTGCCGTAGGTAATCAAGAATGTAGTACAACTGTTACTCGTGAAGCCAATCAATTTCAAGAGTTAGCATCAAGTACTGAAGTAAAAAAGGATACCATGGTCACTGAATCTAGTCTTAATGAAGTTCAAGTTCAAGATACAACTCCAGGTACACCTAGTTCTGATGTAGTGACAGAACAGGATACAACTCACAACAAATCAAGTTCTAATGAAATGAAACAACTAGATACCTCTCATGGCACTTCTGATCCTGTTGAAGTGGTGAGGAAAGATATATCTCATGGCAGATT
Source organism: Xestospongia muta (assembly GCA_963693285.1). Classification (NCBI taxonomy): domain Eukaryota; kingdom Metazoa; phylum Porifera; class Demospongiae; order Haplosclerida; family Petrosiidae; genus Xestospongia; species Xestospongia muta. The sequence continues at coordinate 5,764,232 of OY848917.1, forward strand.
GAATCCTAAGAAAGAGACAGAAGAAGATACCACTCAGACCACATTGGGTCCTAACATAGTGACAGAACAAGATACCTCTTGTGGCACATCTGTTTCTATTGACCTGAAGAAAGGAGATACCTCTCATGGCAGATTTAGTGCTAATAACGTGACAGAGCAAGATAACATTCATGGCAAGTCAAGTCCTACAGTAGTGACAGAACAAGAAACCATGTTTAATCCTAAGGAAGAGGCAGAAGAAGATACCACTCAGACCACATTGGGTCCTAACAAAGTGACAGAACAAGATACCTCTTGTGGCACATCTGTTTCTATTGACTTGACAAAAGGAGATACCTCTCATAGCAGATTTAGTGCTGATAACGTGACAGAACAAGATACCATTCATGGCAAGTCAAGTCCTATAGAAGTGACAGAACAAGAAACCATGTTTAATCCTAACAATGAGACAGAAGAAAATACCACTCACACTACATTGGATCCTAACAAAGTGACAAAGCAAGACAGGTCATGTGACACATCTGGTCCTATTGACTTGACGAAAGAAGATGCCTCTCTTGGCAGATTTAGTGCTAATAACGTGACAGAACAAGATAACATTCATGGCAAGTCAAGTCCTATAGAAGTGACAGAACAAGAAACCATGTTTAATCCTAAGAAAGAGGCAGAAGAAGATACCACTCAGACCACATTGGGTTCTAACAAAGTGACAGAACAAGATACCTCTTGTAGCACATCTGTTTCTATTGACTTGATGAAGGGAGATACCTCTCATGGCAGATTTAGTGCTGATAACGTGTCAGAACAAAATATCACTCTTGGCATGTCAAGTCCTACAAAAGTGACAGAACAAGAAACCATGTTTAATCCGAACAATGAGACAGAAGAAAATACCACTCGCACTACATTGGATCCTAACAAAATGACAAAGCAAGACACGTCATGTGACACATCTGGTCCTATTGACTTAACGAAAGAAGATGCCTCTCATGGCAGTTTTAGTGCTGATAACGTGACAGAACAAGATACCATTCATGGCAAGTCAAGTCCTATAGAAGTGACAGAACAAGAAACCATGTTTAATCCTAAGAAAGAGGCAGAAGAAGATACCAGTCAGACCACATTGGGTTCTAACAAAGTGACAGAACAAGATACCTCTTGTCGCACATCTGGTCCTATTGACTTGATGAAAGAAGATGCCTCTCATGGCAGTTTTAGTGCTGATGAAGTGATAGAACAAAATTCCACCGATGACACGTCTAGTCCTATGGAAATAACAGAACGAGATATCAGTCATGACAAAATGAATCCTAACAAAGAGACAGTAGAAGATACCACTCATTGTGAATTAAGTCCTAATTACGTGACAGAACAAGATACAATTCATGACACACAGAGTCCCAATGATATGTTAGATCAAGATACCACTCGTAACAAAGTGACAGAACAAGATACCACACACAGCACATTAAATGAAGTGACAGAACGAGAAACTACTTATGGCACACCAAATCTTAATCAACTAACAAAGCAAGATACCACTCACATCACATCAAATTCTAACAAAGTGACAGAACAAGATACCAGTCATGGCATTTCAAGGACTCCTGATGAACAAAATAGCATGTCCAGCATATTGAGTTCTGAAGAAATGACAAAACAAGATTTAACTACCAGTACATCAAATTCTGATCAACTTTACTCCACTCAATCACAACTCAAGGAAGAGGTTGACCCAAAAGGTAATTTCATTTACTATACATTGGTTTTAATATTTCTCATTATAAGAATATGAGCTTAAGTGTGCAGGTTGTCATCAGGAAATGTAAGACTATAGCTTTAATTTAAGTTACCTGCTTATTTGTGACTATAGTGCAGAGACTCAGCTTGTCACACATGATAGAAAGTTTTGGCATAAACATCATTTGCATTGCCATATTTGTAACAGGACGATTGTTAATGAGGATAAAATGTACTCTGATGAATTAATTAAATATCCAGAGTGTCCCAAGGAAGAAATAACAAATTTGACTGTAGTTACATCAACAGGTACATAAACAGATTTAATAAAAATGTAAAACTTACCAATAAACAGTTGTACAATGTGTCACCATATTACCTTTTATTGATTAGTTCAATTCTTGATTGTCTTTTTGTAAAGGTAGTACATCACCAGTACCATCATCTATATCATCTGATACAGAGATAATAAAAAGTAAGCTCTACCTAATTAACAACTTCCATTTATAAGAGACTATTGTAGAGAAAGGTGATGAGGATTGCAACTTAAATGTTAATGGCAGCACACATTCAATTGGAGATCAAAACTGAAGGTACTTGTGTTTTGAGTTAGTGCTTGACTTCCTACCCTGTTTTGTTTAGGTTTGACTGAAGACAGTTAAAACGATATGCAGTTACTTAAAAATGTGTGCATAATAAACTTTTTTTCTATTAATAAAAATGACACAAATTGAGTGTGCACTTTCAAAATGTTGTGATGTAAATTGTGTATTTCAAGGATCTTAATAATTAATAGGATGTAAAATAAACATGTAAAAAATCTTCATTAATTAAAATCAATTGAGATGTAACTCTTACTTCAGTCACTATATTTAGATGTAAGAATAATTTGAAAATTTCATTATATTGAAAGGTGGATCAAACCAGCAAAATGATCATGACTAAACACATGCTAAAGTGTATGTGTCTTAATTGAATGAGTGTGTTCAATATTGGTGAGAATGTAGATATTTATAAATACTAATTTTTCAAATAAATTGTCACTTCAAATCTTCTCATAGGCTTTGTGAGAAGGTAACACATCTCAGAATTGTTTGGAGGTTCTTAAACCAATAAGAATATGAATATTGTTTCCTTCAATAAGACTAATAAGACTAGCCACTTACTGTGAACGTTGTCACCAAAATATGGTAGCATGTAACTCATAACAAGCTCAGGAAGTGCACATAATTGGGCGTGTTCTCCCATACATCAAATACACTGCATGTGTTCATTGATTTACTCTTTTATATAACCATCCATCAATTTTTTTGCCCTTGTATCACTTATTCAAGTTAATGTTGTGGTGTTAACAATAATGTTTACAGCTTACATGCATAGTGAAAGCAAAAACGTAATATGTAAAGTATAAAGAAAAAATATCAATAAACTATCTTCTACAAAAGTGTTAACCTCACATTTTATTTTAATATTTCTTTAACTACTTTCTATCTCAGTCTCAGTATTTCCTACCAATGCTTTAACAGCAACTTCTCCCTTGTTACCATAGACTAGAATAGGACGATAATAACGAAGCTCCTGGCTAACATCTGACTCTCTCCATGTTTTTCGAAATGTATCATGAAATTCCTCACGATATTCAGTTGTTGAACAAACAATTAAAGGTGGTAGCAATGTCAGCATTGTAAAGGTGAGCTTGAGTGCTTTAGATATATGATCCATGAGAGCATCACTGCTAGTGTCAGGTGTATTATACTTTTTAGCAATGTACAATAACATACTTTCCATTAACTACGAAATAAGTAACATATTAATTCATTGATAATTGCTTGTTATCTTTACCTTGTGTGCATTTTCTGGAAAATTCTCTTTGGAGGTAATTTGTGACTTTAATTGTAAAGCAGATGAAAGAAGGCCAAATCCTTGGTACATTTCTTTTTGAGGCTGTTCTAGTTGTTCATCAATTCCATTATGTACAAGATCTCTTAGGTGACTTTTCATTCGATCTAGCAACTTTTTGCAATATAAGTTATAAGCTTCCTGTATCATCTATATTATATTAAATAAAGTAACGAGCAATAAATCCTAATACTTTTTTTTCTGCTTCGGTTGATTTCTGTTTTACCAAAACGTTTTGGCACATTTGGTTAAATGTCTCAAGTCTAACAAATAAATAATAATAATTTTTGTAAGCATGCAATTTAAGACCTTTGTGTTATCTCCTCTCTTTTCTTTTTTAATGTTTCTAATGTACTAGATTTCTAGATATAACATCTGATTAGGTACATGAATAAATACCTTTGTTGTCTTTTTACCACAGATATATTTGATTCATGATCTATCACACTCTCCTTATATCTTCATACAAGATTTTAAAAATAAATGATAAGTTTTGGTTTTACCTTGGTAAAGGTTCTTCTGTTAATACTGGAGATTGGAAACTTTCTTGTAGTCTGTGAAATAAGAAAATAATTATAATAGTCTGGATTTAATTATGACAAATCAATTACCACATTTGTATACATTATTTTTAAAGTTATAACTAAAATATTTTTAACATTGCTGTGCAAGGTATATTATTGTAGGCATTGTATTATGGTTTCGTTATATAGCTGTTATTATATCTTAAGATATTGTAGTTTATAGACTCTTAATTTGTAGTCACAAACATGTAAAGACTCTAATACATACATGAGATTTCCACATAAAAGATCAAAACTACCATAATATTGCATTTAGCTGTCTATTTGCTAATGACTATGTAACTTTTATTTGACTGGCTGTTGCTAAGTACTCTTTAGATGATATTTGATTAGCTATTATATTGTTTGGTTTGCCGTGAGTCTTAGCATTGGGCTTCCACATAAAATGAAGTCTGCTATGTCATATATCATCTAATAGATGAACATTTATATATATTATATTATATTATTCACCTATTCATTTCAAATTTACTCTGACTATCCGTAGATCTATCAGGATAAATAGTAACAAACAAACAATTATCACTAACCCATAGTTGTTATGAGAGGTACCTATCTTTCTGTAATACAAATGTCATTAAACATACACACACATGTGTTATTACAATATACCAACTTACCTGTGAAGGCACCTAGAAATGTTAGAACTGTATAAGCCAAATAAAATTATAGATATGCTTCATACCTGCTGCAACATGGAGAACAAAATTGATTAAATTTCCTACAGCAATCACAACATTTTGAAGATAAATTTCTGAAATGAAAAAGGTATAGTGAATGTTAATTGACATAACACTTATATATATTATATATATACAGGTATATACAGAGAGAGGAGGAGGAGAAATGAGAGTAATGTGTGTTCTAACATGGAGCAACATGAAAACCTTTTTTCTTTTGTAAGCCTTGAGTACTCATTACTAGAAGAAAACAAGCGTTTATATATTTAAATGGCACTACTTATAAAATATTTAGATATATACTTGGTATCCCTGTAGCAGCTATTGAAACAGCAAAGCCACTGACACCTATGGTACAGACTAATATTACATCATAGTTGAAGATTAACGTACGCACTAGATCCTGTATTACCCATTAGAGCTAGATTGTGAAGTGGATTTTCAATATCTATAGAAAAGAGGTGTGGTTTAGTGTTATCAAAACTGGACAATATTTCCTTTGAAGCGATTTCATTGTTCACAGTTTCGATGTATTTCTTAGAAGTCAGGTGTAACAACATCTAATAGTGTTAAAAACAATACTTGGAAGAACTTTCATTGACATGTTTCATACTTACTCATACTTACATAACACATTGATATTTAATGCTATTATTATATATAGCTCTATTTTTGTTTTATAAAAAAAGTCATTGTAGATAGTTGGAGTTAATAATGAAATAAAATGTATTATATTTAAGTCAATTGGAATGAAAATGTAGTATCCCTTTTATATGGACGTGTGACATGACTACCTACTATGACAGGGTTATCTTTGGAATTCCATTTACTTTAAATGTTTCCAAAAAACTTATTATGTACTCTCTATCTATCAAAACTATTCCCAGAAACCTATCTAAATGTTGTGACAGCTTTGTTTATTCAAAGTCACATGATGATGTAGTTAACAGTGTAAATAGATTATTATGTATCTCTTACACATATTTTTTAATCTTAACTCAAATGAATACAATATATTTTAGCAATGTTTATGTTTGATGATAAAGTTAGTGCATCCTATGTTGACATTAAAAATATTGAATACTGTTGTTTTTTTGAACAGTTCATATGAGGTTCAATGAACTACTTTCTAAAATTAGCCTAATTAACTTAGTTTATGAGTGAAAGTGTCATTATGTCAAACTAATTCTTTACTGAAATCAAAAGACTATATACACAGTCATATCAATAATGTAATATGAAAACACCGTAAAACACACAAAATAGAAGCAAAACTATTACAAAGATTAGGACTTGTAACACTATATTATCAAAAGGAAAATTTACTCTAAAATCCAAATTAACAAATAGTTGAAATCATTCTTTTAATTAAAATTAAAAATAATACTTTATTTGCTGTAGTCTGTATTGTCTGATAATTTTACATTTTACTTAAATATAATCTTCAATTTCTGACCATTTGGAGAATTACTGTTGAGTATACCTTTAGGGTGTGTAGAGGACCTATAATGGATTTAGACCTTGGCATATAAACTAACAATTTAACTTGGTATGAAATCATTAAAGTAAATTGATGAGATGTATTAAGAATTGATAACTGGATCTCATAATATAAGCTACAAGATAAAGTGCCTTGGTGAGGCATATGAATAACTAGAACACTCATTTACTAAAGCCGTTGTATATTATTCTAATTGTTATAGCACTTATTTGTAGCATAGAAATAAACTACAGAGTTTCAATATGCCATATAAAATTATAGTGTCAATACAATTCTTTTAGAATTATTTTGATAGTACATGTGCTGTCATATACTTACAATATAATAGTAACAATATACATGAAAATTCTAAGAATAGTCTGTACAGTGACAGAAATAGCAGTTCTTGGAATGTTAAAAGGATGTGGTATAATAATTGTACATGTACTGTCTAAACAGTCATGATGCTTGTAGCAAGGTTGTTACAATGTATGTATATATTATTGCTTGCATACTAGCAATAATAACATGATAACAATTCCATAGCTGGGAAATAATATAGAGTATTGGTCCATCGTCAAAGGTTTAATTCCCATTTTGTTGTGATTTTTTTGTCTCTGACAAGTGGAAATAAGATAGTGTTTATAACAATTTACCTGTCTCACTCTTTGCTGACAATTCTTCAATGTCTCTTTGTAGCAGGGAATTTTTTTTTAAATTTACATTTATTAGTTCATTTTTGGATTATAGCCGTTTCTACTTAGTACATGTACCTGTACCTTTGATTAGTTAATTACACAAGTCTAAGTAGTCCTGTTAATTACACGAGTCTAGTGTAGGCTATTAGATTAGTATTAGTATGAATCACACTTATGGTCTAATAATAATTGTTCCATATACAGTGTATATGTACTAAGAACAAGTCTAGGTAGTCCTGTACTTCATCAATGACCTTAGTCTTCACACACCCTGCTTTTTTATAGACAGTACACACATCAGTTTATATCAATTTGACTTCTGTAATTCTTATCTGGTTGAAATTGTCACCAGAGCAAGTTTTGTAGCTCTTTAAAAAGCCTTCCTATGACTGACATCTTCTAAAGTGTATACAAAGATTTGCTTGTCTACTACAACCTGATTTCAAGTTAACTCAAGAGAGGACATCAAAGTCACCAAAAAGTACACCATATGTGGAGTATGTATATCCTTCAGTAAATTTGTGTGAGGTTTATCGATAGCAATATATGGCAACATTGCAGTTTTACACAGACAAGGTATAGTAAATAATGAATGACAAATTCTTTGTATTACAAGCTGATACCTACAAATAAATTAAAAACATGATAATGTAGGTCAAAATTGTTTGCTTACAATGTTGTACAATCCATGATATTATAGTGGTGCATGATTGTTGAGGTGTGGGTTAGTGCTATTACTCAGTGCTGTTTCATTGATGAAATTTATATTGACAATAGACCTTTACATTTGCACTCTTAAAAGGTCAAGTGTACTGTAACAACACAAGCATGGACTAGTAATATTTTCCATATTATATATACAGTATATAATTTAATATTTACCATATGTACATAAGGTTTCATTAATATAATATTTAAAAAGAATATTTAGGAATAATTAAAAAATTATCATGCAAAATTACATTGATTAATGTTAAATAGAATAACTTGTGTTTCTATATAAGCTATATCAGTTTCATTAAGAAAAGTCATACTACATGACATGCATTTAATTAAGTTTTGTGATTATCAAAATTAAGAAGTCTGTCCTCTTCTACGTCCAGTCTCAATGAATGATTTATAATCACTGGCATAAAGGTTAGTAATAACTTCTCTAGCAAATTTGGAAGAATCTTCAGCATTCTGGTAGCCATGTTCTTGTTTCAATTCGTCTGTAACCTAAAAAATGATACAAATTACACAAACATAATTATGATATTTATTACACATGAAATTATTAATAACCTCTTTCTCAATATCATCTAATGATGACTGAATGGATGGTACTTCTAAGAACATCTTGAAGGCACGATAAAGATCAGCTGAGTTTTCATCCATTGGAGGGTCATTCCACAATACATTCCTCATACCCTCGATCATCTTCTCAATAATATCCTCCTTGTTATACTCAAAACTTTTCTAAATATATATACATTAATATATATGTGTTATTACTTGTTCATAGAATATACTGACCATCATTATATCAGCAACCATCTGCCATACTTCATACTTTCTGTCTTCCATTCCAAGATTCCTTGGTAAGTTTCGAAATGCCTCCTTAAAATGATTTCCATATTGTAATATCACATTCTGATGAGTGATATCACCAGGTACTACATCTCCAAACATCTTTCTAGCATCTCTAGATGCATTAGCAAATCTAATGTATATGAAGAATGAACAGTAATATGTATTTACAAACAAATATCCCACTTTTCTTCTAATGGTAGTTGGTTTTCTAGTTCCTCTATCTCCCTATAAATAAAATGCTTCATAAGAATACAGTATTATGAATTAAATTATTTAATAATTAGAAATTTATATTTTTAAATATGTTTAGTGGTCAGAAGTGGTTTAGATGGAACAATTATATCTTTTATAATTGTTTCTGTGTTATAGATTGTCTACAATTATAGTGTTTTTTATCATATAGATATTAAAATACAAAGGTGTAGGAAGCAATTTCTAAGTGCAGAGGCCAATGGGTGTAATACGAAGGCATGGCTAGTTATTAATGGGTGGAACAGATTAATTAACTTGATTAATTATCATTAAGCGAAAATGTTTCTTGTTGGTGCATTGCTAAAAGAGATTTTAGTTGTGGAAGGCAATGTCGTCACTTTAAGAGTTGCTTCTTTGTGACAGTTGCTAGAAGAATGTATATTAAACTTAGTAGAAGCATCCTTCCAGTTGTGGTAACCTTTTGAAATAAATGCCATATCAAGATTAAGAGACCACTGAAGTTTTTTTCTGAATAAGCACAAGCACAAGTATATATAGCACAACACAACATCTTCATCTTCAACATAATGTAACCAAGACCATTTACTAAACCATGAAACTTGGAAGCTTCTCTTTACAAACCACTTTTTCCCTAATTCCCTTTTTGGAAAAGGAAAAGTTAAAGGTTGGTGTGGTTGGTTAGGCAAATATCTACCACTATTACCAGCGCCATTCCATACATGTGGCTTAGATTCAATGAAGTGTGAAGAAAGGGAAGAGCTACAGGTACACTGTAAAAATTGATTTGTTGATTTAACCAATGTATTGTTATACAGGTTGCAGGTAGTAAACTAATATGATGTGAAAATAGACATAACACTGTTTTGATTACTAATGTACTATTGTTTATGTAGCTATTAGTACATCAATAATAAAAACAGTGTTATGTTTACTTTCGCATTATATTAAGTTTGCTACATGCAACCTGTATAACAATATATTAGTTAAATCAACAAATCAATTTTTACGGTGTAGTAGAGTAGTTAATTAATTATTATTCATTATTAATAGTTTATGAATATTAATTATAACTATGAATATTAATGATTAACATTGCTAAAAAGTATACCGGCCATGGCTGTTACAGTCGCTACAGTTCCTATGCCACTGAAATAAGCAATAGCAATTAAAATTATCACACTGTCATCGTCCATACTTAAATTATATTAATTTTAAAACATGATTCTGGGATCATACCTTTTTAAATCTTCAATGTCCTTATCTAATTGACTGCTTTCACTTTATGAAGACATCCTAAGATGTAGAGAAATTTTCAAATTGTTTACTTACCTTCGTAATTGTCTCTCTTCATCCGATAGTAAGCTATTAATACGTTAATCAAATAGGTAAATAAAATATTTTATTAAGAATCACCTGTGTCTTTCATTTTGTTCTACTAGCCCAACGTATGGAGTCTCCATTGAGCAATCGAGATTCTCCATTAGTAAAATGAGACAGGAAGTAAGTAGGTGTTCAAGTTAGGGGAGTGGTTGTCTATAGCTACGCGAGATTACCTTATATAGGGCAATGTTAGATATGTAATGTATAAATGTGTTTGTCAAAGTATACAAAGCTCTGTTCGTAATTATGCACTTTGATTAGCTAGTACAGAATACATACAACTAAAGGCGTAGGTTATATTCTCCATCATGCATAGTCAATTTTTAAGGTTAAGGCTTATTAGCTGTGACTCAAACATACACTTTATTTTTCCATATCTTATACTACTTCTGTTATTACTATGAAAACACTTCTCAGGAAGTTTTGAATTGTTACATAGCATTCATGTATAGTAAGTGCTTTACATACTGTCAATATAAAAATCCAAATGGTCAGTATGCACATGGCATATGACCCATCCTTGTCCTCCACGTCTCAAGACTACTGTGTACAGCACATGTAAGTGAAGTTATATCAAGTACAGTAGGGAATGTATTAATCATTAAAGTTTTTATAGATGAAAACATAAAATGCACCCTTCTAAGAATTGTTTTGACACATTGATGCACTGTCAAAACCAATATTAATAATCAATTTATAATTTTTTTAATACTAAATCATTATAAATGTATCTATATAGGAAAAAATTTATCTGCACAAAATATTTTTTGCTTATAATTTAACAAGGTATAATTTAAAGCAAAACATGCTACTGCATACAATTAATCCTTTAATTTTTAAGTGGCAAGCTTAAGGAATGACAAGCTTACATCCTACTAATCGTTATTATGATTATTGGCTTGATCTAATAGAAAACTGCTATATATATATATATATATATATATATATATATATATATATATATACATCAGTTATTAATGACTACATGATTTCTCAGAAATATATACCTAATTACCATTGCAAATATAAACCTTTCCTAGAAATGTGAATACAATTACAAACATTGTATATCATTAACAGTATGTATAACACTGAAATATTTATACATACATATTGCAGTTGTAACACATGCATTTGCTAAATATGAATAAGATCTTTAAAGTATACTCAAGTTTTAAATGGTAGCTCTAAATAACTGTACCATGTTCACTTCACTATTATTAAAAGCACTATATTTGTGAACCTTGTATAATAGAATAAAGAATCAGTTTGCTGTGGTGTAATATAAAGTTTGTTCTTACTTTTTTAGTCATACATTATAGGAAGTTTAATATTATATATATAGTATAATTCAAGAATACATAGATGTAGTATTGTATAATACATATACTTTATAAAAACTGTGATGATAGGATTATGTGGCATGTAACTATAGTAACAGCATTGTGATGTCACAAGAAAAGCATGTGACATAAGCTACAACACCTGGCTACAGCAAACGTTAGCAGACAATAACTCTAAGAGGTAAAGTGTAAATATGGGAAACTCTTTGGTTCTTCCAAGTTTTGGAAGAAAAAATGCCTATTCTGATAATGACGGTATTGAGGAATCTGTTCAGTCTATTGGGAAAGCTGCAACAAACGCTGCAAGAATTGAAGCAAATAATTGGCATAGGTAAATCATGTATACTTATTTTATAAAATACGGTATTATTATGGCAAAGAAAATTTAAAGAGTTTAAAGAAAACACAACACTTGAAAAGGAATACCTTGAAAGGCAAGGAATAATATCATTGCGATATTTACTGAGAGTTGTACTTTCAGGATAAATAATGAGAAAACTATTGAAAACGAGCAATTAAAGTCGGAATTAGAAAGGTATATATGAGAGATGTTAGTTTTATTGATTGTATTAATAACTAAAAATAGTTTGAAAAATGTTCAAGAAGAAAACAAAAGGTAATCAATCAACTTTTTAACGTTTTTAATCAAAGATAATAACGTATACACATTATAATAATTATTAGTTGCCATACAAGGACAATATTATTTATAGTAGCTCTATAATGAAATCATGAAGTAAATAAGTAATACTAATATATTAATTATTTTCAAAATCTATAGATTGTGTGCAGATTTGAAAGATAAAGATATGTAAGTTAAATGAATTGCTTGAGATTAAATAAATTCAATTTAGAAGAATAAATGAATTGGAAAGTGAAATAGAAAGATTGAAAAGGTTATACTCAAACTGTGTTTACAAAATTATTTCAAATATTCTACTATAGTGAAGAAAGACAAATGAATAATGAGAAGAAACATTTGATGAGGTTTATTAATTAATATTTACATACAGATTATAAGAACATTGATCTCAAATAGATTAAGGTCTGCTTCTTATGATTCAAGAAAAATAAATGGAGATGTTCTTCCTGGGGACATTACTCATGGTGATGTTCAAAGTAATTACATTCAGTTTTTTAAAACTTTTAATCGCTCTCGAGAGCAAAGTTCTAACACAGCTAATCACACAAGACTGACAGCTATATGTTTACAAGTAAATAATAGGAAATTTTTAAATTTCAAGTTTATGATATACAATTTATAGAATGCATATGAACTTAGTTCCAGCAAAATCCTTAAAAATATGACTGAAGCGCTAAATGAGTTGTTTGAGGACCCTTCAAATGAAAATGTTGAAGAAATACTTGAGGATCACAAAACACTAGAAAGAAGAAATGACATCTGTCGAGCATTTGCTATATTACTTTATCACAGTAATTCTAGTAAAAGTGATGAATTCCAAACAGAGGTAAGTTGTAAACATATCCTAATATATGCATTATTCCAACAATACAAAAGGTTTATCAAAAGCTGAATGTTAAATTTAAAGACAAAACACAGGATAATAACATGCTACGTGAAGCAGCTAAAATCGCTCAAGAAATGGTAACATTAATACCACCTATGATATGCAGTCAACCAGTCAGATACAATGAACATCATCATGATATAAAACAGTGTGCTTGGACTATAGAAGATGGTCCATATAAACTTGTATATATACGTCCTGTTCTTTTCTATGGACGTAATGGAAATGTAGCTGCTAAAGGTCAAGTTGGAAACATTTCTACTGATGATGAAAATGCAGTTAACAGAGCAACGAAGGAACATACTCCTGATTTGAATGATTAGTCAATAACAAAAATAAGTGTAATCATACTATATGTTGACTTTGTTGATCATTTATGAATTTGTATTTCATTAAAGTATATTAAAGTGTGTGTCTATCATATGTAACAGACTTGTGACAATAAACTTTTTAAAGTTTTATTGGACTAAGCCAGAATTTGATGAAATAATAAATTATATGATAAAGTCACTTTCTCTCTCTCTTTATAACAAAGTTGTTATAATAACAAAACTAAAAGAAGGTAATACAGAGGATTGCTGTCAAAAGTCTTAAAAGTACAGCAGTTATAATAATACATATATAGTTGACATAGTAACAACCACAATGACTGTTATTACTAATTTTGTTAAAACAACAATTCTAGGAAAGTATCTGTTCCCTATGTCACAATGAACGTTATCAGCAAATTCCTAGAAACATTTTGGCAGCTGTATATATGTGTAATTGCTATTACAATGTATGTGAGCTTGTCAAAAAAACATGCTGACATTATGTATATCACTTAGATATTATTATCTATACAATGGTATTTGCCAAACACAGAAGCTATAATTTAATTAATTTTTATTTTCAAAAGCTTTTAATACTAATACTTTTAAAGTGTTAATTATGACTTGGAAAATGGGTCATTCATTTCATTTCTAATGGAAGAAGTTATTCTTTTTGAGCTGAGAGAAAATCACAAACTGTCTTTACCTCTTCTCCAGTTAGAAGATATTTTGCTTTAGCTTGAATTTCTGTTTCACTAAACATCATCGACACTTCCACTTTTCGTTGATGATCTGGGAGATTATCAGGATTTGGTGTATCAATTACCAACTCTCCTACTTTTGTTACTGTTGGTTTTCCTTCTTTGTCTTTGACGTATCTAACACCACTTTCATGAGACGATAAAATACTCAGTGACGTAGTTAGCCCATCTGTAGCAATTTCAGACACAAATACTTCATTTGCTTTAACAATTTCACCTTTTTGAATAAAGATATCAAAAATATCAAGGCAATAAACTTGGTTTGTTTCCTTGTGCATACCACAATAATGTAAATCATGTACAAGTGGATTGAATGGTTGTGCTACATCTGTTCCATAAGTGGCATCAGCTCGTCGAGCTTTTATCACACTAGGATCTCTTCTCCACATTACAGCACCTTGTGCAATGGCAAGTTTGGGTGAGGTGGGTACAATAATGCGACAATCAATGTTCTGAAACCTTTTTAACAGACCATCTTGTAATCTTTCATGAATGTATTTGCAACCTCCAAATCCACCAACAAGATAGACTGTTTCGATTTTTTCATTCACAGACTCAAAAACACTAATGACTGAATTGATAATATCTCTTACTATTGGTTCAAAGAAACTGGATTCTGCAACATCATAAAGGATGTACAAAGTGTCGTCTTCAAAATCGACTCCTGCTAAATTTTTTGCTTGTTTTTCAATGTATTCTGTTGTGTAAAACTCTATCAATTCATTCGGCAATAAAATGCACACGTCTTCACTTTGCTTTAATTTTCTTGTCCCAAATTGCAACTTGATGTTTTCGAATTCTTGGTATATAAATTTATTTATTACACCATGTACATTAATTTCCTCACCAGATTGACGAAAACGAGAGAAATTGGTATCTTGAACAAGATTTTGAATAAATTTTGAAAACAGCTCATTCACTTCTGTTCCTCCACTTGTATTTCCAGTGGGAATACTCTTGACTTCAATTCCTCCATCTATTTCTTCCTGTACAGTGATATCAACTGTACCTCCACCAATGTCAACAACCATGTATGCTCCCTTTAATTCTACGGAACCTGTTGCTTCTTTTGATGTTACTGACTGGCTATATATTGCAGCTGCCTCTGGTTCCAGAGCAAGAGACAATTTGTCAGGATTTAATTCTAACGGTCGACTAATAGAGACATCGATTGGTGTGAGTGTTATAATACCAGGTCCCTCAGTTAACAAACCAGCCTATAGAATTTTAAAAACAATTATAATGTTAATGACTAATGAAAAGTAACTTATGATATAAATTGTATTTCTTATTGAAAATTTACCGAACCTTAACACCAAATTCACTTTTGAATTCAAAGGAACACTTTGATAACTTAAATTACATAGTTGTTAAAACCAATCTATCATTGCTGTTTTCAGTAGAAAGCTTGGGCATTTGGTATAAATACAAATCTAAACCATTATACTTCTGGATGTATTTTTTCATTTATATTTTACTCAGGGTACATGACTTCTGTATTTAACTATGTTATTGATTATCATATTAAACAAAATCACTGACTATATTTTTCATTATTTGAATATATGATTTTATCAATGAGGGTGGTGATTTATCACAAATTCCCTCGTACATAGATGACATAAACATTATAATTATAAATTAGCTTTCACAATTGCCACAAAAAAAACAATAATTATTAAGAACCAAGCACTAAAATCATCAATTAAGACAGTTTTGAATAAGTCCATTGTAAAGCTAAGTGTGTATATATATATATATATATATATATATATATATATATATATATATATATATGTATGTATGTATGTATAACATTATCCTTAGTTTCATTGTAATCCTACTTTTTATATAACCAATATTTAAAATTTGTTAATGTATTTGTATTTTTTGAAGTAAGGACTTGCGTTTAGTGTTATAATATGCAATGTCAAAGAGAAGACATGTGTGGCTGGTTTATTAGTATTTTACTCTTTTATTTTAATATATATTTAAAGATCTTACATCAAGTTCTCGTTATTACAGGCTATTTTGTAGTGGTGTGTAGTTACACTGGATAATTATATCTTACCAAATAAGCAGCTTCTCTCATCATTCTCTTTCCTCGTGCATCCCATATAGCAGGTACAGTGATGACCCAATCAAAGTCTGTTGTTTTAAGAGGTTTAATAGTTCGAGAAAGATGGTCAATCAGGAGGTCTTTGAGATGTTTCAAAATAAATGCGATGACTTCAATGAGATAGAACCGCTGGCCATCAAATGATGTAACAGTTGTCTGACGGCTAATGTTCTATGTAAAAAAGTTTCATCAATTCCTTAATTAAATAATAATATTTGAAATAATTAAATACCTGATCTCTTTTTAAAAGTATCTTGATACGCTCAAAGTAGACATGACTTTCTCTCTCACGTGTTCGTAGTTTAACGTATTGATTGCAGGCATTGTGACCGAATGAAACCACCTTAAATGAGTTGCCCTCTTTTTGAAGGAGTATTGAATTTGGAATACGTGTATCAATTTTGAACTCGTCCAGAATCATGGAAGAAACAGTATTGTCACCATGAGTAGTGTAAGCTAGAGTTACTGATGTTGTGCCGAAGTCTATAGCAGCGATGTTGCCATTACTTTTTAGGAAGCATTCCGACGAGTTTTCTTTTTTTTTGGCTCTAGCCAGTGGAACAGATGACATAATATCACGAAACAAAGAAGCAAGTAAGAACATTTCTGATAAACCAGTCAATTGAGGTTGGTCGTTATCGGATCGTTTGCTAGACTGTTTCTCTGCCATCTCGTCTCCTTAGCTCTGGAAAACAGTACTTTGTGTCGAAATTAATCAGTCAGTAGAGATACCGTATTATTTGAATTGAAAGAAAAGGTATGTAAACGCATATAATATAGCACTACCTTTATTTTTGTCACATTCATTGTTCACCTCACCAGTGTAAACTGACAAACCCTACATTTAAGACAAAGTCAATTTTTCTGGGAATTGTTTAAAGATTTATAATAACTGTTCTAGGAATATATGACAGCACTGTGTATTATATAGTTGACATAGCTAAAGTGATGGTACATACTCCAGGTGGCCTATAAAAATTAATATTAGTAAATCTGTTAAATTATTATCTAAACATTTCAACTAATTTGTGTTGAAATACAGTTTTTCAGTTATAGTGCATCATGATTACATTATGGTGAAAATAGATTATTAATAAAGTTGAATTAAACTGCATAAAAGTGGCAAAGATGAGAGTAAAGAAAATAGATTAAACAGTTGGCTAATTAACAAAAAGTAAAACAAACTAATAGAATTCTGTATAAAGCAAACATTTTTACTTCAAAAACACTAAAATTATAGCATTCTCTTTATTTAATAAAGACAACTTTAACAAAATGTGGTGGCTTATAGCCCTGGCAAAAAAGCCATACCATAACACAAAGTTAAAACATTTTGGTTCCCAGATTAGGGCTCTAGGCTTTAGGGTCTAGGGTACACTATTTATTTTATATTAAAGTATTACATTTTCTGCTAGGACTGTAAACACAGTGTTAATACAATCACAATTATTAATACACTATATTAACTATTCTAATTAGGATTCATATCTGGCACACTAGATGAAAGAAAATCACAAACAGTATTTACTTCTTCTCCGGTGACAGAATATTTTGCACTGGCTTGTAATTCTGTTCCACTAAAACTCATTGTTATATCTACTGATCGTTGCTCTCTTGGTAGGTTATTGGGATTGGGTATATCAATTTGTAACTGACCAATTTGAGTTACTGTGTACTTGCCATTCTTGTCTCGGACATACCGTGTACCAACATTTGGTGTGGTATATATCGGAAAACACATTGACTCTAATTTTTGACTTCTTGGTGTAACATTTTCTTCAACGAAAACATCTGAACATGTTGCCAATTCTCCTTTCTCCACAAAAACATCAAACACATCATCACACATCAAACACATTGCTTCTTTAAGGTTGAAGGAATAATGTTTGTCGTGTTTAGTTTCATCAAATGGTATAGTTACAGCAGTACCATATGTAGCATCAGCACGTCTCGCTTTGATTTTTTGAGGGTTTTTCCTCCATAAAACAGCTCCTTGTACAACAGCAAGGTTTGGGCTAGCAGGTACTATAATTCGACCTGTGTGTATCTTTTCTTGTATTTTTTCATACACATACTTGCAACCACCAAATGCACCAACTAAGTATATTACTTCAAATTGAACATGAAGATTTTTTATCGTATCTAAAACGCAAGATATAATTCCTTCCAATACTGGACCAAATAATTCATTCTCTACAAAATGTCTTTCACAACGCAAGGTGTCATCCTCAAAAGTAACACCACACACTCCTTCAACAGCAGTCTCAATGCGAGAAGATGTATAAAACTTAACAAACTTGCTTGGCAGATCAATTGCTAATTCAGAAATGTCTTTACTTCCAAACTGCAACTTTTGAGCCTCAAACTCAGTGTATAAGAGATAACTAATGAGAGCATTAAACTTATCAGTATTGCCAGAACTGGTGAATTTTTTAAATTCAATATCATCTACTAACTTTTGCAGGAAGTGTGAAAATCGTTCATTAACTCTTGTTCCACCACAGCAGTTTCCTGTAGGCAAAGTCTCAACACGAATGTTATCATCTACTTCAGAGTGTACTGTTATATCAACTGTACCTCCACCAATATCTATAACCATGTAGGTTTCTGTTTGTGGAGAAGTTGAAGCTGATGCAACTAAATTAGAAGCAGCTGTAGTAGAAGCAACAACTTTGCTATAAATCGCAGCTACTTCAGGTTCTAATGCTAGAGTCAGTTTATCAGGTGTTTCCGCTTCAGGTCGTGGAATTTCTTCTATAGTAGGTGTGAATTTTGTTATTCCAGGTGAATTGTTACATAGTCCAGCCTAAATACATATGAAATGGTTATTGTGTCAACAAGAGGATAATGTTTATAACACAAACATGACTAGTTACATTTTCTTAGTAATAGATGCACCAATTTTTACAAACATAATTTTCTATGTGTTAGTACCTAAACTTACTTATTAATATTATGTCTATGAAACATGACACAAGTACTTTACAGAGTGAGTGCCAGAATGCTTACTAAATAAGCAGCTTCTCTCATCATTCCTTTACCTCGTGCATCCCATATGGCAGGTACAGTGATGACCCAATCAAATTCAGATGCTTTCAGAGGTGTAATTGTGATAGATAAGTGGTCAACTAATTTTTCCTTCAGATATTTCAAAATAAATGCGATAACCTCCACTAAATAGTACTCTCCACCTCCAATTGATGTAACTTTAGATTTTCGATCAATATTCTGTAATTACAAAACATTAAGCAAATATATTAAAATACAATAACTTATATCTACCTCTTCTCTTTTCAACATCATTTTTATTTGCTCAAAGTAAATGTACTTAGAAAGATCTGCAACTCTTAATCTCATAAAATCATCCCTAGCTGTATCACCAATTGCCGTCACTTCGCATGAAGAATTGTTTAATTTTAGAAGAACGCCATTGTAAACTCTGAGGTTATGTTTATGTTCGTCCAGTGCTACAACATTTGCTTTGCCATCATTGCTGCCTGGAGTTGTGAATGCCAATGACAGTCCTGTTGTACCGAAATCAATAGCAGCAATATTACCACTGGTTGTCTGAAAGCTGGCTAACTGCTTCTTTTTGGCTCTTTTGAGTGGTTTCCCAGAAAGTAATTTGTCCTCATCACATAATGTACCACCATCTTCTCTTTGTCTTGTACCAACTTGTTTTGAAGACTCTTTGTTTCCCATCGTTCACTTTGCAAAGTAAGGACTCTGTTTACAAAATATATAATATAGCCTACATGATAACCACACCCCTACTATGGTGAGGTGGGGTAGTCAGTATATAAACATTTCTAGGAATTAGTACACCTGTAATAATCAAGGGCAGAACTAACCTCTTTATGCTGCAACTACAATCACATGACTGTTGTTATTCAGGGAAGAAGTGATTATTTGTGAGAAAGTATGTGTTTACTGACATATTTGTTATATATTAATGGCATTTGCAGTAGAACTAGTATCCATGTACAAAATCCTACTATCCACAGTGTGAAACATCATATATATGTAGTACACCAAATGTTATAAATAAAAAGAAATAATTGTTAGTATTCATATAATCACTATAGGTTTTAAAGCATAACTACAAATGGTATATGTATGAAATGAACTGAAGCCATAAGCAAGAGATGGATAATAATTCAACTAAACTGTCCAGGTTAGTTCAATTAAAATAGTATCTATTCATGGTTTCAATTACTAGGTAAAACTACAAAGATTACTATTTGACTACTAGTTAGATTTATACATTTTTAGTTAGACTAGGTTTGGCTTTGTGGTAACTCAATATTTGGATTATATTATTTCAATGAAACTATGGTAACCAAAGCTTTACCTGAAACGAGAGATTGTTCCTTTAAGTGAATTTATTTAAAAATCTATTCTTAATAAAAATGAGACACTATCTTCATGAAATCCTTACAGTCACATGTTCTATAGCCAATGCTAACAAGGAGACATTTGAAGCATTTGGAATGCTATTGAGTTTAATTCAAATAAGACTCAAAGCTTCAGTGAATTAATTGAAAAGGTAATTATATGATTACAGAATAGGGTTATTTTAATACTTATATAACAGATCATTAAAAAAATCTCTTTAGAAAAATAATTCAAAATTGTTGAAAAAACTGTCACTTCTAAGTCGTGCTATGTTAGCACTTTTATCACCTTTACTAGTATTTCAGCCACCAGATTATGGTGAAGAGATGCGTTAAATTTGCTATAAAACATGGGATGGAGCTAAGATAATTTCACTCTCTATTACTATCACTCTGTGTTATATTAAAGTTAGTAACTCTAAAGTGGAATTGCTAAAGGAGGATGTTGATTCTAATACAAAATAACCATAAACTTTTTTGATTTTGTTGTGACTTTGAAAATCTTTTTTTCAATTGAAAAGATTATGGCATGATCCATTTAATGGTTCTGTGCTGCCAAAACTGTTCAGACTGTCTAACATACAATTTTCAAGATACTTATTTGAATAATTCCCAGAATTTTGACAAGTCAATTGTGCTAAGGTAACACAATGTTAAGCTTGTATATACTGTTGAGTACAAAGTACAATCAGTAATTGTCTGCTTATGGTATTTGATGTAGATATCTTGATAACAAAATTGACATTATTACACCACATCTCACCTTTTTTAACACACATAATTAGAGTACTGAGTAATTACTCTAATGGTTTTGAGGTTGATAAGTACAGACAAGATATCTTTGAAATCACTTTCACTTTGCTACACTAATTTCTAGTGAAGGAGATAATGAGTCGGTATAGCTATACTTAGAGACGCTTTTGAAGAGGAATAAAAAAATAATAACAGATAAAGTAATGAATGCCTCACATTTTTTTCAGGTAAGAATTCTGGTATTTGTGTGTCTATATCTTATATTTATTAGGTTTAATGACCAGATACTTAATCTTTAATTTTAAGATATACAATCTGCTTGTATGATGAGGTTTAGTTATCAATTAATAGTACATCTCATCAATTTACTTTTATGATATACATGTTTCTAACATTAAACTGTGGGTACAGTTGTTAATAGTGTTTTATAAGTATAAAAGAAATTGTTTATTACCATTTTGATGAATCTCTATAGCATCCTCAATGATGTCAATGTAAGGATGGATTGTCAAATTTCTTGTTATTAGTTCTAGCATCACATTCTGAATAGTTACATACTTTGGCATGATCTGCTCTTTTATTCCATTCAGGAATGATTCCTGGTGCACTATGGTGTCATCTAGCTTCATTGTGACCTTCTTTGCAGATGCAAGTATGTTTCGGGTGAATTCCTACCTAGATATTCACTAATGAACTTTTTTCATTATCCTTAACACTGTCAAATTGGTCATACTATTTGTCTAATTCTAGAGAAAAGGCAATGCTTACATGACTCACTGACATATAGAAGCCAGTTTGTTTTTTTCTCATTCATGAATGTACAGGTTCTTTAAAGCAAGTAAAATGTAATTTTTATACACTTACTCAATGTACACTTCAAGTGTAGCACACTAAGTTGTTACTACCAATTTGTGTCTCAAAGCTCGATAAAATATCGATGAAAATTTTCTTATTGATAGCAGGTGCACAGGCTCTATACTAAGCTCTAAAAGGAACACAACACCCACGTTTTTTGCTATTTCCTGACCGAAAATATACAATCGTCAAAACAAAAATTTACGGCTTATGAATAACAATATTTATATATTACAATTAAACACCCACTTGTGGTCGGTTAAGTTTCTACTGGTAAAACGATGTCTTGTCTGTTGATAGATGTATTGCTTTATTTGATCATAGTTCTATATACTGTCGTGTTTTTAATTGTTTGTGTTTGTGTTTGTGTTTGTGTTTGTGGATACTATCGGAAAAAGAAAAGAAATGATGAACACGTCTATTGTAGTGACGATGACGAACGTGAAGATAGAACAAAGTAACGACTTAGTTCTTAAAATAATTATGTGTGTTTTGTAAAACAAGTACAGCTATATACGTGATTATTTTTAATTCAATATTTCTCGTTACTATTCTAGTGTCGAAAATGATGACCAATCTTCAAACCAACAACAAGAGTGAGTGAGATTAATCATAATTATATACTTTTCAATCAATTATATTATTAGAATTAACTCAAGACTGAAGAGACATATTGACCAGAAAAAACAGTAAGATAAGATAAAAGTTATTTTTAATTACTTATTATTTAATAATACAGAGAACTTGAGGAGCTTCAGAAAAACACTTACATGAAGTATGTGTCATTTAATTCTTCTGGTATTACTAAATAATTCATAGATATAGAAATCGCCGAAGACAATTTTGTGAAGATATTCAAAGGAATGGCTCAATGAAAATGAAAGTAATCATGTCATTTATTAGCTGAAAAAAGTATATATATTTTATATAGACTGCTTGCATACTAGTTACCGAAAAGGTGCTGTTAGTCATGAAGCGTCATCTTATTGACATTTTAACCATAACTGAACAGTCAAGTTTCACTTCAACGACAAATAGTAAACAGACATACAAAGAGTATGGACTACTCTTGAGTGCATGTAACATAAGACAAGAAGAGTCAACTGATCATCAACAGATTCTTGAAAAGGTCAGTTAACAAACAATTGAATAATTTTATCTCAACATACAGGTCGCTAAACACGTTCCTCCACATGTGCCAATTGAAAATGCTATCAGTCTAAGTCGGGTAATGCTGACATTACTACCACCTTTGCTAGTAAATGAACCAACAAGCTTTGCTGAAGAAAAATGTGAAACTTTTCGTAAAACTTGGGATGAAAATGACGATGATGGCATCCTTTATTACTATCGTCCAGCTCTATTTTATGGTAATTCTTCTAATGTTGCTCTTAAAGGACTAGTTGGTAACTCTAAATGTGAGGTCTATGATAACTTTTGAAGTTATCATTGTTTGTACTCAATATGATATAATTTATTAAATAGAGATAACTTGTGTTTAATGGAATCCTAATCTATTATTTAGATTTTTAACATAAATTTTAAAAATTTTATCGTCAATTTTATTTCAATAAAAATGTTTTCAGTTTTTTGTTACTTCTGTTAGTTATGTCATACACAAGAGAGATGATGACTTCTACAATACCTGTACATAATGAATATACCATCACAATATTTCCAACTGTACATGTTTATAATACAAGTTAAGACGATATCATGTTAATGGTTTTTTAAAACCAATGTATGGTCTATATTATTAGAGCACTCATACTGTAGTAAGGTTATATAATCAGTTCTAAGAATTGCTTTCATAACAATAATGTCACAAAAGGGGAAAAGCTGCAACTTGTAACATAGAATGTTAATACTTGGAAGGACAATCATTCAATTTCTTGTGAACTATGAATTCAATTTCAGCCAGGATGTGCTAAATGACAATCATAACAATTCCAAGTATTCCCATAGCTAAGTAGTTCCAGGAATTAATGGTAGTTCCAGGAATTAATAAAAAATAGTATTAAATAAAAATAGTATTATAATTAATTTATTGCAATAACAAGCTAATCAGCTTACATGTACTTCTTTTACTTTTGTTACTGGTCAGTGTCATACATAAAAGCAGTAGTGTCTTCCACAATACCTGTATACTAGTTACATACAAACACCTTAACCCCAATTATAAATGTTTTGGATACAAGTTAAGACCACACATTCAATTAATGTTATTTTATAAGAGTACATCATAATTTAGTAAAGTTGTATAATCAGTTCTAGGAATGACGTTCATAACAGTTATGTTGGGATCGCCTTCATAACAATAATGCTGGGAAAAATATTGGACGAACAGGATCACTTATCATCAAGCTAAATGATGATTCTATGCTTAAATCTTACAATAAGGGCTTTTATGACAATAGTGACAGCTAGGTAAGACATCTATCATGTGAGTTCCCCTAAGTTATAGCTGAATTTGTGTAAGGGTTAGTAATCTTTTGTACACCCCTTTTTTTACACAGAGTATGGTAAATGGAGCTGGGCAACTAACTTCCTTTACTTACAATTTTATACAATTCATGATTGATAGTGATGCATCATTGTGGAGGTGTGGTTTAGTGCTATTATTGTGTTGTTTCTATAATGAAATTTGATTGGAAATAAATTTTTACATTCATTACTTTAAAGGTCATATATAATAACACAAAAATGGGCTCGCCATATTTTACACAATTGATATATACAGTATATACTTTAATATTTACCATATGCATAAAACAGTTACATTTTGAAATAACAATCTGTTGGAATAATTATAAAAAATGATAATCAGTTTAAAGTAGATCTCAATAACAAAAACTACACAACATGACATGTACTAATACGTGTATTTAAGTTTTGTGAAAACCAAAGTTAAGAAGTCTGTCCTCTTCTCTTTCCAGTCTCAATAAAGGTTTTATAATCACTGGCATAAAGGTTAGTAATAACTTCTCTAGCTAATTTGGAAGCATCTTCAGCATTCTGGTAACCATGTTCTTGTTTTAATTCATCTGTAACCTAAAGATTAATACAAAATTTCAAGTATTATAATATTAAATTGTACACATGAAATTATTAATAACCTTTCTCAATATCATCTAATGATGACTGAATGGATGGTACTTCTAAGAGCATCTTGAAGGCACGATAAAGATCAGCTGAGTTTTCATCCATTGAAGGGTCATTCCATAATACGATCCTCATACCATCAATCATCTTCTCAACAATATCCTCCTTGTTATACTCAAAACTTTTCTATATGTACATATATAATATACATATATGTTAGTTCTTGTTAATAAAAATATACTGACCATCATTATATCAGCAACCATCTGCCATACTTCATACTTTTTGTCTTCCATTCCAAGATTCCTTGGTAAGTTACGAAATGCCTCCTTAAAATGATTTCCATATTGTAATATCACATCCTGATGAGTGGTATCACCAGGTACTACATCTCCAAACATCTTTCTAGCATCACTAGAAGCATTAGCAAATCTAATGTATATGAAGAATGAACAATAATATGTATTTACAAACAAATATCCGACTTTTCTTCTAATGGCAGTTGGTTTTCTAGTTCTTCTATCTCCCTATAAACAAAGGTATATACATGGTACATAGCATTTTCAACTTGAATGGGTTACATAATAAACTATAAAATATTTTTTATTAATATTATAAAAGCTTTTATATTACAAAGTATTTCATAAATATATGCTTGCATATTGTTTTAATAATTTAGGTTTAAAGCTTTTTATATTAATTGTTGCCAGTAGTGGTTTACATGAACAATTATGTGTTTACAATAGTTTCTGTGCTATGTATTAACAAAAAATGTGCTTTTATATTCTGTATATACTAAAATAAACATAAAGATAATTATCGAGTTGTCATATTGTCATTATGTCTATGTTTTTAATACTATTGATTTAAATGACACAATATTAGAATTGTACCTTCTTATAATTGTAGTTATTGTAGTAACTGTACCTTTTAAGTTCTTTAATATTCTCATCTAGTTGATTGCTTTCACTTTGTGAAAACATCATAGAGTTAGAGAAATGTACTAATTGTTTACTTACCTTTGTAATTGTTCCTCTTCAACGGACAGTGACCTATCAATACGTTAAAATAGGTAAATATGTTATTAATAATCACCTTCGTCTATTAGTGTTCTCATTTGGCTCTTCTAGCCTTTCGTATGAAGTCTCCATTGAGCGATCGTGAGTATCCATTAGTGAAATAAGACAGGAAGTAAGTAGTGTTCATGTTTTTACTAGTCTCCCGTGGGAGGGAGGGGCTGGCTACATGATTTTCAGAGTGTTGGTATCAATCTTAATTTTTATTCATTAGTGAAGTATTCTGTACTGGTACTTACTCAGGTACTGATCTTTCAAGTGTATATCCAATTCCTTACTAGCTAACGTAATACACTATACTATATCTCCACTATAACAACTAATGAACACATAATTATTTTACAGTTGTACTTCTCAAATATAAAAGGTGTTTTATAATATTACAAACTGTGAACTTTGTTTAGCTAATACAATGTTCCTACAACCAAAGACATTAGTATATACTTAATTGTACATAATCAATTGGTTCTAGGTTAATGATATTGATTATGACTCAAAGTACAATTAATGTTTTACATGTTACATGTGTATGCCATGTGTATAATGACCATCTGAATTCTGTCATTTGTTGCACAATTATAAAAACAATACTAAGAAATGCTTTCATTGACAGTATGTATAGTACTTCACTAAACATGTATGTTATGTAACAATTTAAATTTTTCTTAGAAGTGTTTTCATAGCAATCACAGAAACTATTACAGTTGTCTTACATATAATTGTTGGAAGTTTTTTGATTATCATTAACTAAACATAATTATGATTGTAATATACAATGTTGTACCAACAATAAGTTATACTATGTTTTCACTGTTAGTTTCTTTGTTTTATTCCAAAATCTTTTTAACTAAATAATCTTATGATATGACAATGTTGTAGAAAAATGTATTTATATTTACATTCATTAAAACATTGTTTGTTTAATAGCATTGTAGCACAAACATTGAAGGCTTAAATGACATTAATGAATTATAAATGTTTGCATTATGAAGAAAAGAAATTAAGGAAGAAGAGACTAAATATAGTATGTACTAAAAGACATGAACATTTATCAACTTGAAATATCACTAAGTTATGAAATGTTGTACTTTGATAATAGCAAAAGGTCTATGTAAAGTATTAAAGAAAGATTACACACCTTAAGCTTATATTAATGGCTGAGTAATAATGTAGTCCATGATATTATTACTATGACCACAAAATCTTATCATAAGTAATCATATTCATGTCTTGATAGTACAATGTTGTGGTTCAAAAGTTATAATATATTCCTTAATTAGACATATTAGTACATGTCATGTTGTGTAGTTACTTGGACCTTATTAATAGTTGAATATGCTATGAGTCCCACTACAACAAATCAGTGGTAGTTGTGACTCATCTTATGCATAGTGTCAATGAAAAACGTTCTCATAATTGTTTGTTTATTAACAACTGCCCTGCATGAGCATAATATGAATCTTTTGCACGCAGTTGACAAATGTTTATTGTAGTAATGACTTGATTTCACAGTTTACTAAATAATTCTAACAGTACCTGAAATGTTAGTCACTGCAATATATTTCATACACTTGTCAGAACTGTTTTGATATTATGGCTAAGTGCATTACGTTGCAGCTATATTAATATCACCTAGTCAGCTTCTAAGTATCCAACCAATTCTAAGAACTGTTTTTATTGACAGTATATACAAATTTTGAGTCGCCACTACAATAATTTCCTATCATAACATCCTCAGCTAGCGTTGTCCTAGCAATTCCTAGAACTCTTCTCTTTAGGTGTGTAAATAGAATTTTATATTCATTACATACAGTGTATGCCTTGTTCATATGTGATCTCTTGATTTCCAAACCCCCAACTCGCATATAATAGACCTAGCCATAGTAAATCGTGAACAAGCAGTCAACGTAGCCGAAATGGGGAACAAGGAGTCTTCAAAACAAGCTGATAGAGATTCGATTAAAGCTGCAGGGAGTTTGAGACCAAAAAATCACGAGAAAGAATTAACAGTTGGTCGTTCTCAAAAAAAGGAAGAGATTCCAGTCCCACCATTAAAGTCTCTGCAACATAGCTGTAAGTTAGAAGAAGATGAGGATGTAGGCGTCCTACCAGTCACAGAGATAGCTAATAAAGATAATGGTTCATTGAGTGATGACAACAATCCCAGTCCCTTGAGATCACTAGCAGAAAGGAAACCACTCATTAGAGCTAAAAAGGAGCAATCCACATTATCAGAGTCGATACCTACCAGTGGTAATATTGCTGCCATAGACTTTGGGACAACTGGACTTTCCTTGGCTTATATTACTAAAAATGATGACAGTAATAAAGTAAATGTGATGAAAATGGATGAACATTCACAAAGTGTTAGAATTTTGAATGCTGTTCTTCTAAAATTGAATGGATCTTCATGTGAAGTCTGTGAAGTTGGTAATGCAGCTACAAAAAAATTCAAAACGTCCAGACCAACAGATGTCTCAAAATATATTTACTTTGAACAAATAAAGATGCTGCTAAAAAGAGAAGAGGTAAGTATATATTAGTTCATTAAAACTATTAAAATGTTTACAACAGAATATTGATCGAAATTCTAAAGTTAAATCACTTGGAGGTGATGAGTACTATTTAGTAGAGGTGATTGCATTTATTTTAAAGTATTTGAAAGAGAAACTTGTAGACCACTTATCACGAACAATTTTACCTCTGAAAGCAACTGACTTTGACTGGGTCATCACTGTACCTGCTATATGGGATGCACGAGGAAAAGGAATGATGAGAGAAGCTGCTTATCTGGTTAGTAATGTGACATCTATTAGTTAACTCACATTAACTAAACCTTACCAAATGAAAGTGATTTTACCTTTACTGGCCATTATGAAACATCTTTAGTATATGACCTAGTAATTGAAGACATAAATTTAAACTAAAATTATGCTTAAATGTCATTGGTACCTTTAGTTCTAAGTAATCACATGTTATTAATGAAGGTTGCTTTATGATGTACCTCATTGTTGACATTTTTATTTATATGTAGGCTGGACTATTAAATGATTCATCTGGAATAACTAAATTCACATCAATAATTGAACCAATACAACGTCCTGTGGCAGACAATCCTGATAAACTGATGTTAGCATTAGAACCTGAAGTAGCCGCAATATACAGCCAACATATGTCATCAATAGAAGCCAAAAGTCCTGCTGCAACCATTCAACTAACATCAAACTACATGGTCGTAGATATCGGGGGTGGTACAGTGGATATAACGGTACACTCAGAGGTAGATGGTGGTATTCATGTTGAAACACAGCCTACAGGAAACTGTTGGGGTGGAACAAAAGTTAATGAGCAATTTTCACATATTTTGCAGACAATTGTTGATGATGAACAATTTCAAAAATTCATTACTCCTGATAAAGCTTTAAAGCGTAGTGCTGTTATTAATTCTCTTTTATATTCTGAATTCGAAGGTCAAAAGATACTTTTTGGAAATTGTGAAAGTTCAGAAATAACTGTTGATTTGCCACCCGAGTTTATCTTATTTTATAGTACTACCTGTATTGAAAGCGGAGTTTCAAAATTAGTTGGAGTGACTTTTGAAGATGACAATTTGTATTTGGAGCAGGCGTTTGTAGAGCGAGAACTTTTTGGGCCAGCATTGGATAAAATCATATCTCATATCATAACAACATTGGGAAGCCTAGATATCCAAGTAGGAATCATGTACTTGGTGGGTGCATTCGGTGGCTGCAAGTACGTCTTTGAGAAAATTGAGAAAGAAGTAAAAGAATGCCAAATTGTAGTCCCTCCGAGTCCCAATCTAGCTGTTGTGCTTGGAGCTGTTTTATGGAGAAAAAACCCTGAAAATATCAAAGCAAGACGTATTGATGCTACATATGGTACAGTTGTATCTATATCATTTGATGAAGCAAAGCATGATCGACATTATCGTTTTTTTAATGAAGAGACGAAGAGCTGGAGGTGCAGTGATGTATTTGATGTTTTTATTGAGAAAGGAGAACTAGCAACATCTTCAGATGTATTTATCGAATCTGGTGTTACACCATGTAGTCAAAAGTTAGAGTCAATGTGTTTTCCAATATATACCACACCAAATGTTGGTACACAGTATGTCCGAGACAAGAATGGCAAGTACACTGTAACTCAAATTGGCCAGCTAATAATTGACATACCTAATCCTGATAACTTACCAAGAGAACAACGATCTGTAGATATACGAATGAGCTTTAGTGGAACAGAATTACAAGCCAGTGCAAAATATTCTGTCACCGGAAAAGAAGTAAATACTGTTTGTGATTTTCTTTCATCTCATGTTTTTGATATGTAAACAAAACAATTTGCAGTTTCGTGTAGTTAAACAATAAAAGTGCCATTATATATATTTTTATTGGTTATTGCAATTTTAAATTAGAGATAACTAGAATCTTTTTTATCTTCTTTTATTGCATTAAATTAATACCAAGCACGTGAAAGAAATGAAAATGAAGCATTTGCATACCTTGAAGGATACACACAAACACAAACATATGTATGTATGTATGTATGTATGTAAGTATTTGAGTTGATACATTGATAGAATCATTTACTTTTGTTACTCAAAAGACAGAGCATTGAAACTTGAAGTGACCAGTGTAAGTTTATTTATTTTCACCACTACATCAGTTTTATCTCAAGCGGAAAACATTTGGTAAGTTTATATAATGGAAAATTGTACAGACAAGTTACAACTAATACATATTTTAGTGTAGAAAGTCTTGAAACCAAGTTATGAAACAAATTTGTTGAAGATACTACATACATGGGTAACAATAATATCAAATATATTTGAATGCTTGTAATTTCGAAATTGCTAGTCGTAATGAAAAATTTAACACATGAGTAAGTAATGTCAGCATCTTTTAATTTGAAGATTACGGTATTCGTTAATATAAATGAGTTATCACAAGATGACTATTCATACTGCACTTGTAACCGATGGCAGGAAAACAATCAAATAAGGTGACAGAGGAAAGCTCTGAGGACGATCAGCAACGGATCAATTTGTCTGAATTGTTTTTACTTGGTGCTCTCTTACATAACATAGGATCATCTCGTCCATTAGCTAGAGCTAAAAAGATTGAAAGCCTATCTGAACACTTTCAACGAAGTGACGGAAACATTGCCGCTATAGACTTCGGTACAACCTCAGTATCTTTAGCTTATACTACCCAAGGTGATAGCGAAGTTAGTACTTTGGTGTTGGATGAAGACACACGTTTTCCAAATTCGATACTACTACGTACAAATGTAAACAACTCTTATGAGGTAGCTTCGTTTGGACGGAATGCTTGTACAAAATACGTGAAAATGCGATCAAATGAGAAAAAAGAATGTGTTTACTTTGAACGAATAAAGTTACTTTTAAAAAGAGATCAGGTAAGATAATTGTTATATATATATATATACATAGATATTAAAAATAATGTCCTGTCTCTGATTTTAGAACATTAGCCATCAGACAACTGTTACATCATTTGATGGTCAGCAGTTCTATCTCATTGAAGTCATTGCATTTATTTTGAAATATCTCAAAGATCTTCTAGTTGACCGTCTTTCTCGAACTATTAAACGTCTCAAAACAACAGACTTTGATTGGGTCATCACTGTACCTGCTATATGGGATGCACGAGGAAAGAGAATGATGAGAGAAGCTGCTTATCTTGTATGTGCATATTATAAAAATAGATTTAATCAATTCTAATGCAATTTATATGTAAGCAGTGTCTACAGCCATGCATACTTTAATGTGAAATTAATACTAGACCCTAAACTTATTAATTAAGCATTAAAGTATGGCATTTTTAATGGCACTATAGACACTGTCTTATATATAATTATACTAATCCTTTCTACCAACAAGATCATCTATAATAATAATAATAGATATGACATACTTTAACTCTACATTCAGTGTTACTAAGTTTCACAATCCCAATAATTGTTTACTTTTACAATTTTGTAGGCTGAATTGGTAACAGATGGACCTGGTATAACAAAACTTACACCAATTGATGTCGCTATCAGTCAACCATCAGAAACAAATCCTGAGAAATTATCATTGGCTCTAGAACCAGAGGCAGCTGCCATTTACAGCCAGATAGTCACTTCCAAACAAGCAGGTTTCTCAGGCCCATATATGGTGGTTGATATTGGCGGAGGTACCATTGACATCACTGTACAGGGAGAGACAGATGGAGGAATTGAAGTAAAGAGTATTCCCACTGGAAATACCTGTGGTGGAACAGAAATCAACGAGTTGTTTTCTAAGTTTATTCAAAGAATTGTCCAAGATACCAATTTTGATCATTTAAGCATGTCTGCTGAAGGAATAAAGGCTCATTGTTTTCTAAATAAACTTATATATGACGAATTTGAAGATATGAAGTTAAGATTCGGAAATAAGAATTGTAAGATCGATGAACCGATAGCTGTCTCATTTCCTCATCAACTACTTCAATTTTACACAAAAGAGCTGGTTGAAAAACAAATCGAAGATATGACAGGAGTTGAATTTGATGATGATACTTTATATATATCTGATGATTTTATGGAATCCAACTTTTTTGAGCCAATTGTAATGAATATTCTTGATACAGTCATAAGTGTCTTTGAGTCTGTAAAGGAAAAAGTGGGAACCCTTTATCTCGTTGGAGGATTTGGAGGGTGTAAGTATTTTCATGAAAAATTAGAAAATGCTTTGAGAAAAAAATTTCCTGATGGAAATTGTTGTATCATTGTGCCAGAAAGTCACAAACTTGCTATTGTTCAAGGGGCTGTATTCTGGAGAAAGAATCCTGATATAATTAAGGCTAGACGAGCTGATGCTACATACGGAACTGCTGTAGCCCAACCATTTAATCCATTTGTCCATGATTTTTATTATTGTGGTAAGCATATGGAGACAAATGAAGTTTATTGTGTGGATGTTTTTGACGTTTTTATCGAGAAAGGTGAAATTGTTAAGTCAAATGAAGTGTTCGTGTCTGAAATTGCTGCAGGTAGTGTTCACCAAACACGTGCTACATTAAGTATTTTATCGACCAATGAACGAGGTGTTAGATATGTCAAAGACAAAGACGGAAAGCCAACAGTAACCAAAATAGGAGAGTTGGTTATTGACACTCCAAATCCTAAAAACCTCCCAGACCATGAACGTAAAGTAGAAGTATCAATGTCATTTAGTGAAACAGAAATACGAGCAAAAGCTAAATATCTTCTTACTGGAGAAGAAGTGAAAACTGTGTGTGACTTCCTCTCACAGACATGTTAAAATAAATTTTTTATGCAAATATATATTTTTAAACATGCAGCTGAGCTGTATTTTTAAGTTTAACACTTGACTTTATTATGGTTAAGTAGAAAAACTAATCTTGTTTAGTTGACCTTTATCTTAAAAAATGTAACATTAATTGATTTACTGTCATCAATGTATCTGTGGATTAAGTACAGCAAATTAAACTTTTTGAGCATGAACTAATTAATATTCATGTCATCATATACCAGATGACAGCCTATTGCCTGAAAAGTTGTATAATAACAAGATATTCAGTAACGAACTGAGCTAGCCACCTTTCTATATTTATCACCATTCTTCTTTATTCATTTAACTGTGTATTTGTTATTGTTAGATTATGCTCATATTTTATTGCCTTTCCTTTGTAATCTTTTTCTTTGAATAGTTAGACAAAACTATGTGCTGTGTTTGCACTCTTCATATGTCAACTGTTGTCATTATCAGTACAAAATTACTTTGAAAGCACTTGTTGCAGCTTGTATAACAAACAGACATTATATACACTTTACTTGGAAAATATCAAAATGCTATGGCAGCTGGACAGAGTTTTCTAGGAAATGTATGACCACATATATGCATTTTTAATTAGCAAAGATCTTTGCCACCTTTCTATAATTTTAAGGTTATAAGTATTATATCTGCCATATTCTCAAGCAAAGTAAAATAATGTATACAGTCCAGATTTATATAATTGGATAAAGTATAAAGTCAAAAATTTCTAATATTTCATATGTCATATGTGTGTTTAAATTAAGTATATTCTCAATATAACTGTAATAAAAAAATATACCTACATTATCGCAAAAATACACATACATTGTCGCAACTCTGCTACAAGTATCATGACTGTTTAGACAGTACATGTACAATTATTATACCACATCCTTTTAACATTCCAAGAACTGCTTTTCTGTTACTGTACAGACTATTCTTAGAATTTTCATGTATATTGTTACTATTATATTGTAAGTATATGACAGCCCATGTACCATCAAAACAATTCTAAGAAAGACTGTATTGACAGTATAATTTTATATGGGATATCAAAACTCTTTAGAGGCAGTATATACAACAACTATAGATTACAAGTATTTATTTTATTTTTTAATAATGTAAATGACAGAGCTATGTGTTATAACAATTAATATAATATAAAACCTTTAGTAAATGATTGTTCTGGGTATTCACATGGCTCATATAATTACTATATCTTGTAGCTATTAGGTTTAACAACCAGATATTAGTCTTTAATTTTAAGATATACAATCTGCTTGTATGATGAGCTTAAGTTATCAATTAATGGTACATCTTATCAATTTTCTTTTATGATATACATGTTTCTAACATTAAACTGTGGGTACAGTTGTTAATAGTGTTTTATAAGTATAAACGAAATTGTTTATTACCATTTCAATGTATCCCTATAGCATCCTCTATGATGTCAATGGAATGGAAGGATGGATTGTCAAGTTTCTTGTTATTAGTTCTAGCATCATATTCTGAATAGTTACATACTTGGGCATGATCTGCTCTTTTATTCCATTTAGGAATGATTCCTGATGCACTATGGTGTCATCTAGCTTCATTGTGACCTTCTTTGCAGATGCAAGTGTGTTTTGGGTGAATTCCTACCTAGATATTTGCTAATGAATATTTCATTATCCTTAACACTGTCAAAATGGTCATACTATTTGTCTAATTCTAGAGAAAAGGCAATGTTTACATGACTCACTGACATATAGCAGCCAGTTGGTTTTTTTCTCATTCATGAATGTACAGGTTCTTTAAAGCAAATAAAAAGTAATTTTTATACACTTAATCAATGAATATAAACTTCTGTGGTTAAAACTTTTGTCGTCCAGTGTTTATGCAACTGTAATAGGGTTATTGGTAAACAAAACATTACAACTCTGGTTATGGTAAACAAAACAATTTAAGTTATTCTCTTCTAATTTTATTTTTTACTCTTCAAGTGTAGCACACTAAGTTTGTTGCTACCAATTTCTGTCTTAAAGCTCGATGAAATAGCTATGAAAATTTTTTTATTGATAGCAGGTGCACAGCGCTCTATACTAAGCTCTAAAAGGAACACAACACCCACGTTTTTTTGTGTTTCGTGACCAAAAATATACAATCGACAAAACAGTAATTTACGACTCATGAATAATATTATTTGTTACAATTAAACACCCCCTTGTGGGTGGTTAAAATTTCGACTGGTAAAAAGATGTCTTGTCTGTTGATAGATGTTTTGTTTTATTTGTGGATAGTTCTATTGTCTGTCGTGATTGTAATTCTTTGTGTGTTCTTCACGTTCTGTGGACCATTGTTATTACTTCGATACTGGTGGAAAAAGAAAAGAAATGATGTACACGTCTATTGTAGTAACGATGATGATTGTGAAGATACAACAAAGTAACGACTAAGTTCCTACAATAATTATGTGTGTTTTGTAAACCAAGTACAGCTATAAACGTGATTATTTATAGTTCAATATTTCCCATTACTATTCTAGTGTTGAAAACGATGACCAATCTTTACACCAACAACAAGAGTGAGTGCGATTAATCATAATTATATATATACATTTCAATCAATTATATTATTAGAATTAACTCAAGACTGAAGAGACATATTGACCAGAAAAAACAGTAAGAATGATAAAAGTTATTTATAATTACTTATTATTTGATAATACAGAGAACTTGAGGAGCTTCAGAAAAACACTTACATGAAGTATGTGTTATTTAATTCTTCTGGTATTACTAAATAATTCACAGATATAGAAATCGTCAAAGGCAATTATATGAAGATATTCAAAGGAATGGCTCAATGAAAGTGAAAGTAACCATGTCTTTTATTATCTGGAAAAAGTATATACATTTTATATAGACTGCTTGCATACTAGTTACAGAAAAGGTGCTGTTAGTGATGAAGCATCATCTTATTGACATTTTAACTGTAACTGAACAGTCACGTTTCACTTCGACAACAAACAGTAAAGAGACATACAAAGAGTATGGACTACTTTTGAGTGCATGTAACATAAGACAAGAAGAGTCAACTGATCATCAACACATTCTTGAAAAGGTCAGTTAACAAACAATTGAATATTTTTACCTCAACATACAGGTCGCTAAACACCTTCCTCCACATGTGCCAATTGAAAATGCTATCAATCTAAGTCGTGTAATGCTGAAATTAGTACCACCTTTGCTAGTAAATGAACCAACAAGCTTTACTGAAGAAAAATGTGAAACTTTTCGTAAAACTTGGGATGAAAATGAAGATGATGGCATCCTTTATTACTATCGTCCAGCTCTGTTTTATGGTAATTCTTCTAATGTTGCTGTTAAAGGACTAGTTGGTAACTCTAAATGCGAGGTTTATGATAGCATTTGAAGTTATCATTGTTTGTACTCAAAATGATATAATTTATTAAGTAGAGATGACTTTTTTAATGAAATCCTAATCTATTATTTACATTTTTAACATAAATTTTCAAACTTTCATTGTCAATTTTATTTCAATAAAAAGTTTTCAATTTTTTGTTACTTCTGTTAGTTATGTCATACACAAGAGAGATGATGACTTCTACAATACCTGTACATAATGAATATACCACCACAATATTTCCAATTATACATGTTTAAAATACAAGTTAAGACCATATCCTGTTAATGGTTTTTTAAAACCAATGTATGGTCTATATTATTAGAGCACTCATACTGTAGTAAGGTTATATAATCAGTTCTAAGAATTGCTTTCATAACAATAATGTCACAAAAGGGGAAAAGCTGCAACTTGTAACATAGAATGTTAATACTTGGAAGGACAATCATTCCACGTCTTGTGAACTATGAATTCAATTTCAGCCAGGATGTGCTAAATGACAATCATAACAATTACAAGTATTCCCATAGCTAAGTAGTTCCAGGAATTAATGGTAGTTCCAGGAATTAATAAAAATAGTATTAAATAAATATAGCATTATAATTAATTTATTTCAATAACAAGCTAATCAGCTAACATGTACTTCTTTTACTTTTGTTACTGGTCAGTGTCATACATAAAAGTAGTAGTGTCTTCCACAATACCTGTATACTAGATATATACAAACACCTTAACCCCAATTATAAATGTTTTGGATACAAGTTAAGACCACACATTTAGTAAAGTTGTATAATCAGTTCTAGGAATGGCGTTCATAACAGCTATGTTGGAATTGCTTTCATAACAATAATGCTGGGAAAAAATGCAGGATGAACAGGATGACTTATCATCAAGCTAAATGATGATTCTATGCTTAAATCTTACAATAAGGGCTTTAATGACAATAGTGACAGCTAGGTAAGACATCTATCATGTGAGTTCTCCTAAGTTATAGCTTTGCTGAATTTATGTAAGGGTTAATAATCCTTTGTACACCACTTTTTTACACAGGGTATGGTAAATGGAGCTGGCTAACTAACTTCCTTTACTTACAATTTTATACAATTCATGATTGATAGTGTGCATCATTGTGGAGGTGTGGTTTAGTGCTATTATTGTGTTGTTTCTATAATGAAATTTGATTGGAAATATATTTTTACATTTGTTCACTTTAAAGGTCATATATAATAACACAAAAATGGGCTCGCCATATTTTACACAATTGATATATACAGTATATACTTTAATATTTACCATATGCATAAAACAGTTACATTTTGAAATAACAATCTGTTGGAATAATTATAAAAAATGATAATCAGTTTAAAGTAGATCTCAATAACAAAAACTACACAACATGACATGTACTAATACATGTAATTAAGTTTTGTGAAAACCAAAGTTAAGAAGTCTGTCCTCTTCTCTTTCCAGTCTCAATAAAGGTTTTATAATCACTGGCATAAAGGTTAGTAATAACTTCTCTAGCCAATTTGGAAGCATCTTCAGCATTCTGGTCGCCATGTTCTTGTTTCAAATCTTCCGTAACCTAAAGATTAATACAAAATTTCAAGTATTATAATATTAAATTGTACACATGAAATTATTAATAACCTCTTTCTCAATATCATCTAATGATGACTGAATGGATGGTACTTCTAAGAGCATCTTGAAGGCACGATAAAGATCAGCTGTGCTTTCATCCGTTGCAGAGTCATTCCACAATACATTCCTCATACCCTCAATCATTTTTTCAACAATATCCTCCTTGTTATACTCAAAACTTTTCTATATGTACATATATAATATACAAATATGTTAGTTCTTGTTCATACAATATACTGACCATCATTATATCAGCAACCATCTGCCATACTTCATACTTTTTGTCTTCCATTCCAAGATTCCTTGGTAAGTTACGAAATGCTTCCTTAAAGTGATTTCCATATTGTAATATCACATCCTGATGAGTGATATCACCAGGTACTACATCTCCAAACATCTTTCTAGCATCACTAGATGCATTAGCAAATCTAATGTATATAAAGAATGAACAGTAATATGTGTTTACAAACAAATATCCCACTTTTCTTCTAATGGTAGTTGCTTTTCTAGTTCTTCTATCTCCCTATAAAGAAAGGTATATACATGGTACATAGCATTTTCAACTTGAATGGGTTACATAATAAACTATAAAATATTTTTTATTAATATTATAAAAGCTATTATATTACAAAGTATTTCATAAATATATGCTTGCATATTGTTTTAATAATTTAGGTTTAAAGCTTTTTATATTAATTGTTGCCAGTAGTGGTTTACATGAACAATTATGTGTTTACAATTGTTTCTGTGCTATGTATTATCAAAAAATGTGCTTTTATCTTCTGTATATACTAAAATAAACATAAAGATAATTATCGAGTTGTCATATTGTCATCATGTCTATGTTTTTAATATTATTGATTTAAATGACACAATATTAGAATTGTACCTTCTTATAATTGTAGTTATTGTAGTAACTGTACCTTTTAAGTTCTTTAATATTCTCATCTAGTTGATTGCTTTCACTGTATGAAAACATCATAGAGTTAGAGAAATGTACTAATTGTTTACTTACCTTTGTAATTGTCCCTCTTCAACCGACAGTGACCTATCAATACGTTAAAATAGGTAAATATGTTATTAATAATCACCTTCGTCTACTAGTGTCCTCAGTTGGCTCTTCTAGCCTTTCGTATGAAGTCTCCATTGAGCGACCGTGAGTATCCATTAGTGAAATAAGACAGGAAGTAAGTAGTGTTCATGTTTATACTAGTCTCCCGTAGGAGGGAGGGGCTGGCTACATGATTCTTAGTGTTGGTATTATAATCTTAATTTATTATTCATTACTGAAGTATTCTGTACTGGTACTTACTCAGGTACTGATCTTTCAAGTGAATTGAAGTTATCCAATTCCTTACTAGCTAACATAATACACTATACTACATCTCCACTATAACAAGTAATAAACATATAATAATTATACAGATGTACTTCTCAAATATAAAAATTTTTTTACAATATTACAAAATGTGAACTTTGTTTAGCTAATACAATGTTCCTACAACCAGAGACATTAGTTATATACTTAATTGTACATAATCAATTGGTTCTAGGTTAATGATATTGGCTATGACTCAAAGTACAATTAACGTTTTACATGTTACATGTGTATGCCATGTGTATAATGACCATCTGAATTCTGTCATTTGTTGCACAATTATAAAAACAATACTGAGAA
The DNA here is from genome assembly GCA_963693285.1 of Xestospongia muta. Lineage (NCBI taxonomy): Eukaryota > Metazoa > Porifera > Demospongiae > Haplosclerida > Petrosiidae > Xestospongia > Xestospongia muta. Next base: position 5,804,787 of record OY848917.1, read on the forward strand.
ATGCTTTCATTGACAGTATGTATAGTACTTCATTACACATGTATGTTATGTAACAATTTAAATTTTTCTTAAAAGTGTTTTCATAGCAATGACAAAACTATTACAGTTGTCTTACATATAATTGTTGGAAGTTTTTTGATTATCATGAACTAAACCTAATTATGATTGTAATATACAATGTTGTGCCAACAATAAGTTATACTGTGTTTTCACTACTAGTTTCTTTGTTTTATTCCAAAATCTTTTTAACTAAATAATCTTATGATATGACAATGTTGTAGAAAAATGTATTTATATTTACATTCATTAAAACATTGTTTGTTTAATAGCATTGTAGCACAAACATTGAAGGCTTAAATGACATTAATGAATTATAAATGTTTGCATTATGAAGAAAAGAAATTAAGGAAGAAGAGACTAAATATAGTATGTACTAAAAGACATACAACATTTATCAACTTGAAATACTACTTAATATAAGATATGAAATGTTGTACTTTGATAATAACAAATGGTTTATGTAAAGTATAAATAAAATGTTTACACACCTTTAAGCTTATATTAATAGCTAAGTAATAATGTAGTCCATGATATTATTACTATGACCACAAATCTTATCATAAGTAATCATATTCATGTCTTGATAGTACAATGTTGGTTCAAAAGTCATAATATATTCCTCCTACTTTTATCTCTTTTATCTAACATGAACATATAACAAGTCATATGGACTTAGTGTATCTGTTCATTATTTGTACTATATTTGTCAATAGATATATATTATTATTATTTTACTAATATCAAATGTTTAAAACAATTGAAACTAAAATTGTATTAAGTCAATTTCTTGTTCAGAATTACCAACTAGTCCTTTGACAGCAATATTTTGACTTAAACCATATACAAGTATTGGACGATAATAATAGAGAGGTTGGTCACTTCCTTTTGTTTCATCCCAAGTCTTACGAAATGTATCATGCTGATATTCATCGAAACAATATGTCTCCTCGGCTAACAATGGAGGAATCAATGTTAGCATGTTTAGTGATAGTATGACTGCCTTAATAACATGTTGCTTCAAATTTATATCTGTTTCATCAGAGTAATTTCTTGTCACTGCCAACAGTACCTATCTCATACAAATTTTGTGATGCATCTAATATGTTGAAAATGATACTCACTTTCTTAACAACTGACATTTGCTTAGTATCAAGTGTATAGTTTGATTCTTTCTTTATACAACAAGCACTCAGCAATAAACCATATATTCTGTATAGTTCTCTTGGTGGTACAGTAGACATATTGGTATCAGCATTGCCACAATGTAAACATGACCTGAGATAGTTTGACATCTTCTTATCAAGTAGTTTGTTTATGAACTTTTGGATGGCATCCTAAAGAAAGTTTTCATTTAATATGAAATTAATTCTAACTTTTGTGATCCATACAGCTAAGTGTCGGTGTTCAAGTGTCCTCAGACACTGCTCTCTTTTTTCAGACAACTCAAGCCACCATTGTATTTGTTGTCTTTGAATAATACAGTGTAATATTCTAACACATCTTAGGCAAATATATTATTATAGCACCTTTTTTGAAGTTCTTGTCTTCTCTTTTTCAAATCTTGTAGAATTCTGATATTTCATATTATTCATTTTTGTATCTGAGTGAGTTATCATACCTTAACTTGTTGATATCATCACTGTGAGTTACACTTGGGAGTCTTTCATACCCTTGGTTGTCTCGATACCATTCTAGAAGTTGGTTATATCCTGCTATTAGTAAATTCAGAATAGAGTCTCCCATAAAGTAGAGAAATTGTCCAACTTTTCTTAGGATAAAACAAACACAAGCAACACACAGGCAACACAAGATCCATTCACAAATATCGTTCATCCTTGTCCTCCTTGTTTCAAGACTACTGTATAAAGCACATGTAAGTGAAGTTATAGCAAGTACAGTAGTGAATGTATTGAGCACTAAAGTTTTTATAGATGAAAACATAAAATGCACTCTTCTAAGAATTGTTTTGACAGATCAATACATTGTCAATACCAATATTAATAACCAATTTATAATATTTTCTCAATAACAATATTATTGGTATCTATGTAGAGAATAGATTTATTTAACTTTTTAAATACTGCATATGCTATTTTCTGTTTATCATGTATAGCATATTTTTTCTATTGCAGCAAATTTGAACTACAAGTAGCTCTTTCATATTACAGTTTGCCATGTAACTCTATAGTTTTTTACACATGACTTCAGTTATAATGTACAAAGAAAGGTATTTAAATGGTTGATATCGAGCTTTCTTTTTTATACTTTTAAGCTAAAAATCTATAAGCTTAATAGCAAATCTAATGTATGCGAGAAAGCTACAGACAGCAATTTGAATTTGCAAATTAATGGTGAATGCACTTTTCCTCTAAAGGTAGTTGCTTTTCTAATTTACGTATTTCCCTAAAAACAAAGTATTTCATAAGTATATGGTTGCATATTAAATGATATAATTATAGTAAATGTAGTAATTGTACCTTTTAAGTTCTTTAATATTATCATCTAGTTGATTGCTTTCACTGTATGAAAACATCATAGAGTTAGAGAAATGTACTAATTGTTTACTTACCTTTGTAATTGTCCCTCTTCAACCGACAGTGACCTATCAATACGTTAAAATAGGTAAATATGTTATTAAGAATCACCTTCGTCTACTAGTGTCCTCAGTTGGCTCTTCTAACCTTTCGTATGGAGCCTCCATTGACTATCACAAGTGTTTAATAGTAGAAAAAGACAGGAAGTGGGTAGTGCTTATGTTTATACTATGTTAATAGTCTCCCGTAGATAGCCCCTCCCAGTATAGAGGGAGGCCACACGATTCTGAGAGTGTTATATAGCAATAGCATCATATCTTAATTATCATTCATCACTGAAGTATTCTGTACTGGTACTTACTCAGGTACTGATTTTTCAAGAGAATTGAAACTATCCAATTCCTTACTAGCTAACATAATACACTATACTACATCTCCACTGTAACAAGTAATAAACACATAATCATTTTATAGATGTACTTCTCAAATATAAAAGGAGTTTTACAATATTACAAATTGTGAACTTTGTATAGCTAATACAATGTTCCTACAACCAGAGACATTAGTTATATACTTAATTGTACATAATCAATTGGTTCTAGGTTAATGATATTGATTATGACTCAAAGTACAATTAACGTTTTACATGTTACATGTGTATGCCATGTGTATAACGACCATCTGAATTCTGTCATTTGTTGCACAATTTTAAAAACAATACTAAGAAATGCTTTCATTGACAGTATGTATAGTACTTGACTACACAGGTATGTTATGTAACAATTTAAATTTTTCTTAGAAGTGTTTTCATAGCAATGACAGAAACTAGTACAATTGTCTTACATATAATTGTTGGAAGTTTTTTGATTACCTTGAACTAAACCTAATTATGATTGTAATATACAATGTTGTGCCAACAATAAGTTATACTATGTTTTCACTGTTAGTTTCTTTGTTTTATTCCAAAATCTTTTTAACTAAATAATCTTATGATATGACAATGTTGTAGAAAAATGTATTTATATTTACATTCATTAAAACATTGTTTGCTTAATAGCATTGTAACACAAACATTGAAGGCTTAAATGACATTAATGAATTATAAATGTTTGCATTATGAAAAAAAGAAATTAACGAAGAAGAGACTAAATATAGTATGTACTAAAAGACATGAACATTTATCAACTTGAAATACTACTTAATATAAGATATGAAATGTTGTACTTTGATAATAACAAAAGGTTTATGGAAAGTATAAAAAAAACGTTTACACACCTTAAGCTTATATTAATAGCTAAATAATAATGTAGTCCATGATATTATTACTATGACCACAAATCTTATCATAAGTAATCATATTCATGTCTTGATAGTACGATGTTGGTTCAAAAGTCATAATATATTCCTCCTACTTTTATCTAACATGAACATATAACAAGTCATATGGAATTGGTATATCCATTCATTATTTGTACTATATTTGTCAATAGATATATATTATTATTATTCTACTAATATCAAATGTTTAAAACAATTGAAGCTAAAATTGTATTAAGTCAATATCTTGTTCAGAATTACCAACTAGCCCTTTGACAGCAATATTTTGACTTATACCATATACAAGTATTGGACGATAATAATAGAGAGGTTGGTCACTTCCTTTTGTTTCATCCCAAGTCTTACGAAATGTATCATGCTGATATTCATCAAAACAATATGTCTCCTCGGCTAACAATGGAGGAATCAATGTTAGCATGTTTAGTGATAGTATGACTGCCTTAATAACATGTTGCTTCAAATTTATATCTGTTTCATCAGAGTAATTTCTTGTCACTGCCAACAGTACCTATCTCATACAAATTTTGTGATGCATCTAATATGTTGAAAATGATACTCACTTTCTTAACAACTGACATTTGCATGGTATCAACTGTAGAGTTTGATTCTTTCTTTATACAACAAGCACTCAGCAATAAACCATATATTCTGTACAGTTCTTTTGGTGGTACAGTAGACATATTGGTATCAGCATTGCCACAATGTAAACATGACCTGAGATAGTTTGACATCTTCTTATCAAGTAGTTTGTTTATGAACTTTTGGATGGCATCCTAAAGAAAGTTTTCATTTAATATGAAATTAATTCTAACTTTTGTGATCCTTACAGCTAAGAGTCGGTGTTCAAGTGTCCTCAGACACTGCTCTCTTTTTTCAGACAACTCAAGCCACCATTGTTGTCTTTGAATAATACAGTGTAATATTCTAACACATCTTAGGCAAATATATTATTATAGCACCTTTTTTGAAGTTCTTGTCTTCTCTTTTTCAAATCTTGTACAATCCTGATATTTCATATTATTCATTTTTGTATCTGAGTGAGTTATCATACCTTAACTTGTTGATATCATCACTGTGAGTTACACCTGGTCGTCTTCCATATCCTTGGTTTTCTCGATACCATTCTAGAAGTTGGTTATATCCTGCTGTTAGTAAATTCAGAATAGAGTCTCCTATAAAGTAGAGAAATTGTCCAACTTTTCTTAGGGTAAAACAAACACATCTTTTAAATGTACACAGACAACACAAGATTCTTTCACAAATATCAGTCATCCTTGTCTCAAGACTACTGTATACAGTACATGTAAGTGAAGTTATAGCAAGTACAGTAGTGAGCGTATTGAGCACTAAAGTTTTTATAGATGAAAATATAAAATTCATTCTTCTAAGAATTGTTTTGACAGATCGATACATTGTCAATACTCATATTAATAATCAATTTATAATGTTTCCTATTAACGATATTATTGATATCTATATAGAGAATAGATTTATCTTACTTTTTAATAGCGCATGTGATGATTTCTGTTTATCATATATATTTATCATATGTTTATCATATATTTTTCTATCAAGACAAATTTGAACTACAAGTAGCTCTTTCATATTACAGTTTGCCATGTAACTCTATAGTTATTTAACACATGACTTCAGTTATAATGTACAAACAAAGCATTTAAAAAGGTTGATATCAAGCTTTCCTTTTTATACTTTTAAGCTAAAAATCTATAACCTTAATTGTGGCAAGCTTAAGGGATGGTGACTTAAATCCTATCAATTGATTATTGTGATTATTGGTTTAATGTAATAGAAAACAGTTATATATATTAATTATTTATGACTACCTGATTTCTTAGAAATGTATACCTAATTACATTAATTACTTAATATCTTTCCTAGAAATATGAATACAATTACAAGAAGTGCTATATGATCAACAGTATGTATAACACTGAAATACTACTACATACATATTGCAGTTGTAACACTTCCATTTGCTATATATGAATAAAATTTTTTAAGTTATACTCAACTTTTAAATGGTAGCTTTAGACAACTATTACTATGTTTGCTTCACTATAATTAAAAGCACTATATTTGTGAACCTTATTTGTATAGCAGAAATAAAGAATAAGTTTGCTGTGCTGTAATTTAAAGTTTGTTCTTACTTTCTTAAAAATAAATTTTAAAAGTTTAATATTACATGTAGTATTCTTCAAGAGTACATACATGTAGTATTGCATATTACATATAATTACAAAAACTGTGATGATAGGATTATGTGGCATGTAACTATAGCAACAACATTGTGATGTCACAGAAAAGCATGTGATATAAACTACAACACCTAGCTACAGCAAAAGTTAGCAGGCAGTAACTCTAAGAAATAAAGTTAATGTATCTGTTCAAATTGTGTAAAGATGAGAAATTGTTTGGGTCTTCCAAGTTTTGGAAGAAACAATGTCTATCCTGATAATGGGGTGGTTCTTGGTGTAACTTGACTATGATGACATCATAATAAAATGATACATAATGATGTCATAATATTGATGCCATCACCTAAACCCTAAAACCCTAATCTGGTAACCAAGATGTTTTAACATTGTGTTAAGGTATGACAATTTCTGCCAGGACAATAAGTCACAGAATTTTGTCAAAGTTGACTTTATTAAATGAACATGAATGCTTTAATTTTTGTTTTTATAGAAATAAAAATGTTTTTATATAGAAATTGGGTGCACATAGCATTATTTTAGCTATGTCAACTATATAATGCACAGTGCTGTCATATATTCCTAGAACAGTTATTATAAATCTTTAAACAATTCCCAGAAACATTGACTTTGTCTTAAATGTAGGGTTTGTCAGTTTACACTGGTGAGGTGAACAATGAATGTGACAAAAATAAAGGTAGTGATATATTATATGTATTTACATACCTTTTCTTTCAATTCAAATAATACGGTATCTCTACTGACTGATTAATTTCTGCACAAAGTCTTACAGAATTATTGTTCAGAGCTAAGGAGACGAGATGGCAGAGAAGCAGTCTAGCGGACGTTCCGACAACGACCAACCTCAATTGACTGGTTTACCAGAAATGTTCTTACTTGCTTCTCTGTTTCGTGATATTATGTCATCTATTCCACTGGCTAGAGCCCAAAAAAGGGAAAACTCGTCGGAATGCCTGCTATAGACTTCGGCACAACATCAGTAACTCTAGCTTACACTACTCATGGTGACAATACTGTTTCTTCCATGATTCTGGACGAGTTCAAAATTGATACACGTATTCCAAATTCCGTACTCCTTCAAAAAGAGGGCAACTCATTTAAGGTGGTTTCATTCGGTCACAATGCCTGCAATCAATACGTTAAACTACGAACACATTAGAGAGAAAGTCATGTCTACTTTGAGCGTATCAAGATGCTTTTAAAAAGAGACCAGGTATTTAATTATTTTCTATAAACTTGTTCAATGTAATTGATGAAACGTTTTTATATAGAACATCAGCCGTCAGACAACTGTTGCATTATTTGATGGCCAGCAGTTCTATCTCATTGAAGTCATTGCATTTATTTTGAAACATCTCAAAGACCTCCTGATTGACCATCTTTCTCGAACTATTACACCTCTTAAAACAACAGACTTTGACTGGGTCATCACTGTACCTGCTATATGGGATGCACGAGGAAAGAGAATGATGAGAGAAGCTGCTTATTTGGTAAGATATATTATATAATAGCAGACTACGTACTAATGTTCTTCGAATGAACCTACAATTAATGGCTTCAATAATCCTTTTGCACTGCACAAACATATAATATATCTGCTAAGTATAATTGTAGTCTCTGTTCTGTTTAACTTACTAATGGCTTTTTACCAAAGTTGAGGTATACTTTTTATGTGAAAGGTATTCAAACGTTGTAAGGACTGATGTCTTAATTGGAGGATTTCTGTTAGATAAAATACATTTACAAATGTGTTTGTTAATAAGTGACTTATTTCCTGTTAAAAAAACTGATTCCTTTAATGATTTTGTAGGCTGGATTGTTAACTGAGGGACCTGGTATTATGGCACTTACACCAACTGATGTTGTCATCAGTCGACCGTTAGAATTAAATCCTGATAAATTATCTCTTGCTCTGGAACCAGAGGCAGCTGCAATATATAGCCAGTCAGTAACATCAAAAGAAGCAGCAGGTTCTGTAGAATTAAAGGGAGCATACATGGTAGTTGACATTGGTGGAGGTACAGTTGACATCACTGTACAGGAAGAAATAGATGGAGGAATTGAAGTCAAGAGTATTCCCACTGGAAATACCAGTGGAGGAATGGAGGTGAATGAATTGTTTTCAAAGTTTATTCAAAATCTTGTTCAAGACACCAATTTCTCTCGTTTTCGTCAGTCTAGTGAGGAAATTAATGTACATGGTGTAATAAATAAACTTATATATCAAGAATTTGAAGGCATGAAGTTGCAGTTTGGGACAAGAAAATTAAAACCAAGTGATGACATGTCCATTTTATTACCGGATGAATTGATAGAGTTTTACACAAAAGAATACATTGAAAAACAAGCAAAAGATTTAGCAGGAGTCGATTTTGAAGACGACACCTTGTACTTCCCTTATGATGTTGCAGAATCTAGCTTCTTTGAGCCAATAGTAAAAGATATTATCAATTCAGTCATTAGTGTTTTTGAGTCTGTGAATGAAAAAATTGAAACAGTCTATCTCGTTGGTGGATTTGGAGGTTGCAATTACATTCATGAAAGGCTACAAGATGGTCTATTAAAAAGGTTTCAGAGCATGATTTGTCGCATTATTGTACCCACCTCACCCAAACTGGCTATTGCACAAGGTGCTGTAATGTGGAGGAAAGATCCTAGTGTGATAAAAGCTCGACGAGCTGATGCAACATATGGAACTGATGTAGCACAACCATTTGATCCACTTATTCATGACTTACACTATTGTGGTATGCACAAAGAGACAAATCAAGTTCTTTGTGGTGATATTTTTGATATTTTTATTCAAAAAGGAGAAATTGTTAAATCAAATGAAGTATTCGTGTCTGAAATTGCTACAGGAGAAACAAGTGCTGTATTAGATATTTTATCATGTCAAGAATGTGGTGTTAGATACATCAAAGACAAAGAAGGAAAACCAACAGTAACAAAAGTAGGAGAGTTGGTAATTGATACACCAAATCCTGATAATCTCCCACTTCATGAACGAAAAGTGGAAGTGTCAATGATGTTTAGTGAAACAGAAATACAAGCTAAGGCGAAATATCTTCTAACTGGAGAAGAAGTGAAGACAGTTTGTGATTTTCTTTCAGCTCAAAAAGAATAACTTGGCTCCATTAAAGATTAAATAAATGAACCTTTTTCCAAGTCATAATTAATGGGTTTTGATGTAATGGTGTTGAATTTTGATGTAATGGTGTTGAAATTTGTGAATAAAAATTTCAAGTAAAATTATGTTATGTGTAAAAATATTATGAACATAAAGAATTTTTCAAAGTGATCATATGCAAAGGCCAGCATGATCTTTGACAAGCTCTCACAATAGCAATAACAATTATGACTGTCAAAATGTTTCTAGGAATTGAGGAATTGAGGAATTGAGCATCTGATATGTGATGTAGTGAACAGGTGCATTCCTAGAATTGTTGTTGCAAGATAATTAGTAACAACAATAACTGGTGTAGTTACTATAGCAACAGTGTGAATATCAATACATTTAATTTTTTTGTCAAAACGTAACGTTAGACAATTAGCAATGGAGCGATGTTCTTTCTTGCAAGAAAAAAAGAGAGCATGTCCAGAATATCATATATGTGTGTTTATATCAGAAAGTCAAAGTAATTGTGCTTAAATAACCTTTTATTACGTAGTTATTATAACAACTCCTTCATACATTTGTTATTGTGAAGTTGAAAACTGACTTAGTAGAATATAGATGTAAAAAGGAGTAATTATTTACTTTGTAGTTTTTTTCAATTGTGTTTTATGTACCATATTTTTATTTACAATCCTATGTTGTGTCCATGAAGTAAAGACACACTTTAATCAAATAATCGTTTAATTAAATACATAAACTTTTCTGTAAAATTTGTTATTATCCTGTGTTTTGTTTTCAAGCTTAACTTTCAGCTTTTCATAAATCTATTGTATTGATGAAATGATGCATATATTAGGATGTGTTTACAACATACCTCTGTATGAAACTCATCACATTTATTAGAATTACGTGATAAAGTAATATGACAAATGCTCAACAGATGTCATTTTGACTTCTAGCGTTTTGTAATCTTCAAGTATTTCTTCAACATTTTCATCTGAAGGTTCCTCGAAAAGTTAATTTAACTCCTTAATATAACTCTATAAAACATATATCATAGACTTGTAATTTTAAATCTCCTATTCATTACTTGTAAAGAAATAGCTGTCAGTCTTTTATAATTGCGTCAAGACTTAACTCTTGAGAATGATTGAAAGTTTTAAAAACATCACCACAAGTAATGTCTTCAGGAAGAACATCTCCGTCTATTTTTCTTGAATCATAAGAACCAAACCTTAATCTATATTGAGATCAATTTCCTTAAAATTTGTATGTAAATATTAATTAATAAACCTCAAAAATTTCTCTTCTTAATCATCATTTGTCTTTCTTGACTGTAGTATAATATTATATAATATTAAAAACAATTTTGTAAACACAATTTGAGTATAAACTTTCCAATCTTTCTATTTTAGTTTCCAATTTATTCATTTTTCTAAATTGAATTTAATCAACATCAAGCAATACATTTCACATGCATATGTTTATCTTTCAAACCATCCCACAATCTATAGATATTAAAGTTAAGTAATATATTTGTAATACTTATTTACTTCATGATTTCATTATAGTTACTTTACATTATATTGTCCATGTATGGCAACTAATTATTATAATCTGTACATATTATTATCTTTATTAAAAATGTTAAAAAGTTAATTGTTTGATTACCTTTTGTTCTTTCTTGAACATTTTTCAAACTATTTTTAGTTACTAATAGAATCAATAAAACTATATAAGTATTCATTATTTACCTATGCCATTTATTTGTTTCTCTTCTTGCAACATTTGTTGCAGCTTGCCTAACGAAATGAACAAATTCCTCAATACTGTCATTATCAGGGTGCTTCTTGGTGTAACTTGACTGATGATGTAACAACATGTCTTATGATGACATCACTATATCTCATAGAGTTAATAATGTTAGGTTTGGTTTAGGGTTTAGGGTCTAGGGTACAGACTATCATCTTCACCCTTTTGAATAAATTGCCAAGTGTGATATGTCACACATCACTAAAACTTATGGTAATTACAATAATGTTTAGTGGTGACAGTGGAGCCAGGATATCCTGTTCAACCACTCCACTAGCACTACCTGAGATATACACACATAAGCAAACAAATACATGGAATAATGTATGAAGGCATTGCTAGCAAATAAGATTATTGGGAATGATGAGACAAACAAATCAGACTGGGGATGTAAACATGATTAGAAAAATAGGATTGTTGTGCTGTGGAAGTTGCACTTGAGTTCTGAATTGTCATTGGGATAGTAACACATGAACTTTGTGACTGCTTCAGGATGAATGAAGACATATTTTGACACCTAATTGGAAAATTCTTGACTATCTTGAATAGGTTCGTTATTCACTCATGATTGTTTATATAGTGGACAGCCATCATTTTCCCCCTTTCCTGCTAGCATGCTAAATACAGTCAATTTTATCAAATTAGGTTTGTTTTGCTATCTTGGTATGTGTTAGGAACTCTGAAGCTGGGTGAGGTGAACGAACAACCAACACACTGTAAGAGAACATCCCAATAGATTTAAAGTTAATACATTTCAAATTATCACCTGCATTACAAGGTAGAACAAGGGGATTATTGTCAAATACAACTAAGCTCTAGCCATGCTTGTCCATAATAGCCAGAAGTGGATGCTGGAGTGGAAACAAGCTCAGTACTTTTTCTCAAAATACCTCGAAGCAGGACACCAGAACGTTAACTTCACCAGTTATTTTATAGACATCAATTGAAAGGTGATTACCTTGCAGACAATCATTGTTCTGGTGAGTACAATGCAGGTATGTCACCGTGGGCATTAATGTTTGTACTTACAATGTGAGTCAAATGACTTTTTCATTGTTGTGGGCATATTTTGTACCACTAACAACAATTTTTCAAGATGTTTGTACTTGCATTTAAATTGATATTTCCTTTTCAAATGATAAAATACTCCATTTCATTTCTTAATAATCTACTACTTTCTTGATTAATTCAACTAAATCCAGTAGCTGGTTAGCTTAATATGATACCTTGATCTTTAGAATAAAGTTATCAAGTCTGACTTAGTCACTCTGCATGTGAGAAAACATATAATAAACGTAAACATCTATTTATTTGGCACTATCCCAACCATAAATTTCACTCCCTCTTTAAACTATCTTTATGACCATTGCTTTCATTGCTTTAATCCACCCAGTATACATTAGATACATGTATTGAATTTTGCATATTGAAAATAATACACATAACATATACACTTCTACTCACTAGCAACTAGGAACATATGTTGCCACTTTAACAGGAAAGAACAGAGGTGAGCTTCCGTTCTGTACTAAACTGTCTTCACTCATTGTTTTATGCTCTAGAAAATACTAACTTTATTTAATCATTTTATCAGTCCCTTCCATCAGTCTAGTTCACCAATCCAGTCCAGTCCAGGAATTATTGACACCCATATTGGATAGTACTATCTGACATTGTTATTGCAGCTGTGTCAACATTTCTAGGAATAATTAAATATTATCAGTTAGAGGTCATTGTCATTATGTGTTGATATTACCTTCATAATACTTACATTACCTTTGTTACTAAAATTGAATATGACTACTAAAATATAACATGTTACTTTCTATATATATCATGAATGTCATATCAGAAATACTAGCTTAAAGTGGCAAAACTTTGATTTATTTTAATAGGATTCATAATATTTTTTGCATAGTAATAAGGTCAACTATTGTTCATTCTTGAATGACAATATATGTTATATTTATATACTGACATATCTTACAACCACATAAAAATTTAAGTTACAAGTCAATGTATATCTTTGGCAATTGAGAAATTATCACACTATAAAACTATTCCAGCAGCTACTTAAATACTTTATATTACATTGGTATATGTACTATGTAATACATTATTTTATTAATCACTTTACTATAGGGGGTGGAGACTTATAGATCCGTATTTTGACCACTCTCAACTTCTGATCAAGAATATGGAACTAGAATACCTATTGGTGTTAGTCCCTCTTGTATTCATTGTTGGGGTAGTTTTATACTGTTGTTGTTGTCCCAAGATACGTCGTGGAAGCCATGTTTCAGAGAACTCTCATCCTTCGTACTTTCGGTAAGGCTTTTCAAAGAGTATACGATACAAAGAATATATATAACTACATCATGATGTGTTGATTTTTCCTCTCATTCGTACATAGAAATAACTTACGACAACTTCAGAGAGACATAGAGACTAAAAGGATGTTAGTATTATGTTAAATCATGTATATAAATATAAATGCCTTTATATATATATATAAAGACAACTTAGAAATTATGAGCGGACCTTAAATCAGAGAAAAGCCTATGAAAAAAGGCTAAAAGAGCTTAATGAAGAAATTCAAAACAAGCAAAAATTGTCTTTTTCACAAGACGTCAAGGTGAAATAAAGTGTGTTACTAAAAATAAATATTTTAATCAAACATTGCTAGGCTGAATGAGGCACTATCTTTTTGAAATCCTTACAGTCACATTTTCTACACCTGATACTAACAAAGAAACATACAAAGCATTTGGAATGCTATTGAGTGGATGTCAAATAAGACGTGATATCTCCGAAAGCTACAGTGAAGTAATTAAAAAGGTAATTATATCATTACAGGATAAGGTTATTTTTATATTTATGTCAATAGGTCATCCAAAATATCTCTTTAGAAAAAGAATTCATAATTGTTGAAAAGTCTGTCATTCTAAGTCGAGCTATGTTAACACTTTTACCACCTTTACTAGTATCTCATCCACCACATTATGATGAAAAGATGCATGAAATTTGCCGTAAAACATGGGATGAAACTAAGAATAATTTTACTCTCTATTACTATCGCCCTGTTCTATTCTATGGGAGATCCTATGCTGTTGCCGTAAAGGGGAAAGTAGGTAACTCTAAAGTAGAATTGCCAGAGGAAGATGTCGATTCTAATACAAAATAACCATAAATATTTTTAATTTGTTTTGTGTATTTGAATACCATTGTCAATTGTAAGTTTAGAAATTACAAAGAGTATGGTGTGATTTATTTATTGGCTCTGTGCTGATGAATGTGTTACACAGTTGAACACATGACTTTCAAGAATCTACCATTAACATTTCCCAGAATTGTTTTGATATATATTGTACTAAAGAAACAAAATCTTATTCTTGTGTATACCATTGATATTCTGTAGAACAATCAATGCATTTTCCAGTTTTTGTTTTTAGTGATATATCTTCATAAATCAACATGTACATCACCACAACATAGCAAGAGGACCAACTACTACTGAGCATGCTCAAATATATAAATTATATATGAATATTAATATCCACATTTCTCTTTTAAGTCATGCAATTAACTGTACTTAAGTAGAGTCTTGAATAATCACTATAACAGTCCAGAGGTTGATATTGGAAATTACTTTCACTTAAATTCTATTGAATGGGGCAGTGAGTCTGTACACTTGGAGACTTGAGAAGGGAATCTTCAATAACTCTGACTATCAGATAAATGGGTACTTGCATTCTTTTCCGATAGGAATTAAAATATACATGTTGATCTTCAGTCTGAACAACAATAAATATTGGACCAGAGCACTTAGCAATAACTCTAGGAATTCAATTAGGACAGTTTCAAATCATAACACTCCAGCTGATACATCCATGGTTTAACTACGTCCAATGTGGTTCTAATACTTCTAGTCATAGAGGAATGTAGCTGTTGGATATCACTTGATATCTTATTCAAAAACTTGCCAATCAATATTCTGTAGATATTCCATACTTCTAATTTGCTCATATAGCTCTTTTAAGGAACTGAACTAATCTCACTGGTATTCTATTAGGCTTAATACAATTTTAGTGAAGAATTCAGATAAATCGTGAGATATGAATTGACTGCTTTTGCAATGTTCTGGAGTAGCATATGAATAGAAGATATGTCTGAAAGTTTTAATTGCCTATGAGAATGAAGCTGTAGACATAGGATAAAAATTTCAGGACACATCAACTACAAGCTGACAAGTGGTATGAACCATGACCCAATAAAAGGACCAACAAAATCAACATGAACTTTATTATTACAATAGGCAAGTAGGCATTGCAAGGAGGCTAGAGCTGGTGAGTTCATTACTAAATATAACTGACATTATTTATGTAGGTTTTTAATATCTCAATCAAGACATGGCCGGCATACATGAGATTTGGAGAATAACTTCATCAATGACAAAACCTGGATGACTTGCATACAGTTCAATCAAATATTAGTTTGTAGAAACAACAGTATGATTGTATGCATGCCCCACAGTAGGCAATTGATTTGGACAGGCATATCTGTTTTCCAATTTAAATAGGGTTTGAGCTCTGAACAAATGTTGACTGGCCAACCTGTTTTTGTATATGAAAGACTCAACTAAGCAGAAGATCACGATTTCCTTCATTGTGTAGTTGTAATTGAGTGTTTAGTAATACATCCTAATGACCGATATTAAAGACAGTTGGTTCCCATGTATCAACTTGATGATGATGAACTCTATCAAATGGGAAATGAAATCACATTTCAGCGTTACCACATTGTTGAGTAGGACAAAATTCAATAGTCATACACATACGCAGACAAATGAGAGAGTATCTTTGAAATCAAGTAGCAGCCAGAGATGGCACACCCTTTTTGGGGCAATACATAAAGACATGAGGACTTTGATCAATCATTAGGATAAAACAGTATGTGGCCACAGAACTCTGTATATCAATGAGAGTCCCTTTTTAAATTTAAGAATACTTTGGTTCACATTTCATGACTATTCTTCATGCATGTAGTGTTGGGTGTTTGCAACCAGACATGTAAGATTACAGCTCTGATCAATATCGTTAGCAAGTATGAAAGAGCAGAATCAGAGTGGATTAAAACATCAGCACTTGTTTAAAGATGATTGACAGTAGTTAAGTTACTTTACCATAACAATTAAGGAAACCAAAGAATGCTCTGAGATAATGAATATTCTAGGAGAGGAACATATAGTCCAATAGTTATATCCTAAATAATAACAGAATCTACAAATCATACACTTGTCACTTTTCAGTTGAGACATCAAGTGATAATCTGATACCATTTGTTTCCAACCCATACAGCTAGAATATTTAAGTTTGTTTTGTTCTAAACATACTTAGAGATCAAAACCACATTAATGATTACATCGAGCTAATCCAATATGTTTCTGATTAATTATTTAATTCATTAAAAGTAAAATTCTCTTGATAGTGTGCCTCTTGATTTTAAAAATAATTTCTTAAGCAAAAACTAATGGATTAACAGAACCTTGAACTGAGGAATATGATGCAAGGCTGAAATTTTATACAATCTCAATGATTAAATCAAAAAACCTCAGAAAAAGCCTGATTGTGTCCATTCATATAGTAGTAGGCTTAATTATGGGCCATTTTTATGTAAATTACAGGGAACTCTTGCCACAATTCTGCCTCGTGTCAGATCCCACACCCAGAATTTCAAGCTAAGAACACTAATATAATATTAAATTTTGTAAGAGACAGTAATGTATTTCTTTATTACTTGATATTTTAATATGAAGTTTCGTATATTGGGATAGCTGTACAGAATTGTGCCAATACAGCAATGTAGCTTGCCATTTTTTGCATTCCATAGAATCCTTCACTACTTTACACAATGATCTTGAATGGTACAGTGTAAAGTTATGAGTTAAAGGTATTAATGTAGAACTGCATGATTTAACTGTTTTAACATGTTTAAGTGAGATGTACCGATCGTTATTTTATATTATTAATTCCTAGTAGTTGAAATAAATTTGTAATGATGGCTCTGATTTTAATGACTTTATATATGATTTGACATTCTATATGATATGTATATGTATACACTGTTAACTGTGAGTATTCATATCAATTATATAATACTCTGTACAGTTTGATCTGATTATATCTATATAGAAATCATTAAAGGATGTATAAGACCTGTGATCCTATTGTACACACATACTATGATCATTTGTATGGAGTATGGAATATATCATTTGACCATTGTCATTCTTAGGGAGGTCAATGTTTGTTCTCAAAGACCATGCACTTGAGATAGGAAGATAAATTACATGCAACACTTTGACAAAGTCTATTTTATATCTACCTGCCAATATTTGTTCTACAAAAATTACCAAAATTACCTCCTATCTCATACTACATAATTTTGCTATAATGGGTTCACTTTATAATAGATTATAATGTTACAACAGGTAGTATCACTGAAGATAACATTATAATTACTAGCCTGAAGTAATTACTATAGTTTAATGTTCTCTTTTATTGCTCTCCTACAGATTTTGTATCAGCATTGTCTCTATCTATCCACTCATTTGTTTTAATTCTTTTTGTCTGACAGCTAAGGTTATTGAATTATGAGGTTAGACACACCATCGTACTTAGTATATATTCATAGTCATTGAGGGTGTCCATAGTGGGTGTTCATATATGTTTATTACAAGTCAAAAAACTATGTATATTTATTACTTGTTTATAGTAAAATTTAACTTGCTTGACCTTGACTATATAAATTACAAGAGTATGATTTCTGACTCTTTCTTTTACAAATATGACTATATAATTGGGTTAATAGCAAACTTGTTTAAATTACAGTCATCATCATAGCACACATATCAAATGTTTATGTCAAGAGATGTCTACAAATTGTTTTCAAAAACTTTTAATAATAATCAAAACAATTAAAAAACCAACCAACAATACATAGAGCATTAGTTCCTTTTATAGTCTTAGTCCGGATTACTTAGTATAGCTGACCACTTCGGATTTCTATTTCAGTGTTTCCTATAATTTAATTTGTCGGCTTCATTTTTGATTTGGTTAAGTGATCCACTTGCTCCTGCCTCTTGTATTCTGGTGTCTTTACTCTGTACTACCAGGTGCATGTCTTGCTCCATCACATTTCCTCCTATCTTCTTTAGTGCAAAGCACAGTTCTTCTTGTGGAATTCTTGACAAGGCATCTGCGTTAGCGTTTTCACGTCCCTTACAATGGGTCACAGTAAAATTATCGTGTGAGCCTTGCAATCTTATCCTTCAAACATTGGAACCATTGTAAAGACCGATGCTCAAAAAATGCACTTCTTGAGTTTGACTGTCAGCCCTACTTCATGTAGATGTTGGAACACTTCTGTTATGTGATATAGGTGTTCCGTCCAGCTGCTGTTACAGATCACTACGTTCTCCAGATACACTCCAGTGAATTTTGTCCATCCCTTGTAGTACTGTGTCCATCAATCTCTGGAGTGTTGCCGGCACTCCGCTTAGGGCAAAAGGCATCAGGGTAAACTGATATAACTCGTTAGGTGTGATAAAGGCTGTCTTTGCTTTATCCTCGTTCGTTATGGGCACCTGCCAGTAGCCTTTTGCTAGATCAAGGGTGGTTATAAAAGCTGCTCCTCCAATTGCATCTAACAGCTCGTCTACTCTTAGCATAGGGTAGGCATAAATGTTGTCACTTGGTTCAATCTCCTGTAAACCACCATCCTATTTAGTTACTACCACAATAGGAGAAGCCCAATCACTGGAGGACTTCTCAATGATGACGTTAAGCTCCATCTGTTGTAGTTCCTGTTCAACCTCCTCTCAGTATGCTATTGGAATACAATAGAATTTCAATCAGATAGGTCATGCTGTCCTCATAGGTATACTTTGCGTCAGTCACATCTCACATCTCTAGAGTAAATCAGCTCAAAGGGCGAGAATCCTGTTGACTCTTTTGGTACTTCCTTGTACGCAAATAGCACCATTTTGATCAACTTCTCTGCTACTGTGGGTGCTGTAAACATCCATAGTATGAATGCCTCTGGGTATCTCATAGCATAGACACATACTACCAAGATGTACTGATTACCCTTTATAGTATTGGGCAATGGTCCCACTATGTCCATTGCAATTCATCTGAATGGTTCATCTATTATCGGCATTGGTATCAGGGGTACTTCTTTCGCTTTTTTGCCACTCTCTGACAAGTGTCACAGAGCTTGCAATATTTCCTGATGTCCAGGAATACTCCTGGCCAAAAGAACCATTTCAGAATTCGTTTGGCTGTATGTTCCCTTCCCAGGTGACCAGCAATAAGCATGTTGTGTGGCAACCGTAATACATCTAAACAGTAGGAACGAGGTAATATTACTTGATCAATTATCTCCTCAGGTTTGTCTCTAGGACGCCATTGTTGACATAGCAGTGCTTGATACTCAATTACTCGCTCTGTGTTCTCCTTTTTCTTCCACTTTTATACCTCTGGGTCAGGCTGTTGCTTCTGGATGAGTCTTTCTGTATCTGTCTTTTTCTTTTCCTTTAGATGACATTCATTGTGAGTCCGTTTTTCTTCATGGGTTGTCTTCTTGCATGATTTTCAGGATGCTGTGATTACATCTCAGGTAAATTGAAACAATTAAGCTGAACCACTTGACTCCTTTCCTTTTCTTCGCTTAGGTGGTCTGCCTCTTGTTCTGCCTCAAATCTAGGAGCATCACACTCTTAGCTTTACTGTATGTCTCCATTTCCTTAGTAGAATGTCTCATTTGAGTTGCTTGTTCTTGGGCTAGCCTCTGAGCTTGAGCACTCACTTTGACAGCATATGTCTGACCCAACTCCAACAGCTCCGTCTGGTTGAGTTGTCCAGTCTGCTGTGATCCTGTGTGATCAGTCAGTGCCTGACCCAGCACTATCAGGTTCGTCTGATCAGGCTGTTTGGTTTGCTTTCAAATGCCTGACTGTAGTGTCTTGAGTGCTTCCAGCTGCTCCTCTTTTCTAAGTCATGGTAGGATATGCCATACCAAAGTCACATCCACCCCAAGTAATACATCCACAGGTAGATCAGTTGCAACTGCTACCTGCCTATTGTACCCTTCTCTGTCCAGTACAATCTTTATCCTTGCCGCTGGATACCTAGTCTTCTGTCCATTGGGACTCCAAAGCTCTATGAAGTCTCCAGTCTTCATTGCTTTGGACACAAATTTTGAGTGAACTGATGTCTTCATACTGCCAGTATCCAACTGAATCTCATTGATAGTGATATTGTTCACTGTCCCAGTACACTTGTATGCATAAATCCATTTGTTCATAGCACTTCCTTTTATGAGGGCTTTCTTTTGGCACTGTCGAGCATAGTGTCCCAGATTGCCACACTTATAACAAGTTACGTTCTTTCCAGAGTCTCCTTTGACCAACCTCTCTTTCTTGTCTTCATTTCTTCAATGTGTTGAATTATATTGTCATTCCGAATGAGTGCTTGCTACTTCCATTCCAAATAGCGTTCCCACTTTGTTGGAATCGGTTACTGTTGGTTCGATTGATGGCTGAATTCTCTCATGTCTTCTTCGACACCAAGTACACCTGCATTAATTCTACCATTGCATATTGATCCAGTGGTTGTTCTCTGATAATCCACTGTTTCATTCCTTCATTCATTCCTTGGACCATATGTTCCATAGCTACTTTTTGTCGCATCTGTTCCTCTCCCTCATCGGGTGTCAACCATCGACTGATCAGTTTCAAAGCTTCTATCATGTATTCTTTAGGTGTCATCTTGCTGTTGAATTTGAGGTTATTCCTCAGACTCTGCCTGCTTCCTTCTTCAGATACACATTGAACCACTTCTGTAGTACTTCTCTGATTTCCATAATCATTTCTGGCCTGCACAAGTCCCTTGGTCTACCTTGAAGCTTTGGTATCAGACATGCCACCCACTCATATCGCAGAATATGATGTAACAGTATCATCCCTTCAAAGTTTTCAGGAAAGCATTCAATATCTTCACCTTCCTGATAGATGACCAAGCCTATGCGTGTTATTTGAGATGTGTTTTGCTGCAATATCTGTTGCTGAACTTGAGCTAGCTGATCCATAGCTGCTGCTAACTTACACATCTTTTTCTGTTCCTCCCTGATTTTACAATCTTTCTTTTCTTTTTCTCTCTTAGCTCTACATTCTTCTTCTCCGAGCTGATCTGCTAACTGCTGTGGTCATAATCTTCTTGAGTCGCTTACAGTTTCTCCTTTGATCAATTCCAGACTAGGGTCGTCATTTACCCTTGCTATAGAAGTGCTTTCTGTTGCCATTGTCCTGGTAGGTTGCTCACAACTGTTCTTGCATGTCCCACCGTTGCCACCAAATATGTCACGAGGTGCCTACAAATTGTTTTTAAAAACTTAATAATAATGAAAACAGTTTAAAACTAACCAACAATACATGAGTATTAGTTCATTTTATAGTTTTTGTCCAGATCACTTAGTATAGCTAGATTGCTTCAGATTTCCATTGCAGCTGTTTCCTTTAATTTAATTGTTTGGTTTCGTTTTTGATATGACTAAGTGATCCACTTGCTCTTGTCTCTTGTATTCTGGTTCCTTCACTCTGTACTTCTGGGTGCACACCTTGCTTCATCACAGTTTAATAATAGATGTTCTTGTTAGTATTATATAATACAGTAATAAGTACTAATTGTGACTAAGTTGTCTTAAGAACTTAATCTTATAGTCAGTTTCATTATATCTATAGCTATTGACTATAGTTCCTGGATAATGGGAACTATCAAATATTATGAACTAGTGACAAGATATATTAAACTGGTATATTAGACTATATGAAACTTTTATTATTATAATTATCAGAGATGTTTTGTCCTGCAGTGACATGTCTTTGTGAATATACAGGTAGCAGACTAATTGGTATCTTAAGAGGCACAGCATGTCTAACAACAAGTAACCAATCAATGAATAATGTAGTCAGGACAGAGTACTTATCAACATATTGAGTTTCATACAATATAGTATATGCATATTACTATTATGCTATTAACAAAATTTACACAACAACTTTCACAAAACTTTCATAACAATCTGTCCACATTGTCTAGATATTAAATTTTTGTAACAGTGTACTGACAACAACAAATAATCATTGAGATAGTATTTCATATACACAAGTGAATCTTAATTGCCTTCTTTTGTCTTACACTAATGCAGGACTGCACTCTGAATACATCCAAAAATTCCTAACTAGATCTAGGCCTGCCTTTGCTTGATCACAGCATAATGTAGCTTCAATACAGAGATTTCTCTACTAGCAAGACATCTGTTGACAAAAACAAATTTTAACTTGTTAAAAGACTGTTTGTGGTTGCGTTTATCAACTAACCTTCCTCTAAATGATCTATTGATATGATGACAGAATTTATAATTAATTTATTTTTAAATTTTAAGATTATAGAAGGCATGTAATTGTTTGTGTTATGTTCTCTTTAATCCCATTATTCATAATACATAATATCGTCACCACATAATAAATCATAATAAATATTACATCTTGCAAAATTCCTCGGCGAAACCTAAGAAACCCTAGGTTGGTGTATTGTTCAATGCTGATAACACATTTATTATACAATACAATTCATATTTAATATGTTATACAAAGTATTAAACATTCAATGTTGTATATAGTTAATGTGCATTGATAATAAGGATTCCTAACTACTAGAATGGGGTGAGTACTGTGAGGTGAGAAATTGAAATATATAGTATCTTTTTAAATTTTTGAAATAAAAATTGAGAGCAATAAACCATGTATAATGCTAAAAAGTTATAATTATGTTTTGCTATCTAAGTAAAAACATAAGCTTAAATCTATCTCTACAATAATATACACAATCACTTTTTAATGTTCTGCGTTTGCTTGCTTGACTATTGGTATTTCTGCTTTTTCACGTATCTCATCAAGAGTATAGTCCTTCAGCAGTTTACCATTTTCATATACTGTGAGTAAAAGATCCTACAAAAAGAGAACAAGAAATAAGGAGTATGGAAAACATTTTTATACATTATGTAATTAAGTAAAATTGAAAGCAGTCTTGCTCAGTTTCTAAGTAAAACATCTAGTTTTGAGACTAAACACATACCTTTTCTTTAGAACCCTGACCTTCTTCTTTGGTTACATATTGACCATTTTCTATTTCTAGTGTCAATATTCCTTTTTTTGATTTCTTTCCCATGTCAGTGATTGGAGTTTTGAATACATTTACTCCTCTTCCATCTATGACAGCATAGCTGCATTTGTAGGCACACTTCTGTGTGTCCCTATCAACTCTTTGAAGTAAGCCACCTAAGAAAGAAGTGTAATGACATATATATTAATAACATTATAACCTCCGCTTCCAAAAACAATGTTTTCTGCACTCCATCCTTCCCTTTTAACATTTTCAAGAATGGTTTTCAGAGACTCAATAGTAACACTGTCCCCTTGAATTATTCTCAAATAAGGTGGAAGAAGTTTGTAGCCTTTCAAGTTCTCAATTGTACCGAACTTGGAACCTAAATATATAACATTACTTCATTAACTAAGACGAGATTGACAAATTCACATAACACAATGCAAGCTTGGTGTCTAGAGTCATACCAAGGATTTCTAAAGCTCTAACAACCACAGTTGAAGGATCGCCTGAGTCAAGACATATCACAACAGTGCCATCTTTACAAAATATATTATAACAACAAATTCAAGCAAGTAACAATCTATACCTCTTTTTGTAACTAATGGCTTTAATTCCTCTCCCCAAATTTTCTCACAGGCATCCCTTAATAGTAATTAGAAAAAGTTATCATACAGTGTATAATTTCAATTATTCAATATTATATAACTATCTTAGCTAATGCTTACCATAAATTGTAGCTATCACAGAGACAAGACACAATACCAGTTGGAAACTAAATCATAATAGACAAATTACATAAATTAATTTGTTTATACACCAGATGTGATGATTTCTAATTTCATTAGTTTGTTTATATACCAGATGTGGTGATTTGTGAATTTAGTTACATAATTACATTTTATGTTAATTTGTGTAATATATGAGCATACAAGGAAAAGTGTGCAAACATTGTTACCTTCTCTATAATGTTTCGAAAAGCATCTGCTTCACCTTCCTTACTCCATGTTGTTATAGTGCTGTAAAAAGTATTAATATTAAACTTGCTGTCACACAATATTATTTTACCTGTGCTCAGAAGCAGGAATAGAAAAACCAGCCATTTTACAGCCATAAAATGTTCTATCGATAAAGTATGTAGTAACAAATAAATTAGCTGTATGACATTGACATTTATGATTTAATATATACTGACACTGTACCTTGCCATTACTAATGGTGGTATAGTGTCTGTTCCCTTGAAATTAACTAAATGAGCCACACCTCCGATGGAAGAGGACTACATAAAAAAGAATTAACGTTTTCAAAATTTAAAGGTTAATATTCTATTTTATAAAATAAATGCCTAATTGAAGATTTTAAGGCATCATGTGAAGTAAACTTCTCCAACTCTAAAATTATTACCTAGATATTATGTCCTTTGTAGAAAGTACTAATCTTCTTACAAGGTTTTATGTAAATATTTGATTGACATCCCTTATTATAATTACATGAGATGAAAAGTAATTGGGTGTAAATTTGGAAATGAACTGCTATGTTGTTTTCAAAAGAAACATGGTCTTACTTTGTTAAATACATAATGATTGCTTACTATACGTTAGGGAAATAGGAAGCATACAATGTAGAGAAAAGCCACAACTTTCAAGTCTTCATATTATGATCATATATATGTAACAATGTACTAACAATATTCATTCAATGTATACACTTAAGTTCCGTTTTGGGGAAAGCCAAGGGAATTTCCGGCTGTCACGTTATGCATTGCTAGCTAATGACACAGCAATGTTTAGTTGTGTACTCATCCTTTAATTGTAACAGAGTTACTTTCAATTTTGATGAATTAATAGTGACATTGTTACTTTCAATTTTAATGAATTGATGACTCACTTCTACTGAGGTACTTCCCCTGAGTCCAAAATCGTTCAGTTTAAATGGAAGAGAGTTTAGATCATCAGCAGTCTCATCAAGATACTACAGGATGTTATGAAAATATACCCATTAATCAACACTTTAGGACATGATTCTCAGTTTATGTGAAATGAAACTGAATCTGATACTGACCAAAAGACAACCTTAATTCTTTGAATATTACTTTCTTTTAGCATTACCTGAGCAATAATCTCCTTCTGAGCCCTTGAACTAGTGCATACGGTCATAGGATACCAAACTTGTACAAGCAATGGCTATAGAATTTAGCAATGAATGTATGTAGCATACTGTTCAGTCAGAACAAAACAACACATCATGTCACATACAATATTTACCTCAACAAATGTAGTAAGCCAATAACAGTCAGGGCAGGTATTCTCCACAGTAAAAAGAACTGTAATGTGGTTACATAAGTCTATGTTATATAGATTTGTACCATTTCTAGTTGGTAACACGGTTCCTTCTGGCACTGCTTTAATACGTAACGGTAAAAATCCATTATGGCAATCTAGAATGTGCTTCCATCCATCATAGTTAAATAGTCCTGGACCAACATGTGAATCGTAAATTTCTTTTGCCTGTTCGATCTTTTCAAGATCTATGACTTGCCCCAGAAAATATTTCTGTAACCATAAAGTGGGCGGTGTAGCAATGCTCGTAGTTCACTTGCCTTCAACACGTACTGAAGTCCAAAGAAAACGACCTCAGGAAACTTACCTCCTCGGCTTTCAAAGTAGCAGTAAAGAGTAGTTGTTTTTGGAGGATATTGTAGATAATGTGAATTCTGAAAACGTGAGTTATGTGTGAAAAGATGTTAAGAATACAATAATATCTTTAAGAACCTTATATGAGTCAGCTGCTAGAATAAAATTATCCTGACAAGGACTGCGAGATTCACTCATCCTTTCTCACTATGGAGAAACTTTTCTCCAGCTATCCACTACTCAAAAATGCTAGATCACTACATTTTGTATACACGCAATTGCACTGCTGGCTGTTTAACATTAGTTTATGGCATCCCGTTACAACAATTGTATTCCCATCCGTGTTTGAGTAATACACTAGCTACTATAATGTTTGTTTATACTGACATTATAAATGAACTAGAGATGCATACTTTGCTGTGTATAGTTTATATCAGGTTTAAGGGGTGTGTATTTATAATCTACAAAATATAGGACAAATATAAACCTTACTGTTTATAAAATAAATTGTTGCCTACTGAAATTGTGCCGTGTCTTCCATTATGATTTGTGACAATCATTTTTAACAAGTCGGTTATCAGGAGAGGCAAAGTAGATAGCGTTTTCATACCATGTATATATTATTAAAGAAGCCCTGTACTGTGAGATTTATTCTGTTTGTGTTTATTTTTAATTATTTAAGTTAAGTTATTATGTGTTTGTATGTAGAGAACAAATAGTTACAAATAATGGCTGACAGTGATGACTTGATATTTAATTATTCTACTAATTCCAACGTAATAACAAAGATGCTCTCTCAGTTCAACTATATACAGAAAAGTACTTAAAGTGAGTCACCATTTCTTTAAAATTGAAAATAACAATATTATATATTAACTTTGAATATTCAAATACTACTGACCTATACGTCATCAGACACCAACCCATAATGTTACAACCGGGAATTCCCTAGACCTTTCCCTAAACTGTTTACACCAGATTTATATTGACTATATTTGGGCAATTTCGGTTGCGTGTAAACATGCGTGTGTGTGTGTGTGAGTGTGTGGACGTGAACTTTGTGAAAATGAATAAAATTCTCATTTTATAATGTAAGAGTCACTACTGACAACTGGAATGTTAATTTAAAAGTATTTTAGCAATTATTCAATATAATTATGTTTTTAATTATATCTATATGATTTTCTATTACATAACATTCCTTGTTATATTGAGTAGTTTTTCTAATTGGAGCTACAGCCAGATATTATACTGTATGTGTTAACAAGTGCTATTGCATTTGGATACTCTCGAAAATTTTCCTTGAAAATAAATTAATCTTACTAATGAACAAAGCAAGTGATGCTTCCCCTTAAATAAATTTCTTACACCACATGATATGGAAATATATTCTATGAAGAGGATTATAACATACAGCATGTTTGCCCATATTTAGCAAGACCACCACATCTGATATGCTCAAATTAATACATATAACACAATATATATAATACAATGATTTTACCTGTTAACTTAGTTTCTTGTAGTGTTGTCGTCCTCATACGATTGAGATATCTTACTGAACACCATTACTATTGGTATGAAGCATACAAGACAAGTCGTTGATGATGTTTTATGTTTTTTTTACTGATACCACGTTTTTACAAAGAACATATAAACTTTTTTATTGTTCTTTTGTCTGTTCCTTTTATTGTTTTTATTTGTTTTCTTTTTTCTCTTAATATAAAAGTATTACTTTAATCAAATATATGCCTGTAGCATATTTTCCAAAATTAAAAAAATACTATACAGAAAACTCTAGAACTTAATATGTCAACGACAGTAAAAGTGCCACATGTATGAAAAATTGGTAAACTTTGACTAGACAATTTTAAAACAATGTAGCAGATACCTTTTAAAGCACACTTAGATGGCAAGTAATATTCCTTCAGGAAGTTATATAAAACAGATTAGATACAGAAGCTAAATTAGGTTTCGCAGTTTATTTTGTTGCCCACTTCAAAGAGAGCTGATAATGCAAAACACGCCCAGACAGCCACATAATCCTGTTCAATGAAATCATGACCGCAAGCGGTGAGTTTTTTTGTGGTTTTCTCGATATGATAACGCGTCATCTTCCTTTATTCATATAGAATATGACAGAGCTGGAAAGGTAAGAGTGTAAATAGCAAATTTTCTTTACAAATACGCTATTCACCGTCAACTGAATCGGCTACAGATATTCGATGATTCAATTCATGGACGCATAACACTACATCCTTTGTTAGAACAGATTGTTGACACACCTCAGATTCAGAGATTGAGACATATCAAGCAATTGGGTAAGTAGAAGAAATTTCTATTTTTCAGTATGTTTGTTTAATAATGCACAGGTGGCATTTATTATGACTACATTGGTGCAGAACGAAGCCGCTTTCAACACAGTATTGGGTATGTTGGTTTTAATATATAATATAGTTATATATTATTGTGTAATGGTCATTTTTAGTATAGTATTGGGTATGTTCATTATATATTATAGTTATATGTTTTTATCTAATTATGAACAACATCTGGTCCCAGACGCTCTAGGTATGGTTGTTTGATATTCATGATAAACTGCAAATTATGTTATTGATGACATTGAGAGATGATGATGTATTTCATATATACAAAAGCAATGATGTGTACTTTTATATTCCATCATGAATTTACAATGCAACTGTGAATGTATAGTGCATAGTCAGCCATTCAACATCACAAACATGTCTATTATATAGATACAGGAAGTAATATACTAGACTATATAACCTCTATCCACATGTGAATACAATAACACAAAGCACATGGGTACTCACTATATAGTTCATCTTAAACAGTCATGTATGTACATTTACACACTAATTATGGCAAGTGATGTGTCTTTCAGAGAACTGCTTATCAAAGGAAGTAAGCCATATTATGAATGTGAGATACATATTAATATGCAATATCAAAATGGTGGTCTGGCATTAAATCATAGTTATTTTGATGCTCCTTTTAGGATGTGTCATCTCTCTGGTATCTTCCTTGAAACATTACAAAAAAGACAAGCAGATCTGTCCATTAGTAAACGTGATGTCTTATGTGTTCAGATAGCTGCACTATGTCGTAACCTGGGTCAGGGACCATTCTCATACTTGTTTGAAGAACTTGTACTTCCTAAAATACGAGCCAGCGGGAAACACTGGAAGGTAAGTTAGAAAACATAACAAGTTTACTTGAGTTGATAAATATGTAGTTTCGAGATGGCTCCATATCTATGTTCCATCACTTATTACAT
Source organism: Xestospongia muta (assembly GCA_963693285.1). Classification (NCBI taxonomy): domain Eukaryota; kingdom Metazoa; phylum Porifera; class Demospongiae; order Haplosclerida; family Petrosiidae; genus Xestospongia; species Xestospongia muta. The sequence continues at coordinate 5,834,041 of OY848917.1, forward strand.
ACTAATAATTTGAGACCAAAATTTGAAGAATTTGGATTGGTTTGGGAAGAAGACGTTCCTTTCATTGAAGAGTTGATTACAGGAAATCCAAATAAGGCATGTTTAATAGTTTTCTTGCCATTTTTATACTATGTGCAATAGGGTAGAAATCCAGAAAAAAGATTTCTTTATGAGGTAGTATATTATTCTCATTATATCATTATATAACACATTATATTATCATATTATATATGTTTATAGATTGTCACTAACAAGCAAAATGGAATTGATGTCAATAAAATGGATTATATTGCTAGAGATTCCCAAGAACTATGCTATTCTCATAATTTTGACTGGAAGTAAATGTCACATTATAGTGAGAACTATTTTCAATATATATTTTCAGGCAATACATGAATTCAGTACGTGTCATTACTGCAGATGATGGATTTTCACACATATGTTGTCGAGAAGATGTAAGTAAGCTCACCTTGTATTCACAGTTTAACTATAAATTATTTTATTAGGAAGTGAATCTGGTTCATGACTTTTATCGTATCCGATTCAATTTGTTTTATGATTACTATCAACATTGGAAAGCAAGAGCCATCGAAAATATGTATGTCAAAATATTGTAAAGCTTTATTAAATTTTCTAATTATTTAGGATTGCTGAGGCACTTGTCAAAGCAAATGACTATATAACTATATCAGGAGAATATGGGTTTGTAAAGTAGTTAATTGTAATTTATTATTAATTGCACTAGTGCTCCACGAAAACTATCAGAAGTTGTAGATGATATGTATGCCTTTACAAAGCTAACCGATAGCATTACAGAGATGATACGAATGGATCTGAGAGAAGAAGAAATGAAAGAGGTAATATTCAATGCTATATACTTATTTGTATATATATTATATGTAGTCTAAGAAATTGCTCAATGACATTCAAAGAAACCAGATTCATCAGTATATTGGGTGTTTAAAGTATCTTCAAATAGATGTTGGCACAGCTTTGGCAGTTAGTTACTTTGGGGAATCAATAGAATGACCGATTTAAATGCTCTTTGTTTATTAATTCACAGAAAAGCTTATCACAGCAACTTGCTGACATTTATGATGATATTGAAACTGAAAGCAACATCAAACTACAAGCTAGTTTCATATTACTGGATGTAAGTTGATAAGTTTAAATTGTTCAGTCAAAAGAATGTTATTCAATTACAGGTGGTACATCTTGATCTTGGGAGAGGAGAACATGACCCAATGAGAGATACTTGGTTCTACAATCCTGATAATCCCGATGTTGCTACAAGAGCTAAAGAAGTTAAGTGCTCATTGAAACATTTTATGTTTTAATTCTATTAATAGGGATTGCCTACTACTGAATACACTGTGCCTAATATGTATCAATGGATGGAGATAAGAGTCTATAGTAGATGGAACAACACACGGGAAATTACCGAAGCAATTAAAAGGTCAGTAAACAGTATACAGCTTGCACTATAATATAATCATATTAATAATTTGTATTGTATTAACTCAAGTTATCCTGTAGAGCTTTTGAACGATTTTTGAAAGTAGAGGGCCATAATGTAAGTATGCAATATGACCAGCTAATAGTATGTTGAAGTACGCGTTTATTAATAGTAGTAACTACTATTAAAATGAATGTCTTAAACACTTCATTCTTAATCAGGGCACTGTTCATGATAGCAGCACTGAAAAAGGTATGTATATATATATACATATATAAATAAAATTGTTATCATTGTAATCAATTTAAAATAAAGGTACAGTAACACAACAGCCACCAACATCTATAGAAGTAAAGAAAGTCACCGATGCAACAACTACAAAGCAAGACAAAGGAGATGGCATGTCATATCGGCCTACAACATTCAGATTAATGTTAGAAACAAAAAATCGTGAAATTGATGAGCTAAAAGCAAAGAATTTGGAATTGAAGGCACAATCAATGCAGCTTCAAAAAAAAGTTAATGAAAACAAAGAAAATGAGAAAAAGATTGAGTCACTTAAGAAAATATCTAGTAGTAAGAGCAAAGAAATTGAAAACACCAAAAAAATCTTGGAAGAAAAGAAACTTGAAATAGATGAGCTGCAAAGTCAGAATGAAGTCCTTCAAAGTAATTTAAATGAAAGAGATCAAGAAATAGAACAAAAAAGTTTAGAATGTGAAAAACTGAGTCATGAGGTTAGACAAATGCAATCCATGGAGAAAACACCAGCTGAAGAATCCTTGAATACAAAGGCTCAAAAAATGTCATCAAAGCAGGTTGAAGAATCAAATAAGTTTAGATTCTTTTCCACATTATTCTTTGTAGTGCTGATTTGCTATTCATACATTAGCCAAGACCTATTTCCAAGTAAGTATATACATGAGTTAGTTACAACTTTTGAATATTCTTTCAGCTCCTTTGCCAGGGGTCAATGTTATTGCTTCAACCCAATTATTAGTTATAGGTGGTCAAGTTAATGAACTACATTGGATGGAGTATGGCCTGAATATATACATACCACCACATGTGCTCCCCAAAGGCTTTCTGGCTACACTAGTAGTTAGAGTTAGTTTATCTGGTCCATTTTCCTATCCCAATTCAACTTTGTGGAAGACTTCCAGTGCTATTTACTGGATATCCAGTTCAAAAGACTTTGAAGAGTCAGTAATTATAAGTATATGGCATACAGTCAAAAATTTCCAGACCAACTCGCAACTTCGTTTTGTATCGTCAGAGAATGAACTAGTCAATGGAAAGTATCTCTTTAAAGTTTTAGATGGAGGATCATTTGATAATTCATATGGACATATTGCTGTGTCTCATTTTACTGCATTTGAGGTCCAGTCTTCAAACCAGACTGAAGAAAGTTTTGTGGGATCCTTGTTTTATCGAAGATGCTCTCCAAGAATACGTCAGTGGGACTACAGCTTTTTAATTTATCATGACATGCCAATTGGAATGATGGAAACAGTAAGACTTTATGGTTAATGTGTATTGTGATCAAATATTAATATTCTTAGGTTTTGACTAAATCTGGAGAATATACTGGTTGGAACAAGGATCCACAAATTACTGTACAGTTTGACAAAGATGACATAACACTAGAATTAAATGAATCTGCAAATGTAAATGGTTGGACTCTTAGACTGAAATATTTTCCAGCTAAGGTCAGTTTTCAAGTAATTCCAATTTTTATTGTCATTGTTATCTACAGTATGAAAAGAATGATTTGTCCAGTCATTTTGGAAGAATTATAAGTAATATGCAGTTCACTGTGAAGCAAACACGAAAAGATCTTTCTAACTATTTAAATACAAGACTCCCTCTTATTGGATCAAAAAGACCAAAAATTATTCCTGTAGACATTGATATAGGTAGACAAAGTTGTTGGAAATGTTTTATCATAAACATGATCTTTAATTTTATGTAGATATGGATATAGGAGAAACAGCATATAATCCCGGTATTTTAAATTCCATAATTATGATTATATTTCTTTTATATGGAAGTATCTATAATACTGCTATAAGCTTCATAATTTTATTGCAGGAACACTTACTGAAATAACTTCAGTAGATGAATTACAACCTTGGTTAGAATATGTTACAAGTCCATTAATTTATTCGTCATGCCTAAAACTGGGCAAAGAAGAGGCAGATCGAGCTAAGAAAGAACAAATCCTTGTCGAAGAGAGAGTTTATCAGATCACTAAAAAATGGTTTGATCAGAATACTTCGTGTACATGGAAAGATTTTGCCAAATCGTTTGCATGCATGAAAAATTGCAAAATAGCTGAAAAAATTAGCAAAGAGAAATTTGTTTATTTTTTTAAACAGGCAGACACTGATACATTAGAGAAATGTCCAAATTTACCTGTTATTTAACGGAAATGTATTTGGATTTATTATTTTATTACATCCAGTTTTAACATTACATAATATTAACTATATATGTATTGTATATGTGTGTATTGAATTAGTTTACTTCAATATTTTTAAGCATGTTAAATGGCATGCATTTAAGTTAATTCATTATGATTGGATATATTTTGTTAAGTAATGTATTCTTTTCTGACCAAAAGATGTCATCCCTTCACACCAGAAGTCAGAAGTAAGTTTATAGAATCCTCTACTCTAAATGTGAAGCAGTATACATATACAGTAAACTGGATAGTAGGAATTTCTGTCAACACCTCAAGGAACACTAGAGAGCTGTTAGCTCACAAGACACAAACAATAGTCTTGTAACAGAACTCATCTATAAGACAGGCCACATCATAGATTGGGAGGATTTGGTACCACAGATCTACTTATTCCAAATCAACTCTTTGATCTACGAATAGTTAGTCTCCTCTCTTGCACAAAAGAGGAGACTAACTAAATTCATTTTCCTCACCTGGGAAACAGCTTGGTCCATCTTTGGTAGGTGCCAAGTCTGAAGTTTGATTGTGCTCTTGTCTTACTACGCAATCAGCTCAATCTGCCACTGAAGCCATACTTTTTTCTTCCATCACCTATATTTCATTACATGCATGCCCCATCTCTTGCAGCCTTTACGATGAAAAGCTTTACTAACTCTGTGTGTATCAACAAACTCTGCTATTGTAGCTTATTGAAGGCGTGCAAATGTGAACTACGTTGTGCCGCAAGGCTTTTATACTTGGGTAAGCTATATATAATAAGACTTATATGAATTTATAGATAATTACTCAAAGCCATGTGTTTGAGTAAAAAATGTTATCAAAATTGTATTAAAAGTGACACTGAGTTCAAAAAATTGTTTAAAAGGGTTCATCTAGTAAGGATGATCTCGGGCAAGTTGATCTCGTGGGATGACCTCTTCTCCGTTGACTTAATAACTGCATAGGATCATTATATAATGATCTGGCCAAATGCTGGAAGCGGTGTTAGATCAATCCTGGATGGTCATAACTAGGTAAATAGGTAAAGTTTAAGCTTTGTCGTCAGTTATAACGTCTTATAGTTCCTGAATGCAGTCGATGAGTTTGACAACAGACTGAACTATTTACTTTGAATCTCGTTACGTGCAGATATCCTAATTAGTGGGCAAAACAGACACGCCTTCATCGTCGTCATCGCCATTCACGATTTCACGTGTAACGGCATGTATAGTAAGTTACTTAAGTGAATTCAGCTTCAAGCCAGTTAATTTTGTCTTTTTCTTTTTGTATAAAGTGAAGGAGAAGGAATGTGAAAGTCTTTCTGAGAAAAAAATGGAAGCTGCAACCGTCTGACGAGTCCAATGTGTATGTTAATAAAATCAGGAGGTTTGTATAATTGTACAGCTGAAGGATCCAAAAGGGACTACTCTGGAAAGGACAACTTAAAACAGCACATTAAACAATGTCATTCAGAAACATGTGATGAAGAAGAGCAAGACCATTATCGTGTGGTGTAACTAAATGCACACAGTTGTTTTACCATGCTACTCAAACACCTTGAAGAAGTGCATCAAGTTACTCTTGGTATGTGAAGTACTTACATTTGCAATGTAATAATGTAAGTGGTCATTTAATTCTGCAGCTCTCGAAAGGAAGTCATTTTCCAATGGGTAATCCTTTCTTAAATGGAAGGAATCATATGAGGCACTAACATACACCAGTTATACGTGCGCCCAAATGGTGTATAACTCCAAGGAGATCATGTTGAGTACTGTGGAGAGTCTTATAATATTTAGGAATGTTAACGTATTAACACACATTGCCCAATGGTCATGTCTCTATTAGAAATGAAAGCATCACTGTTTGTGTATTGCCGTGATGGAAGGGGCAAAGAGAATCTCAAACCAAGAAAAACAGAAAAGAAGAGATTTCATAGTGAAACAAGAAAACTTCAAAGTTCTTGCTTGTCTCAGATGACAGATTCAGAACACATTAGATCTGGAGAAGTACAAATGGTATATGTGAAGACACATACAAATCATGAACCTGGACTGAATGAAGTAGCTACCACTTCCTAGTGGAACAAGACAGGAAGTGAAAGACATATATGTTGATGGTGTGGGTTTGGATAAAATAATTGATGGTTAGATTTTTACAGATGAACAGTACTGTTTACATAATTATGTTTGTTTCAATATAGAGATTAGAGGCCCTGTACTCAATCATGAAGTGTAGTGATTTTGAGGAGAAAGCAACAAGAGCTATATTTATCACTCAACAAGATGTAAGGATTATCATCAGAAAACTTAGAAAATTCTCTAAAGCATCACCATCAAAGTGATACTATATCTTTGGACCGCCTTGTAAAGGAACTACAACTTGAAAAGGGAAATCGTATTATCGCATACAAACCTCAAGTATTTTGGTAGGCAAATATGCTACCTTGTTTCAGTACTGAGTATCACTGAATGTATAGGAAACACTTGGAGACCACTTTGATGAAGACAGATTTGAATTGGTTATAATGACTCCATTTCAAGCAGAATGTTTAAAAATATAGCAGAAAGATTGTCTGTGTTGACTCCACCCATAAGACTAATCCTTATGGCTTTAAACTATTAAGTGTTGTTGTTCCAGATGAATTTTAAAATGTTGAGTTTTTTGTCCTAGATTACATGTGTTGATCACATACATGTACCATAAATTGTAGGTATTCCAATTGCCTGGGCAATAGTGGATAAGAAGGATTATATTTCTTTCAAGCCATTTTTCAGTGCTATGGAATCGAGTTCCAGATGCTCAAGTAACACATTTAATGTCGTATGATGGTAATTTGAATAATGCATGAGTATATACAACAAAGAAAATGACTTAAAATTGAACAGATCAAGCCTTGGATTTTTGGATGTGTACGATGGAGTGAAGTATCTTTTATGGAGATGGCATGTTGATAGGTACTGTTACAACGTATACAATTGTGAATATTGTGATCAATTAGCATGCTTGATATAATCTTACAGGTCTTCGCAGAGAAAATTACATGCTCTTGTTCGTGATTCTGACCACCGACAAGATTTGTACAAGTCTGTGCATACACTATTGACATTGAATGAGGAAGTAATGTTTTCTGATTTACTTTCAAAATTAATCTACTCTTGGAAAGAGAAAGAGCCTGATTTTTTATCCAGTACTTTGAAGCCTCTTATGCTTATGTAAGAAGTCAAAATCTGGAAGATGAAAGTGAATTTGAGATCAAAGATCACTTTGCGCCTTCTCAAAATAATGAGAAGCAACTTGTATTTCAAAGAACCACCAAGTCGGCTGGAAGGAAAGAGTAACTTGTGGTTGTGAGTAACATACAATTTTCAAAATTAATTATTATTATGTGTATCATTAGGAAACCTACACATAATGAAAAAGAGAATATAGTTCTAGAACTTCTTAATTCACACTTGTGAGAAAAGGAGGTGTGTCGTGTCTCCTAAAGGTATAATTTACATCTTAAAAATCATTTTATATAGTTACTTTATTTATTTTGAAGGTTCAACAAAATCAGAAAACCAAACTACAGATCAAAGTTAATGCCACTCAAGTAATGCCATAGAGGTTTTAGTAGCTATAGGGTACCTAACGGATAAACTAATGTGCTATATTTTTATAACTATATAGACATAACCTCAAGTTGATGCATGTTCCTTGCAATTGTTGTTGAGTCATCATGATAGAGCTACTCAAACCACATTTCTGGATGGAACTGCCTATTCCAAAGCTTTTTGTTTTGTTTATTCGATACTGAAGCTAGACCACCATCACCAGCTAAGACATTTGCTGCTACAATTTGTGAATTTAAATCAAAATATATTTTAAAATCATTTACCATCCGAGCAAACAATTCAAGACCACATCAAGAGGCTTTTTCATTCACGTTCTTGGGGGACAGACTTGGAAATATTAGTGGCAACAACGTATATATATCCAGATAATGATATAGAAATAAAAAAAAAAAACATTTAAGAGAAAGTTATAAGCTTAGTTTAAAAAGTCACAGCAAGGTGAGTCGGCAGGTAGCCAGAACCTGTTCCAAAAGGTTTATAGTTACATTTAAGGCGTGGTTTTCACGCCTACTAATTAGGATGTCTCCACATAACGAGATTCATTTACTTTAAACACCGTGATCTTTCAAATTCAGCACGTGATTTTAATATTATATTGCAAAATTAATGAGATTAACAAATCAATGAATAATTAAATATGTGACAACTGTGAATCCCTATACTTTCCCACAATTGTTTACGTGTTCAATAATTAATATATGGCAACTCTACCTCTTCATGTACAAGTGCTTGTGTGTGTGGGTGTGACTAAGCATCTTAGTGAACACCTGTACTGTTGCTATAAAGCATTCAAGGCAAACCATTAAAGATATTTTTATTATTGTACTGATACCAGTCTTCCTAAAGGAATGCATGAGCATATGTATTCTTTGCTTATCTGCTCTTTAATATTAGTTTTTTCTTAATATAAAAAGTGTTACTGTTATCAAACATGACAATACACACCATACATGCAGAACACTTTCCCAAAAATAAAAAAATAAAGTCCATAAAACTCCAGATCTTCATACATCAAATACATAAAACAAAAAAGGGCAATATATAACGTTGGTAATACTTGTCTTGAGACTTTTAAACCGATAACACAGATATCTTTTATAGCACACAGAAAGTTATTTTAGTTTATTCATTTACGCCCACTTCAAAGAGAGCTGATAATGCAAAACACGCCCAGACAGCCACATAATCCTGTTCAATGAAATCATGACCGCAAGCGGTGAGTTTTTTTGTGGTTTTCTCGATATGATAACGCGTCATCTTCCTTTATTCATATAGAACATGAAAGAACTAGTAAGGTAAGAGGGTAAATATTAACAAATTACTTGTAAAGTACGTTATTCTTGTCATTTGAATCGTCTACAGATATTTGATGACTCGATTCATGGGCGTATAACACTAGATCCTTTATTAGAACTGATCATTGACACGCCTCAGATTCAGAGACTAAGAAATATCAAGCAATTGGGTAAGTAGAAGAAATTTTCTCTCTTTTTCAAATAGTTTGTGACAATACACAGGTGGCATTTGTTATGATTACATTGGTGCAGAACGAAGTCGTTTTCAACATAGTATCGGGTATATTATATATATATATATATATATAGTAATATGTTATTATCTAATTGTAAACAAGATCTGGTTCCATAGACTCTGAATGTTTTTGTTAATGTTTGATGTGCATTTCATGTGTACAAAAGCAATGACGTATACTTTTATGATATGTCGTAAATTTTGATTTACCCTAAGTAAAGCTTTTCAAACAATTTGGAATGGTTGCATATACACAGTTGCTACACCACCATTTGTACAAGATGTAATAAGTTTTATAAACATCCTGTACAAAAAGGCCACGTAGGAACTTTATATCCACAGCCTTTCATTTGAAATTTTGAAGTACAAAATATGTCATTTCCTAATTTGGTGATAATTTACATTGATATTACTGTAAATGGACAGTGTATAGACAGTAATTTAACATGTCATTAAATCTACTACATTGTAGTTTACATTGACATGTGATTACTATATCACAAAGTGCTACAATAGGGCTCACTATATAGTTCATCTTATGTAGTATGTGCCATCTCTCTGGTATCTTCCTTGAGACATTACAAAAAAGACAACCAGACCTGTCCATTAATAAAAGTGATGTACTGTGTGTCAAGATAGCTGCACTATGTCGTAACTTGGGTCAGGGGCCATTCTCATGTTTATTTGAAGAACTTGTAGTTCCTAAAATAAGAGTCAGTGGGAAACCCTGGAAGGTGAGTTACAAGATTTGACGAGTTGACTTGTTGAATACACAGTTTCGAGATGGCTCTATAGCTATGTTCCATCATTTATTGCAAAGTAATAATTTGAGGCCAAAATTTGAAGAATTTGGATTGGTTTGGGAAGATGACATTCCTTTTATTGAAGAGTTGATCACAGGAAATCCTAACAAGGCATATTTACTATTTTGTTGTTATTTTAAACTACATATAATAGGGTAGAACTCCAGAAAAAAGGTTTCTTTATGAGGTAATACATTTTTCTGACTATAAATATATATATTATATATGTATGTATGTATATATGTGTGTGTGTGTGTGTGTGTGTATATATGTATATAAATGTGTGTGTGTGTATGTGTATATATATATATATATATATATATATAATTATGTATGTATCTATACATGCATATATGCATATGTACTATTATTTTACAGATTGTCACTAACAAACAAAATGGAATTGATGTCAATAAAATGGATTATATTGCTAGAGATTCCCAAGAGTTATGCTACATGCACAATTTTGACTGGAAGTAAATGTCACGTAACAGCCAGAATAATTCTTTTATATAATTATTATCAGAAAATACATGGATTCAGTTTATGTCATTACTGCAGATGATGGATTTTCACATATTTGTTGTCGAGAAGATGTAAGTAAGCTCACCTTTGTATTTGTAGCTTAACTATAAATTATTTTATTAGGAAGCAAATCTGATTCATGACTTTTATCGTATTCGATTCGATTTGTTTTACAATTACTATAAACATTGGAAAGCAAGAGCCATCGAAAATATGCACGTCATAATATTGTAAAGCTTTATTAAATTTTCAAATTATGTAGGATTGCTGAGGCACTTGTCAAAGCAAATGACTATATAACTATATCAGGAGAACATGGGTTTGTAAAGTAGTTAATTGTAATTTATTATTAATTGCACTAGCACTCCACGAAAACTATCAGAAGTTGTAGATGATATGTATGCCTTTACAAAACTAAATGATAGCATTACAGAGATGATACAAATGGATGTGAGAGAAGAAGAAATGAAAGAGGCAATATTCAGTGCTGTATACTTATTTGTATATTACATATATTTATTATATATAGTCTAAGAAATTGCTTAATGACATTCAAAGAAACCAGATTCATCAGTATATTGGGTGTTTAAAATATCTTCAAATAGATGTTGGCACAGCTTTGGCAGTTAGTTCCTTTAAGGGATCAATAGAATGACTGATTTAAATGCTCTTTGTTTATTAATTCTCAGAAAAGCTTATCACAGCAACTTGCTGACATTTATAATAATGACATTGAAACTGAAAGCAACATCAAACTACAAGCTAATTTCATATTACTGGACGTAAGTTTATAAATTCACATTGTTCACCAAAAGAATGTTATTCTTTACAGGTGGTACATCTTGATCTTGGGAGAGGAGAACATGACCCAATGAGAGATACTTGGTTCTACAATCCTGATAATCCCAATGTTGCTACAAGAGCTAAAGAAGTTAAGTGCTCATTGAAACATTTTATGTTTTAATTCTATTAATAGGGATTGCCTACTACTGAATATACTGTGCCTAATATGTATCAATGGATGGAGATAAGAGTCTATAGTAGATGGAACAACACACCAGAAATTACTGAACAAATTAAAAGGTAAGTAAACAATATACAGCTTGCGCTATATTTTTATCATATTAATTACTCACATTGTAATAACTCAAATATTCACGATTGCAATCCTTTCTGTAGAGCTTTTGGACAATTTTTTAAAGTAAAGGGTCATTACGTAAGTATACAATATAACCACTAATAGCATGTTGAAATACATGTTTATTAATAGTAGTATCTATTATTTAAATGAATGTCTTAAACGCTTCATTTTTAATCAGGGAGCTGTTCATGATAGCAGCACTGAAAAAGGTATGTATATATATATGCATATGTAAAGAAATTGTTATTATTGTAATCAATTTAAAATAAAGGTACAATAACCCAACAACCACCAACATCTATAGAAGTAAAGAAAGTCACCGATGCAACAACTACAAAGCAAGACAAAGGAGATGGCATGTCATATCGGCCTACAACATTCAGATTAATGTTAGAAACAAAAAATCGTGAAATTGATGAGCTAAAAGCCAAAATTTTTGAATTAGAGACACAATCAATGCAACTTCAAAAAAAAGTTGATGAAAACGAAGAAAATGAGAGAAAGATTGAGTCACTTAAGAAAATGTCTAGTAATAAGGGCAAAGAAATTGAAAACACCAAAAAAATCTTAGAAGAAAAGAAACTTGAAATAATTGAGCTGCAAAGTCAAATTGAGGTCTTTCAAAGTAATTTAAATGAAAAAGATCAAGAAATTGAACAAAAAAGTCTAGAATGTGAAGAACTGAGTCACAAAGTTAGACAGTTGCAATTCATGGAGAAAACACTGGCTGAAGAACCTTTGAACACAAAGGCTCAACAAATGTCATTAAAGAAGGCTGAAGAATCAAATAAGTTTAGATTCTTTTCCACATTATTCTTTGTAGTGCTTGTTTGCTCTTTGTACATCAGCCAGGATCAGTTTCCATGTAAGTATATACATGAGTTAGTTACAACTTTTGAATATTCCTTCAGCTCCTTTGCCAGGGGTCAATGTTATTGCTTCAACCCAATTATTAGTTATAGGTGGTCAAGTTAATGAACTACATTGGATGGAGTATGGTTTAAATATATATATACCACCATGTGTGCTCCCTAAAGGCTTTCTGGCCACACTAGTAGTTAGAGTTTGTGTATCTGGTCCATTTTCCTATCCCAATTCAACTTTGTGGAAGACTTCCAGTGCTATTTACTGGATATCCAGTTCAAAAGACTTTGAAGAGTCCATAAATATAAGTATATGGCATACAGTCAGAAATTTCCAGAACAGCTCACAACTTCGTTTTGTATCATCAGAGGATGAATTGGTCAATGGAAAATATCTCTTTAAAGTTTTAGATGGAGGATCATTTGATAATTCATATGGACATATTGCTGTATCTCATTTTACTGCATTTGAAGTCCAGTCTTCAAACCAGACTGAAGAAAGTTTTGTGGGATCCTTGTTTTATCGAAGATGTTCTCCAAGGATACGTCAGTGGGACTACAGCTTTTTAATTTATCATGACATGCCAATTGGAATGATGGAAACAGTAAGACTTTATGGTTAATGTGTATTGTGATCAAATATTAATATTCTTAGGTTTTGACTAAATCTGGTGAATATACTGGTTGGCACAAGGATCCGCAAATTACTGTACAGTTTGACAAAGATGACATAACACTAGAATTAAATGAATCTGCAAATGTAAATGGTTGGACTCTTAGACTGAAATATTTTCCAGCTAAGGTCAGTTTTCAAGTAATTCCAATTTTTATTGTCATTGTTATCTACAGTATGAAAAGAATGATTTGTCCAGTCATTTTGGAAGAATTATAAGTAATATGCAGTTCACTGTGAAGCAAACAAGAAAAGATCTTTCCAACTATTTAAATACAAGACTCCCTCTTATTGGATCAAAAAGACCAAAAACTATTCCTGTAGACATTGATATAGGTAGACAAAGTTGTTGAAAATGTTTTATCATTAACATGATCTTTAATTCTATGTAGATATGGATATAGGAGAAACAGCATATAATCCCGGTATTTTAAATTCCATAATTATGATTATATTTCTTTTATATGGAAGTATCTATAATTACTATATTAATACTGCTTTAAGCTTCATAATTTTATCGTAGGAACTCTCACTGAAATAACTTCAGTAGATGAGTTACAACCTTGGTTAGAATATGTTACAAGTCCATTAATTTATTCGTCATGCCTAAAAATGGGCAAAGAAGAGGCAGATCGAGCTAAGAAAGAGCAAACCTTTGTCAAAGAGATAGTTTATCAGATCACTAAAAAATGGTTTGATCAGAATACCTCATGTACATGGAAAGATTTTGCTAAATCATTTGCGTGTATGAAAAACTGCAAAATAGCTGAAAAAATTAGCAAAGAGAAATTTGTTTACTTTTTTAAACGGGTGGACAGAGATACATTAGAGAAATGTCCAGATTTACCTGTTATTTAACAGAAATGTATTTGTATTTATTATTTTATTACATCCAGTTTTAACATTACATAATATTAACTATATATGTATTGTTTATGTGTGTATTGAATTAGTTTTTAATACTTCAATATTTTTAAGCATGTTAAATGTCATACGTATTTGTTAATTTTTTATGATTAGATATATTTTGTTAAGCAATAAACTACTAAAAGAAAATACGTTTAGCAAAAATATTATACAATGTGCAACCAAAATGAATTTTATAAACAATAACTACAATGGAGGTAAAAATATTTTAGTCATTACATGATGACACAGTTGCACTGAAAAAAGTATTTTGTCATTTTAAGTGAGGTCTTCATTGCCACAGTTTCATCAATATGAATTGATGTAAATCCATTCTAAGTTGCTACAAAGCCACAAAAACAACTAATGACACATGTGAGTTTGCTATTAAACAGATCAAGTCTTGTTAATTAAATGACATGAATACAAAAAGGTCAAATAAATCAAACCAATTAATAGTTTAGATAGAGTCTAGATTTTAGACCACTCTATTTGCGGAAAATGTACTTTTATGGTTTTTACTGCTACAATTCAGTTCATATTAAGCATTGCCCTCCATATTTGAACAGTAATGAATTGATTGATTTAACCAATCCACGATGAATTAGGTTACTGAATGCACAACTTCCTGTTTAATATCTCATAGTTAGATCAATGGATGCTAAACCTTTGTCAATAATTTAAATGATATATGGCTACGTACATTACTGCATGTATTTAGCAAATTATTTGATACAAACTGAAAGTAAACATTATGTTGTTCTCATTCCTAGTATATTATCAGATTGACTGTTTAATTAGTTTTATAGTACATATGTTAGGAATGAAAACAGCATGATGTTTATTTACATGCAATCTGTATAACTATAATTATATTGGTTAAATCAATCAAATAATTTTACAGTACAATTAATTTTAAATACTATGTGCACTAAATGACTTTGAACAAACATCCAATCTATTTTAACAGTGTAAGCTTGTTCAAAAATTTATACTAAACTAGCAAACTCAATTAATTGTAATTTGTTTATGTATTACCTTTAACTTGTCTCCTAAAGATAATAAATTCGTTCATTAGATATTAGGCAATGCTATGCAGGGATGCAGGAATTGTTCATTGAAATGTATTGGCAAAAAACACTGAATGCTTCAGTCAAAATGATTAAAATATTTCAATTCTTTGCAGTATTCCTGTGTATGATAATCCCTTCCTTAATGACTTAGCTATAGCTTAAGAAATGGTGTCTAGGAATCACACAAACAGTTGGTCAATATTGAATTTGTTCATCTTTCCTTTGTTTCCACTTCCTCTAGCTCTGCTTTATGAACAGCTTCAATACTAAATTCACAGAGATAAGATTCTCAGTTATAAAGTATGGCCTTTTGTAGATCTCATTTTGTGTGTTGCTTCAGAAACAAAACCAATGCTTTCACAATTAACCACAAGAGCTACTTCATTTTTATGAATACATAAATAAAACTTTGTTCAAAAAATGATTTAAATATTGGAATGGGTAATATCAGTCCAATATAAAGAATGCCAACAAAATAATAGGTATGGCAATTGCATCATTCCTATACAATAGCACTGGTGGCACAATCAATTGAGATTATTTACCAACTATCTAAATTACTGATATATTGTTGTAATCAGCGATATATTGTTGCATTATGTACCTGTGTTATTATGTAGGGATGGTGGAAATGACATCTCTACTATCTTGTTTATAATGGACTGATGTTACCATCCCTACATTTACTTCACTTTTAGAATATTATTTTAATTTACTTGTACATATTTTGAGTTACATTGTACTTTCAGTAGCAGCTGTAGTCATAAGTTACATGTTAACTATTTCTATGTTTGTCTTTAGATGTAATTCCTTATTTGGTAGACTGAAGGGAATTTCCACTAGCTAATAATTATTAATGAAGTTATAAGTGGAATTAGCTTATTAGTTATTCATAGCATTTCACCCTTGTTTTCGTTTGCTCTTTGGCTTGGCCTAGTTCTACTTTTAAATCACGAAACTGACTTTAGTAAGTTATTTAGTAAGATTTAATTTTAATTTTTATTTTTTTTGTTGCTGTATATAGATATATATATATATATATACACCAATGCTTGTACATCAGTATGGTTAGAGTGAGAGACTGGTAGCTATAATATGTCTTAATTGTATTCTTCTAGTATAGTTGGTTTATTGTTGATAGTTGATATAAAATGTAGTTAATGTTTAGCAGTTTTAATTCTATACCAATACTACAACATAGGCATTGAGACTGCTTAGAATTACAATGAAGGCAAGTTCGTACTAGCATAGAGATTAAAATTGCCCAAAAATAGCATGTTTACCAATTAGTGTCAATACACAGTACTATATTTGTATTCTGGTATTCCCCAGGACATGAGTAATCACATTCAAATCATTTGTATGGCATCTGTTGATGCAGATATTATGTTAACTATAATATAATTACACCATAATAGGTATTGAGATTGCTTAGAATTGCAATGTTTTTCATAGATATTACAATATACAACCAAAACCAGAAACCTAACCCAACTGGAAATGTCTCCCTGACACTTGATTCAAAGGGATGACTAGTGGTACTTGCGCTATTGCACATGTCATACTAGTTTACAGATAACACTTTATATACTGTTACACTCAGTACTATATATGTATTTTGGTATTCCCCAGACCTGAGTAATCAGTTTCAAATCATTTTTATGACATCTGTTGCTACGGATATTATGTGAGCTATAATACTGTATTTCCTGTGTTTTTTAGTTTTGTAAGCGTAGCACAAGCTACCAAAGAAGAACAGATTGGATATGGATAATGTAAGTACATACAACACTATATTAAACTTAAGTGTCTTATGGCTATTGAGTATTATAAATTGCTCTGAACAATGGATAGGCAGATGAGGCACTTCTATTTTGGGGGGGGGGGGGGCTCACACCATAACTATGTGATGAATAAGCAGACAGGAATGTACCCATAATGCAGAAACTATGTTTGATATAATCACAATCAGTATTACCAACATTTATTTAAAATGTACCAAAGTATTTCCTTCACTCATCATTTACCATAACAAATTCCTTAGCTATTTCAACAAGATCATGCTTATTAGTTATGCATTTGTGTACATGAAGGACCAGACAATTGTTAAGCCATTTTTTCCATCATTGTGGCCTGCAAATATGTCAAAACTTTTGACAGTTTCATCAACACCAATAAGATTAACTTAGATTCTTTTTGTGGGGTAAGTAGCAAGCAATAAAAATTTGGGAGAGCTAAGCCCCCTCTTTCTAAATATTGGAGGCTCTAGCCCCTCCAGCCCCCCCCCCCCTTCAGCCTCCTATGCAGTTTACCCCTCTCATTCAAATAAATGTCTATCAAAGACACATTGTATGGATGTATGTTATAGGGATTAAGGTTAAATTGTGAATTTAACTAGCTATGTCTCATGTGCCAAATTTTTCCTCCTTTCTTTTTAATTTGGGAATTATTAGTGGGTGTAATAATAAGTAAGTAGTAAATATGTATTTAGTTGAAGGATGACACTATTTATGACAATATCTGGAGATAATTGTCAATGAGGAGTTTTAGATATGATACCCAAATACCAGATACAAATGAACTATGAATAATAGAATTTAGAAATTTTTTACTATTTTCAGAACTCTAATTCAAATTTACTCAATGCTGCTAGAGATGGAAGTCTAGAGGAAGTAAAGTTAGCCCTTAAAAATGGAGCAAATGTGAATCACAGAGAAGAGGTTCGTTATGTATATACATATATAATATATAATTATGTGTGTATATATATATGTATGTATGTATGTATGTATGTATGTATGTATGTATATATATATGACCGGAATTGCAAAAAGGGACCACTTCTGTCAAAATATTTGTGACCTGATTTGTGAAAAAATCAACTGTTAAACATCAAAAACAGTTAAGTATACATATAGAATAGTTATGCATATATAGTAACTGTATGTATACAAAACTGTTTTTGATATGTTTTAACAGATGATATTTTCACAAATCAGGTCACAAATTTTGACACAAGTGGTCCTTTTTGCAAATCAGGTCACATATATATAATTATGTACAATAATAAGTCAATGTAATACTGAGAATCCAGGTCTGAACAGTAGCACAATAGTGACATAAATAGATAATTAATATAACTCTTTTGACAAATGTACGATCATAAGCTTGTATCAACCTGTGTTGCAGATGTTAATGGCATATAACTATATATATATTATACACTTATATTGAGAATTGATATTTATATGATGCAAATGTAACCTCATTATTAACCACTCTAGCATCAGTGGACAGCTTTATATTGGGCCTCATTTAAAAGTCACACTAAAATTGTCCAGTTACTTCTAAAATCTAAGGCAGATCCTAATATTCTTACAAAGGTCAGTGTGTATTGTTTAAAGGCATTGTTCTATGTGCTACATAGTATTAAGTCAACATTATACTAGTAATGGACATGTAGCATGCATGAATTAGTGATTTAATTTAAAATTAATATTATACTAATCAATGTAACCTAAAAAGGTTAATTTCTCTAGTATCAAGAAACAGCTCTACATTATGCCTCACATAATGGTCACACTGAGATAGTCCAGTTACTCTTAAAATATAAAGCAGATCCCAACATTCGCGATAAGGTATTGTGTATTGATATTGTTTTATATACTACATAGTATTAAAGTCAATTATCATACTTGTACAGGAAATATATATATATATATATATGTATATATATATTATTCTATATATATGTATATATAATTGTACTATGTAGTGTGTGTGACTAAGTTATATAATTTTCTTGCTTTGCATTCAATACATATATTCTATCATATTATATTTTCATTAGGATCAAGAGACAGTTCTACATTGGGTGTCATATAAAGGTCATACTGAGATAGTCCAATTACTATTAAAACATAAAGCAGATCCTAATATTTGTGACAAAGTCAGTGTATTTTGTATAGATATTGTTGTTTGTGCTGTGTAGTATTAACTCTATATTAACTAGTGTATGATACATCATTGAGCATGATAGTGCTTAATATATATTGACCAGGAAAAGATATTTGCTACACATTATTTATTACACATCATAGACTCAAAATAAATGTTCTTCCAGTTATATATATGATGTACCACCAAATGGTACGTATAAGAGCACAACGTAGTGTTGTACAACAGTGTGCCTGTCTAAAATGACCACCTATGGAACCATTCAGAATGGTCCTGATAGAGAAGTGATCTTAGGATGCACTGTCCTGTATAAACTGACTACAGCCCACACTGGTTTTATTAGAGAGGTTTTCTTGTTATAGCATTAATAGTAGCTTCTGCAGATAACTGGTGATAAGTATTCCAGCTTTGAAGTGAGTGTGATATCTCACAGTGTCTTGATGTAATTAACAGTAGATTGTACGAAACTTATGAGGAGCAGACTTAGTGGTTAGAGTACCTTCCATATACAGATTTTATTACAATAATAAAAGTTATTACATTGGTCTTTGCAGCCAGAACATTTTCAACTGTAGACCACCCATTGGGAGTGTGGTCAAGGTCTCATATATGACATTAGGCAAGTGGTCACTTTCACCTGGATTAAGTAGCATTGTTTTGGTAGGCTATCTGCTGAGGCTACAAAATGTGGTGGTTAGAGAAAGGTGGTCACAAAATGCAAATGATTGCTAAGGCAGGTTTCACTCTACCATAAGTAGACATGTAAGGTCCTACTGATTCACTTATGGTCCCTTTAAAGGTCCAGCTAAGTAATCAATACTCATGCATTATATTAACATTAATATTACCATTTTTTTTAAAAATATATATTTATCAATTTGATAAGATTAGTTTTACAAATAAAAGTATTAGTTATGTATATTAATGATTGACTTGCCTCTACCTTCATTGTATCTGTTTTATACCATGCATGTTTTCTGAAAAAGTAAGAAAACAAGTAATAAAAACATTTTAAAAATTATATAATATGTAGTGATATGCAAAAGGAAAAGAAACAATGTAGGAATGAATACACAAATCCATACAGATATTCCTATATAAAGTAGCCACTCAATAAACCATCTTTCAAATATTCAGACATTACATCTGAGTTAGCAATATCAGTTCTTCATGCTTTTGTTCAATCCTAGATGCATGGCATTGTAAGACTCACAGCTGTATTGTATTTAAGTGGCAGATAACAGTCATTCCAGCCTTAACTAGGCTAACATTTGGCTGTCTACTTATGTAGAGACATTTATATGGATTTGTGTATTCATCCTTACCTTGTGTCATTCCTTTTTGGTATTGTCATTGGTACATCTATCATTTTTATGAAAACTACTTTATTAATTATGGTGAATAGTGTGTGAGTTATACTATTGATTTTAATATTGTACTAGTCAGTGTCACCCATAATAATTCTTTTTTATAGGATCAGAGGACAGCTCTACATGTGGCCTCACTAGAAGGTAACACTGAGATAGTCCAGTTACTCTTGAAATATAAAGCAGATCCTAATAGTTGCGACAAGGTCAGTGTATTTTATATAGATATTGTTGTTTGTACTGTATAGTATTAAGTCTGTATTAACTAGTGCAGGATATATTGAGTGTGATATGTGAGTTATAATATTGATGTTAACTTGTACTAGTCAATGTCACCTGTAACATTTATTTCCTATAGTATCAGGAGACAGCTCTACATTATGCATCACAAAATGGTCACACTGAGATAGTCCAGTTCCTCTTAAAATATAGTGCTGATCCCAATATTTGTAATAAGGTCCATAAGTGTGTATTGTGTGTTGTATTTTTGTATGTATAATATATTATTATTGTATAACATATTATAGGTAGCTGGTTTCAGTTAGCATGAATATTAACAAATTAATCTTGTTACATATACCATTGTTATAATAGTGATATCCATCTATTTATCTTGTCAGGATCACCAGACAGCTATACTTCTTGCTGTAATTGCAGATAACTTTGAGATAATCCAGCTACTTTTGCAACATAATGCAAACCCTAATATCAGTGACAAGGTCGGTGATAATTGTAGCACTCTGTATTATCTATTACTATAAGTTTATAGGATACTAATTCAGTACATGCTTTACGGTCTATTTTAGTGATGTATATTTTGTTCTTAGTATTCATTTTTCTAAACTAGTATCAGCCACTTCACTTTAAAATAATTATGTGAAGTTAATACTTTCTCTAGAATCTCTGGACACCTTTGCATTATGCTACCATCAACATGGAAATTGTCCAGTTACTCCTACAGTCTAATGCAGATCCCAACATTTGTAATGAGGTCGGTATTTATTACATGTAGCAATAACTGTGCAAACAATACACACATACATACATACATACATACGTACATACATACATACATACATACATACATACATACATACATACATACATACATACATACATACATACATACATACATACATACATACATACATACATACATACATACATACATATATATATATATATACATACACATAATATAGTGAGATTCATATCCATACATTTTCTATATAATGCATATAGACTTTCTAGCAGGTTAATATTTGAAAATATAGAATGTTGCTGCTTAAACAGATAGTTTCTTCTTTATAAACAACAAAGTGGCAGGTTTATATGGACTTGATGACATGCTTTGTCAGTTCTGTCATTATTGACATTTCTATAAGCATTATAAACCTGCCAACTTAAGAATTTAATAGATTATTGCTCAATGGCTGCATGCTGTATTATAGAGTGATAGTGGCAGGTTAGTATGAATGTCATGATGAGTTATATCAGATAAATCATGGTTCATTGACCTGTATGCATTATATATATCTGCCAACAAATAAACTGTAAAGATAAGGATGATATCTTACATAATATATAAAATATAATGACATATAGGTTAAGACCTGTTTCATATGACAATTAATGATTTTCTCTAGGATCAGGAGACAGTCTTACACTTTGCCTCATATGGAGGTTTCATCAAGATAGTCCAGTTACTTTTACAATACAATGCAGATTTCAATATTTGTGACAAGGTTAGCTATATATTACTCAGTTTAGTAATAAATGGGTTGGTTGTAATATTACTAAGTGAAACAATAATTAGTTTAGGTTTTATAACAATGCAAGGTGAGAGTCTATGAAACTTAATGATTGACACTACAAGACTGAGTTATTACATTTAGTTTTCTATAACTACAAATAAAGTAGTTTTAGTACACTCTTTTGACCTTTAGCAACTAAATCTAAACTGGAACTAATTGTTTTATTGACATCCAAAATGTCTTTATTGACATCCAAAATGAAATTCAGAATGGCATTTATGGGAAAAATGTAGGCACAAAATTATATCAAGTTTTTGTGGATGTCAATACACATTACAAGCATGAACGTGCTGCAATGTAAATGGCTAAAGCATGACCATGTAAAATAATTTATGCTTATGGAGTGCTTCTTTAAGAATAATTTATCTGTTTGTTTAACCATTTCATTTCGTAATAATTACAAAATTCCGATAACTGTGTAACCACCAAATAACAATTAGCTATCTTATTTGGTTATAGTAATTATTTCAATCATTTTCGTTTAATGAAGTTATGATTCCAAGATTCCATTCTAGTGTTCAGTTTCCCTTCCACCTTTCCATTTCATTGATTCCAGGCAGCTGTTCAGCTTTTCAACTTTTTATATTTATCAATAATTACATGTTGAGTTTGCTTGTCAGGTAGGAGAACTGCTTAACACATCAAACTTTGAGATGCGTGGAAGATTTTCTAATAAATCAAACCTCATCTTAACAGTTTACTTATTAGCAGTACACACCTTTTGACATTAAAGTCAAAATGTAAACTAAACTAAAGCTAAATTTACTTAACAAAGAGTGAAAAAACTAAAAATAAATCTAAGTTTGTATTTGAAAACTAATAATCTGATGACCAGCTGTTATATTAGATAGTAATGTTGTCTTGAATAGAGTATCATAAAAAATTGATGGGTAATGAAGCTTTCTACAAAATATAACACAATATTCAAGACTGTCTGACCCACGTTTTCTAGTTGCCACCTTTAATACAGTGGCTACAGTAATATAATAACCCACTCCCAAGTAAAGTATTTTAATATGCTGTTACATTTTACAAAGAGTTTTTCTAGATGTTAGTTTTTCAGGATGCTCTACTTGGGACAACATTATAACATAATATAAAGGCTGTTAATGACATTGTTAAATACTTGTGATGATAATTATCATAAACATTTGTTCCTAGAAAAGTTTTATAATTGCCAAATGTAAGAGCTCTTACTTCTATAAGCGATTTATAAACCTTCAAATGTTTGGTCAATTGACAACATACACAGTATAATATGTAATAAATATTTCCTAAGGATCAGAGGACAGCTCTACATATGGCGTCAAAGAAAGGTCATGTTGAAATAGTCCAGCTACTTTTACAATCTAACACAAATGTTAATATTTGTGACAAGGTTAGTATGCATTTTTTACTGCACTATGCAGTGTTAATATGTTCCTTTAATTTCAGAATAATTATAATAATAGGTTAAACTTATTATTATTAAATGCAACAATGATATGAAGTATTGTTGCTTTCTTTAGGATGGAAGTACAGCTTTACAGATTGCCTCACATAAAGGTCATGCTGAGATAGTCCAGCTACTTTTAAAGTTTAATGCAGATCCTAACATTTGTGACAACGTTAGTGTGCATTGTTTATTATTAAACTTTTAATAGAATAATAATAGTAATAAATTGGTTATACATATTATTAATCAATGTCACAATGATATGTTGATTTCTTTAGGATGGAAGTACAGCTTTACATGTTGCCTCACATAAAGGTCACACTGAGATAGTTCAGCTACTTTTACAGTTTAATGCAGACCCCAATATTTGTGACAAGGTTAGTATGTATTTTAAGAATATTTGCATTTCTATCACAATGCTATGAAATGTCGACTTCTTTATTTTATTTTCAAAATAATAATAATATAATTTGGGCTTATTGTTAATCAATGCAACGATAATACGAGGTAATTATTACTTTGTATAGGATCAGAGTACAGCTCTACATGTTGCCTCAAATAAAGGTCACACTGAGATAGTGAAACTACTTTTACAGTTTAATGCAGACCCTAATATTTGTGACAAAGTTAGTATGTATTTTAAGAATTTAACATTAATACTGGTACAGAGTATGTTATATTATGGTAAATTTATTGTTAGTGATGATAATTATTAAATTTCTATTTTGTTTTGCTAGTTGATCTAGTTACTGTAAGATTAGATTTTTACTTTTTTAGGATTATCGCAGAACTCCATTGCATCATGCATCAAAGAAAGGTCACACTGATATCATTTCATTGCTTTTACAGTCAAATGCAAATCCTAATATCTTGACAAAAGTTAGTATGTATTATGTATGGTCATATTGTTATGCCATCCATGCCACTAAAAATATAGAATGGCAAATGTCTAATAATTGTTGGTATATGTGACAATTACAATTCTTCTTACATTTAGTTGTCATCATAACCTTATTGTTATGTATTTTGTAGCATCCATGGACAGCATTATACATTGCTTGTAAGAGCGGTTATTCTGAAATAGTCCAGATATTATTAAAAGCAAATGCAGATCCCAATATTTGTGACGAAGTAAGTGCATCTTTATGTTGTATAATTTTTACAAATCCATTATGGTTATGTATGATTTACTAATATATTTATCAGTATGCTTCAAAATATTAATAGTGATAATACATTTAAACGAGCATTACTTTTTTCTGAGCAATTTAATTACTATCTTTTGTCATTCTAATTTTGCACAGAATGGAAACACTGCATTGCATCAAGCCTGCAAAGGTTGTCATACTGATACTGTTTACTGCCTGCTGTCACATGGTGCAGATCAAACTGTTAAAAATAATGAGGGTAAAACATCACTAGATGAAGCAAGCAATGATGAAATTGTGAACCTCCTAACCAAGCATAATCCAAAACGAGGTATATTTACAGACAATTCATATATAATTCATTAATACATTTCTGTCTAGTTCTGGAAGAGATATCTAAGTGGAATATTGAAAATATTGAAGAGGAGCAGGTTTTTGAGAAATTTGACTGTGGAGTCAAGCTAGTCCTTCCACCATCTTCAGTAGAAAGAGAGAAAGAAATCAAAACTGAAATTAAAGTGATTGCACCCAAAGAGTCAGAGATCACCCTTCCTCCTGATGTTGAGCTTGTGAGCTGTTTCTATATAATTGAAACAAATGGAAAATTCTCAAAGCCAATTGAGCTTCATATCCAGCACAATGTTGAGCTGACATCACAAGAAGAATGCAAACAGCTAGCTTTTATAAAAGCTAAAGGACCACCACCTTGTAAATTTGAGCTTTTGCCCACTGAAGTTCAAGAGTTCAGACCTTATGATAACTTTGGAGTTGTTAGACTCTGCAATTTCTCTCCAGTTGCTGTTGTTTATATTAAGAAACAGTTACAAAGGATAAGGGATCTATTTCAACCACTATCTTACAGTTATGTAGTTACAGTTTTTGTCAAACAGATCAGGAAGTCTTGTTGGGATATACAAGCAGTAGTCACAAAGAATCTTGGACCTTTCCTAAAGGTATGATTTTAAATAATAAAAATTAAACGACAAGGATACGATTAATAGTAAGGTCTACTACCAGTACTGGAAATTAGAATGATGCAACTTTCATTTATAATATGGTTTTGTATTTGTTAGAGAGTGGAGACAGAGACTTACTTTGAAAGTTGGAAGAGAATAAAACCAGTATCTTTTTTCTTTGATCCTGTCATTAATGAAGTGACAATTACTAATGAATACTATGAGATCAAACCAATGATCTATCCATTTCAAGTAAAGTACATGTTTATGTTGCTACTGTTTATTTCTATTGTATTAAAGGTCTCTAAGAAAGCAGTTGATAAAAGTCAACCTGATACTGCCCTGCACTACTTGAAATTTAAAGCATCTCTTAATGATGAGGAAGAGGTAATTGACCTTGAGCTTAACTTTAAAGGAACAATTGAAGAGAAAACTTTAGTGATTGCTAGTTACGATTTGGAACAAATCAAAGGTATACTATCTAATAAGACAATTAAATTGTTTTTTATAATATAGGCATAAATTAATACAAAAAAGTGACTTTATAATGATATATGAATTAATACTATACTTTTAATGTAGATATACCTGCTCATTCTCCTCCTGCTACTCTTTCTACTAATCAACCTACTTCTGTAAGTACGTCTCCCTCTACCAATACCATTCCTCGCCCTACTTCTGTGAGTTTTCCTGTTTCTCCTATTCCATGTGCCAGTACTTCGACTTCTATTAAAAATCAATCCTCTACCAGTACTCCTACTATTGCCATTATACCTTCTGTTACCAGTAATATTTCCAAAACAATATCTTTGTGTCGACCCAAAATTCAAAATGACTTGTTAAGTGAGTCATTTATGTGTTAAATGAAAGTTCTTCTTAGAGATTACATTATGTAATATTATTGAAAGTCATTTTCTTCATTAGGTAAGGAGCCAAAGAAACGTCACCTGATGATGTTACTTCACTCAATTAAGCATAAATGGTATACTATTGGTGAACAACTTGAAGTATGTTATGGTGACATAGTGTCAACTGAAGCATATGAACATACCAGAAGACTCTCTGAAGTCCTTCAGGTTTGGATAGATAAGAAAACTTGTCGTGTGTGCTGGAGCACAATTATCACTGTTGTAGAGGATCCACCTCTAGAACACAAAGTGGTAGCAGATGAGATATATCAGTTCTTAACAAGACCTGACATTCAGAATGAATACCTGTCCATTCGTGACACTGGTAAAATAATTTTTTATTCAACAATTGTTCCTTTGTCAATTCTCTAGGTCAGCTGATCAGTACTTTTAATTCTCCACCTTCAATTTTACCAAAATCTACTGACAAAAAAGGTATAGCCATATAAGATTAAGTTAACATTCATATGTTTGTTACTGAAGCTCGCACTATGTCTGTTGGTAATCCTTCTTCAATTGTATCAAAACCAACCAAAAAAAATGGTATACAACCATGGAAATAGATTCATAAATACTTACTCGTATTACTATAGCTCATCCTTCATCTTGTTCTCAGCCTCCAATTGCCCCAAAACCTGCTAAGAAAAAAGGTATAATTTAACTATCTATTCCTATACTCTAGGAGAGTGAATGATCAATTTTATCTTTCTAATATGGATAGATGAAATCAAACAAAAAGTTCTGTTACAATCATCCAATCTTGGAGAAAGACCTCCAATTGCACCAAAGCCTGCTGAGAAGAAAGGTATACCTTAACTAGAGAAATTATTTCTATACTTCTAAAAAGTAAATGATCATTTTTTTCTAGAAGAAATAGATGGAAAGAAACAAAAAGGTCCAATATCACCACCCAATTGTGTTGGAGTAAGACCTCAAATTGCACCCAAATCTGTTGAGAAGAAAGGTATACTTTTCTCCTCTCAGTAATTATTCTGTTCTCCAAAAAAATGACTTATTCCATCTGTGTGTATTACTCTGTATTTAATTGTATACAATTAGTATGGAATAATTAATAAACATATTTATTTGTATACTGTATACCATGTGCAAGTGTTATATCTCATGCATGCTCATAATGAATTTAACGACAGTAAATAATAGCTTAAATTTTATTGCCATCAATTTGCTTAGGTCTACCATCTCCTGGTCCAGAGGTTGTGCCTTTTACTGAGTTGTTACGTAAGTCAATTACGATAAAATAATGTGCGTTAAAAATGCACTATTTTCTTAACAAAATAAATGAATGGATTTATTTCTGTTTCTTATCACATACATATTTATGTGCATTCATATTCATAGCACAAATACACACACACACATGATATATATTTTCTCTTTTAGTTAAAAAGCCAAAGAAAAGACACCTAATGATGCTATTAGACCCAATTAGATATGAATGGGGCAGTATTGCAGCAAAACTTAAAGTGCAACTTGCTGAAATAAATTCTAAATGCTTCAACAAGGCACATTATGATACCAGAAGACTCTCTGTTATCCTCAAGGACTGGATTGAGCAGACAAAAAACCATGAGGAGGGGTGCTGGAAAACCATTGTTGCTGTTGTAGAGGGGCCTCCTATTAAAAACAGACTCATTGCCAGCACCATACGTCAGTTTTTAGCAATGCCTAGTGTTCAAGATGAGTATATACAGACAGGTAATTTACATTATAATAAACAACCATTATAGTGAATGCAAAAGAAAAACAAATAATATGATATTTGTAACAATTATATGTTCAAGCACATGTGGAATATACTTAGAATGTTAGTTTTTTGGGAAGACCTATCTTATAGCATGTGGACAGTAAAAGCTCTGACTCATTTTAAAACATTCTGTGTTTTGGAATCACTTTGGTATTGTTATATTCATTTTCTTTTGGGATGGGGAAAACAACTACAATTAATGGAAATATGTATTTTTATTAAAATTATTATACAGATCATGTCAGTATAAGTCAAAAGCTGTTGTCATCTCTAAAGGAAAATCATATTTCTTGGTTAGGTAAGTCCTTCAGTTATACTATGAGTAAATGACTGAATGAAGACTCATTTTGCATTTTTGCACATGTCTCATATCTTTATTTCATCTCAATTTTATCCGTAGAAGAAGAGCCAAAGTTACATGATCTTCTTATGTTACTTTGCCCAATAAAGTATGAGTGGCCTATTATTGGTGAACAACTTGGTGTACATTATGACAACATAAAGTCTGAAGATCACAATGTAGCACATGATGATGTCCAGCGACTAAACCAAATCCTAGAGTATTGGATTAATCAGAAAACATCTGCAGTGTCATGGGAATCAATTCTTTCTATCATAGTGGAACCACCTATTAAAGAGTATGACATAGTCATAAATATATGTGACTTTTTAGCAAAACATTATGGTGATCATGAAGGTATATTATTGGTTTATCTTATAATAAATTGCATTTTTATTTGCCATTAAAAGGTTCAGAGCTTAGAGAATTAAAAGTCACATCTTCTGTGAAAAAAGGTATCTATGACTGGGCAAGAACTCTTTTAATCAAAGCCTTGCAATGAGCATCCATAAATATAAATGTGCAAATTACATTTAAAAATCTGTAGTTTTTGCCTTGTAAAAAGTAACTATCCAAAATAATTAAAGTAATATTCTTCTATACAGATAAGCCTTTTAATGCTGTAAATCCTTTACCTGCTCTAAATGAAGTTGATTCCAAATTGCTGAGTGAGTTATTAATAAGAATTTAAATGCATGAATTGTAACCTATTTATTCCTATTAATCACTTTAATTTTTTGTGTAGATCAAAATCCGAAGCTTCTAGATCTCTGTGAACTACTACATACCATCAAGCATAGATGGCAAGATATCGGTGAACAACTACAAGTGAAGAAGAGTGATTTAAACGTGTCAGGCGATGATGCCATAAATCTATCAAAAGTTTTACTTCTCTGGATAAAACAGAGGCCCTGTGATGAGGTGCATTGGAAAAAAATTATTAATACCATAAAGGACCCTCCAATTGAAAATATTGATTTGGCTAATGAAATATGCCACTTTTTAGCAAATCCTCCTAATCGAAAAGGTAAAAAGAAATGGTTAAGAAGTGACTGAAGTTATGCATGCACAATCTTTTTGACATCTATATAGTTACATTATGAAATGTGACATAAATACAAGTAAAATATAGACTAAGTATGTTATTGGTAATGTTAATATAAACTTGTATGTCACATGTTTTAATTGCCTGGCACAAATCAATTTTTAATAATTCCAGTCTTAGTCATGAAGCAGAAACAGGTAGGTCTAAGATTGTTTGGATAAATATACCAGTACATCCATTTAGATCATTTCATTCCATTTTTAAGATCATTGGCCTATGTTTAATTCAAATTGAACTGAGTATAGTAGTATTCACAATGCTTGAATCAAAATAATAATTATGCTACTATTGGTTGTGTGCCAGCATCACTATGTTTATAAAAAGCAGACCTATTAACCTTTAAAATTGGTATTATGTAGCTTTGAATGTTATTTGAATGTTGAAGCTATGATTCAAGAGATTATAACACAGTTAACATAAATTTCAATGATACGTTAACTTTTTTATTGCAAGAATTATGAATTGACCCTTTCTCATATTAATCTTATTGTATACTATAGCTAACAATATCTCAATGGTATTGCATAAAGAGCCAAAACAAGGTGATCTAATGAAGGTGTTAAGTCCTATTGCAGACGACTGGCAAAATATTGGTGAGGCATTAGGAATGAAGACAGACAGGCTAAAGAATGATGACTCAGTAGATAATATTTTCTTACTTTATACTGTCTTGAGGAAAGTATTAAAGAATAGCCGAGTCACTTGGAAGACAATCATTGACGTCGTAAGGAACAAACCAGTTTGCAGTCAAGTAGTTGCTGATATGATTGAAGATTTCCTAAGCCAAGATGATGTGCATTCACGCTACATTTCATAAGTGGCTTCTCTATACATGTACATTGAAGATTATTTGTATTGTCTTTTTGATATTCCCCCTTATATTACTCAGATTATCTAGAAAACAGTGTGTTCATAATTCTTTTTAGTTTGTTTGATATATGTATTAGAAAATACATGTGATGTCTAAGAAAAAAATAATAAATATACCTGTAACAACAGTCCTGATAGAGTGATAAAGAGAAGAAATAGAAAATTTTAATAAAAGAGGAGTTAAAGCAGGTAAGGTAAGGTAAATGAGTATTCACCTACTTTTTTTCTTAAGTCTAGGATGCTTTTATTCTATAGATTGATTGTCTTTGGAGACACTTCTTGTCAATCAAAGCTTTTTTCGTACTAAAAACTATTGTACACAAGCTAAATGAGAGACAATCTTACTGCAATGTATGAATACATTCATGTAATAGTACCAACTACCTTCAGTTAGATTCAAAAGACTTAATTCCTCAAATCTGGTACTCTATAAATTAAATTGCACCTTGTGCAGTTAGGGAAATTAGTGAGTGGGAGTGGTGTAAATCTTTAATCATATGTTTTTGGACTCATGCAGCTGCCAAGCAGATTACACCTAGACTTGCTCTTCCTCTGAGGAATGCACAGAATTGATGGATATTGCAAGATTCGCTGAATTATTACTGAAAGTATTATACTCAATGACTAACTTAGTTGGAAATTTATCATTCTAGAGATAGTTATGATGGTTCAGTGTGGGTCACAGCATACTATGTAAATTATCAACACACAGCCATCATAAGTTCAGGTATGGTTACATATTGTATCTGTGTCAGTATAGGAGCTTAGTGAGTTCAGTGCTATAGTCCCATATAAAATAACCAAACATTTCCATGTATTGTAGTAATACATTTGTAAACAACTTTAATATCAGATAAACTATTAAAACATTGACAGTCATTGTCATCATTTGTAGCCTGTCTTAGACAAATATGTGGAGTCCCTTAATTTAAAACACTTAATACAAGACCCTATGGTTTGTATGTTTCTTTTCAGATTGTTCCAAAAGCAGATGCTTGTCCATTCCATATTGTGTAAGATCTTCTAGATGATCTTCATTTTAAGTAAGAGCTTTTCACAGTAAGTAACAACAACTGTTACTGTATTGTTTCCCAATTTTTTACATCAATGCTATCATAACAAAAAAGAGGAGTTAACAATATTACCTTCTTGTTTCATTCCATTTTCATTTCATTGTTATATTGATGCACACCTGATTAAATAGATGAACTCTAATAATATTTTATAATGACATTCATATTAAGTACACAATCTATGTCTTTTGTTTCTTTAAACACAAAGTTTCTAATTTACTAGATCAAGAACATTAATATAGCATCAGTAGATTTATCAATACTTCAATCAATTACCTATCTTTTTTCCATAAGACTAATTCTTTCATTTTAATTTTTAAAAATTACTAATGTTTTGGTACAATCGTATATCACAATATTACACAACAGAGCTATTGAAAGAGACAGACCACACTTGACTTCTTATTTTTTTCTATAACTAGGCTGACATCATTAAGAGTAACTAAAAATGTTATAGTTTAAAGTTTTGGTAGTCTTTTCTACAAATGAACCTGAACTAGGCTGAATCAATCATGCACTTTCAAGGTTTTATTTAAAAAATTTTCATAAGTGGTTGTCTGGTGCATTGACGTTAAAAGTTCTAGTTAATGAATTGAGGACAGTTATTTTGTTTCTTTATTAAATTTTAATGATTCATACAATTAATTAGCATACTGCAGGATGTGCAATAGTTAGAGTACATGTGGACATTGATGTGGTAGCAAATACCCGTGTATCTTAAACGTGTGGATGGATTCAGAGCTGATGTGATGATTAATTAAATAGTTATTGGTGTAGTGACCTCTAAATTCTATTCACCCTCAATAATGAATTGAATACCAGAAAGAAAGGAGTACTCTTCAAAAGCTAAATTTACAAACATTGAACTATATTGTGTTTATCTCTGTCTATTCATTAAATTATCTATTTATGGTTTATCTTTAACCAAGCTAACCTTTAAAATGTCTTTATATTTTTTATTAGCAATAGTATTTTCATTTTTATACAAAATTAATTCCATAATCAAAAATACTTTTCCATGATTTTTATTCTAAATTTAAGTATCATTTTAAAATGAAGCTCACACATACAAGCTATTGTATTATTTTAATGTTTCACACACTAATCTTCTACTTCAATCTCAGTGTTCCCAACCAATGCTTTAACAGCAACTTGTCCCCTATTACCATAGACGAGAATAGGACGATAATAATGAAGGCTTTGGTGATTATAAGACTCTCTCCATGTACGTCGAAATGTATCATGAAATTTGTCATGATATTCAGTTGTCACACAAACGATTAAAGGTGGCAGCAGTGTGAGCATTGCAAAGGTGAGATGGACTGCTTCGGAGATTTGATTCTTGAGAGCATCATTGTTAGTGTTGAATGTACTGTACTTTTCAGCAATGTACAATAGTACATCTTTTGTTAACTGTAGAATATAAAGAATTATATAAACATTACAGGTTAATGGTCATTTTTATTGCCTTGTGCTCTGTTTTAGATAAATGTGTGGTGGCCCTTCCTGATCTTTTTAATTTTAAAGCACTCAATACAAGACCATATGGTTTGTATGTTTCTTTTTGAGTTTGCTCCAGGAACAAATGCTTGTCCATTTCATGTTGTGTAAGGTCTTCTAGATGACCTTTCATTTTAAGTAACAACTTTTCACTGAAGTGCTTGAAGGCTTTCTACATCAACAATGTGATAGTAAAAAGATGCACTTAGTAATATTACCTTCTCTATTTCATTACGTTTTTTTTTCTTCATTGCTTCATTGGACATTTGGTTAAATGCATCAACTCTAATCCATGTTGCTATAACAATATTTACATTAAGTACACTGTACTATACCTTTGTTGCAGTTCCTCTTTGTGTTTCTTTAAAGTTTCTAATTCACTAGATCAAGAACATTAATAAACTATTGATAAATTTCCATATTTCCTCAAGCTTTTACCTTTCTTCCACTTCAAGAAACTGCCTCTTTCTATTTCAAAAATATTTTAAAAGACTATAAACATATTAGTACTATCTATGATTATAAACGCTATCATACTGTAAATGTTAATATGGTATCCAAAATATAGTATCCAAACCTCATATGAAGTACATACAGCATTATTGCATAACTTGTTGCTTTGTAATAGTATATCTTACCAACAAATTTTATATGAGTAATTCCCATGTAGGTTGGTTGTTACAATAACTGATTAATATTTACAATGATATCAATATTACATAAATTGTAATAACAGTAGTATTATAACAATCATGAAGTGTATTTATGCCAAATGTGAATGTGTAT
This sequence comes from Xestospongia muta, assembly GCA_963693285.1. Classification (NCBI taxonomy): domain Eukaryota; kingdom Metazoa; phylum Porifera; class Demospongiae; order Haplosclerida; family Petrosiidae; genus Xestospongia; species Xestospongia muta. The sequence goes on from OY848917.1 coordinate 5,868,092, forward strand.
GTCACTTTTACTGATGTACCTTTGTGGTTTTGTCATTACAGGAGGCCTTGACCCTTGAGACTTTGTACTGTGTGTATACCATATCTAATTTGTAATGAAACCAAATTTATCAATGTACCTAGATTGTTGTGTTACAAGACTATTACGGTCTAATGATGGTAAAGGTTGTTGTTTTATTACGGCCTGAGGTTTTGCACTATGTGGTTCTGGTCTTTTGCACAATATTTTATATACAAGATAACTTATTAGCAAACTCTTACATTACTTACATTTCTGGTTTAGTACTAATGGGATAATTCTTGCTTGTAGACCTAGTCAGTCAATGCAATAAACATGAAATCATGAACAAAACCTTACCTATGGAATGATGAACTTAAAGAAGTTCTTTCATTGTTATCATTATCAAAAGTATCTCTATATATAGCATAATATAATTGAATTAACTTTTTAGTATAACATACTGACAACAGCAGCTTGAAATAAATCTGCTAGTGTTGTAAATAAATAAAATTACTATTTGACTTTTTATACCTTTCGAAACAGGTAGCAAAACTAAAAGATGGCAGCTCAACTAAAAAACATAATTAGTAAAACATAACAATATACCTTGTAACACATCTGCAACTATCTAAAGAGCAATCCCTCAAAAGTCTAATTGAAAGGTGAAATTTTGAAGATAAGGTTAAATTTTACTTACGACGTTCTTATACAATCCATGACAATTGATTTATGAAATATCTCTATTCAGGTCAGTGACACGTATTTTATTTTATAGAGGTGTGGTTTATTACAACGTTACAATGCTAGTCTCGCGAGCCAGACCAAATACAAAGAGTTTGGTTTGACTCACAGACCGATGATATTTCTGCGTACAAAATTGTAGATACTCATATATATATATATATACCTATATATATATATATATATATATATATATATATATAGGTATATATACATATACATATCAAAAACCTTGTATGTATAAATATAATATTGACTTTAAATAATGTTAAATACTTGTAATTATAAGAAATGTTTGTCTTCATACTTTAAAGATATTGAATAAGTCTATGCTGATATCACTCACTTCTATGATTCCTGCCTGACATGACTCACCTGTGTGATATATGCATAGCATTGTCAAGATTGTGAAAAATATACACACATTGATCCTTGTCACAACAATTCCTGGAAAGTAGATGTTTCTGCTTTTAAGGTCACATGTAATTATAAATACAATTCTTGGAAGTGTTAGTTTATAGTACTACAAGTATCATGAGTGTTGTCATCACTACTATATAATAACTATCCAATTGTAATATAAATTCTCTATTTTTAATGACAATAAGCAACATTAAATTCTTATTCAAAAAAGTTCAATGTAGTTTTATTAATGACTCAGTAGAAGTTTAATTATTAAAGTACATGCAAATCACTTTTAAATTTAATACAATTATTATTTCATGTCACTCTAAACAATGTCATTATGCAACCATTACATTCATAAACATTAAGTTCATTCACAGAACATATGCGTTAAGTAGAGATCTGTCCTCTTCTACGTCCAGTCTCAATGAATGATTTATAATCACTGGCATGAAGGGTTGTGATAACTTCTCTAGCAAATTTGGAAGCATCTTCAGCATTCTGGTAGCCATGTTCTTGTTTCAATTCTTCCGTAACCTAAAAATTGATACAAAATTTCAAATGTAATTATGATATTTATTATACATGAAATTATTAATAACCTCTTTCTCAATATCATCTAATGATGACTCAATGGATGGCACCTTTAAGAGCATCTTGAAGGCACGATAAAAGTCAGCTGTGCTTTCATCCGTTGCAGAGTCATTCCACAATACATTCCTCATACCCTCAATCATCTTCTCAATAATATCTTCCTTATTATACTCAAAACTTTTCTAAATATATATACATTAATATATGTGTGTTATTACTTGTTCATACAATATACTGACCATCATTATATCAGCAACCATCTGCCATACTTCATACTTTTTGTCTTCCATTCCAAGATTCCTTGGTAAGTTACGAAATGCTTCCTTAAAGTGATTTCCATATTGTAATATAACATCCTGATGAGTGGTATCACCAGGTACTACATCTCCAAACATCTTTCTAGCATCACTAGATGCATTAGCAAATCTAATGTATATAAAGAATGAACAGTAATATGTGTTTACAAACAAATATCCCACTTTTCTTCTAATGGTAGTTGGTTTTCTAGTTCTTCTATCTCCCTATAAACAAAATTAATGTATACATGGTACATAGCATTTTCAATTTAAATCAATTAGCTACATATAATATTATAGAATCTATTATATTATTTTATTATATTTTCAGCTTAGGATTTATTATGGATTCTTTCATTCTGCCATGAACAACACAGTTAAGAAGAGATGATTATAAAAATTGATATGTGGTTTCGTTTATTGAAGACGAATGACATAGAAATTCTTGCCTTAATTATTTAATTATTACTGTGTGATCAATCACAAGTCTTGTTAAAATAGTAAGTATTTGACAATACATATGATATATGCTCTCATATTTACAAGTTACTTCGTAAGCCAGACCTCTTCGCCTTTTATCTTAGATCATTGAAATGTTTCACATGGTGAAAACGAAAGCCAGGATTTTATTAATAATAGTCATAGACTTTTGTTTACTTCATGGGGTTGGTTAAAGTTTATATTCGTAATCATCAGTTTGTATTATCATTGGGGGTGGTTAATGAAAGTTGAAAATCAATATATGTATATAGTACAGTTGAATAGCATGTTTATTTGACAAAAATATAAAAATCATACCTTCTAAGGTCAGCAATTTCCTTGTCCAACTGAGCACTTTGACTGTGCGAAAGCAACTTAGTATTTCGAATTACAACTGTATTACTTACTTTCCTAATTGTCTCTCTTCATCTGACAATGACCTATTAGTAATTCATAACTATTTAATATAATTTATTAGAAATAGGTCACCTTTGTCTCCTCCCGTACTCATTTCGTTCTCCTGTGTCTGGAGTCGCCATTGTAAGTGGGAACAAACAGGCTGTTTAAACCGGAAGTAGTGGGCGTATGCTATAATTATTATATAACTTTTTTAAATTAACATGCTTTATAACTAACTTTAGTCTATCTCGATAATACCATTTTAATATAGCAATATTATACTGAATATTATTGTCTGTGAGTTATTAGCACACTGTGTGGATGGTTAATCCACATTAATCGTTAATCATAAAGGTAATTCAGAGTCTCAGTACCAGATCAGGAGCTCATTTAGTTCATGCAATACACAATCTTGGCTTAATTAGCATTTTTATGGATTTAGTGTAGTTGTGCATTAGTAAATGACTTTAAAATCTGATTAGTTACTATGATACTGTAGAGGATGAAATAGCAATTGGATATTCTCCAAACAAATTGCCTAGTTGCCCAACAAAAAGTGTGGATGGTCAGTCAAATTCTCTAAATAAGGTCATATCAACATCAGTCAAAACATTGCAATGATATTTGGAGGAGTAGACAAGATCCACTTGTTTAATTTAATTAAATTACTTGAGCTTTGTTGGAGTTTATACAACTTTCTTACAATTAATATAAATAACAGAGACAAGTTATACAATAAACATGGACGACAAGGAGATCTCAACTAAAGTAAACATAACAGTGACCATATTCTCCCTCACTTTGATTTAACAAACAACCAATTGAAATACATAGAAGTAAATGCATTACATCTCCTTCATCCTTAATAAGAGAGTTTGTCTTCAGTTCTTCTATAGCAATTAAGGAAATGACTAGTTGTAGAAGCATTTGGTTTATATTATCTTTTAACAGCTAATGACCACATGGACATAAAAATGTCTTCTGCCTAGTTCCACTTCACCCAACTGACCAATATCTTACTGGATGTACAATGAAATGAGTTGTATACATTGATTCTGTCCTTCTCTGCTCTGCACCTAAGCAGCAGATGACCTATAATGCATTACACAATCATTAAGAATTGATTCAATTGAAAATATAATACACTTGTTTTATGACTACATCATTCTAGAAACATCTGTCTCAGATAAATGCCAGTTGGATCTTTATTTCCTCTTACACCTATGTAATATTTTAGGTGTCCATTTCGTCAAAGAGAGATAGAAGGTCCATCTACAACCTTGAAAATTCCTGGTATTGTGATTGACACTCTGAATATGAAGATGTTGTTGTCTGAGGGAAAAAATGCATTGGATCAGCTTATTGTTGGCAGCTTGAATTTGATCATCCTTTATCTGAAGGAGTCATTAAACTTGTACAAGCAAAGTAATGAGCTGCTCCTGTTGTCTCTGTGGTAAACACTGATAGCTTGTTCTGGATCTGCGGAGATTTTTAAACCCAATACAATTTTGTAGATTTAGATGTCCACTACATAGAATTAATGAACTCTCTTCAGCTCTGTCTTGAGGAAAGTCATATACTAAATTAAATATATCTCATGAGGCAGAAGACTAAAAGCCACACACCATTTTCAAAAAGACTCTGTCAGTACAATCGCCTCTCTTTCAGTATCTCCACTGCCCCTGCCATGTTTAATACAACAATGGGCAAACTATTCCAGGGTTTCAAAGGTATGGCCATCTATATTGATGACACGAAAACAAAATTACATCCTCTAAATTTCAACATGTGGTAAAAATGTCAAGTATATATTGATACTCAGCTATTACAACCAAGAAGAGAATAAGAGCAATACAGATGGTCTAAGCCAACTCCCACTTCCAAATGCCACCAATATTGTTATGGTGCCTGGTTACATTCACCAGATATTATTTGTCTATCAAATACTCCTATTGAAGATGCATGCATCACGAAATAGACCTCAGAAGATCCTCTCCATGTAGATAAATTCTTCATAGTTAGCCTATCTCTAGTGTTGATGAAAATCTCCTCCAGCTTGAGAAGAGAGATGAAGTAAGCTTAGGAGATGGTAATGTTCTCTCACAGTCAGAAGTAGTCATTTCTTCTCCAGGTTATCTATTATTGGTTGCAGAATTTCACAAAACCCGTCAAGAAATCACCATTATGAAATACTTCACTTTATGTTACATTTGGCTGCCAAGATAAGAGCTAGATTTTAAGAGGCCATAAATAAGACATAAGTATAATCTCCAGCTGCTCCAGTTCATCTCTGATAGAAATATGATCAACCAAGAACGAGAACTTCATGTTATAATTACACCAGATTAATTATAGAAAGGTGTTCCTGTTGCTGATAGAGGTTCGTAGTATATATAACATTTAACTTCTGAAATGGCAATTAACAATACTGAGGCAATCATTTGCTACATTTAGAATCCCCAAAGCAGTGGTCTTACACAAATGACTATGCATTTACATTTACAAGTGATCATTATTAGCTTTAATAATGTTTTTAAAATTTATGTTACCAGTATTATTTCACAATAAAACTCCATAATTAAAAATATTTTTTCATAAATGATTTCATAAACATAGCTATTATTTCAAAATTTTAAGCTTATAAACTATTATATTAATTGTTAATGTTTTTAAATTAATCTTCTATCTTATTATCAGTGTTTCCAACCAATGCTTTAACAGCAACTTCACCATTGTTACCACAGACTAGAATGGGACGATAATAATAAAGGCTTTGGTTAATATAAGACTCTCTCCATGTAGGTCGAAATGTATCATGAAATTCTTCACAATATTCAGTTGTCACACAAACTACTAAAGGTGGCAGCAGTGTGAGCATTGCAAAGGTGAGATGGAGTACTTCGGAAATTTGATTCTGGAGAGCATCATTGTCGGTGTCGAATGTACTGTACTTTTCAGCAATGTACAATAGTACATCTTTTGTTAACTGTATAATATAAAGAATTATATAAACATTACAGGTTAATGGTCATTTTTATTGCCTTGTGCTCTGTTTTAGATAAATGTGTGGTGGCCCTTCCTGATCTTTTTAATTTTAAAGCACTCAATAAAAGACCATATGGTTTGTACGTATCCTTTTGAGATTGCTCCAGGAACAAATGCTTGTCCATCCCATATTGTGTAATGTCTTCTAGATGAACTTTCATTTTAAGTAACAACTTCTCATGGTATTGTTTGAAGGCTTTCTACATGAACATTGAGTGATAGTAAAAAGACGCAGTCAACATAATCACCTTCTCTGCTTCATTCCATTTTCTTTGCATTGTTATTTTGATGCACATTTGGTTAAGTGTATCAACTCTAATCAGAGTTAGTTATAACAATATATATATACATTAAAAAAACTTTACTATACCTTTGACACATTTCCTCTTTGTGTTTTTTTAAAGATTCTAATTCACTAGATCAAGGACATTAATAAAAGTACTGATAAACTTTATAAATTCATTTAGCTATTACCTTAATTTTTCTTCATAAAACTGCTGTTTTCTGTATAAAAAATTATTTAAAAATTATAAATGTATTTGTACTATCATATATCAGCACTGGTACACTGTAAATGCTAACATGTTACTTTTAAACTAATCAACTAATTCATAACTTACACGGATAATTTACAATATAAAGCAAACTTCATATGAAGTACTTAAGTATAATTTGTTATTTAGCAATAATGTGCTTACCAAATTATACATAAGTAATTTATATGAGTTCTAAATTCCATAGTAATCTACCCATGAAAACTGGTTATTACAATAACTAATTAATGTTTACAATGATATCAGTGATAAATAGTTTTTAATAACAATAGTATTATAACAATCATGTAATGTGTATATGCTGACTTTGTATATAATTATCACTGCTAAATTAATTGGTTGTTTTAACTAATTCATGTACATTTTGATTGCATGAATCTCTACAAAATATTTTAAGCCTATGTAATAATTTCATAATGAATGCTGGGCTTGTCCAGCATGTCAATATAGTTCTGACAATTAACTACATAAATAGCAAATTCCATAGTACATTTATTACATTAATAATCAAAACTGTAGTTGTTGTACTTACAACCTGTATAATGTATAATTATATTGCTAAAATCAACCAATCAATTTTACAATGATAATATACTTGTAAGTCACTATTACTAAATTACTTCTGTGGTTTTATCACTACAGGAGGCCTCAACACCTGACTATTTGTGCTGTATCTATATGATGTATATTTAATTAGTAATAAAACCAAATTTTATCAACGTACCTAGGTTGTTGTGTTATGAGATTATCTCTGTCAAATGATGGTAAAGGTTGTTGTGTTATGACTGGCTGAGACTTTGCAGTACATGGTACTGGTCTTCTAAATAATATATTATATATAAATGATAGGATATTCTTACTTTACTTACATTTCGGGTTTAGTCTCAATGTGATGATAGTCACTTGTAGATCTATTTAGTTGATGCTATGCACACAAAATTATGAACAAAACCTTACTCATTAGTTGATGAGCTTAAGAGTCCTCTTTTATCAGAATCATCAGATGTATTTCTACACCATGATAGATTGAATAAACTATTTTATTTTAACATACCCACAACAGCCACTTGAAATAAATCTAATTGTATTTTAAAAAGAAAGGAACTTATTTTGGATATTTTATACCTTTTCCAACAAGATGGTGGTGACTCCACTAAAATAAAAATAAGTATGATATAACATTATAATTGTTGTATCATATCTTCAACTATCTAAACAACACTTACTTGGAAATTTAGAAGATAACGTAAAATTTTACACACGCGGCTCTAATACAATCTATGAGATTTTGATTGTCGAATGTCTGGATTCAACGTAGTTTTTATTTCATAGAGGTGTGGTTTATTATCATTGAAATTTGTAAATAGAAGAGCACCTTGTCTATGTACATTGAAGGTATTGAACAAGTCTATGCTAATAATGCATTGTTCACTTCGAGTCTTGACTGACATTGTAATATAAACTCTCTCTATTTCTTATAACAATAGGCAACAATAAATTCTTATTCAAAAAAGTTCAATGTAGCTTTATTAACGAACAAGTGAAAACCTAATTATTAGAAGTAGACCCAAATCACTTTTATATTAATATTAGCATAATTGAATGGTATTCTAAAACAATGTCACTACATAACCATTACATGCACAAACATTTAGTTCATTCATAGAACATATACATTACAAGATCAGTCCTCTTCTCTGTCCAGTCTCAATAAATGATTTATAATCACTGGCATAAAGGTTTGTGATAGCCTCTCTAGCAAATTTGGAAGCATCTTCAGCATTCTGGTAGCCATGTTCTTGTTTCAATTTGTCTGTAACCTAAAAATTGATACAAATTACACAAACATAATTATGATATTTATTATATTTACTATACATGACATTATTAACAACCTTTTTCTCAATATCCAATGATGACTGAATGGATGGCACTTCTAAGAGCAGCTGTGTTTTCATCCATTGAAGGGTCATTCCACAATACATTTCTCATACCCTCAATCATCTTCTCAATAATATCCTCTTCATTATACTCAAAACTTTTCTATATATACATATATAATATATTATATATATATGTTATTACTTGTTCATAGAATATACTGACCATCATTATATCAGCACCCATCTGCCATTCTTCATACTTTTTGTCTTCCATTCCAAGATTCCTTGGTAAGTTACGAAATCCCTCCTTAAAATGATTTCCATATTGTAATATCGCATCCTGATGAGTGATATCACCAGGTACTACATCTCCAAACATCTTTCTAGCATCTCTAAATCCATTAGCAAATCTAATGTATATAAATAATGAACAGTAATACGTGTTTACAAACAAATATCCGACTTTTCTTCTAATGGCAGTTGGTTTTCTAGTTCTTCTATCTCTCTATAAACAAATGTGTATACATGGTACATACCATTTCAACTTAAATGAATGAGTTACATATAATATTATAAATGTTATGATATTCTTACAAGATATTATGTATAGCATAAGATCTATTGTGGATTTTTAGTTATACATGAAGACAATTCAGAAGAGGTGGATCTGGAAATTGATATGTGGGTCAATCACAAGTCTTGCTAAAATAGTAAGTATTTTGACAATACATATGATATATGCTCTCATATTTACAAGTTACTTTGTAAGCCAGATCTCTTTGCCTTTTATCTTGGATTATTGAAATGTTTCACATGATAAAAACTAAGCAACGATTTTATTAATAATAGTCATAGACTTTGTTTACTTCATGGAATTGATTAAAGTTTCTATTCATACTCATCAGTTTGTATTAAGAATGGGAAAATAGAACCCAGTAAATCTCTTCGGAATCTGATTACACAGTGATTAGTTGGGGTGTTATGAAATTTGAAAATCAATATATGTATAAAGCAAAGTTTAATAGCATTTTAAAACAATCATACCTTCTAAGGTCAGCAATTTATTTGTCCAATTGAACACTTTGACTATGTGAAAGCAGCTTAACACACAAATTACAATTGTTTTACTTACTTTCCTAATTGTCTCTCTTCATCTGACAATGACCTGTTAGTAATTGATAACTATTTAACATAATTTATTAGAAATAGGTCACCTTTGTCTCCTACTGTACTCATTTCGTTTTCCTTCTACGTCTAGAATCGCCATTGTAAATGGCGATTCTAACTCAATCAAAAGAGAGTGGCTAAAGAGGAAGTAGTAGGCGTATACTATAATCTTTATAAAGATAATATTTATTAATAACTTACTTTAATCCATTTTAAGATGGCGAAACTTATACTCAGTATTATTGTTAATTATGTGTTCCATAAACACCACAGAAACAATTATTATACCATTAATGTTTTGCATTCTACTACCAGTCAATTAAAACTACCACATCTGTCTGTTGATAACAGCCAATGACAAAAATGGGTATTGACACTAATTTATGTACCAAACAGTCAAATATTATAAAATGTTCCAACACCACAGCTCAAGAGTTACTGATTACATACATATATATAGACAATCCAGAAAACCACCCAAACCCCACATTTTCAACCACAAATGAATAACATTGTTTCAGAAGTACATGTACTTACATAAAGAGCATAATATAATTAAAGAAACATCATTAAGAAGGGTCTATAGATTCCATATAATAAATTGTCCTATTTGTACTAAAAAATTATGTTTATAACTAAAAGTAGAGCATGTATAAAGGTTCATTGTGTTACTACTTCTTCACAATTAGCAACTAGTCCTTTGACAGCAACATTTCCATCGACACCATACACCAGTACTGGACGATAATAATAAAGTAAATGATCACTTTCTTTAGTTTCATCCCAAGTCTTACGAAACGTATCATGCTGACTCTCATCATAATAGCGTGACTCTAATACTATCAATGGAGGAATTAATGTTAACATGTTTTGTGATAGCCTCACAGCTTTGATTACATGTTCTTTAAGGCATAACTGTGACTCATCAGGATAGCTATTACCAACTGCTAATAGTACCTACATGATACAAATAGTTAAATTGTACTTGTATAAAATTAAAGGACACTCACTTTACTGACTATTGGCATTTGTATACTATCATTTACTGTAGAGGATGCTATACACTTTAGGTTGCAAGCATTCAGCAATAAACCATATGCTCGGTACTGTTCTTTTGTTGTTACAGAAGTTGTATTGACACCAACTTGTAAACAGGACCTAAGATAGCTTTTCATCTTTCTTTCAAGTAATTCTTCAGAAAACTTTCTAAAAGAATCCTTTAATATAGCAATAAGTTAAAGTTAACTTTATATTTCCTTACTTTTAATATCTGTAGTTCACCTCCATTTACATACTGGTTTCTTTTCTCAAAGAGTTCAAACCACCCTTGCCTATAAGTAGATAATATCACAATATTTCAGTTTAATTAATAATTACACAGAATTGGAAACTAAAGGAACATGAAAGTGCTAAGTGATTGTATATGCCATACCACAGATGTTATAAGACCATCGATGAGGTATAGATATCAATTCACAATAAGTGTTATAAACATGTGAGACCATATAAGGTGATCGTTTTATTCTGAGTGTGTACTTTTGTGTCAACTTTTGCGTGACTTCTTGATCATGTTATGATGACATTGATCGAGATGTTGGTGTCTCATGTTTACAATAGAATATATAGAATATGTTGGTGTTTACAATTACATATATCATACACCACGAGTTCTTGGTGAATAGGAGCAAAATCAGACCTTCAACCATTGATATCAACTCAAGGCAAAGCTGAAGGGTGACATCTCAGGATTTGAGTCTGACATTGCTGCTACAAACCTCAAAGCCATAGCATATATATTATATATATATATATATATATACCTTTTTTGAAGGTCTTGTTTTCTCTTCCTTAATTGTTCTAGAATTCTAAATACATATTTTTCTCACTTTACTTTAACTAAGCTGTCTTACCTTAACTTTTCATCATCACTATCTACCGTTTTAACTCTCTGGTATTTCCCCCAACGCCTTATAAGCCTCAATGGATATCCAGTATGTTCTGGTGTATGGGTACGTTGTCCATTACAGAACAGAAAACGTCTAAGTAAGCCAAGTACATAGCAGATACATCTTTTAAGCGTATTTAGACAATACATGATCTTTTCACAAATGTAGTTCATCCTTGTCTTAACAGCAATTATCAGGCCACACTCCTTGCTCTACCGGAAGCAGACTGGGTATTAAAAAGTCAATTAATATAACTTTATAATATTAAGTCAACAGTTATACGTTTTGTCATATTGTGGAGGATTTTACTATGAACTTATGACAAGACGATTATTCGAGGATGGATGGATATCTGCCAAAGTTGTTGATATAAATTCCAGGAATAAAGAAAACTTAATGTAGTTATATCAAATGTAAGTAGTTATGTCAAACATGCTAATTGACTCTCATTCTCTTTTTTTCTAACATTACTCGTGAAGGCAGTGAAGTTATTAAATGTAGAAAGGTTTCGGTTTCGTTTACCAGCAGCCTTGAACATTGCCTCCAGTCTTTTAATGTAGAGTGAAGAATCAACTGACACAATTAGCTGAGCTCAATCAGCTAACAAGAAGTTTAAAGGAATGTTTTAATAATTATGCTTTGGTACGATTAAAATAAGAACGAGGGGATTGTACCACCAGTTATGAACACTACATGTTAAGGAAGACTAAACTCAATTTTTACAGTGAATGAATTGGGCAACAGGCCTAAGCATCACCTTTCTACCCAAGATAGGAAGTATCAAATATTCTATTTGAACACACCCACATCAGCCATGTTGGAGGGCAACCTTAACATTATGATGATTTACTCAGCACTTATGAGACAAACAGAATGAAATTGCAGACTTAGAATCAATGGTGATGAAATTGACCTCAATCATTCCGTCTTGTTAAGACTATCCAACTTGATCTCAATGACTTGAATTAACGCTGATGATACTGGAAGTGCCATGTGAAAACGAGGTTAAAAACATCCATTACATTACATTACATATATTTTCCTCTGAATACTCCTAGCTTCTCTTAAAATGCATCATTATATTTCACAATCAGATTTCTAGTCTTTGTTCTCAAACTATTGAGTTAATACTCAATGCCTTCCAGTTATAATAACAATGGTTCAGCAGTCAAACCTGAGGACTTAGGGCATTCCATTTTTGATGTCTAAAGTTAGTAATTTTCATACTCTGTGGTATTACCAATGAACAGTATTTCTTCACATGTACATGAATGTAGTTTAGACACAAATGTTTTTTCAAGAACATGCCACAGAAGATCCTGATAGTTTCTCTCATGTAATATTGAAAGTACTGCTGCCATATGTAGCTCCTTCCATCCATATTTTACTTGTACTATAATGCTTGTACTTTCATTTCTTAGTTCCCTGTACAATAGATAGGTGGCATTGAATGCACATCCTCATTTAAATACTAAGTTTTGCTCCTACAGACTAATGCAAAGTGCCCTTTCTTATGATGCTAGTGCACATTGCTTATTTAAAATGATACACTATAGTATAAAAAGTAGTGGACAAAGTATGACTAATAAGACAAAGATAAAAATTGATGATTAATGACATCTGATATGTTTTAGGGTGATAAGTAGTGATAGTAGGTGGATGATTAGTGAACAAGCATATTTACTTTTAGATTTAAAAGTGATCAAAGACGAACTACATTTCACATGGTAAGGAAGTGAATTCTACAGAGGGAGAATGGAAGGGACAAAAGTTTTTTTGTGAAGCAGATGAACTAGAAAAAAGGATGGAAAAGGTGAGAGGATCAAAGTGTTGAAAAGCAGGAATTGGAGGAGATAGTGGATGGAAGTACCAGAAGGAAAGTAAAGGAGATCATTAGTAATTTTATAAAGAAGACATAATTTAGAAATATAGTGACAAGTTGAAAGGGACGAAAGGTAAAATGTTGAGAGAAGAGACAAATTGTTATGCTATTATGTAGGGATAATATAATTGCTATCTTTTCTCTCTTATTGGACAAATAGTAGTCAGACTACATTTATATATATATTTGTATTTTTAAGAAAATGTTTTATTGCGTATTAAATACTGGCTACTTGCTGTGCTCTTGTATATTTTAAAATTATTTTAGAAAAAATTGTTTGACAGCAATAATCAAAAATACAATATGTTTCTAAATAGAGTGCATGCATGACAACTATGTACAAATTGTATTTTCATGTATATGTGTATGGAAACAATACTTTGATAAAGTACATAACGACATACTTTTTCTATACAACAAAAATTCAAGAAGTAAATAATAGCAAAGCCTAAAGCCACTCAAAGTATCTAATATGTTTATTGTTGTGAGAGAAAGTCACACACAATTTTTATTTCTTGGCCAGTTACTCTATATTTTGCCCTAGCTTTAATTTCTGTACCACAAACGTCCATTTCAACATCAACAAAACACTGTGTAAGGGGGAGGTTGGCTGGATTGGATGCACGTGTATCAATAACTAATTCACCAATGTTTGTGACTAGAAGCTGTCGTTGTTTATCAACTGTATACTGAACATCAGTATTGGGTGTACTATAGATTGTTACAGTCATTCTTTCATTTTCTGTGATTGGAGTCAGATTTATTGAGAAAAGCTCGTCAGTTTCCACTATTTCACCCTTTTGCAGAAAAACACAAAATACATTATTACAGAAATTTTTTGTAGGTCATTGTTATAAAATTTATAGAAGCTGTCGTGTTTGCTTTCATCAAATTCTTGAGAGAGACAGATGCCATAAGTTGCATCAGCTCGTCGAGCTTTTATGATTTGTGGATTTTTCTTCCACATCACAGCTCCTTGAACTACAGCAAGAGATGGATTTGTAGGCACTATTATGTCATATTGACGAGAATTTAGAGCATGCTTCAGCTTTTTGTATATATATTTGGTGCCTCCATAACCCCCTACAAGATAGATAGTATGTATATTTATGTCCAGCTCTAACAAAACCTTTTTAGTGCTTTTAATAATCGCCTGCACTCCTGGACCAAATAACTTCTCTTCTGCAAATGCCTGACTAACAAATAGAGTATCATCAGAAAATTCTACCCCTTCCAATAATTTCAAAGCTTCTTCAATTTTTGATACTGTGTAGAATCTTACGAAATTGCTTGGTAGATCAACACATATTTCTTCAATTTTACCATCTTCAAAAAGTAACTTCTGTTGCTCAAATTCGGTATATAATAATTTATTAAGAATGGCTCCTTGTTGTGAGTAATCTCTTGAGTTAATGAATTGTTCAAAATTGTCGTCATCAACTGTTTTTGTAGCAATATTGAAAACTGCTTGTTAACTGTAGCTCCACCCATTTCATTCCCTAAACTAGTCCCAAAACGCGACGCAACCTACCGGGCCACAGCACTTTTAGGAGTTGACATGATATATAATGTAGGACTTGAACAAATTTGCTGATGTGCTGTTTCAAACTTTTGATATACCAGAGCACAATTTAGTATATGTTATGTACTTGAATGAATGTGTAGATCAGATATAATTTTTAAGAACAATTCCAATTACATCAACAGTAGGATATAAATGTTCCAGGAATAAGAATTGGCTATATCGATTTGTAATTAATCATATACATGTATATCCAAGAATTTCATGATAGGTGGAGCACATAGTACTTACAATAACAGGTGGAAGACTAATATAAACTTTCCAAGAATAAGAATTGGCTATATATATATATAATTTTTGTAGTTGGCATACATGCATTTCCAGGAATGTTATTGTAGGTGGAACATATTGCACTTACAACAACAGTAGGGAGACTAAGATAAACTTTCCATGAATTGGAATTGACTATGCAGCTGTAGACCTGCATGTATTTCCAGGAATTATGGCCGACTTGTGATACAATAACAGTAGTACAGCTAAATTTTCAAGAATAAGAATTGGCTATATTGCTCTACCATTAATAGTATAAACAACTACACAACTCTGTAGTTCATGTATATTGTAGATGCCACTAGATTTCAAAAGAACTTTTGATGGCATCTAGATTATTCTATTGTCTGAAGACTTTGTCACTTGTTATAATGCATATTAACATTATTAAAGTGACATGAATCAGACACTGTCAGTATATACATATATATGTATCTGCTATGAATACAAAACTTAGCACTTTAAATTATTTCTTTCATTTAAGTTATCTAAAATTATTTTTTCCATATATTTTGGCATATTAAACCAAACTAGTTCAACCAAGAATGAATGTTTGTTTTTCAAAAAAAACAATAAAAATCTACAATAGTTGTTTACACAAATGACAAAAAGTCACAAATGGTCTTAACTTCTTCCTGAGTCACACAATATTTGGCTTTAGCTTGTATTTCTGTACCACTAAAGTCCATTAAGATGGCGAAAATTATACTCAGTATTATTGTTAATTATGTGTTCCATAAACACCACAGAAACAATTATTATACCATTAATGTTTTGCATTCTACTACCAGTCAATTAAAACTACCACATCTGTCTGTTGATAACAGCCAATGACAGAAATGGGTATTGACACTAATTCATGTACCAAACAGTCAAATATTGTGTATTTAAAGATTATAAAATGTTCCAACAACACAGCTCAAGTGTTACTGATTACATACATATATATAGACAATCCAGAAAACCACCCAAACCCCACATTTTCTAAGACAAATGTATAACATTGCTTCAGAAGTACATGTACTTACATAAAGAGCATAATAAGATCTAAAAAACATCATTAAGAAGGGCCTATAGATTCCATATAATAAATTGTCCTATTTGTACTAAAAAAGTATGTTTATAACTAAAAGTAGAGCATGTGTTCATTGTGTTACTACTTCATCACAATTAGCAACTAGTCCTTTGACAGCAACGTTTCCATCGACACCATATACCAGTACTGGACGATAATAATAGAGTGAATGATCACTTCCTTTAGTTTCATCCCAAGTCTTACGAAACGTATCATGCTGACTTTCATCATAATAGCGTGACTCTAATACTATCAATGGAGGAATTAATGTTAACATGTATAGTGATAGCCTCACTGCTTTGATTACATGTTCTTTAAGGCATAACTGTGACTCATCAGGATAGCTATTACCAACTGCTGATAGTACCTACATGATATAAATAGTTGAACTTGTATAAAATTAAAGGACACTCACTTTTCTGACTATTGGCATTTGTATACTATCATTTACTGTAAAGGATGCTATACACTTTAGGTTACAAGCACTCAGCAATAAACCATATGCTCGGTACTGTTGTTTTGTTGTTATAGAAGTTGTATTGACACCAACTTGTAAACAGAACCCAAGATAGCTTTTCATCTTTCTTTCAAGTAATTCTTCAGAAAACTTTCTAAAAGAATCCTTTAATATAGCAATAAGTTAAAGTTAACTTTATATTTCCTTACTTTTAATATCTGTAGTTCACCTCCATTTACATACTGGTTTCTTTTCTCAAAGAGTTCGAACAACCCTAGACTGTGAGTAGATAATATCACAATATTTCGGTTTAATTAATAATTACACAGAATTGGAAACTATAGGAACATGAAATGTTAAAAGATTGTATATGCCATACCACAATGTTATAAGACCACAGATGAGGTATAGATATCGATTCACAATAACTGTTACAAACTTGTGAGACCACATAAGGTCATTGTATTATTCTGAGCATGCATTTTTGTGTCAACAGCAATAGCATTATGAATTCTTGATCATGATATGATGACATTGATCAAGATGTTGGTGTCTCATGTTTACAATAGAATATATCGTGCACCATGACTTCTTGGTGGATAGCAGTATAATCATTTGAACCTGACATTGCTGCTATAAACCTCAAAGCTATAGTATATTTACTATGTATGTATATATATATATTACCTTTTTAGAAGGTCTTGTTTTCTCTTCCTTAATTGTTCTCGAATTCTAAATACAAGTTTTTTCACTTTGCTTTAACCAAGCTGTCTTACCTAAATTTTTCATCATCATCATCACTACCTGTCGATTCAAGTCTATGGTATGGATGGTCATTTCGATACCTGATTGAATATCTAATATGTTCTGGTGTATAGGTACGATGTCCATTATCAAACACAAAACGTCTAAGTATCCCAAGTATATAGCAGATATATCTTTTAACCATACGAAGACAATAAAGGATCTTTTCACAAATGTAAAGACAATAAACGATCTTTTCACAAATGTAACACATCCTTGTCTCTAAAGGTCACTTATCAGGCCACACTCCTAGTCCTTGCCCTACCGGAAGCAGACTGGGTATTAAAAAGTCAAATATTATAACTTTATAATATTAAGTCAACAGTTATACGTTTTGTCATATTGTGGAGGATTTAGTATTTTACTATGAACTTATGACAAGACGATCCTTCGAGGATGGATGGATGTCTGCCAAAGTTGTTGAAATAAATTCCAGGAATAAAGAAAACGTAATGTAGTTATATCAAATGTAAGTAGCTATGTCAAACATGTTAATTGACTCTTATTCTCTTTTTTTCTAACATTACTCGTGAAGTCAGTGAAGTTATTAAATATTGAAAGATTTTAGTTTCATTTACCAGCAGCCTTGAACACTGCCTCCAGTCTTTTAATGTAGAGTGATGAACCAACCCATCTTTATTGACTGACACAATTAGCTGAGTTCAAACAGCTAATTAGAAGTTTAAAGGAATGTTTTAATAATTATGCTTTAGTACGGTTAAAAAAAGAACAAGGGGATTGTACCACTAGTTAAGAACACTACATGTTAAGGATGACTAGACTCAATTTTTACAGTGAATTGATTGGGCAGCAGGCCTAGGCATCACCTTCCTGCCCAAGATAGGAAGTATATTTGAACACACCCACATCAGCCATGTTGGAGGGCAACCTTAACATGTAAAATATGCAAGCAATGCAGAGATCATTTTTATAGAAAATTTCTGGATAACTGTTGCTTTTTGTACTCGAAGTTGTAGAATAGTACATTTCTTCAAGTCTGTTTAGCATAATGTTACATAGCAGTCCACCTTGATATAAATATGATGATTTACTCAGCACTTATGAGATAAACAGAATGTGATTGCAGACTTAGAATCAATGGTGAAGTTGACCTCAATCATTCCACTTTGTTAAAGACTATCCAACTTGATCTCAATGGCTTGAATTAATAGTGATGGTACTGGAAGTTCCATGTGAAAACTAGGTTAAACACATACATTACATTACATACATTTTCCCTCTGAATGGTCCTAGCTTCTCTTAAAATGCATCACAAATATTTCACTATCAGATTTCTAGTCTTTGTTCTCAAACTATTGACTTAGTCCTTAATGCCTTCCAGTTAAAACAATTGTTCAGCAGTTAAACCTAAGGACTTCCATTTTTACTTGTACTATAATGCTTGTACTTTCATTTCTTAGTTCCCTGTACAATAGATAGTAGGCGTTGAATGCACATCCTCATCTAAATACTAAGTCTTGCTTCTACAGACTAATGCTTAATGCCCTTTCTTATGATGCTAGTGACACATTGCTTATTTAAAATTATACACTATAGTATAAAAAGTAGTGGATAAAGTATGATTAATAAGACAAAGATAAAATCGATGATTAATGACATCTGATAAATTTTAGGGTGATAAGTTGTGATAGCAGGTGGATGAATAAGCATATCTACTTTTAGATTTAAAAGTGATCAAAGATGAGCTACATTTCACATGATAAGGAAGTGAATTCTACAGAGGGAGAATGGAAGGGACAAAAGTGTTTTGTGAAGCAGATGAACTAGAAAAAAGGATGGAAAAGATGAGAGGATCCAAAGTGTTGAAAATCTTGACTTGGAGGAGATTAGTGAATAAAAGTACCAGAAGAAAAGTAAAGGAGATTGTTAGTAATTTTATAAGAAGGCATAATTTAGAAATAGAGTGATGAGTTGAAAGGGACGAAAGGTAAAATGTTGAGAGAAGAGACAAATTGTTATGCTATTATGTAGGGATAATATAATTGCTAGTTGTAGTCAGACTACAATTATATATATACATATATATATATTTGTATTTTCAAGAAAATCTTTTATCTGCCTTTTAAATACTGGTTACTTGCTGTGGTCTTGTACATTTTAAAATTATTTTAGAAAAAATTGTTTAACAGCAATAATCAAAAATACAATGTGTTTCTAAATAGAGTGCATGCATGACAACTATGTACAAATTGTATTCGTGTTTATATGTATGAAACGACACTTTGATAAAGTACGTAGCAATTAACATACTTTTTCTATCCAACAAAAATTTTAAGAAGTAAATAATAGCAATGCATAAAGGCACTCAAAATATCTAATATGCTTATTGTTGTGAGAGAAAGTCACACACAATTTTTATTTCTTGGCCAGTTACTCTATATTTTGCCCTAGCTTTAATTTCTGTACCACAAAAGTCCATTTCGACATCAACAAAACGCTGTGTAAAGGGAAGGTTGGCTGGGTTGGGTGTATCAAGAACTAATTCACCAATTTTTGTGACTAGAAGCTGTCCTTGTTTATCAACTGTATACTGAACATCAGTATTGGGTGTACTATAGATGGTTACAGTCATTTTTTCATTTTCTGTGATTGGATTCAAATTTATTGAGAAAAGCTGATCAGTTTCTACTAGTTCACCCTTTTGTAGAAAAACACAAAATATATTATCACAGAAATCTTTTTGCTGGTCATTGTTGTAAAATTTATAGAAGCTGTCGTGCTTGCTTTCATCAAAATCCTGACAGAGACGGATGCCATAAGTTGCATCAGCTCGTCGAGCTTTTATAATTTGTGGATTTTTCTTCCACATCACAGCTCCTTGAACTACAGCAAGAGATGGATTTGTAGGCACTATTATGTCATATTGACGAGAATTTAGAGCATGCTTCAGCTTTTTGTAGATATATTTGGTGCCTCCATAACCCCCTACAAGATAGATAGTATGTATATTTATGTCCAGCTCTAACAAAACCTTTTTAGTGCTTTCAATAATTGCCTGCACTCCTGGACCAAATAACTTCTCTTCTGCAAATGCCTGACTAACAAATAGAGTATCATCAGAAAATTCTACCCCTTCCAATAATTTCAAAGCTTCTTCAATTTTTGATTCTGTGTAGAATCTTACGAACTTGCTTGGTAGATCAACACATATTTCTTCAATTTTACCATCTTCAAAAAGTAACTTCTGTTGCTCAAATTCGGTATATAATAATTTATTAAGAATGGCTCCTTGTTGCGAGTAATCTCCTGAGTTAATGAATTGTTCAAAATTGTCGTCATCAACTATTTTTTGTAGCAATATTGAAAAATGCTTATTAACTGTAGCTCCACCCATTTCATTTCCTGTGGGTATGCTGGATACATACACACCACCATCAACTTCTTTATGAGCTGTTATATCTACAGTACCTCCACCAATATCTATAACCATATAATTAGATTTAGTTCCAGGACCAGGTAGTGATTTAGTATGGAGAAATTGTTGTGTAGTAACAGTTTGACTGTATATTGCAGCTGCCTCAGGTTCCAATGCCAGTGACAGCCGATCTGAATTGTATTCAATAGGGCAAATAGGGACACTATCATTAGACACAGGTGTAAATGAAGTGATTCCTGATCCTGACAGCAAACCGGCCTATATTTTAATGAAAGATAGCTACTAACATGTTAGTTAAATAATAACGCACAAACCAAGTAAGCAGCTTCTCTCATCATTCTCTTTCCTCGTGCATCCCATATAGCAGGTACAGTAATGACCCAGTCAAAGTCTGTTGTTTCTATGGACAGACCAGCTTGAGTTAGATGATCAATAAGACACTCTCCAAGATGTTTTAGAATGAAAGCTATCACTTCTACTAGAAAATACCTTTCTTTACTGAATGACTCTACAATAGACTCACGACTGATCGTCTATGAAATAGAACAATGGCTCTTTTAAATGTTTTAACAATATCAGTAACTCACCTTATCTTGTTTCATAAGCATTTTTATTCTTTCGAAATAAATATGGTGAGAGAGTTTGTCTGGCTTCATACTGGAAAAAAGAATTTGAGCACTTTCTCCAAAGGCAGCAACTTTACATCTAGTTCCTTCTTTCGACAAAAGAATGGCATTTGGAGTCCGAGTTACTGTTGAATTGCTAGTGTGGTCTAGAATCAAAGTGTTGACGTCTTTGTAATCTTGTTTTTCACAACTGACGAACGCCACTGACACAAATGAAGTTCCAAAGTCAATTGCAGCTATGTTCCCTTCGTGACTTGAACGAAATTCTGACTCCACGCGACGAATCTTGTTTGCTTTTAATAGTGGCGTTGCTTCATTTGACTGAGATGTTTGGAAAGCCATTGCGTGGTTATCACTATTCACTGATAAATCCAAAAGAAAGACTGGTTAACTGAATAATTCCCGTTAATTTTATACGTCTTTATATAAACAAACGAGTAATTGACATAAACTATAAACACCCATCAAACACTTTATTTGCTACGGGCTGGGTCAATTGAATCACATAAGTGATGAATATTATATTAACAAAGCAAGTTAAATTTAAGGAAACTCTATAGTCCACTGTGAATTTGTGAGATAAGCAGCACTTACTGCTTCTATAAAAACATTCATCAAAACTTTTAAAGTGATAAGTCTTTTAGGATATTAGAAGTTGACATGATATGTAGTGTAAGATTTAAACAAATGTGCCGAAGTGCTGTTTCAAACTTTTGATATACCAGAGCACAATTTAGTATGTTATGTAGTTGTATGAATGTGCACATTAGATTAATATTTAAGAACAATTGCAATTACATCAACAGTAGGATAAATGTTCCAGGAATAAGAATAATATCAATTTGTTATTAAATATGTACATGCATTTCCAAGAATTTCATGGTAGGTGGAGCATATAGTACTTACAACAACAGGTGGAAGGCTAATATAAACTTTCCAAGAATAAGAATTGGCTATACCAATTTGTAGTTGGTACACATGCATTTCCAGGAATGTCATTGTAGGTGGAACATAGTACACTTACAACAACAGTGGGGAGACTAAGATAAACTTTCCATGAATTGGAATTGACTATGCAGCTGTAGACCTGCATGTATTTCCAGGAATTATAGGGGACTTGTGATACAATAACAGTAGTACAGCTAAATTTTCAAGAATAGGAATTGGCTATATTTGCTCTACCATTAATAATATAAACCATCACACAACTTTAGAACAATAGCTCATGTATATTGTAGATGCCACAAGATTTCAAATGAAGTTTTAGTGGCATCTAGATTATTCTATTGTCTAAAGACTTTGTCACTTGTTAAAATGTATATTAACATTAATACTTAACATTATTAATGTAATATGATTCAGACATCGTCAGAATACACACATTTATATGTATACGATATAAATACAAAACTTAGTACTTTAAATTATTTTCTTTCATTTATGTTATCTAAAATATTTTTTCCATGTATTACACCAAACTAATTCAACCAAGAATTAATGTTTGTTCTTCAAAAACACATTAAAAATCTAAAATACTTGTTTATGTAAATGACAAAAAGTCACAAACGGTCTTAACTTCTTCTCTAGTCACACGATATTTAGCTTTAGCTTGTATTTCTGTACCACTAAAATCCATGGCAATATCGACTATACGTTGTGTTCGAGGAACATTACCAGGATTTGGGATGTCAATCACCAACTGTCCTATTTCAGTTACAGTTGGTTGTCCTTGTTTGTCTTTTATGTACTGAACTCCAAGCTGTGGTGTAGTATAAAATTTTAGCTTTATTTCTTTATTACTTTGGTTTAGAGGTGTCAAAGTTCTTGTAAGTACTTCATCTGCTTTAATAAACTCTCCTTTTTGTAAAAATACACAGAAGACACTGCCACACATATCCTCATTCTGTTCATCCTTGAAAAGATAGTATTGATCGTGAATATCTTCCTTGAAAGGTATAGAAACACCTATCCCATATGTCGCATCAGCTCGTCTTCCTTTCACAATATCAGGATTTTTTCTCCACATAGCAGCTCCCTGCACTACTGCCAGACTTGGAGCCGTTGGTACAATGATTTCTTGCTTCAAAAACTTCAACAATAGCACTTTCAACCTTTTCATAAACATATTTGCAACCCCCAAAGCCACCAACAAGATATGCAGTGTCTATGTCATAATTGATAGTTTTCAAAGTGTTGAGAGAGCATTGAATAATACCATCCATGGCTGGACCAAAGAGGTTATCGTTGACAAAATCAAAACAGCAACAGAGTGAATCATCGGAAAATTCAACTCCCTTCAATAATTTCACACCCTCTTCAAATATTTTCTCCCCATAAAATTCAAGTAGTTTGTTAGGAAGATCAATTATGATTTCCTTCGTTTGGCAGTTACCGAAACTTAATTTCTGTTCCTCAAATTCATGGTAAATTAACTTGTTTAAAATTGTCGTTTGTCGTGAGTAGTCACCTGAACTTATGAACTGCTCAAAATTGGGATCACATACAATCTGCTGCAGTATTGTTGAAAATAATTCATTTACTTTGGTACCTCCCCAGGCATTTCCAGTTGGTACACAAATAACTTCAATTGTTTGATTTGATTCAACATGTGCAGTTATATCAACAGTTCCACCACCGATATCAATTACAACATAACGTGATGCTGCACTGTATGTACGATGAGCCAATGCCAGTTCTGTTGTTGTCACTTGTTGGCTATATATTGCAGCTACCTCTGGCTCAAGTGCTAGCGATAGTCGATCTACATTAAGTTCTATTGGAATTGGCAACACAACACCAATTTTGGTAAATTGGGTTATTCCAGGAGAATCAGTCAACAGTCCAGCCTAAGATAATAACAAAAATTTTAAGGTGATAACCACATAAAATCATATCAACATATTTTATATTATTCAAATTACACTAGGTAATACTCATGCAAATTACCAAGTAAGCAGCTTCTCTCATCATCCTTTTTCCTCGTGCATCCCATATGGCAGGTACAGTGATGACCCAGTCAAAGTCTGTAGTCTGGAGAGGTTTCCATGTACGTGATAGATGGTCAATCAGTGAATCTCGGAGGTATTTTAAGATAAAAGCAATTACCTCCACAAGATAATACTTCTCTTCAAAAAATGATTCTACAAGAGTTTGACGACTGATTGTCTGTTTGAAATTAATGCATATAAATATCAATACATGCTCCATTTTAACTAACCTTATCTCTTTTAAGAATCATTTTTATTCTTTCAAAATAGATGTAGTGTTTATGCTCACCTCGTCGAATTTGCATGTAGCGGGTTTGGGCATTTTTACCAAATCCTTCAACCCTACATGAGTCATTGGAATCAACCTTTAAAAGAATAGCATTTGGAACACGGTAACCATGAGTGTCTGGGTCGATCTTTATTGTATTGATAGTTTCGCTACCTCGAGTGACATAAGCCAATGAGACTGACGTCGTACCAAAATCTATAGCTGCAATGTTCCCATTTGTAACCCGAAACCCAGATTCTACTCGTAACGTTTTTGTAGCTCTAGAGAATGGCTCCTTAGATTGATCTTGTCTCTCCATGATCTGACATTCAGACAAAGTACTTACAATGTAACAAGGGCTCGCCGTTTTAGCTGATGATAATTAAATACGCTGTGTGACGAAGTATTTGCTAGCAACACACGTTCTCCTTTCTCGGAACAACCACTGTTGTTTGTATAAGAACAGCCACCTAACAAAACAATTCTAGGAAATGTTTTGAAAATTGTGAATTGTCACGAACTAACATTAAATATATATATATATAGTTAATATATAAAGACAATCATAGAGTGATTCAGCTACATTTTACCAAAGCAAACATGGGAAATCTCTCAGTGACCTCGCACAAGACGAAACAGACTTTTGGAAGTGATTCTAGCTCTATTGACACTTCAGTTAAAAAAATTGTACAAGCGGCAGAACAAGCAGCCCAACGTGAAGCAGAAAAATCAGTTAAAAAAATTGGACAAGCAGCAGAACAAGCAGCCAAACTTGAAGCAGAAAAATGGGAAAGGTGTGAATAATATATATAATAATTATACATACATACATACATATATATATGTGAATAGAATTTCTATATTTTGTTTTGACTTTTTGCTTTTCATAAAGAGAATTTACAGGATACAAAGAAACGTTTGAACAAGAAAAAAGCTCTTTACAAAAGTAAATGATGTTGCGAATTACCTTTTATCAATTTTCAATTTATCTCAGCCAAATTGTAACACTTACAAATGAAAAGGAAGGACATTTAAAACAAATTCAAGAGTATGTACTCAAAGAATCCAAAGTTATTTAAAGTTATACACAACTTTCATATAGCTTGACAGAGAAAGTTCAAGCAAAAGAAACTGAATTACAAAAGTTAGCTAGACAATAACATAGATTTTTTTAAAAATTGGAACAGAATCCAGGAAGACATAACAAAAGAAAGAGAAAAGCTAACCAGGTAACAAGTACTTCTTTGTTGTGATTATTATTACATTACATTAATACAGTGAACAAAGACAGTTCATCAAAGAAAAGGACGAATTTAGGAGGTTATATTATTGATGTCTTAGTAATATCAATTATTCTTTTGTAGTCTTATAACAGCTTCTCGTGAGGCAAGAAAAATGTATGGTGATGTGACTCCAAATGACGTCACTCATGAAGATGTCAAATCAGATTTCATCCAGTTTTTTAAGACCTTTAATCATGCTCTTATAAACGTTGACAAGATGACTGAAAAAAATAGACTTGCAGTATCTATTTTTCAGGTTTGCAATTACACAATACAATTCAATACACACAACGTTGTTTTTACTAAGTATATAATCAATTTATGTTAAGTCATTGTTATTAGGATGCATTTCATGTTAGTCGAGAAGTAGTAATTGAAATTCTTGCTCAGCAATTAAAACATCTACTTGAAGATCCTACATATGAAGAACAAGACAACTTAGATTTATACACTCAAGAGAAAAGAAATGATATAAGCAGAGCTTTTTCTTTCTTGCTGTATCATGCCAAACTTCATCAAGAAGAAATAATAACCCCTGCAATTGATACTGTAAGAATCTCTAAACATATTAATAAGATCAGTTTATTTATTTAATACAGATACATCAAAATGTTAAAAAGAA
Organism: Xestospongia muta; assembly: GCA_963693285.1. NCBI lineage: Eukaryota > Metazoa > Porifera > Demospongiae > Haplosclerida > Petrosiidae > Xestospongia > Xestospongia muta. The sequence continues at coordinate 5,894,855 of OY848917.1, forward strand.
GTACGAAAGTGAACATGATCACACTGACATATCCTTACCTAATGATATTTTTCAAAGAGCTGCCCAAATAGCATTTAGTATGGTGACTCAAGTTCCTCCTATGATATGTAGTGTTAAGCCAAATAAATTTGACGATGACATTCATGACATCAAGCACACAAGTTGGAAAGTTGAAAGTCCACCATATGAACTGACTTATATTCGTCCTATACTATTTTATGGTCAACATGGTGTTGTTGCTGTCAAAGGTCAAGTTGGCAACAATCCTGTAGAAAAAGAAGACACACCAATTGATCAAATTATTGACAACAAAAATGTAAAAACTGACACAACTGGCAGTGCTGAAGTTATGCAAACAGATTCTTAGTTTGAAGACTGAAATTTGTAAACGTTTTCCAAAAAATAACATAATTAACTAACTAATAATTTTTGTATATGTAAATACATGCATAATATAGAAGAAATAGTTCACAATTGGGCTGACAGAAAGTCACATACAGCTTTCACTTCTTTACCATTCACTACATACTTTGCTTTAGCTTTAATTTCAGTGCCACTAAAATCCATTTGTATTTCAACATCACGTTCTTCACGAGGAATATTATCTGGATTAGGAACCTCGATAATCAATTCACCAATTTTTTTAACAAGAGGCTGACCATCCTTGTCAACAGTGTATTGAACACCAAGATTTGGAGTAGAATAAATTGTTAATTTCATAATTGTCGTATGTTGAGAGGACGGAACAACAACTGTTTTGAATACATAGTCAGATTCAACAATTTCTCCTTTTTGTAGAAAGACTGAAAAGACGTTATCACATCTGTGTCCTCTCTCTTCTTTATTACGTACTTTATAATGGCTGTCATGTTTTCTTCTTTCAAAATCTTGGTATATACGAATTCCATAAGTAGCATCAGCTCGTCGAGCTTTTATAATTTGCGGATTTTTTCGCCACATTACACCTCCTTGAACTACAGCAAGAGCTGGACTGGTAGGAACAATAATGTTGTAACAACGTAATTGAGGAGCAGCTTTTAATTTTTGATGGATATATTTCGAACCTCCATAACCCCCAACAAGATATATGGTTTGTATATTCTGTTCTATGTGTTGTAAAACCTCATTAATGCCTTCAATGATTGCCTCTAAACTAGGACCAAATAACTTTTCTTCTACTACTTCCTGATTGATATGTAGACAATCATCCTCAAAATCTACCCCTCCTATTCGTTTTGCACCTTCTTTGATCTTTGATTCTTTGTAGAATTTCACAATTTGTCTAGGTAGATCAACACATATTTCATAGATATGGCCATTTCCAAAAGCAAACTTTTGACGCTCAAATTCTTTATAGATCAATTTATTAAGGATAGCCTTTTGCTGCAATTCATTTCCAGATTCGATAAATTGATTGAAGTCAACGTCACCATTTATATCTTGTAGAAGGAATGAAAACTGTTCATTAACTTTGTTTCCACCCATTGTATTTCCAGTGGGTATGCTAGACACCTGCACACCACCATCAATTTCAGTATGTGCTGTTATATCTATAGTTCCTGCCCCAATATCTAAGACAACATAAGATTTAGTTCCAAATACACTTTGTGATTCAGCCTCAACAACTTCTTGTGTGGTAATAGTTTGGCTGTATATTGCAGCTGCCTCAGGTTCCAATGCCAGTGACAGACGGTCTGAATCACATTCAACAGGGCAATTTGGGCCACTATAACTAGACACATCTGTAAACGAAGTAATTCCACAACCTTCTGACAGCAAACCAGCCTATAATTTAGATTTAATGTTGAAAAATTGCATTGAAGGCTTACCATATAAGCAGCTTCCCTCATCATTCTTTTTCCTCGAGCATCCCATATGGCAGGTACAGTTATGACCCATTCAAAGTCAGTTGCCTGTAATGGCATCTTGGTTCTAGAGAGATGATCAATGAGAGTTTCTTTAAGATACTTCAGAATAAATGCTACCACTTCCACTAAATAAAATGTACCACCAGTGGTTGATTCTACTGTTGACAAACGACTGATTGCCTAATTAATTATACAAATAATTGCTTAAAATATGAAGTAATTAGAATAATAGACTCACATTATCTCGTTTCATCAGCATTTTAATTCTTTCAAAATAAATATGATGACAACGTTCACCTTCCTTCAAATCAGAGAAACGTTTTTGAGCTGTTTCTCCAAAGGCGGCAGTCTTGCACTCAGTACCTTCTTTCGACAAGAGAATGGCGTTCGGAGCTCGAGTAACTGTTGAGTTGCTACTGTATTCTAGAGCTAAAGTGTTGACTCCCTTTTCTATTCTGTCCCCATCAGTAATGTACGCCACTGACACAGACGAAGTACCAAAGTCAATTGCAGCTATATTACCGTTAGTACTTTGACTACATCCTGATTCTTCACGAGGGACCTTTGTTGCTCTGGACAAAGGTTCTTTAGATTGCTTTTTCTGAGAGCCGAAAAACCAAGCCATCAATAGCACAGTTTTTGCCTTTCTTTAATCACAAGACAACGCTGTATGTGTGCACGTTAATTCCCATGAATTTTGATGGACTGCATAATTGGAACACCACATCTATAATACGGTAAGTATATAACTGTAATATATCAATACAATCACAGACTAATAACTTCTTTTATTATTTGTTGAGTGTAAATCCAGTGATATTTCCATTTAATCAGTTTGCTCAGCAGTGTTTGATAACTGTAAATTTAAAAGCCACAGCATTATGCGCTTGTCCTTTCTTAGAAAACTTAAGTTATATATATATGTGTGTGTAATAATAGTGGTTAACACACAAGTGTGCTTTTACTTATAACATCAATAGCTGGTGATTAGTTCATGTAACAATACCACTTAAGGAAATAAAACACATTTGGGTTCTAATATCAGTGTATAGTGCTACTACCTTGAAAGATCATCAAAGGATAATTACACAACACCAATATTATAAATATAACATAGAGAGTGTTGGTTTAGAATTACTAATACTACTAATCTATACTTTTATAAATCTATAACTTAAGATGTATAATAATAACAAGTGTTATCACATAATTCTTAGTCTTTAATCACGTACATATTAGTCACATGACAGAATAGGAAGTGATCAATTAAATTCAGTTGGATATACCTTATTTTATTGAGTAATATTTTGAGGATAGGGTGCTAGAGCATGTACAGAGATATAATTTGGAGATTTCCTAAGAGTCAAAACATATGATGTCGCCATTAATTGAATTGATGTCTGTTACAGTACTAGATTCATAAGCCTGCCCACACATTCAGGAGGGTACATGTACAATATCAGCTAAATATCTTGTAACTTTACTAAGACAATATTTATCCTTTCACATATTATTTCAAGTACAATAGAGTTTGCATGATATCTTGAGGTCTGTTTTTGTAGGAACAAATGAAACAGACACTCTTCTAAGAATTATTTTGACTGAGTTGTTGTAGAAGTTATGATAGCATGGCTAAACAGAAGACACTATTCTGAGAAATGTTTTGACTGGACATTTCCTGGAGGTGTATAAGGATGTGACTAGACTGGTTATGGATGCACACATTTTGGCAATACATTATAATTACATCAATAATACTTAATGACTGTATGATTTTGTGGTGAAAATAGTAGAAGTTGCAATGTACTATGAATTGTGTGCTTCATACCAATATCATAACTACATTAGCTTTGGATATTATAATATATTGACTATGATAAGAACTAGAATGTTACCAATCAAGTTTACAGCTACAATTATGTAGTACAAAGGTCATCATGACTACATAATATTATTCCAATATTTGTGTTGACAGGATAATCGTTGAAAAATCTGTTGGTCAAAGTCGAGCTATGTTAACACTTTTATCCCTGTTATTAATACTCCAATCGAACTATAATGATCACATGCATGACACTTTCCATAAACATAGGAAGAAACAATATAAAAATTTTCTATTGCTCTCACATTGTTCTCTTCAATGATAATTCCTGTAGTCTTGCTGTTATAGGATTGATTGGTAACTCACCAGCATACTTGATAAAGCAGAGTGTTCATTTTAGTAAATTGTATTACATTTTTGTATTTTAATATAATTTATATTAATTACAAATTAGAAATTACAACACTTATCATTGAATTTTAATAAGAGAATGTTATTTTTAAGAAAGAGAAAATTATACTATCACTCATGTGTAATTTGCTGCAGTCACACTTGCTTATGTAAACTTTACATAACACTAACTTATACTTAATGAAGTATTAGTCAATTCTATTAGAATATACTGTATAATAAAACTTACACTACTGGATCTATTCATGATATGGTATCCCCTACACATTCTATTCCCAGAAATGTTTTGATTGTATCTAGTGAGCTATGAATTTAATTTCAACCAGGCTATGTTAAATGATAATGATAACAATTCCAAGTATTTTAAGAGCTATATATATATATATATATGTATTGTATATACATACATGACAAGTTTCTGGAGTAATGATTATTGTGGTTTATGTATGATAAAGACAAAAGGATTATGTTAACTTAGCTATAACCTCCTCTCACTTTTATAATAACTATCATTTAGCCTTGACTGCTCTATCCCTTGGTCTGAATGGCTATGTGTGATTACTTAATGTTACAATGGACTTCATTAATATCAAAATAAGGCTCAAAGTCAATCAAGAAATGTGTCTTTAACTTTGAGCTAATTATGGTCTGACAAAATAAGTCTTATACACAGATCATGTTATTTACTGAAAGAAAATGCACACAATTATGTCATATCCTGTAATTAGTGATTGGCTTCTTTTTTGCCAATTGTTTTGGGAACCACACTTAAATATAGCATGATGTTTCATGTAGAGAGTTGAAAATGAATTATAATTTTCGTTAACAAAGTGGTTATAGGTCTACTTGGTAAGAAGTACAATAGCTTTCATTGTATGTATATATATTAGAAAGAGTGCGTACAATGTAGTACGACACTAAAAATTATTCTTAATAGTTAAGGTGTTTATGCCTAGTCATTTTAGAGAATATTTGTTAATATTCTTTCTAACTGTATATTGAGAGTCACTGGAAAATAATAAAAGGAAATCGCCAATTGTAATTTTTACAATAGTTTCATGCTGGAATGTACCCATTCAGTTTACAACTATTCTAAGACAGCTTGTTTTTATATCACTTCATGAATATAATGATGGTTCCCAGAATTTATAAGTGTCAACAGATTATTTCTAAGAATTGTATATATTTCCATTGATAACTAAAGCATCAATAATTGTGTTTTTACCAATTGTATAATAGTCAGTAAATTTATGAATATTAATTTTTATGAATAAATTTCCGTACACTGATCGTTACGTCATAATAGAATAATAATACTAAATACTCATATTCATTGACTGCTATGAATATTATTATTATGAACGTAAGGATACTGTGTCTTCAAGATTGAGTGGACTGACAAGAAATGTCCTTAAAGTGAGTTAAAAGATTTTATTTATGAATAATTTCTCAAAAATAATAGGGAAAATGATATTGAATGCCTACGTTACCTGAAAAAAAGATGCAGGTGCATTGGTATTTGTAACTGAAACAACACTATAAATATTATATAATATAAAATTGCAGAGCAATTGAAGATGAGAGAGAGACGGCCGTAAATCGAGCTCGTGAAAGAGAAGAGTTAGTTATATATGTCATGAGTCAATTGTTTTAATTAATTAACACAGACAGAACATCCATTTAAAAGCTGAAACTGATACACAACAAAGGTTAGGAAAAAGTATATAATTGGCATATGTACACATGTTCTTATAAAACAGATTGTATGAGGAATTATTGACTAATAAGGCAAAACTCCAGGAAAGGTATAACATAATTTAGATAAAGTAGATAAAGTATTAACATTGTGATTTAATACAACCATACAGGTTACGTGAAGACTCATCTTTAGGGAGTAGGCCAGTGACACAACTAATCGAAAGGAGGTCCGCTATCTTATCATTGGATCAAAAAAAGACAAAAAAGATAAAAGTAAATATTTATGGAAATCTATTAGTCTCAAGATGAATATATATTTATAGAAAGTCTATAATGCAGTGATTGAAGCACTTGTGTCAATGGCTGATAAGCGTCTTCGTATGATTACTGATGCCAGTAATCAAGAGCTTATCACAAGTCCAGAAGACCATAAGAAAGAACAGTACAAAATCTATGGTCTTCTTCTTAGTGCATGTAGATTTAGAAAAAGATCATCATCTGATGGTGTAAACCAACAAACATCACAACAGGTTAGCTGATGCCAATGAATGTCATTCTACACTATAATATGTTTTTACAATCAAAGGTATTGATTGCTGTAGCTAAAAACCATGCAATACTTCATGATAATGAGCCTCTCTTAAAAAGTAACATGGAAAAAGCAGTTGCTTTAACTCATTCAATGCTAACACGTTTACCACCCTTGTTAGTTTGTAAGACACTTTTATATCACGAGGACTATTATGATACAAATCGATTGACCTGGGATGAAACTAAAAAGACAACCACCTGTACGTTCCTCTGCTATCGTCCTGTTGTCTTCTTTGGTAATACAAAACATGTCGCTGTTAAAGGATTACTGGGAAATACTGAGGAAGAAATAAAAGATGATGTGCTACCTCTAGAGAGCTGTGAATTGGAAGCAAAAACATCACTTTTTCAAGACAAATCTCAACCACTTAAAGTAAGTATTTCTTTATCAGTTATTTAAAAACATTTTGTATATCACAAAAATGCATGCATAATTCTTTTATTACACTCATTACAATTTGCACAAATTTCTATATAGGAAAAGCTTAAACTGGCTTCTTCTTTAGCAACAGACTCTATTATTTCTAACTCAGATTTCCAAGCACCAACAGGCCCAATAACTAATCAAGGTACTATAGCTATTCTATATAGCAGCTTGTATTTATGGAGCATTACAGAGAGACCTCGTATTAGTGTCTATGCAACAAAAGGTGTAGATAAACCATCAAAAAACCCTTCTTCAACAATCAAGAAGAGAAGTAAGTTTGAACTCTGGTTGACCGATCCAATTCAACAAACACATTCTTGTAGAACAACTTTTTGAACAACCAGCATGCAGAGCAGAGCCAAAACCCTCTACAGCAAATAAAACATTCTCACAGTCTCGCGGTAAATAAGTGCGTTAACATTCCTAATATTCTTACATCCTAGGCCACATAGTTAAAGAGAAATGCTTTATGTATGAGAATAAACACTCATCCAAGATGGGCTTAAGTAAAGGTATTGTTCTATCAATACTTACAAATCTTATTTCAAATCCCAAAGAAGGAGCTAAGAAACCAGACATTAGAAGTGCAACTCCCATGGACTCCTCTTTTGCAGAACAGAGGTATACAAAGTCTACATGTTATAATTTACTAACCATATATACATATTTTCCTCTATCCACCAATTTTAACAAGCATTTTTAACTATAATTCTATTTGTTCATGATATTGTCTTGTTAACCTTCAGTGCAGTCTTTTTCTGTACTGTAAAGCATTAATAATAACATTTATAATATTTATTCCTATGATAGATATCCAAGATCCTCATTGTTCAATCGAGAAAAGAAAGTAACAACTGTTTAGCTTTCATAAAATGCTACACTACTATATGATTACAACTTTAATATAGATTTATGAATTTAGTTATGTTATTGTTAAAAGTTAGTTATTGTATTATTGATGTCCTTTATATTTTAACAGGTTATATTTGTTTGCAAAATCACATATAAAAGTTAAAATTTATTATTTTGACACACAATTCATAGATCAATATGTAATGTGGGTGGTGTTGAGTTTTAGGGCGGGGTTATTGCGTAGGAGCTATGTAAATCTCCGCCCCAAACAATACGTTCAGTTTGAAATTGGTTCTTGGTTCATGTCTAAAAGCGACGCTATGCAGAGGTAAGATTCGATAAAGTGAGGGTCCTAATTATGTGTTATGTTCATGGCTTTTACTTATCACTTTGTTGGAAGATAATAGTCGATGTATTATTCTCATAATCAATATTGTGTGAATGTATCAAAAAGAGAATACTTTTGTTTTACTGATTTATTTTCGTTTGTCTTCAATATATAATATCATGAATTCTAAACTCTCTTATTATGTACTTTGAACATGAACTTAATGAACTGCCTTCATATGTACAAGTTCACAGTCTTAATTTTATCTTTATAATAACTTAATAATAACTGTTTTCATACTCTATTAGTTTTAGACTAACTATCTGTATCGAGTAAAATGAAACTTCACATATATCCTATTATATATAGTTTACATCTTGGGCTCATATTGACAAACAGCGGAAGCACTTTGAGTAACATGAGGTTTCTATAATATAAATGATTGCAATGCCTAATTTTCTCATTCAATCAGTCAATCATGTTAATATGTATATATTTAGGACTTTGCTTTAAACGCTAAGATATATGTGTTACTGCTTACCTACACTTTTTTTAGCGAGCCTATGTCCATTGTTATGTACATGTTGAACATATAACGCCTTGAAATTATGGCATTTATGATGTTATTTCCTGTCATAGATACTATACAGCGTCTTAACTTGTTGTTATTGTACAATTATAAATTTTGGAATAGTTTAATGATATGTTTGGCCTCTTTTTACGGTTACTGTCCACTGTGTCTTTCATCAATGAAAGATAAGCTAAACACTCTCCTTTACTAAAGTCTCTTTGTGAGTATACAAAAAATTATCTAACAAAGGTCACAAGTTTAATTGAACCAATTAAACTAACTTATCAAATTAGTAAGAGCAAGAGTTACATTTTTAATCTATCTCTTCTCAAGTTCATCGTAAGTTAGACATGAGCTTTGCCAAGCCCTTTGGCACAGCAATTAGAAGGGTCTAACTCAATTGACTAAAGGAAATAATTAGTTAATGATAACAGGAAATTACACTAGTTTTGTTTTCAGACTATTCTATGATTTACTTAATGAATGTTTAGTCACGTTAGATCATCACTATGTAATTTATTACTATGTAATTACCCTCTAATACCTAATAGAATGGCTAAGAAAGTCATATTGTATGAACCTATCCCTTGTTCACTGTGTGAGAATCTTCAACAAAATCGACTTTGAGACGACGTGTGTATACACATTTATATGTCTGGTCATGTTAGATTTAAGCTACACACTCTTTAAGATAATGGTGCATAACTATGATACACTCTGACTATATTTTCTTATCTACAGAGAAAGAGACCAACTTGAACAAGATGTAATGGAACTACAAAGGTAATCTGTTAGTTATATCAATTCACATTTTATTTGTTATATTCTATGACAACCTTGTTTGCAGTCCTATAATTGTTTTGGACCACATGATATGTAACTACACGTATATTGTGACTACGTTTGTTTTCAAGATTTTATTCTTAGTGTATACGTATCTAACACCAAAAATGATCAAAAATTCAAAGTTCATGCTTTAACCACAAACAAACAATGAATAATGTATCCAGTACCATGAGCAATGTGACAGTAGGTATGATTGATATGCTTTGGCTAGCTTGCTTGTTGTACTCTCGAGCACTCTTCACAGCTTTTGCCAACTAACTAATTGTCATCTTCAAAACTATTATAGGACAATTTATTTTATAAAGTACAAGTTCATGTCTAAAGCAAATACTTCATATACCTATATCATTACATGTTTTTGTATATTTATTATTTAGAGACGTTCAAGGTCTTCAACAAAAGATACTAACTGCTGGAAGGTTAGTTCATTTTGTCTAAGACACCTAACTTGCTAAGTTAGCTTATCATTAGTCTCTATAGAAAACTATTGCTAAAAATAGTGACTATGCATATTGTCCTGGAATTATAAATCTGCCTGGTTATTATGAAATAGCCTCTAATACATACTTTATGATTATATATCTATATGTAACATTAAGGTTGAGCTAATAGAAGCTTTGATGTTACCACGCGGAAAATAATATTTTTATAGCTTAATCTATCATAGATATCCAACATTGATAACTTTTGCTTGTGGTTCATATATCCTTAACCACATTTTACATAACATAAACACAACATCTGTCTCACTTTAACGTGTACTACTGAAATTTGATTCAAGACAATCATGATGTACAAATTATAGGCATTGATATATTAATGTGTTTTGTTTTATATCTACATTATGTATTTGTGTTGTTAGTGAGATTAGCTCATCAAAAGATGCTAGAAAGATGTATGGAGATACAACTCCTGGAGATGTTACTCACCAAGATGTTACATTAGAATATTCTGGATACTTTAAACATGCCTTTAGAAACTTACCTAAGTCACTTCAAGAAAAGTTATCAAAGTACGAGATTTGGGAGATGTGTGCTGATATAATGAAGGTAACTGTTACATAGCATCATAGTTTATTGTGTGGTTAGTCTTGTTACAAAGAGTTTAATATGGCATGTTAAGTAACCATACATTTTATTTGATAAATTTCTTTCTAGTAATACCAATGATTGCTCTCACAATTTGTCATAATGTGTGCCTTGTTTATAGTATGTCTTTGTTAACTCTGGCTTTTGTTTCTCTAAACCAACTTATCATGTGTCAAAATATTTCACTAGTGAAGGTCTTAATATCAGTTACAAAATTACATGTAGCTATTTTAACAAAGTATTATTATAAGCAGATGTATTACATGATGATGTATTCACATGAACAGACTGATCTGTACAATTGTTGTAGTACCTATCAATGTTCAGTTAAGCATTCTATGTACTGTAGCTCTAAATATAACACCATTATAATGCTGTATTATCCTTGTTGTAATATAGGTAATTAATTGATTGATAAGTAACTGATTGATTGATTGATTGATTGATTGATAGGTAATTGATTGATTGATTGATTGATAGGTAATTGATTCAATTTGATTGATTGATTGATTGATTGATTGATAGGTAATTGATTGATTGATTGATTTTTTTCTAGTCATCTTATGATGCTAATAAAGAAGAGATAATCGAGGAGATGATATCTAAAATGAGACAAGCACTAACAGCTGATAAGAACTCACTTACTGAAGATACTATTGATTTATTGAGAGCATTCTCTTTTTTAATACATTACTTACCTCTTGAAGAAATAAAACAAAAGGTGAGTAAATTTAAATATGTAATTTTGTTAGAAGAATGGGATGGAGATTACTGTTGTCAAAGAAGCCAATACAATGCCAAAGCTGCAAGTGAGGCATTATAGTGCTTCTGAGGGCAACTTAGAACTAACACCAAGGTCTCTTACTGCTTAGAACTTAGCTAGCAAAGCATCTCCAGCCATTTCTAGCTCTCAACAACAACGCATATACTTTAAGTAGAATTAAGTAGATTTGTTGGTTGTAATATGTTTAACATCAAGTCTAGAATTCGTTTACTTACTTCTTGTCTCCTCTTGCAATAAGTCAACATAATATTTTTGCGTGTGTTTCAAACTTGAAGCAAATTTTTAACTAATTTACAATGTTTTGAATTCAGGTGTGATAATCTACAACGTTCTTTGTGGATATTATAGTGATTTACATGTTAAATACAGTGACAAAAACTGACCCAATAAGATTATAAAATTATTTTTAAAAACTTCACAACAATGGAAGCGTTGTAGCACTGACCAGTTTATCTTAATCTGGATGTTTAGTTTAGTCTAGCTGTGTACTAGCATTATGATAAAAAGTTGTTCCTCAGAGGTATTTAATTGCAAGAATATAGTCTTAGTGTATTCTTTGAAAACCTGTATTATGTTAATTTTAATAATTTAGTAATTTTTGTTTTTCTTAGGTAATAGAAAATGGATCTTGCCCTCTTAATAAAGAAGCTGTAGATGTAGCAATGGACATTATCACAATGTTACCTCCCACTGATCATCAACTTGTTATAAATGGTGGCAAAACAGGAAAGGGAGGAGCTTCCAAGGAACCAAAGACTACAAGAGACACAAGAGGTACAATATTAACTGGAGGTCATTGGGAAAGTGGAAATACGTTAAGACCTGAACCTATTCGTGAAGGTTTGTAATTATAATAGTTAGGATACTTATCATTCTGTGATAATAGTTATAACTATTTGAAATATTTACATTAAGATACACACCATTCATTGCATCTAGCCATATTAAAAAGAAAATGTGCTGCTTGTGGACAACTTTTTAGTCAAAAGTAAGTACATCTGTTTAACAATTCAGTTATAATTGTTTTCCAACTAGTGAAACGGCGATCTTTCATTTAGGAAAATACTACCATAGACATCATGCTATATGTGACAACTGTAAGAAGCCTATTGAACTAGATAACTGGAAATTTACAAAGTCAAAAACGTACTGTCTCTCATGTTTATGTACTACTTGTGGAAAGCCCTTGGGTACAGAAGAGGTATAGTCACTGTTTCTAACATAAATTTACATTTAAGCATAATGAAGTGTAATTACAATGTCATTTAGTTTTGACTTGACCAACATCACATTGGTATTAAAGTAATCATTTTTATTTAGTAAGCGTTTACATCCTGAACTATAAAAGTTATTCTAAATTAATATAAGATACACTTAGCATTGGATTACTAACATAACGTTCCATCTTCTCACTAATCTAATCATTCTAGCTTTCCATCCAGTCTAAACTTACAAAACATATGGTACTGCTTTTGTTTGAAAGTCCTACCTTTCATTATAATAAATACAACATGTATTGTTAGCTACTATATAAATGTCATGACACTATTAGTAGTTTCTATTTGATACAATATTGACAAAGTTTTGTCTTCTAGGTTTTTGCAACTCAAGATGGTGATCATTATCATCCCTCTTGTTTCCATTGTATCCGATGTAAAAGTAAAGACAATCTGACTAAAGTTGAAAGAGACCTTATATGTCAAAAATGTTTCTCCCTTTATTATAAAAAACTAATGTAGTTATTAACACAATTTATTGTGTTATTATATATAATACATTATAACATAGTTGTTATTTTTCAAACATTCATAAGGTCAATTGTAAATGTATACATTAATATCTTGTATTTGAAGTCTAGGAATCTTCAGAGCAAAATAAACCAGAACCTGTCTTCATTACTTAGTAGTTATGAATTCTCTTTTCCAGGAATAATTTATGTTTTAATACTAAGAATTATCATAGCAGCTTTAACAATTTTCTGATGTATTTCTCCCAAAAGCAACTGTTTACAAAGCATAATTCCAGGAATTGCTGCCAAATGTCAAGTGTATTCATTGAGTACAACAAATTATACGTATGCTTAATGAATTTTAAATAAAATTGACTGTAAAAGTATTAGATCTATTAAGAGGAAGTCCTTAGGAAGTGCAAATAATTTCTAGTATTTGAATGACGCTCAATTACTGGAAAATTAAAGCAATGACAATATTAAGGAATCTGTTTTTCTTTTTAATTTAATTATAAATTAAACACTTAGGAATAAGAGGTTACGATTAACCCTTATCCAGTTCTTATCCATTACTTACCACAGTTTCTATTATTACTTGTATTCAGAATACAGTATATTTACAATTTCATCAACTAAGTTAAGCTACCCAGTCATAATAGTATTTGTACCGAAAGGTTCTATTAAAGAGACGATCACTCTAACCTTCAACTCGCAACACTGTTTTCATCTCTTATAGTAGCAACATGCAGGCTACAATCTTTATTACTAACTGAGGATTGTGTTCTCTGTTTTATGTTGTCATGGTCTCTAGTTCAAAATGCAGTGTGTCATGTTGTTTTGATAACAATGTTGTCATAGTCATGCACATTGGAGCCTCAGGGCTAATATAATATAATTATATTTAGTAAGAACAATTATGCAAACCAGAACAAATCAACAAAATTCATCATTTATATTTAAGTTGAAAGATAGTCATACACAGCTTTAACTTCCTCACTAGTAATGCAATATTGGCTTTAGCTTGTATTTCTGTCTTTGTATTTTCATCACAATAGGACTTGATGTCTGTTATGAACACTTTGTCTATACTATATCAATGACAAATGTTCATTGTTTAAATTAAAATAGCCTGATCTCTTTCTATTAACATCCTGATATGTTCAAAATAAAAGTGTCGGGACTGTTCTTTTTGATAAATTGAGTTTGACCAATTGCAATAACTTCTAATGATTAGCCTTGGTCATGAAGAAAAATGGTATTTGAAAAAGAGAAGACTTAGCGTCTGGATATCCAAATGTAGAGTGTATACAGCAAAGAAACACATGTTGCACCAAAGTCGATTGCAGTGATGTTCCTTCTTTAACACGATATCCTGAGTCAGTTCAGACAATTATCATCCTCTAGATAATGGCTCCTTATTTATTGTTTTAACAGTCACCACCATTCTTCACACTCAAGCATTACGTGTTAGATAGCATCACGTGAAAACATCTACGTATAACGTTACATATAAATCATCAATACCACTGTATTGCTATTAAAAATTTAGAAAGTATGGCCACAGCCTCGGTTATGCTAGAAGATGTAGAGCGAGAGATGAAAAAGTTAAACTCGGAGATTGAACAAGCTAACGAGTTAGTCCTATTACACAACAACTTCTAATGTCATATATAATATATATTATAGAGAATCCAGGTCTCTTGATGAGGAAGCTAAAGACCTCCAAAGGTATATATACATACAAGTGTGTGTGTGTGTGTGTGTGTGTGTGTATTGCAAGTTCATATATTCATATGAAAATACCATACACTATGTATTTCTAGCAAGAAAACAGATCTAACTAAAAAGATCAATGGTTTACAGAGGTAAGGATGTTTAGGTAAAGTATTAATGTTGTACTGTTATTCCATGCCATGAAGTGAGATACAACAGCTTGAAGAAGAACTGGAGAGACAAAAAAGGTTAAGTTTCAAACTTTTATAAGTTCTGATGTTACTAATATTTATAACTACTAATATTGCTATGCATTGCTATATCTATAGACTTACAAGCTCTTCTCGAGATGCACGTAAAATGTATGGAGACATGACACCTGGAGATATTACTCATCAAGATGTCATCTTACAATATACTAACCACTTTAAAGATGCTTTTCGTAACATGCCTAAAGCTTTGCCACAACATGACAAATATAAAGTTTGGCAGATGTGTGGTGATATAGTTGAAGTATGTTCATAATTGTTGTTGTATTCAAATTATTTCTTGTTGCAATTTTCCAATTCACATCATAAGTGAAGTAATCGTACAATATGTATTAATAATATGATTGGATTGATGTATGTGGCCTGCATTTTCATACAAATATTAAACTTCCTCAATATAAGTAACTATATCAGTTATAGATTCCTGTTATTATTCTCTTTGACCAGGAAAGCTTTAAACAAAATAGAGAAAGTATTATCAACACAATGGTTGATGCTCTTGGAAAGGCACTTCTAATGAAAGAAGACATTCTTACTGATGAAATCATTGATCTACATAGAGCTTTCAAAATGCTAGTTAATGATATAAATGAAGAGGAGTTGAGACAAATCAGATCAAAAGTATGTTGTGCATATGAATGTGCTTAATGAATATCCTATTCAGGTTACTGCCCAAGTAAAAGATAGCAGTGAAATGTTTGACTTAGTTATGAATGTTATAAAGAATCTTGATCCTAGTGATTACATTCATTTCCTTGAAAATGGAGAGCTAATGACAAGGAAGCTAGAACATCCTAAGACCGAGACAAGACAGATGTATTCAAGTAATAAGTGGTTAACCATTGTGTTTATCTGTTTATTCCTTTTGCTAGCAGAAAGCAGTCATAAAAATAAAGTCTGTCCTGCTTGCCAAAAGAAAGTTAATGAAATGTAAGCTGTATTCTAACTATGTGATTTGATTTTAATGATTGGTAGAGAAACACCTCAGTATCACTTGAGTGAACATTGGCATAGGGAGCACATGTTCTGTGCTTGTTGTAGAAGCATGGTTCAAGGTCTTGATCAGTTTATTTTTTATAACTATCAAACCTACTGTACAAATTGCTTTTGCAAAGCTTGTGGCCACCCAATTAAGAATGAAGTAAGTTAATTAGTACACATATAATCTAACCATCATTTTTAAGACTGACGCAGTTATGACTGAAATAGGCAAATTCCATACAGCATGTTTCAGGTGTCATTTCTGTTGTGGTAATGATACATCACTGATTATGGTCAATGATCACTTGATATGTCAGTATTGCTACAAAACGACATCAAAGTAAGCTTTTAAAGTCTAATTGACAAATCATAATTATATTTTCTTTTAACCCCAGCAACGTCTGAAATAAAGGAATATTGAATTTTTAGTAATTAAAATTGACTATTATTTGTATCGTATATATAAAAAGTAATAAGAAAAACTGGTTTTGAAGTAATAATAATAAAGATTATTTTGAAGTATGAAGCTGAAAAATGATTTGTCCTTGCAATGAAAATGCAATGAGTGCATAATGCATTGTCACACAATTAATTGTTCAATGTTATAAGAACATATAAAAGATAAAATAATCTTTACACTTGTTTCATATTCTGATAAGAGCTACATAATCCATAAACTAGTGAAGTGCAGCAACTGTATTCTATGAAATTTTATAGTCAAAATAAAGGAAGTATAGACTCATGTGGAACTACATCACATAAAGATATTCATTGCTCATTCTCAAAACTATTCTTGGAAAGGTTATGACATAGTAGTGTTGAAGTATTGTAATTAATCCAATTCCCAGAATTTTATCATAAACAACTAATTCTAGGAAAGATTTATTTTATCATGAACATGTCATACTTCATTGGAACTATAACACTATTAAAATTAATAATCTTTTAAAATTCAAAATTTGATAATAATCATAGATAGTGTCATCTTTAGTAAAGTGGGTTATCAAATGCATATTCCAAACTCTGTTACTTCACACTATCATATCACTCAAGATAACATCAATAATATGTGCAAATAAAGGTAACATATATACCTTATGAAACAGCTGGCAGTGCTCATTGTTACACAAAGTCTTGTTACTAAAGTTACTCAATAAATATTCTTTTGATAAATACATTCAAATATTAACAGATGAGAGTTCAGCAAGTAAAAGGAGATTGATAGGAATATACTATGTACAATTATGTACTATCACCTTATATATATAGTGCTATATACTATTATAGCATAAGTCTTTTCAACAGTACTCTCTTATATAAGCTAGTTATAAATTTATATGCTAGTCATCATGAATATCATTGTAAACAGTATATTTTAAGCTGTAGATAGCTCTTTAGCGTCGTTGGATCATAAAATGGAGGTACATCTTAAGTAAGTGAAAACGTTGTTATTGCTTTATATGTATCTCATCGTTACGATTAGGCAATGTCACAACTCGGAGTTATTCCTAGAGCTTATCACAAGAACCAGGTAGGTTAATAATTATAAACTAATACAACCTCGTTACATATCATCTTATCTATAAAATATTAGACAACTAGAAATCCGTCATCAAACATCCTGTGGCCAACGTGATTATCTGGAAAGGTAATACCATACTTATCATACTTAAGTATCTGAAATGTCTTGTTCTTTAAAATTATATACATGTACAGTCAAAATAAAGACCTAAGAGACTCTATTCAAGAACAGAACAAGTAAGATGAAATTTCTTTTTTTGCTTTATTGATGTTTGATGCATTAGACTTTTGGAGAATATGACTAAAAAACACAATGAACTGAAAAAGAGGTTTGTATATATTTTGGTGCTCCACATATAGCTATAACAAATACAGAGCCAATTCTATCAAGACAGAAGACCATCATGAATTGAAACTGAAACATAGCAGTGTGCTGAGTAAAGTCACTCTAGATGAAGCAAGGGTAAGATAACAAATATTAATATATAACTTCATCAAAATATAATACTTATTTACCTACAGGAAATGT
This sequence comes from Xestospongia muta, assembly GCA_963693285.1. Classification (NCBI taxonomy): domain Eukaryota; kingdom Metazoa; phylum Porifera; class Demospongiae; order Haplosclerida; family Petrosiidae; genus Xestospongia; species Xestospongia muta. The sequence continues at coordinate 5,912,883 of OY848917.1, forward strand.
ATGAAAAGCTAATTCAGCAGATTCTTGAGACAAAAGTCAAAGCTTATCTCGAAGGACTTCTGACATCTACTTCTGAAATATCACCTCAACTTGACCAAAGGGAACTATACAAAATATATGGTCTTCTGCTGAGTGCTTGTAGGATAAAGGTAAAAGAAGAGAAGCATTCCATGCTTCATGAGGTTAGTAACTCTTAATTTTTTAAAGTATCTTCATTTCACATAAGGAAGCTGTTGGTGAACCTGGTCTAGAGGTGTACAAGGCAAAATCAGATATACTAACACATAATATGCTAAAACTTCTGCCACCCTTGCTTGTTGTATGTGATGAGAAACAACAACATAGGATCAATAAGGAGATCTATGACACATTCAGACCAACTTGGGATGATACCAAAGATTTATCTAATATCTTTTGTTATCGACCAGTTCTTCTCTATGGTAAACAACATTCTATTGCTGTGAAAGGATTAGTAGGAAACTGTGAAAAACCTCAAATTCATAATCAATGGGACTCTAGTGCAAATCAGGATTTAGCTAAAAAGGTATACTTGACAAAAAATTAACATAAGTTGAATCTATACACAGGAAGTAAAAAAATCACATACACTTTTACCAAGTTATAAATGGCCACAAAACCAAATTTGGCAGACAGGACTCAATTTAGAGAATCATCAAGGTGTTTTTTACAGACCAGTTTGTGACACATCTGATAAAAGTAAGAGCAATAAATTACATCTATTAATATTATATTTAAGCAGCAAAAATGCAACTTTGTCAAGTTTGTCAATCTCAAGTGTGAGTTTAAGTGAATATTACTAAAGTAATCAGGCTAATTTGTAGATTTGAAGCTGACACAGTGGGAAGAAATGGGAAATTTTGGCATAAACACCATGCTAAATGCTCAAAATGTCATGTTGATCTAACAGATAAAGCTTTTTTACAACATTATGTCATACCTGAAACTAATCTTGTTACATGTCATCAATGCATTATTGTGAGTTATAGTAGTTACAGGTTGTACTAAAACAAAAATTACCTTCATTTTTTAGAAAGACTCAAAGGAGACATCTCAATTTTTGCCTGGCCAACTTGTTGATACTACATGCCAAAAAATGCCTAGGCGTAATACTAGTTATTTTGGACAACAAAAGTACTCTCATACTCTCTCCACACACAGAACATATGGACAATCTCATTTCTTTGGTAGGTTTTTCATAAATGACTTAAAATAAGAATTAAGTTTCTTAAAATTACAGTACCAAGTAGTATCAACAAGCAATGTGCTGTTTGTGCTCAAAACATCAAGACAGTGCAGGCAAGTTTATAAAGACTATCACATTTATTTATGGTTATTAGATGGCAATGCAATTAAAAAAAGACCAGTTTATACATCGAGAGTGCTATGTGTGCTGTCTTTGTAACAACTACATTGAAACAACTAATGCCATGATACTTGACACAGGTCAATTAATATGCTTTAGATGCAATAAATGCTGTCGATGCAAAGAGGCAATTGATGAGAAGTCATTTAAATACCAGGGTGCTCACATGACAGCTGGATACCTATGGCATAAGAACTGTTTCAAATGTTTTGTACGTGTATTCAATTATCATGAGTTTAAAATTACAAATTTTATTCCTATGTAGACATGTTATAAACCATTGGATCCTGATGGTTATTGCTTAAAATGTGGAACCACTGGACTTTGAACTGTTTACGTTGAACTTTACAAAGAGTGTGTGTAACTATCATGTTTAATTTTACACTAGTGTATTAAAATTAAATGGTATGATGAGATAATTTGGCAAGTAATGCATCAGACAAATTTTGTTATTATTATTAATTTGTGTTGTAAATCTAGAGTCTGTTCTTATGTATACTTTAGTTATATAGATAATGATATACATATGTTTGAAAACTCTACACCATAAGAAACATTACGTCAAGTTCTCATATAAGCAACATGTATTTGAGAGTATGATCTCTTATTACATCAAATATTAAAAGGGGTGAGAACAAAATGGCTTTCAAATTGCACAATGCATGTCCTAGTTTCATTGGCTCTCATAGACCGTGGTAGTCCTGGTGAATTGAAAATAGCATTATTCTTTAAAGGTTTGCAAAACATTTAAATACCCTAAACTTGAGCAAGTTATAGTTGACATGTAAATCACAACTAAACTATTAAGAAAACTAAAATGTAATTAATATGCACAAAAAACTCATGTAATTACTCAGACTGAGCGGATAAAAAGTCACACACAGTCTTTACTTCTTTTCTGTTGACACGATACTTTGCTTTGGCTTGTATTTCAGTACCACTGAAGTCCATAGTAACATCAACTGTACGTTCACTTCGAGGAAGGTTGTCAGGATTGGGTATGTCAATAACAAGTTCCCCAACCTTCTTAACATTCATTTTACCACTTTTGTCTCTAATATATTGAACACCAAGATTAGGAGTAGACCAGATTTTAAAATGCATACTAGTCATAGATTGATAAGATGGTGTTATAGCTGCTGTGAATACCTCATCAGCTTGAGCTCTTTCACCCTTTTGCAGAAAAACTTGAAAAACATCATCACATTTATAGCATTCCTGTTCCTTATTATAGACACGATAATGAAAATCATGTTTTTCTTCATCAAATGGAGATTGGACACCAATACCATATGTGGCATCAGCTCGACGTGCCTTGATGAGGTCTGGATTTTTTCTCCACATCACAGCTCCTGTGGCGATAGCTAATTTTGGTGAAGTTGGCACAATTATGCGACAGCTTGTTTCCCCTAATTTTTTTCTAATCTCCATGCCCAATTTTTGATACAGAAATTTGCAGCCTCCAAACCCACCTACAAGATACATTGTGTCAATGTGACGATCAAGATCATCGAGTACAGTGATCATACATTCGACGATTCCATTAACAGGTGGACCAAATAGAATTTCTTCAACAACTTTGCTCTTAATGTATAGGGAATCATTGTCAAACTCAACACCATCAATACTTTTAGCTCCATCTTCTATTTTTCCAGGTCCATAAAATTTTACAATATCTCTTGGAAGGTCTATGGTCATTTCTTCGTAGACCTTCCCATCACCAAATGTATACTTTTGCAGTTCAAACTCATAATAAAGAAGCTTATTTAAAACAGCTCTGTGTTGAATTTGATCACCAGATGAAAGAAAACGAGAAAAGCCAGGATCCTTCACTATTTTCTCAAGCATTTTAGAGAATTGTTCATTTACTCGAGTACCTCCCCAGTCATTTCCCATTGGAATGCTAATAACTTCAACACCATCCTCTACCTCAGCTTGAGCAGTTATATCAACTGTTCCACCTCCAATGTCAAGAACCATATAGTTCCCTTTTGGCTTCTTAAATGATGATGTTCCTGCTTCAACTACTTCTTTTGCTGTTACCTGCTGACTGTAAATAGCTGCTACTTCAGGCTCAAGAGCAAGTGATAGCTTATCAGGATTAACTTCATTTGGGCAAGGCAAATTACGTCCAACTGGTGTTAGTCGGCTAATACCTGGACCTCCAGATAGAAGTCCAGCCTACAAAAGAAAGTGATTTACTTTTTTAAGGTTCATTATCATATACATGTACTTACAAGGTAGGCAGCTTCTCTCATCATTCTCTTCCCTCGTGCATCCCATATAGCAGGTACTGTAATGACCCAATCAAAGTCTGTGGTTTTGAGAGGTTTTACAGTTTGAGCTAGATGACCAACTAAACAATCTCGTAAATATTTCAAAATAAAAGCGATTACTTCTACAAGATAAAATTTCTCTCCTGTAAATGACTCAACTTCAGTCTGGCGATCAATTTTCTGTATGATAATATATAATAGTTGTTATATTGATGATACTAATGATATCAGTATATGTACCTCTTCTCTCTTCATTAACATTTTGATTCTTTCAAAATAGACGTGGTTTTTTCTGTCATTGGGTCGCATTCTCGTGTAGTTGGTTCTAGCTTCCTGACCAAACGACGACATTGTCAGCGATGCACCATCTTTACGAAGCAGAATGGCGTTAGGGACTCTAGTATCAATATTTTCATTGTTTAACACGAGCGTACTGACCTCTTTGTCTCCTCTGGTGGTGTACGCCAAGGTGACAGAAGTAGTGCCAAAATCAATTGCTGCGATGTTGTTGTCAGTAGTTCGATATCCAGAATCCAAACGTGTTATTTTGTTGGCTCTTACAAGAGGCTCCTTTGGTACTGCCCTAATCCCCATCACGCTAATAACTCGCACTTGTTGTCGCACTGCGATAAATCCTGTGGCCATTGTTACGTCGAGTGCAATGTCGTCCTGCGGATAGTCAAGATTTTATATCTATATATGGGATCCTCCCACATATAAGAATAATTTAGACACATAAGCTGAGCAGACAGAATTGACAATTGGATTTTACCACAACTTATATACATACATGAACAACAGAGACAGACTATGTTAGGCTATCTGAGTATAGCATAAAAACTATGATGTATATATATATATATATGTATAATTATATAGAAACTCAATGTGTTTGGATAAAGATATAGGAGTTGCCATTTGAGTAGTCTGCAAACAAATAAAATCTAATTGATTATATCTAATGATTCATTTCATATCGTAAAACAGAATGCAAGATAAAACAGTGACATTAAACATTGAGATTTCTATACAACAATTATGCTTTCTTTAATATTTTATAATAAGAAGGACAGAATATTAAATTACATTTGTTTAAGTATGCTAATAGTTGAACTTAAATATATGCAACTATTCATGAGCAACAAAACACAGTTTGGATATATCTCAATTCCCAGAATTGCCAATCTATATACACAGTTTTGGTAGCAATTCCTAGAAAATAGCATTGTATAAACAAATCTAGTTAATTGCATTTTCCTGGAATTGACTCTACAAAGATATTGGTATTCATTAATTTATACATTATACAGGCTTATAAAATTATATATGTGTCCACAGGTCTTCTAGGACCTCATTCCTTTGAACACTACTTACCTCAAAGATATACAGTATACATTGCATAGTATAGTCTAAACCCACTTGACACTTCATAAAGCATAGTTTATGAAGGAACTATCTGTGATACTCATGTGTATTCATGTATGGCAGACTCTACCATACAACTATTATGCAGATTATATATAATAGGTCAGTTGACCTCAAACTTGTGGCTTATGATTTCATAATTCATGTCAGTTGGATGCTTGCTCAGCTGTATATATTCCTAGAATGTGACAATATAACGTCATTCAAAATCTAATTGTGACGTAAAATAATTAATATAAAAGTGTAAAAGCATCCTCAATTTTCCAGTTACTAGTTCCGAGGATCAGCGATATGGGGAATCTGTTTAGAAGAAGCAACAATCAAACAACTGATGAATTTGATGTTGTCATACGCGGAGCTGTGGACAGAGTGACTGATGCAACGAAACAAGCTCTCGAAAAAGAAAGAGAGAGCTTTAAGAAGTAAGTACAACTTTTTATCTTCAAAAATAAGCTAGAATATCATACATACAAGGGAGTACTTGGAATTTCAAAAGACCAATCGGGAAAAAGAAGATCGACTTAAAACGTATGTATTGCAAATTTGAGGCTTTTATTTGCTCGTGCACCTTTATACAATATATATATATATATATATATATATATATATATATATATATATATATATATATATATATATATATGTTGTATATATTATAAATTACTTTTAAAGTACCTATTATTAAGTTTAAATCAGGACAAGTGTATACTGCATATATGTAAACTCTACCTTATGTATGACTGGCATTCTATTTTAAGACACAATAAAGCCAGCTATGACAATAATACCATTAGGCCTACATTGATCATATTCTCACTTTCAACCATTGATTTTTTTAATTATAACTGGTTCAAAGTATTGTAATATGAAATATAGTTTACTGTAATATGATATACTTTTAGAGAAATTGATGATCTCAAGAAGAAAAATGCTGACTTAGCCAGGTGAGCTCTTGCATATAAATCAGCCGTAATTTGACATTGTGTTTTACTTACAGAGAGAATGAAAGGCTTACACATGACATGTCTGAGTGAGTGAATATTGATAAATTTATAGTTTATTATATAAAAACTATTTCTCAGGTTGACTAAGTCTGTGAAGTGTGAAAAGGAGAAAATTGACAAGTATGTAGTTAATATGTTCTGTTTTAATAGAGTAATTTGTCTATTGTTATAATGAATAGGGAACGAGAACAACTAGATAAAGAGAAAGAACAAGTATTGAGGTAAATAGAATGTTAATAACAGTTGTGTTATCTGTCTTGATTCACTACTTATCTTTGTTTCTTTTGTTAAGTCTTACTGCACCTTCCTATCAAGCAAGGAAAATGTATGGTGATGTAACTCCTAACAGTATGACTCATGAAGATATTAAGGGTGACTATGTTCAGTTCTTTAAGCATTGGATCCGGCATTTACCAAGAGAAAATAAAGATATTGCTGACACTAATAGTGTCCAACAATCACTCACACCATTGTTTCAGGTACAGTATTTGCATTAATACTTAATAGTATCATTTTAATATTAGACCTGTTTTAATTTGAGTTGTGACAAAATCATTGAGATAATGTCTAAGCAGTTGCAAGAGTTACTCCAAGATCCATGCAATGATTCTGAAGATGAGAAAGAAGATTTATCAGTTCAAGAAAAGCTTAGGGATATCTGTACAGCTTTCTCTCTACTTCTCTATCATGCAGAAATCAATACTGAGGATGTGCTTCAATACATTACTCAAATGGTAAGTTACTACATGCATTCAAAATTTAAAACTTGACTTTAAATTTTCTGTTTACTTTTGATGCTTTTATGTTCAATTTAGACAACAGACTCATTTGAAAAAGATGATGACAAAAAAATTAAGTTTCCAAATGAGGCCATACAAAAAGCATCAGAAATTGCCTGGGGTATGGTAACACAAGTCCCTCCAATGATGTGCAGTGAACCACAAAAGTTCAGTGAAAACCTTCATGAAATTAAAGAATGTAATTGGCAAGTCAATGATGGTCCATATGAGCTTGTGTACTTGCGTCCAGTCCTCTTTTATGGTAAACATGGTGCTGTAGCAGCTCAAGGACAAGTTGGAAATCATGAGTGTGCTGCCGACACTGCAATAAATTTTGCTATACCTGAAAATAAAGAGGAGGATATGGGAGAACCTAAACCTGATGAAACAGAGGATAAAGATAAAGAAAGTGAAGGGCATGAAAAGATGATCACTGAAGAAGATTCTGCAGGTGTAACAAAAACGTTTTTGGCTGAAGAAAGTAAGGAAAAGGAAGATGAGTCAGAGGAAAAGAGGGTAGACACTGAAATAAACAAGAAGCAAGATTTGTCATTAGACAAAGGTACAGTCACCAATATCCCAGATGACGATAACCAAAATGATGAAAATGCTGAAATACCTTCTAACAAACAAAATGATGAGCCAAACAATGAAGGTACAGAAAAGGAAGTAACAGAGGCAAATTGCATTACACAAGACAACAAAACAGAAACAGGGACATCAAATGAAGATTGTAAGTCAGAAGAACCACCAGCTCAGTCATCAGAAATTGGGACAGTTAGCAAAATCCAAGATGAGGATAAACAAAATGGCGAAAACCAAGAAATAGATTTTAAAGAACATAATGATGAAGCAAACAATTGTGTTACACCAGACGACAAAATCGAAACAAAGGGACCAAATGAAGCAGAAGAGTCAGAAGAACCACCAGCTCAGTCATCAGAAATTGGGACAGTTAGCAAAATCCAAGATGAGGATAAACAAAATGGCGAAAACCAAGAAATAGATTTTAAAGAACATAATGATGAAGCAAACAATTGTGTTACACCAGACGACAAAATCAAAACAAAGGAACCAAATAAAGCAGAAGAGTCAGAAGAACCACCAGCTCAGTCATCAGAAATTGGGACAGTTAGCAAAATCCAAGATGAGGATAAACAAAATGGCGAAAACCAAGAAATAGATTTTAAAGAACGTAATGATGAAGCAAACAATTGTGTTACACCAGACGACAAAATTGAAACAAAGGAACCAAATGAAGCAGAAGAGTCAGAAGAACCACCAGCTCAGTCATCAGAAATTGGGACAGTTAGCAAAATCCAAGATGAGGATAAACAAAATGGCAAAAACCAAGAAATAGATTTTAAAGAACATAATGATGAAGCAAACAATTGTGTTACACCAGACGACAAAATCGAAACAAGGGAGCCAAATGAAGCAGAAGAGTCAGAAGAACCACCAGCTCAGTCATCAGAAATTGAGACAGTTAGCAAAACCCCAGATGAGGATAAACAAAATGGCGAAAACGAAGATATACATATCATGATCAATGAACAAAATGATAAAGCAGGAGTAAATTATTTTACAACAAAGGAATCGATGAAACAGCAGCCATAACAGAAAAATTAAAAGAATTAGATAGGAAGCAAGATAACTAATTATGAAACTACTATCTACACAGAAACATATAGATTTACTAATTTTACATTATACTATTATTAATACTAATTTTAGGTTTACGTTAATTTTGTAGTTCATTGAATAGTTATTACTTTGTGTGAAGTATATACTTGTTAGAACAAGAAGAAAATTATCAAAATTATATATTATGACTGTGTTCTCATTGATGTATGACAAATTAAAATGCAACTACAAAAACGTATGCATATATATGATGCCAGTATTTGCAAGGAATAATTAAGTAACAGTAAAGAAGACAGATGTGTTTCTTATACATGTATATACATACATGTTTGCTTTCCAAAATCAAATCATTCATCATCTAAGGTAATGGCTATATGAAACAGGTTAAGATTACATCAAAGAATATAGACTATTTTTTGGAAGATTTCGTTTCTTTTTCAGCTAACTGATAAACATGTATGAAATGTAAAGAAAAAGTGACTTTATATATAAATACATTTATTAGAAATAATGGCACAAATACATTATTATAATAACAAATTTAAGTTAGGTTGAATAAAAAAGTTTTAACATAAGACAAAAGTCATTGAAGCTTTTATTAATATGCCCTATAAAATAATGTGTTCACTAAAGTCTGATATAAAAGTAAAACAGGTTATGTACATTTCTGAAAAAAAAAGACAGCATTATTACAAGAGATACGAGATATCTTAGATATAAAATCAATGAACATATTAAAGAGAGACAACACCTCATCCAGTTTATTACAGTGCTACATATTTGATTACATTCAGAAGAGATGAGTTGGCCAAATAGCTCCTATATATACAAATAACCTAAAATATGTAATACAAAAACATAAGTATGTCATGTCCAAATATGTGGCAATCATGCAGCTAACAACAATTATTGTTTCAACTTAATGCAGATTCATGTATGACTATAAGTGTGCCTTGTTGATTCATAATCATGATTCATAATCATGAATATAAAGCAATATTGAGATAAGCTACTACTCATTGCCATACGGTGTTAATCTACAACTATAAAGTAACATGATACAGGTTTATTGTGTTTGCTTGATCATGATAGCGTGTATGTAAAGATGTGTTGCATTGTACAGAGGCATGCATTATGATTACAATATATTATATTAAAAAATATAAATTTCAAGAACTATGAAAAATTCTGAGAAACATTACTACTTCGAGGTTTTTATTTCCCAGAACAAAGAATTGTATAGAACTGAATCAATGCAATGGTGTAAATATTTTAGCACATTCTCTTACTTGCTTACTCCTGATTGTCAAGTTCTTGGAAGCAGTTATTCATGACCTTTGAATGTGACAAGACTGATTCCTGAAACTACTACTGATTCCTGGAAGTACTGTAGCCTATATGTCATTGACATCCTTTATCCTTTCTTGGAATTCAAGAAGTCATAATTTGTTTTCATTGACTATCAAAACTGTTTCTATACACTGACACTACAAATTACTTTTAATAGTGACACCTGCAGATAACAAGTTTAACAACAAAGTTCTAAACAGGATTGCTACATTTAGTCTCCTCAACTTTGGAGAAACATTCCCGATATAAGTAACTACAGAACTACTATATTCAACATCTTTAGCAACAATCTCTGAGGCCATAACACCAAATACCTTTACACTTTTGTTCTTGATATGCAACAAAGTGACTGGTTTGTCAAATACGCATCTTATGTTAATACCATGATATTAATCTTTTCTCAAGCTATTTCTTTTTAATGAAAAATGGATAGGGTAAAACCATTAAACAATTAAAGGGGCTATGCTGAAAAGCACATTAAAAAACTCTATAGTTTAAATTTAATCTAATCCAGGGATACTTACAAACAAGTACATACAACATTTATTATGTTTATAAACCTCCTAAAAATACAATATAACTCAAGTATTTTTTTTTATTTAGTAAAGATATGAAATAATTTGAGAACTTTTAATTTACTTGTTGCTAAAGTGCAAACAGTTAATCAAACAATGAAGTTGGTCATTTTCAACTGTTGCATATAACAACAGTGAAGTGGACACATGAAATTGTCATTCAATGACACAAAATAATTGGAGGGCTACCTCATGTAATCACATATAATATTACTTCATCAACAGATCTTTATTCTAATAATACTAACAACAACCATGAGTTATTATTTGTAGTAAAGGCATGCTCACATTGGAACAGACAAATAATTTTTATTATTTAAACTTTTAATTCTAAGAAAGTGACCAATGGTTGTTGACATAGCAACAATTCCAAGAATATTACCACTATTGTTAATGATTACACAAGCACATTGAGATTACACAGTAAATGGTAACAATAAAGTGTCATAATTCCTAGTATTTTAACCATACATCTTTCCTGGAAAAATATTAATAAGTTAAGAGTTATGAATAATTATAATATTTATTACATAGAGTATTTCATTTTATAATCATTAAGAAAAAGTGTCAATAGTTTTCAAAATAATGTTTTCTTAACTTTAGCCACATTATCCAAGATATATGTAATATACAAAGATATTGGCTTGATCCGAAGTAAAAGACTAGATTTGTTAGTGGACTCTAGTATCGCATGAATATCATAGTCATGTTTTTATGTTATAAATTTTAGAATAACAATAGTTACAATATTAAGGTAAATTTTATACCATTAGAAACAATTGCTAATATCCTCTAGTATTGCATAAATACCACAGTAACATTTCCATGTTGTAAACTTAAGAATACAGTTTCACTACAATAGCTACAGTATATGATACATCTAATATTACAAACAATTAAATCAAAGCATGCTACTATCTTTTATTATAGTAACATCTGAAGGGTGTGTCTAGCTTACAAAGCATCTGCGGTCTATACAACATTTGTAGCAAAGGTGTACTGAGTATTCACTTTGCAATTATATTAAAAGATGACTTTGAGAGTTAAAAACATAACACAAAAGAACAACAACAGGTATATTGTGTGGAATAAATTACCTTCTACCTTAAAATTCTAATCTAATTTTAACACAACATTAGAGCTTCTTAGAGATAAAATACTAAATCAGCAGACTATAATAAACAGCAAAAATTAAGGTTACACTACTATCAGTTAAAAGCATGGTCAATAATAAAGTAAACTGACATTTTGACTAATCCTAAATTTACTCTGTATACCAAGATTAAACACACAAGACTTACAATTTCATTTTCCGTGTAATAAATATATTTTCATATCAGAACACTTTCTCATACCTTGATTCTTGACAAATTCTTTCAAATTGATATAACCTTGTATAGGCATGTTTGAAGTATCCAGAATATTCTGTTATCTCTTTCTAGAATTCATAGATGAGCTAACCTCACTGATAAGAACAGACATATTTATTGTCTATATGGATACTATTACATTAGTATACTAATACATTGTGTAGTAATGTGTTCATGAACAAAATGATGGTCGTCTGCCAGATTCTGACTGTTAACATTTAAATCCTTGATACATAAAGGGAGTCAGAGAGTCTATTATTGTCTCTTTCAGAAATTCAGGCCATTTACTATATACTACGTATGTCCACTGACATTGTTATATTATCTTGTTATATCAACAATTAAAAACAACAAATAACTACACTGCCCATACAAAACACACACATAATTGGCAACTAATGACATTAATGATTCTCTAATGTTTTGCTTCCTGTACATGCTCCATGCCATCTCTGATAATTAGCCAAATTATAAATTTTGAGAACATTCAGTAACAACATTTTACAGTCAAATCATTAACTTCAAAAAAACATAGGACTACTTTTATAATTACTGTAAAGTCCAGAGTTTGTCAAAATCAGGGATGTCTGGTATAATAACAGTATTCATACCATTAAAATAATCTCATCATAAGCAATAAACACAAATCTCACTTATTTAGCCACCTTAAATACTCAAACATCAAATTCTTTAACCGACTAAAATAATCTCATGATTAAGGAGGAGGGGCTTCTATCTGGATAAAAGTGTTAATATTTCATACAGATTCCTCTATTTATGGCTATTTATATTCCTAGATTACAATGTAGTCTTATTACAGGTATAATTAAAAGATTGCAGCTTACTAACCTTCTAGCAATTTGTAATTTCATTAAAGACTCTGAATCTATAAGAAAATAAATGACAAACAATGAAACATATCCTTTAGCTAGTAGAGACATACTGATATGTAAATTATGTTATAACAAATTCAAACATAACAGCACTAGAGCTCTAACAAAAGGAATAGCAATGTAAACATTATCATTAGTGTTTTTTATATGTGCTGATTAGCTATTGTTCATGGTTACATTCATTTTAAGTAGTAGCACATTTGGGAACCATAATATAGATATCTATTGATGGCAGAAGTGATGAATAAGGTGTATATTGTGTTGCCATTCAAAGCAGTGCAAATTTTCAAATTAAGATAGAGTTAGAGCTGTGCTAATAGTGATGAAAGTAATGCTTAAAAAACATCTAACAAGTATGTAGTTAGGACTTTGACGTCTTTTCACATCCTTTAAAATTAACTAATATATATGTAATTGGACACCTTGCTAAACGTTAATAGATATATATATACATACATGCATACATACATACGTACATACGTACATACGTACATACGTACATACATACATACATACATACATACATACATACATACATGCATACATATAATATATGTATATTATATAATATACATGTATTTGATCCATGGTATCCCTAAACATACTAGAGGAAGTATTGATATCCTTCGATTGTGACCGTCTCACATGAGTAAGTCCTCCAAAGAACATTTTCGTTAATAGGGCGTTATAAAGAATCTCTAATACAGGCTAGGGGTTGGGTTAAATAACTGCATAAAAGCTGCATATAGTTGTTATTATATCTTTTTAATGCATAAAGACGTACGGAACAGTGTCTACAAAACGATTTTCGTCATGGCCACTGGTTTCGTTGCTGTTCGTCAGGTGCGAATGATTGGAATAATATCAGTTAGAGCTACCCCAAAAGAGCCGCTAGCAAGAGCTACCAAGGTCACTCGGTCAATCTCAGGATATCGAACTACGAATGGTAACATCGCTGCAATCGACTTTGGAACAACCTCAGTTTCTGTAGCTTTCACGACTGGTGGAGACAAAGACATCAATACATTGATCTTAGACCAGTCAAACCTGGATACCCGAATCCCAAACACTCTCTTATTAAAGAGAACAGAAAACGGATCTACATCAATAATTTCAGTTGGTAATGATGCTACTACTGTGTACAGCAAGCTGCGTGCAAGTGATAGATGCAATTACATCTACTTTGAAAGGATCAAAATGCTCATGAAGAGAGACAAGGTAGTGTGTGTAAGTACTACAATATTATTATATGACAATTTACTTTGTACAGGAGGTCATTAATCGTCAATCACTTGCTGAGTCATTTTCAGGAGAATCATTTTATCTAGTTGAGGTGATTGGATTTATCTTGAAGTATCTTCGAGATCGTTTAATAGAACATCTTTCACAAACTCCTAAACCTCTCAAGACAACAGACTTTGATTGGGTCATCACTGTACCTGCTATATGGGATGCAAGAGGAAAGAGAATGATGAGAGAAGCTGCTTATTTGGTAAATATTATCTCAAAAACATAAACTATTTTTTATCTATTTCTCTGTAGGGTGGCCTTCTCTCTGGAAAGCCAGGAATTAGCCACTTCACTTCTGTTGGAAAATCTTTACCAAGACCCCTGGAGATAAACCCTGACAAGTTATCTCTTGCTCTTGAACCAGAGGCTGCTGCCATTTACAGTCAAATAGTTACTTCTCGAGAGGTTATAGAGGCTGGGTCATCAATGTTTGAGAAACCAAAGGGTGCATACATGGTCCTCGATATAGGTGGTGGAACTGTTGATATAACTGCTCAAGTTGAGGTCAATGGAGGTGTTGAAGTTTTAAGCATTCCAACTGGCAATGCTTCCGGTGGCACTCAAGTCAATGAAAAGTTTTCTGAGCTCTTACAGGAAGTTGTAAGTGATCCTAATTTTTCACGTTTCATTTCTTCTGGTGATGAGGCATACAATCAGACTATCCTAAACAAGCTTTTGTATAGAGAGTTTGAGCTCCAAAAGGTGATATTTGGAGACAACAAAATACATTTAGACGAGATATGTATTGACTTGCCAACTGATTTAATTCGTTTTTATAGCAGCGATACTATTGAAAAAGGAGCAAAACAAATCGAAGGACTTGAATTCTCAAATGATTGTCTTTACATTTCATGCAACGTTGTTAAAGAGCGACTTTTTGGTCCAATAATAGATGCGATTGTGGAGTGTATGCTACTGATACTAGATAATCTCGATAGTCAGATCGATACATTTTATCTGGTTGGTGGGTTTGGTGGTTGTAAGTATCTTTACAATACCTTAGGGGATGCCATTAAGAAAAAATTTGGATCTACTAAATGTCGTATTATTGTACCAACGTCCCCTAAACTAGCTATTGCTACTGGAGCTGTCATGTGGAGGAGGGATCCTGATTTAATTAAAGCTCGACGAGTCGATGCCACTTATGGCATAAGCCTCCAATATAACTTTGATGAAAGCAAGCATGATAGTCACTATCGCGTCTACAATGCAGAACAACAACGTTATAAATGCTCTGATGTTTTCACTGTATATTTACAACGAGGTGAAATTGCAAGAGCTAATGAAGTGTTTGTTACAGCCAATATTACTCCTGCTTATCAAACCATGACAAACATGCAATTCGACATTTTCACAACTCCACAATTGGGTGTTCAGTATGTAAAGGATCAAGATGGAGAAATGAATGTAATGAAGATCGGTGAACTAGTTATGGAAATTCCCAATCCTGACAACCTTCCAAGAGAGCAGCGTAAAGTCGATGTTACAATGGATTTCAGTGGTACTGAGATACAGGCAAAAGCTAAATATTGCGTTACAGGAAAAGAAGTAAAAACAGTCTGCGATTTCCTTTCAGCTCAACAACAATAACTTTTTATGTATAAATATTTTAATTGTTAAATAGCCAACATGTCTTTAAACAAAGTTATAGTGTTTATATTATAGTTTTATGCAATTTGATTTTAGAAATTTATGCTTGCTGAATAAAATGAGTAAAATGAGTTGATACCAACCTTAAGCAAAGTAATATTCCTGGTTTTCTTTTATTAGAATCAGATAGAATGTTTTTATAGTTTCTGCAATTGTGTATGTTGTTTAGGTGTTTAAATGTAACAACAACAGATATTAGTCAGTCGTTTTAGTCTGAGTACTATTATGTATTCACATACCAATAGTTTGATTCTGTATGCATAATTATTTGTAATATTTTTGTATTTTTTTAACAATTAATATTACGACTTTAAATGCCAATTTAATGTAAAGACTCTAATAAAACAGATTTGATTGTCAATAATTATTCAGTAATTTACTTTAAATTAGAAAATATTTAAATCAATATCGTGTTAAGGCATGTGAATGATTTCAAAGTTTGCTAAGTTATACACAGATTTTTCTATGTGAAGTACTTCTTTCTTTATTATGTTTAATTGAATTTGACATTAATAATTGCTTAAAATACACCTGGTTTATAACATTAATAAAATGCACTTCTTTCCTTTGTAAACAGATACTAGAAATTATTTCTATCATTCAAAGCTTATGAATATGTTTTTCCTAGAATTAGAGAGTTATTACAACTATTTCTCTGAAATACTTAAAAGTCTTCTCTGGTTAATCTTAAAATAATTCATTATTTTTGCTTTAATAATTCTAAATTGTATGATTATAACTTCAGCAAATTTTTAAAATTGTGATTAGATTGTTTGATAAATATTACAGCCAATTACACTAGAATGCATGTTAACCACCACTGAAAGTATTACTTCAATATTGCTATACAAAATACAGCATTACGATCTGCATTATAAATATTATTTAATAATACATAAGCTAAGACATTTAACACGTATATAATTTATTGAAAGTGAAGAGGATTTTTGAATCATGCTGTCTATGATGGAATATACTAAGCATAATTATCATAAGAAAGAAAATAATACAAATTCTTTATTTAAAATTTATGCCACGTAAATTATTATAAAAACATTTGCACAGCTGTGACACAAGTTTTGTAATCTACTATTACATGCATAATATAATAATTTTCCTGGAATTGTTTATCTTACACTATAGAATGCATACAACCATACTCATGTTATTATAAGAATAATTCTTGGAAAAGTACTTGGAGTTTATATTAAACAATGTAATAAAATGACATCAAACATGTATTGGTCTTTTCATTTGTGTCAACAACATTTATAATAAGGTATTAAAGTCATGATTGTTGCATTTTATTAACATAATTGCTACAAGTCTTCATCTTCCGATGATCTAAGATATAATTATATATTCACTATATCATTGTATACATTAGTGGCTGCTTTAGATTATCTAGAGAAATGTTATTGCAGCTGTCAAAACAAGAATAAAGGAAGCAATTTCCTATTACAATGACCTACTGCTGAGCAAATAGTGGCTGCTTGTTAAAACTCCCAATGTCATTTATAATTTTATGAATGTTGAGGTCACATACTTTAGCCACTTAAAAAGCTAACAGACCAGAGATCACTACTCATAAGTCAACAACAAGTCAATCCAGACACTCTTATGGTAATGAAGCTAATTATCACTGCTGGTTGGTGATTACATTCATTCCATTATCAAGATGTGTATGAGCATATTGTTCGAAATGTGCTCAATTAATACAATGATGGAACACTGAAACGACTTCTTTTCCACCTTAGGATATGTCAGATCACCTGTTGAAGCAGTCTTTAGATCAAAGAGAGTAATGCAAAGTATATAGTCTTCCATTAAATGGTTTTAAGATTAAAACAGCTAAGATTAACATTAACATTAATTTAGTTAATGGTATATTATAAATTGTCACAATTTGCACTAACACATTAATTTTCTATAAATATTTTTAAAAATGGACAGATATCATCACTTTGTATACAATATATATTATTAAATATTATAATATATTATTATATTATATTTATAATTTTTATTTTATCAATAAAGAGGAAAGCCAAAAATATTTTTATGTAACTGTCCAGGTGTTATAAAAAAGAATTAATTTAGTTGTATTTGACATAATATTTTTAATAATAAATTATCTTCAAAATTAAAAATTCGATAAAACGTGATCCTACTTATGACATCATCAACAATAAAAATTCCGACTCGTGACATCATAACAATAAAAATAACTGAGGAGTTTGTTAAGGCTAGAGTGTAGTATTCTGGTGATTCACATTAGATCGTCATGTCTAAGAAATACGAAACAGTCAAGAAGTAAGCTAGTGTGTTTACAAATCTTGTGTTGTTATTATTTGTTGAAAGGCTCAAATATGAGGTTTTATTCGACCAACTTGAAAGCGAGAGGCAGTAAGCTTGTCGGCCGTTTCTACGATTTACATTTAAGTTTTCTCATTCACTTGTAGAGCCATCAGTGAACAAATTGAGAAAGTTCGTGCAAACTGGCAAAGCTGGAAGCAGTATGTCATTACTTATAATACATAAATCTGCTTTTATTTGTGAAGCAAGCATGACGAGATTACTAACTTACACTAATGCTAATAATACCTATATATATGTGAATGAAACTTTCCCAATCTACAGTACATACTATGTATACATGTATACATCCATTACAATCACTTCTCAATGGATGCACTGATTTCATATACATTACTCTTATGTATACATGTATACATACTATGTATACATGTATACATCCATTACAATCACTTCTCAATGGATGCACTGATTTCATATACATTACTCTTATTTTTGTACAGAGAAAATGAAGAACTAATAAGAATCAATAGTGAACACCAGCAGTAAGAGTACTAAGCTCTAATATATGAACAGCCTATTATGTACATTTCTATATAGGCATATTGACATACTAACTGAAGAAAAAAAAGCTCTACAAAGAAGGTTTTATATCAAAAATACACATAGAGAATTAATAATAATCTCTCTGTTGTTCTTTTTAGACTAGTAGGTAAGAGTGTTACTTTGCCTGATAAACTTGTTGGAAGGCATTCAGCATATCATTCACACCATAATAAAGTGATCTTGAAAGTAAACCCTTTCTGTTATAATGTATGGTTGATATTTTTCATTAAGGAAACACATTCTCGACTTGTGAGAGAGATTATTCTAAAAGTTGGTGCCTACATTCAAAATGTACTTGAGGTTCCTAAGGAGTCAGTTGTATCAATAGAAAATCAGAAGGAGCAATATAAAATATATGGTCTGTTACTTAGTGCATGTGTATTAAAACAACACACATTAAAGGAAAGGAGTTCTGGCATTATAGATAAAGTAAAAACATTTAAATCTAATCTATATTTAGTAATAAATACGTTATTCAGGTCTTGAAGATGACATCTATTTCAGACAAAGAGATTGTTAGACCTCATGTTATCAAAGCTGTTGAAATGACCCAGAAAATGTTGTTAATACTACCACCATTGATTGTATGGAAACCACCAGTATACAATGAACATCTTCAAGACACCAATCGATTGACATGGGATGAAACTACAAGAGATGAAGTATGTCTGAAATATTACCGTCCTGTTCTATTGTATGGAGGCAATCTTCATGTTGCTGTTAAAGGTTTGGTAGGAAACAAAGAATATGAAGTGTTAGATGGAGAATCAGTAAATGAACTTATACATTCAACCAATGTTATATCTCAACAACCAGTCATTCATTACCAAGGTTAGTCAAACCCTTCATGGGTGAACCACAATGTCACATCCTTTACAACTGGTAAATTAAATGAATTAAAGATAGGAAATAGTTATATCCAATAGTACATGCAAGGAGTATAGCTTTAGTAATTAAATAACTAAGTTCATATGCGTTTACTCGTAATCACCAGAACAAAGGCGTGACCATTTTTCAAGTTCTCTTGACAACAATGCAGCTGGGATGCATAGAAATTCAGGACACAGAACTAGATCATTTTCATCTGATTACACTGAGTCTTGTTACAGTATATTTTGCAAAAACCAACACACATGATGAAAATTATAATATAATTTCCAATTAGGACATCACAGTAACAGTCCATGTGCGGCCGATTGTTATAAAGATCCATACAAACCAGACGTATGAAATATAAAACTTTATGATCCTTTATTTTATTAATAATTATTTTCTAGGTGGGAAAAGTCACGAACACAGGTTACCAATGAAGCCCTATACTTTGCAGCAGAACTTATTAAAGACACTGCTATAATTATAGTAAATAGTATTGTGCTCTAGTTTTGATTTTAGCTATAGTGAAGAATCCTTCTTCAGCATAATGTTAAATTTTGATTAAATATATTATTAACATTCAGTTGCCATTTCCTCTTTGTGTGTTGTTAAAACTTCAAGTTCCATATACATATTATTGAAACATACAAACAACAATCACCTGCTTTTTATCAGCATTATAGACAATCAACTACTATTATTAAGTTTCTATTATAATTCATTGTTACACACTGAAGCATTTCAATTAGTAATAATAATTATAAACGTAAGTATGAGTCTCATCAAAATTTCCAAGTTGCTGTTTGACGTCTAAGCTGACATATTTGTATATAGTGAAAGTTTACTTTGGGGAACACAGTACATGGAATTGTAACACCAGGCTCATTCCAAGAACTATGAATGTTATTGAGCCGTGCACGTGCTTGAAGTATTAAAATTCGTAGAAACGTCTATAATTCGGAGAACTCAAGTCAAAACGTATTCATGAGTTTTAAAAATTGTTATTATTTAGCTGTCATTCATATTGTGTAATAGAAGAGGATGGCTGCTGCTGTGAAATCAAAGCTAGGTGAAGCGCGACAAGAGTTTCGAAGCCTATCTCAAGTCAAAGAACAAGAAGAAAAGTTAGTCGTTATTAACAACTTTTATACTTGATTTTTGGCATATAGATATTGGAGAGAACAGTATGAACTAAACAAAGGCCTACAAGGGTATTGTAAACTCACAGTGTCGTTAATTGGTATAAACAAACTTTCTTTGTATTTTTAGACAGAACAAGGTCTTAGCTAAACAAGCTGCTGATCTAAAAAAGTATTGTAGTTATTTATGTTACCATTTTACTATACTCTTTAGAGAAGTTGCTGAACTCAAGCAAAAAGTAGAGGAGCAAGAAAGGTATGTAATTGATATTTGACAAATACAGTTATTGAATTCAAATAACCATGTATAGACTTGACAGTTCTTCTCGAGATGCTCGTAAAATGTATGGAGATATGACACCTGGAGGCATTACTCATCAAGATGTCATCTTACAATATACTAACCATTTTAAAGATGCTTTTCGTAACATGCCTAAAGGCCTGCCAAATGCCAAAAAATATGAAGTATGGCAGATGTGTGCTGACATAATAGAGGTGAATTAACAATATACTTTTAAGTATTATGTTATTTATACATTACAGGAAAGCTTTAAAGAAAACAAACAACTTATAATCACCAACATTGTTGAATCCCTTGAAAAAGCATTGTTAGAGTCAAAAGACACACTTGATGAAGACACAAATGATCTTCATCGTGCTTTTAAAATGTTTGTAGAGACAATGAAAGAAACCAAACAATTGGAAGAAATTAGGCTTCAGGTTATTGCTATACAATTGCACACATTGACTATTATTGACATTTTTAATGAATTTACCAATGTCATTATTATTCTCGCAGATGATTCATCAAAGAGTGTCTGATGAACCCACTTTAAATCTGGCAATGGGCATCATTACAGAACTGGACCCAGATGATTATCTATATTTCATTGAGAATGGGAAAAAAAGAAATCGAAGAATTCAATCACAGCAATGCGAGTCAGACATAAAACCTACTAAAGGTACACTGCATGTACAAAAACCACAATTACAACTTAGAACAAAACTGTTTGCTTTTTTTCAGTTTTAAAAGATGACATGACTTGTGCAGCTTGTAAGAAGCATTTTAAGAAGAGGTATACTAAATGTAATATGCAATTTGTTATATATGATTGGCTTTTTTATATTCAGTGAAACTCCTACCTATCACTTAGGCCAATACTGGCATACTATGCACTCATATTGTGGCATTTGTCGTAAAATGGTTGATGAGGATTTTAAGTGTTATCAGAAAACTACATATTGCAGCAGTTGCTTATGTGTTAAATGCAAAAAGCCCATAAGGGATGAGGTAACGTTTATGATCTGAGTATTATTGAGTCCATTAATTTTAACAGGCTATGGCAACAGACAATGGAAATTATCATCGTCAGTGTTTGTCTTGTTATCACTGTCATCATCTAAAACATGATATGTTGGTGATAAATGAGAACTTTGTATGCAAGTCTTGCTCACAGCGTTATTATACCATGATCAATTAAAATTTTAATTAATCTTATTTTTGTTGTTTAATTAACCACAAAACACTAAAATTATGTTTTTTGCCTTTAGTTATTCAACAAAAAAGTTGGATTTAGTTTCAATTATGTATTGTACTTACATACACACATGCATCATATTCAATCGTTAAAGCAGTAAATATTATTTTTTCTATAGCTAATTGCAAGTTTACCTTGAAGTATTAATTGTCTACGACTTAGATTCTGAATTATTCAAATTAATTAAATGTTGAGAACTATATAATTAAATCTTTTCAGTCACCAAACTAGCTATATAATAGACTAGAGCACATAGATAGTCCTGCTAAAATGTTGTAAAGAAATGACATAAGTATATCAGTGTAATATCCTGCCTCATTAGTAACTTATTAATATTCATAAGTTGTTTTTGTCTTTCAGTGAGAGAGAGAGTGATGTTCAGTAGTTACATTGTAATTTAATGCAGTTAGTTGAATCATTGTTTTGTGGAGCTTTGTTCATGTGTGCCGGTCATTTCAATCAGCTACAAATTCATTATCAGAGTCCCACAAGTAATATAATATGTGTTAACTTTGATAATATTCTTATATCCTCACAGGAAATGAGATGTTCCAAGTAATTAAGAGGGATTCCTTGTTCAAAATGGACTTTTCTAAAGATATAGGTCTTCTATCAAGACATGCAACATTTATTTCCTATGTAAAGGAAGGGTTAAGAAACCACACATTACAAATGTAACTCCTATTAACTCTACTATTACTAATTAAACTGAGGTATGCAAAGTCTACATGTATATTTCATAATTTACTTACTACATATGTGTATCTATTACTGTGATAGGCCTCCAAGATCTACATTGTCCTATCAAGAAAAGAAAGTAACAACTGATTAGCTTTCATAAAATGCTCCAATAGTGTTTCCCATTTATATTGTACAAGTCAAATGATCACATGTTTTATTTTCTAAGCTAGCTGTAAAGCATGTAAAATATTCCTATAAGGACAAATTAAGTCATAAAATTGATTTACAAGGTAACATGAATAGACTTCAGTTTGAGCTTGTAGCAGATATCAGATATCTTGTTCAGACTATAATAGTTACTGTTAGGGGCCAGTTAAATGACCTCACTCCACCAAAAGATATTCCAAATCAGATCATTCAAGAGTCAAAAGATCAAAGGGAACTGTACAAAGTTTATGGTCTTCTTTTAAGTCCTTGTAAAATAAGACAAATTCTATTACAAACTCAGTAAGTAAGTAAGTAAGCTCTTAACATAAACGTATTTTATCAATTATTAGAAATTTAAAGATATTGAGGAAAGTTATACCGGTCAAAACAAACAAGTAGTTGATGGTAGCATTCAAAATGCTTTGGTTTTGACTCACTCAATGCTAGCCCATTACTTGATGTAGTTCAATAATCTACCATTATGAAAATTTTTAAAACCTTGCTATTTTACATGTCCTGTTTTGAAATATATGCATATCTACACTTTTCTTACTATAAAACAACCACAAGATATTATATGATTATCGTTACAATTAATTTTGTGAATAAGATCATACTGTCTGTATATTGAGCATTAATTATATGCAAAAACTACTGAAAAATAATATCAAATAATGTAACAGGTGGCAACATGTGCTAAAAAGATATAGTTATATTAGCAAACAACAACAATATGGACAAAATTTATTATGTACTTTTCTACTCTCAACTTTAGTAACATTGTTAAATTTTCTTCTATCTATTTAGTTAAAACTTAACTTTGTGTTTAATGTAAGATGAAGCAATGATTACATTGAGTTCTAAAACATGAAAAAGATTGCTTTATTGCTGTGCAGAAAGAAAGTCACACACAGTCTTCACTTCTTTTCCAGTTACACGATATTTTGCTTTAGCTTGTATTTCTGTGCCACTAAAATCCATTGATATATCAACACGTCGTTGTTCTCTTGAAAGTTTGTCTGGATTTGGTATATCAATAATCAACTCTCCTATTTCAGTAACAAGTGGATGACCATCTGTGTCAACTGTGTATTGGACTCCCAGTCGTGGAGTTGAATATAATGTGATAGTCATAGTTGTACAGTCATCACGAATGGGTATCATGTTCGTTGTGAATATTTCATTTGCATTTGCAATTTCTCCCTTTTGTAGGAAAACACAAAAGATTTTGTCACAACGATATTCATTATGTTCCTCTATGGGTAATCGATAATGCCAATCATGCCTGCTTTCATCAAAAGGCAAAGATCCTGCTGTTCCATAGGTTGCATCAGCACGTCTGGCTTTTATAAATTCAGGATGTTTTCTCCAAAGAACTGCTCCTTGTACTACAGCAAGACTTGGTGTAGTTGGTATAACAATCTCACATTGTAAATCCTTAGAAGAGTACAGTTCAATAATTGGTTGTTTGATCTTTTCATACACATACTTGCAACCCCCAAATCCACCAACTAAGTATATTGTATCGATTTGATACTCAATGTCATTAAGTGCTTTAAATGTTGCATCAATGATTCCTTTCAAAGCAGGACCAAACAATTCATTCTCTACTACTTCTTTCTCAATATATAATGAATCATCATCAAATTCAATTCCCTGTAGGTTCTCCACAGCTTCTACGATCTTACTTGCTTTATAAAACGATACAAGTTTGTTTGGTATTTTGATTATCATTTCATTTCCCATTTCAACTGCCTTCTTCCTTCCAAATGAGATTTTCTGATCTTCAAATTCCTTGAATAGCAAATTATTTATGATTGCCATTTGTTGTGATTGATCTCCAGTCCCCAAAAAAGAGCGAAAGTCTTTATCACCAACTATTTTTTCTAGCATTATAGAGAACTGTTCATTTACTTTTGTTCCACCCCATGAATTGCCAGTTGGAATACTAACAACTTTGACACCACCAGGGACTTCAACATGAGCTGTAACATCAACTGTTCCACCTCCAATGTCTAAAACCATGTACCGTGTCTTTGGAGGGATCAAAGACACTGATTTTGCATATATTACTTCTTGACTTGTCACATTTTGGCTGTAAATAGCTGCAACTTCAGGCTCAAGAGCAAGGGATAATTTGTCTGGATTTTTCTCAATTGGGCGTGGTAAGTTATGACCTGACACAGGAGTAAATTGTGTTATTCCACTTTCATTAGTTAACAACCCTGCCTAAAATTCATGAAGAATTTAAATTGTAAAACAATAGGTAACATTCTTACCAGATAAGCAGCTTCTCTCATCATTCTCTTTCCTCGTGCATCCCATATAGCAGGTACTGTAATGACCCAGTCAAAGTCTGTTGTTTTGAGTGGTTTAATAGTTCGAGAAAGATGGTCAATCAGGAGGTCTTTGAGATGTTTCAAAATAAATGCAATGACTTCTACCAAATAAAACGTTCTCCCAGAGAATGATTTCACCAATGTTTGACGATTGATTGTCTGTTTGGTAAGAAAGTAATTTTCGATTATAAATATACAGATATCTAAAAGCATATGACAAGCTACAATCACATTCACTTTATAATTAATAATGTTTGCAGAATGTCAACATACTCTTGTATATATGTAGTATGTACATACATGATAGATATATATTAGACCCATTTCTAAGCTGGCCAGCCCTATGTACTCAGAAGACACATGATCAACTTCAGAAACCCTGTATGTGTTGGTCTATAAAGTTTAAAGTAGTGTGGTTTAAGCCGTTGATGCATTTAAAAGTGGGTGCTATCAGAGTAAGTTGACCACCTAACATACAATAAACTAATGGAAATTATAATTACCTGATCTCTTTTCATCAACATCTTGATACGTTCAAAATAAATGTGTTTGGAATAATTTTCTTGCCGCATTCTCATGAAGCTAGTTTGGGCAGCTCCACCAATTTCAACAACTTCCAAAGATTGGCCGTTGTCACGAAGAAGAATGGCATTTGCAACACGAACAGACATCATGCCTGAATCCAACTGTAGAGTGTTAGCTCCATGTTCGAGGTTATCTCTTTCTGCTACATAGGCCAAAGAAACGGACGTCGTGCCAAAGTCAATTGCAGCAATGTTGCCTTTACTAACTGGAAACCCTGGGTCAATTCGAGCAATTTTCTTCGCTCTCCTGAATGGTTCCTTGGACTTCGCTCCTATATCCACCACCCGAGCCATACTAACGGAACAAACCTGTCGAATGGCAGAAAGGTTATCTAGTACGGTTTATAATACAGTGTCACGTGAACAAGTGCTATAATATATGCTTGCAACAGTTAGAATAGTTATTTTTTCCTATCGGTACATTTATGGCTACAATTGGTGCTACACTAGAAAACATGGAACAAGAGATGACAAACCAGATCACGGAGGTTCACAAAGCTCTAATCAGTTAGTTGTTCAATATGAAATCATGTTACATTACCCTGTGATATGTAGTCAGACAAGGGTTAACATTTATACATAATTGCATGAATAATATACAATATATGTGATTGACATCAGACAATTAGAAATAATTAACAAATAGAAGAAATTCTGTGTGAAGTATTAATTATGTGCATCAATGCTTTCCAGGAACTGCTCTCTGTCAAAACACTTCTTAGAAATTTGTGCTTATATAAGTTGACATAGACATAACGTCTGTAATACTAACAATATTCATAACCTGAACTGATTATTCATAAAAACCAGTTGTTGACCTTCGCTACATATATATTAATGTGCATATATAATAATGCAAAAGAGTAAATTGTATAACAAAACATATTTTATGAAGTATTATCTTACTTTTGGGGTCACTGTACGTGGAACTGCAACATTAGGTTCATTCCAAGAACTATTATTGTCATTGAGCCGTGCACATGCCTAAAATATTAAAATCAAAGAAACAAAATGAAGCTAAATGAAGTGTGACAAGAATTTTGAAGGCTATCTCAAGTCAAAAAACAAGCAGAAATGTTAGTTGTTATTTATAACTTTTATGCGTGATTTTTTGGCATAGACATTGGATAGAACAGTATGAACAAAATAATGGCCTACAAGGTTATTGTAAATTCACAGTGTCGTTAATTGGTATAAACAATCTTTCTTTATATTTTTAGACAGAACAAGGTCTTAGCTAAACAAGCTGCTGATCTAAAAAAGTATTGTAGTTATTTATGTTACCATTTTACTATATCCATTAGAGAAGTTGCTGAACTCAAGCAAAAAGCGGAGGAGCAAGAAAGGTATGTAATTCATATTTGACTTATACAGTTATTGAATTCAAATAACCATGTATAGACTTGACAGTTCTTCTCAAGATGCACATAAAATGTTTGGTGATATGACACCTGGAGGCATTACTCATCAAGATGTCATCTTACAACATATTATACTAACGGTAAACCACTTTAAAGACACTTTTCGTAACATGCCTAAAGACCTACCAATGCAAAAACGACTGTTTGGTTTTTTTCCATTTTTAAAAGATGACATGATTTGTGCAGCTTGTAAGAAGCATTTAAAGAATAGGTATACTAAATGTAATATGCAATTTGTTGTATATGATTAGTTTTTTTATACTTAGTGAAACTCCCACTTATCACTTAGGCCAATAATGATATACTATGCACACATATTGTGGGATTTGTTGTAGAATGGTTGAGGAGGATTTTAACTATTATCATAAAACTACATATCACAGCAGTTGCTTATGTGTTAAATGCAAAAACCCCATAAGGAATGAGGTAACGTTTATAATCAAAATATTATTGAGTACATTAATTTTAACAAGCTATGACAACAGACAATGGAAATTATCATCGTCAGTGTTTGTCTTGTTGTCATTGTCATCATCTAAAATGCGATATGTTGGTGATAAATAAGAACTTTGTATGCAAGTCTTGCTCACAGCGTTGCTAAATCTATGATCAATTAAAGGTTTTTTTTTAAATTAGTTTTTGTTGCTTAATTTACCACACAACACTCAAATTATGATGTTTTATCTTTAATTATTTAAACAAAAAAGTTGGATTTAATTTTGATTATCTATTGTGCTTGCATACATACATGCATCGTATTCAATTGTTAAAGTAGTAAATATTATTTTTTCTATAGCTAATTGCAAGTTTACCTTGAAATAATAATTGTCTACGACTTAGATTCTGAATTATTCAAATTTATTAAATGTTGAGAACTATATAATCAAATTTTTTCAGTCTCCAGACTAACTATATAATAGACTAGAGCACATATTGTAAAGAAATGATATAAGTATATCAGTGATATCCTGCCTCAGTTAGTAACTTATTAATATTCATAAGTTGGTTTTGTATTTAAGTCTTTTGTTTTTGTATTTCAGTGAGAGAGAGAGAGAGAGTGAGGTTCAGTAGTTACATTGTCATTTAATGCAGTTAGTTGAGTCATTGTTTTGTGGAGTTTTGTTGTTTGATATTATTTACTAGATATTTGTGGACTGTGAGTTTTTGTTGTAACTGCATGTGTGCCGGACATTTCAATCAGTTTCAAAATCATTATCGGAGTCCCACAAGTAATATAATATGTGTTAACATTGATAATATTCTTATACCCTCACAGGAAATGCGAAGTTCCAAGTAATTAAGAGTGATTCCTTGTTCAAAATAGACTTTTTTAAAGATACAGGTCTTCTAACAAGACATGCAACTTTTATTTCCTATGTAAAAGGAAGGGTTAAGAAACCAGACATTACAAATGTAACTCCTATGAACTCTACTATTACTAATTAAACGAAGGTATACAAAGTCGACATGTATATCTCATAATTTACTTACTATATATGTATATCTATTACTGTGATAGGCCTCCAAGATCTGCATTGTCCCATCAAGAAAAGAAAGTAACAACTGATTAGCTTTCATAAAATGCTCCAATAGTGTTTCCCATTTATATGGTACAAGTCAAATGATCACATGTTTTATTTCTAAGCTAGCTGTAAAGCATGTAAAATATTACTATAAGGACAAATTAAGTCATAAGACTGATTTACAAGGTATTCAATCTTTACTAAGTTATTATAAGTATATAATTCCTATAATAGTAATATGTACATGTAAGAAGTATTCTGTTAGTCTGACATATTATCATTCCTCTTCACTTCAATTACATCCCTACCTCTATGGTATGTACACAAACGTGATCATATTTTGTTAACATTGATAATTTATGCATACAAATGGTAACTATAATTATTATGCTTTGATAGATGTTCTGTGCCAATTCTCCATATAAAGAGAACTAGTAGACTCTCACTGAACTGATATGTTATGGGTTTGTATACTACTAAATTAAAATACTGTATTGCATGTTACTGTTTTAAAAAACAACAGCAACTGGAAAAGGGGAATTTATTCATAGCACATGAGCCACACCCTCTTCTCGCCATGTATTGGTTACTTTCAAAAACTGATGCTGTTTACCATCATGAAACAGTAAAAGAGTACATATTTTGTGTATCTAACATTAACTATTGTATATTACCTTATTAGATGTTGTGTTGACTTGCTAAAATGGGAAGTAACGGACAAAAGAGGTCAGTTGATATATGGTATGTATTGAATATATATATATATATATATATATTGACTAGCTATTTAGGTCTGCTGTTGTATAATAGATATAATAATTAGTATACTGACAACAACATGAACTCTTTTGTTGATTGTAATTATACTACTCATATTGATAAAATAGTTTTAACAAAAATTAAAAAATTAGCGCAACCAAGTTGCTTTAGTGCTCAATGCCTATCCTTATTACAATTGTAGTAACAAAAATCACCGAAATAACAACATTGTAAGAGTGTAAGGGCTATCAACAGATAAGGCGTATTTTATTCACTTTCTTTGATAGTTGTCTATAATTTAACTAGAACGTAAAGAGTTAAAAATACATACACTTCTGTTGTGAATGGTCATTTAAAAAGAAGAGGCATGCTTTGTGTACCATTAAGTTACCTATATGTTAGCTACATCTACATGTCTATACAAAGAAGATTTATGTAAACGATACATTATTATTTTAAAGATAAATTACATTTTTACTTAGCTAGTGGATATATTTGTGATTAGGAGATTTACAAGACTAGAACAAATCAAAGATACTCTAAAAGAAAGATTGAAGTGCAAGTATGTTACATAGTATTAATAAATGCTTAGTTTGATGTGTACATTTTTTGTAAAGTGCTTACATTACTATAATTTTGTTAACATTTTACACTTTAGGACATCTTACTAACAGTTTGTTGTTTGATTCAACAAAAAAAACTCATTGAATTATTCATAATGTGCTAGTACATAGTGCTAGAACTGCTAGTTGTATGTGATACTGTATAGCTGGGGATTGGATTTAAGTGTCATGAAGCCTCCAATGCACTAAACTAAAATCTAATAAAAATTAACTCTGCATAATTTAAAATGGCAGACAGAAAGTAAGTAAAAAATTAATGTCATGTAAATTTTATCAGCAAAGTTTAACATCCATGAATACAACAGACTATACAGTAATTGTTCGTACTGGTAGTTATTTAGCATACAGTTTGCTTTTTACATGGTTTTTTAACCCTATAGTAATAGCCATTCATTTTATGTATTGCAAATCTTGTCCACTTTCTTGTCATTAATTCAGTGATCACAACAGCTCAATGTACAAGATATCGTCTAAATGTTCAACTGTATATATAAGCAAGATGGCTGCTCTGTTACAGGTACATGATCTTATTTACATGATATATATATATATCACCCAGTAATCATATTTCTATAAATCTTATATACAAAGCCTATAAGTGGAACAAATCCTAGATTGCTACTGTTATCTTTCATAAAAGGAGTGTCAGAAGTGATAATAGAGTTTTGATTTTGTTCTGCCATTAGTTCTTCCTAATGTTAAATATAATCTATATTAGATTGATATTAGTTAGCATACTAAAATCACCATAAGAAAATTGATTGTTGTGAAGACGTTTAGCAAGGTTTCCACTTTTAATAGTACATTGGAGCTTTTTAGTTCTATTTATCATTATTTGAGGATTAAAACATTTTCACATCCCACTCTTGTTATCATATTATCATATTTTCGGATCTTTCTTGAAGGAAAAACTCCATGAGTTTCTGACTAGACCAGATGATCATGAGTTTGATATCAGTGGTAGTACTATCTCTGAAACTAAACAGAAGGAACAGTACAAACCATATGGATTATTTTTGACTGCTTGTAAAACTAGAGACAAGAAAGAAACTGCTGTAGATAAAGCAAAAGAAAAGGTTAGTAAATAATTGATGTACAATGATTGAAGAAAGATATTTGACCAATTGATGGCCAAACAACGTTAGCACTATGCATGTCATGGCAACAGTTTTACACACCTGAGTATCATAAAGCAATGTTCATGTACTCCTTTTACATCTACAGAAACTTAATACTGTCTACACTGATGGTTTTCTTCCTTTAACTCTATGAGAAATAATTCGTCAATACTAGGATGACAATGATGCAATGTTTTATTCGTTTACATTAAGTATGCATACATATAAAGCATTGTGCAATAGGCCAGGTGTTTGATTGACAATTTTGTTCAAATTGACACCACAGCCAATATAATAGTCATATCACCAGCTACACACATGAAGATTGGTAGCCCTCCTTAACAGTCTGCTGACACAGGTCTAAATGGCTCAAGCTGTCATAACATTTCTGTTAAAAGATGTTTTAGAGCCAACCTTTTTGAAAAGAATTGTAATCATAAAGTAAAACAAGATGTGTTTTAGATAAGCTAGCAAAATGCTTATTGGGACAGCCAGCTATCATGTACTAGAATTAGTACGAACAGTTGATAGAGTTAGTGACAACTCTCAGACTCTGCTTTAGGAGTTTCTTAAGCTTTTCCATGGACTAGGCAAGCTAGATGGAGAGTATACAATCCAATCACACAACGATGCTTGTCCATACATACTCACAAACCATGCCATGTTGCTTTTGGAAGTTGGTCAAGTAAGAGCTACATTGTATGCAAGAGTTACGTGTAATAGTATGTGTTGATGTGTCAACAGGTTGAAGGTGGTAAGTATCTGTACAAATTAATGTTTTTATATCTAAGTGACATAGATGTTACTGATCTTAAGTGTTGTATTAACTTTAAATTATAATGATGAAGCTTATTCTACTAGTATGTGTACATGTAAATTAATAAATCTCTTTAGTTATATGCATGTATACTTTAGCATGTATTGAAGCCTCCTATGTTTGATATTTTAAGAGAATCCAGTTTTCTTAATATCTGTGAACAATTTGATGAAGTCACAACAATTAAGCATTGGTTGCACCATCTACCACAAGAAAACAAAGATGCTGACAGCGACAGCATCCAGCAAGCACTGTCTCCATTGTTTCTGGTAGAATGATAATTCCTTTGTATTAGAATTAATTTATTGTTTTCTAGGACACTTATAACAAAACATGTGATGGAGTTATTAACATTTTGTCTAATCAATTGAGAGAGTTGCTTCGAGATCCATCTACTGACATTCAAGAAGAAACAGAAGTTGATATCTCAGTTCAAGAAAGACAAAGATATCTCCACAGCTTTTTCGTTACTGCTTCATCATGCCAAAATAAATTGTGAAGAGTTTTACCAAAGTTTATTTGAAAAGGCAAGCTTCATAGCTGTACCAATCTACCTATAATAATCACTTAAATTGCAATGTCTATATACATCTCGTTCTTTACATGTAGTGTAGTACCTTAGATTCAGTACATATGACAGCTGGAGAAAAGAAGATTTATATGCCAAAGGAAACTCGTGCAGATTTGTCACAAATTACCTTAAGTATGGTTACACAGGTCCCAGCTATGATATGCAGTGAGCCTATAAAGTTTAATGAAAAATTCCATGATATTAAAGAGTCCAAATGGCAAGACAATATCAGTGATTATGAACTAGTTTATTATTGACCAGTTCTTTTTTATGGTATACATGGTGCTGTGGCTGCTCAAGGTCAAGTTGGAAATCGTGCATGTCCTATAGAGACAATGACTAATTTTCAATCAACTGCAGTTGAGTCCGAGTTTGAAGATGAGCACGATAAAAGCTTAACCAATGAAATAAACTTGTCAAAACATGCTAATGGAGTATCTGCTATAACAGAGCTAGAAGATGTTGAAAATACATTAGAAGGAAGAATTGAAGTTTGCCTCCAGGAAAATGAAGAGTCTCGTGAAGATGAGAGGGGAAAGGAAGTTAACAATAATTCAAGTAATGAGAAGTCACAGAATATCTGTCAAATTATTGAAAATGATGGAGACCGATTACCAGAACCTGATAAGACAAGTGAAGGCTTATTGAATAACATCAACAAAAACGGTCAGTTGGGTGAAGGCAAAGACAATACTCAATCATTAAAATTAGAAAAAATACCAGATGTCAGTGATGATGACAAAGTAAAGAATAAAATATCAGAAAGCATTGTAAATGAATTACATGAAGAAACTGATGTTGATGATTGAGAAGCTAGTCGTGTTAACAAAGGCACAGAGAATGACGAAGAAAAAGCAGAAGCAGTGCATGGCAACAATTTTATATAATGTGTTGTTTTTATTATGCTTTATAAAAATAACTATTATTTTAACTTTGTGATAGTAATTTTTTTCAAATACAATTTAGAGATTTAGTATTTTAGCAAGTTATAAGGTTTTTCATTTTGTATTATTGACTTTGAAATTGAAAATAAAAAGATTTTTCAGGTAGAGAAGTGTTCCTTCAAAACTAACACCAAAATTGTTACCATGTGCTGCTTCTGCTCTAGTCATCCTCATTCTTCATTCACATGTTTTCTTGCCTTGACAGGTTTGCTACTGGTGGTCCAATACAACTGTATGCTATCTTATTTGTGTTGTAGTAGTAGAGGTTCCAAGAGGAGAAAGGCTAGACGACACAGTTATCTCAAGGTTTCAGTTGGACTCATATTCTAATATGTTCTGTTTGTTGATTGTATAATATTAGTTTTAGGAACATCTTTTACTTTAGATAAATCAAATTTATTGACATATACTTATTACAAGACAAATTCCTTAGTTTGCCTAATTCAATAATACATTCAGGTCTTGTTGAAGACCAGTGAAATCAGAGATGTGATCTGCTTTAGGCACTTTCTGTGATCACCAAAGAGCAATAGGGTGGATGGAGTGAGCGATGCTGAAAGGGAGATAGCTGAAAAATATAAGGAAGAACACTGGACCAACAATATATCTCTGGGGTACTTCAGAAAAAATAGATGTAGTTGACATGTCTTTCCAGAGATGGAAACACATTGTGCATTCAACAAAAGTAATCTTGAAACCACTTCTACAGGCTATCAGTGTTACTTATTGTGACAACTGGATAATAGAAGAGTCATATTATTGTATCGATGTAATTGACCATTACTTTAACAAACTTAATAGTGAAAGCAATGACATAACAATAATGCCAGATAATTAAAAACTAAATTTAATCTATACTGAGTAGTTTCTATAACAACTATTACCAGGTCAAATCTTACTGTGTACAATTTAATTGACAGCAATTATAATAACAACTATTAATAACAATTCCTAGAAAGTTGTAGCAATTGCTCATTCATTTATTCTGGGAAATAAAAATTTTAGCCATTAACTCTCCTGATACAGTCTTGTTGGGATTATGTATACTCTTTCAAAATGTATGACATAACCACGCCTTTTAATACTGTTCTTTTAGATATGCTGTATAAAAGAGAACCAATTGTCATTATTTCATTTGATAATAGGAAAGCAGACTGGCAACATAATAGCATGCTGAAGCTCATGTGATCCTAATATATTAATATTGGTTAATGGTTAATAGAGTTATTTATACAATTTAATTTAAACTGATTTATGAAAGCATGTCAAGTTTTATGAGAGGAGTTCAGCATTATTACACTTTAGAATCAATGATTTGGGAACTTTTAAGTGTTGTGTACATGTAGATTTGACGACTAAAACATGTACCATCTAGTTCATTAAGTAAAGCAAGGTGAGGGTGCAATTGGGTCAGTGTGGTGGTGCCTGGTTCTATTTGTAAATATTGTGATACCATGTGTGCTTCTTTGATTCCATCAAGCCTCTCTCTGATGTTTCCCTTTTCATCATCATTGGCACATCTAGCCTAAATGTATATTGAATATATACAGTAATAGGCACACAAGAAGGAAGTGAATAACTTACCTCAAAACATTTTTCTCTTATGTCCTACTTTTTTCTATCTAGAAGATTCCAATCACAATGAACGCCTCTGGTAACACATGACATGCTTTCTCTGAGCAGTTTGTTAAATTGTGTAAGTTAGGTTTAATTATTTCTAACTATTAACTATAACAATTATTAATATTAGCGTCATGTGACTCCACATTCTTTGTGTGGTGAACTGAAGGGGATTTATTTATTTAATTTACTGTTACACATTTTCGTAATGGCCAGTGGAGGATTTATTGATGTAGAGCAGTTACGCGTAGTCAATCTAGTGGGAGTCTGTGTTAAACCAAAGGAGCCTCTATCAAGAGCTAATAAAGTAACTCGTTCCGTCTCGGGATATAGAACAACCAACAACAACATAGCAGCAATTGACTTTGGGACTACTTCTGTGACATTGTCTTACACTACTCTTGGTGACAAAGAAATTAGTACTCTGACATTGGACGAGGCGAATAAGGATACACGAGTTCCAAACTCAATTTTACTCCGTAAAAACGACAAAATCTTTTCAATAGCTTCGTTTGGTAACAATGCTAGAGATATCTACACAAAGATGCGTACCACTGACAAAGAAAAGCACGTATACTTTGAAAGGATCAAGATGCTTATGAAAAAAGAACAGGTATAATAAATAAAACATACATTATATGCATTTTATTTATACATGTTATATATAGACAATTGATCGTCAAAGTGTAGTTGAGTCATTGACTGGAGAAAAATTTTACCTTTTAGAAGTAGTTGCTTTTATCTTAAAGTATTTACGAGATTGTTTAATTGACCACTTTGTTCGAACTGCTAAACCACTCAAGACTTCAGACTTTGACTGGGTCATCACTGTACCTGCCATATGGGATGCACGAGGAAAGAGAATGATGAGGGAAGCTGCTTACCTGGTAAGACCTCTAATTTTTAATTTGTCTAATTAAATTTTTATTGTGTAATTAAATATAGGCTGGACTATTAACAGAGTCTTTAGGAATAACTCAACTAACACAAGTGGGTTATGAGCTACCTTGTCCAGCAGAAGTTAATCCTGATAAATTATCACTTGCCCTTGAGCCTGAGGTAGCAGCTATTTATAGTCAGCAGGTAACAGCAAAAGAAGTGGTGGAAGCAGGAACATCATCATTTCTGAAGCCAAATGGGAATTATATGGTTGTTGACATTGGAGGAGGAACAGTTGATATAACTGCTCAAGGTGTGGTAGATGGTGCTATTGAAATTCTTACTATTCCTGTGGGAAATGATTGGGGTGGTACACAAGTGAATGAACAATTTTCTACTTTTTTGGCAAAACTTGTACAAGATCCAAATTTTTCTTCTTTTCTCTCTTCTGATAATCAAATACAACACAGAGCTATTATAACCAAGCTTCTTTACCATGAGTTTGAATTACAGAAATATCAATTTGGCAGCAGAACCCTGCATGATGACGAAATGATTATAGATATTCCCAATGATATCATTAAGTTTTATGGTGCAACAAAATTGAGAGAGAGAGCAGAGTCTGTCCCTGGTGTTGAATTTGACAATGACAGTCTTTACATTAAGAAAGAAGTAATTGAAGAAACATTTTTTGGTCCACCAGTAAACGGAATTGTTAGCTTCGTGATGACTATCCTGGACAATTATGACCATCATATTGACACAATGTATCTCATAGGTGGATTTGGAGGTTGTAAATATCTCTATGAAACTTTGAGAAGGGAAATTCATAAAACATTTAGTAGAACTATCTGTAGTATTATTGTACCAACATCACCTAAACTAGCTGTTGCTGTAGGAGCTGTGATGTGGAGAAAAAATCCAGATCTAATCAAAGCCCGAAAAGTTGATGCTACCTATGGCATTGCTGTTACAAGTCTATTTGATGATGACAAACATGATCGCCACTATCGTTTCTACAATGAGGAGCAGCAATGCTATAGATGTAACAATATTTTTAAAATTTTTGTACAAAAAGGTGAAAGAGTACAATCTGACGAGGTGTTTACAACAGATTTAAGACCAAGTTACCAGTCTGAAACCAAAATGAAATTGAATATCTTGTCTACACCACTTGTAGGTGTTGAATATATAAAAGATAAAGAAGGAAAAATGAATGTTACAAAGATTGGTAAACTTGTTATAGATATTCCAAATCCAGACAACCTTCCTCGAGAGAAACGAGTTGTTAATGTTACTATGGACTTCAGTGGTACTGAGATACAAGCCAAAGCAAAGTATTGTGTTAATGGGAATGAAGTGAAAACTGTTTGTGACTTTTTGTCTGCTCAAACAAAATGATTGCTTGTTTGTTTTTGTTCATGCACATTAATATCTTGTTTTTTAATCTTTATGTTAGAGCTTTTATATTTAAAAGCTGGATGTATAACCAATGTAATTTGTATATATAATATCAATTGTTGAGACCACTGTTTATTAGGAATAAAATTAGTATGACATTTCTGAACTCTTAATAATAAGTAGCTGCGTTTGAGTTACTGGTTTAATCAATTAACAATGAATAAATATATATCTTTCAAAAATTTTTGCTTTTTCAAAATATAAAAAAAATATTTTTTTACTTACTTATGTTGTACTCCTGGAATAAATACAATTGTCTCACTGCGAAATCTATCACTTTGTACATACACCTGAAAATTGTGTACATTCTTTGCTCTGTAGCTCTATATTTAAAACTTTCATTATTTCTAATCCCTATAGTGTTGTTTACATATATATAACTTGTTAACATGCTGATTGGACACATGCATTCAAAGTTAACATGAAACTGATGTAAGATTAGATTGAATTATTGGTATACCTGTGTGTCATGCATCATCAAGTTCTCATGCGGGATTGTACAAAGTAATGTTAACCTTACTGATACTATAATTGCTAAGTCCATATTTGCAATATTTGTTAAACTGCCTTTTATATTTACGATTTTCTATCTCCTCAAATGCTTTTCATATAGTTCATTTATGTGATGATGCACACTGACTGTCTGTATTCACATCAGTATCCTATAAATCAAACAATTACATATGTATTGATACCCATGTTACCAGGTACAACACCAACCTCAATTAGGCAACCTAAACAGGAAACTCCACATTGTTCCACATACTCTATAGATTATCATGGGAAACAAACCAGCAGAACCTCACTAACTGATAATGACTTAGTGAACAAGACAAATTCCTTAAACATTTCAGAAAAACAGTTTGTACCTTCTGTTCTAACACAAAGTTTAATTCTTCCAAACCTACCTACTTTGAAGAGTACAGTACCCTCTGTTGCATCACAAAGTTTATCTGTTCCACCACCTGCTATTTCAAACATTGTCCCTTTAGCAACACCACAGAGTTTAACTCTTTCACATCCACCTATTTCAAACAATCCGATACCATCAGTTACATCACAACCTCCATACCAAGCTACTAATGTAATACCATCAAATAAATCACAGCGAGAACATGCAAGTCATCCATTTACAACTACCTCATCTATACCTCCTCCACCCTTAGCTTCAAAGCGTCCAGATTATATTGAATCTGGAAGAATAAAACATTATAGGAAATCTTTAAGTGAATCGCCACCATCTCCTAACAAAAAATCACTAGTGATGAAAAAAGTGTTAAGTCCACCAAAAGTTGACAGCAAAATCAATGACTTTCTCTATACTCCTGTCACTAAAGAATTTCATTCCCTCAAGATTAATGGAGTTTCTAAAGAATGTAGTTCTAATCCTGAACCACAAGGATTAACTTTTCCACCTGTTTCAAACAATCTGATACCATCAGTTACATCACAACCTCCATACCAAGTTGTTAATGTATTATCATCAAATAAATCACAGCAAGTACATACAAGTTGTCCATTGACACCTAACTTACCTATATCGTCACTACAAATCAGAAAAAATGTTGACAGTGCTCTACATCATCCTAATACTAACATTGCATCTTTACCTCCTCCGTCCTTTGGTTCAAAGATTTTGGTTTCTGATTTTAGTGAGTCTGGGAGAACAAAACATTACAGGAAATCTTCAAGTCAATCCCTACCATCTCCTAACAAATAAACACCAGTGATGAAAGAAATGTTAAGTCCATCACAAGCTGACAGTATAATGAATGAGTTTCTCAGTACTCCTGTTACTAAAGAATCTCGTTCCACTAAGATGAATGCTGTTTCTAAAGAACGTGTTTCTAATCCTGAACCACAAAAGTGTACAAATTCAAAAACCATTAGCCCTGGTATTAAACCATTGTTAAGAGCTTATTTTTCTGAAAATAGCTCTTCCCATGTTACTCATACTTCAACTTCATCTCCTATGAGTGTAACTTTTGCTGTTTCTAGAGAAATTTTTTCACCTACAAACAATATCTCCATTTTAGTACGAAGCAGAACCAAAAAAAATCACCTACCAGACAAAGAGTATCCCAATTACAATTTCAAACTATAAATCAACAACAATCTGTTAGTAACAATGCGTCACGATGTCATCCAAGTTCTATAGTAGAGAGAACCCATCATATGACACTGAGATCTGCAAATAAGAAAAAAACACTCCCTTTATCTCCATATCAAAAAAGTAAGATTGTTATAATTGTATAAATGTTTAAGAAAGCTCTTTACTATAAAAGACATACAATCAAATCTATGTACAAATTGTCCGTGTATTGTCTGACCACCTTAAAATCAAATATTATTAAGACCACTTAGTAAAGTTATTGATTTTTTAATCCATAACTCTCTCTTTTATTGCTTGCTCAAATGTT
The DNA here is from genome assembly GCA_963693285.1 of Xestospongia muta. Classification (NCBI taxonomy): domain Eukaryota; kingdom Metazoa; phylum Porifera; class Demospongiae; order Haplosclerida; family Petrosiidae; genus Xestospongia; species Xestospongia muta. Next base: position 5,952,962 of record OY848917.1, read on the forward strand.
AGGAAAATAGTTAATTGACAAGAAAAGACATTTTATAGGAAGTTACAATGATTGTTAATAATTATGTGATCATAGTTAGTGTGGCTTACAAACATCTTTAAAAGTTATTTATATTATTTTATTTTTCTATTTACAGCGAGTTCATCAATCATCATATCGACAATATCGTACGTAAAGAACTGATAGACTTCAGTCTCCAAAGTGTTTCAGTAAGTTTACAGAAAGACATTCAGTGACTTCTTTGTCAGTTAAAAAGCAAGGTACTGTATTTGTGTCGGCTTGACTATGTGGATGTGTGTCTATGTATAGAAATTTTAACGGCATTTAAATGAGTTTATTATAGTTTAGAATGTTGTTATTGACAACTCTATAGTTATTTTTGTTAATATTAAAAATGATAAACAAGATACCAAGTCTTACAGTGGTACATTCAATACATTAAAATTAGTATGCACTCTCTTTTAATATAGAAAGTTAGGAAATGAAAATGACTTATGAGAAAAAGAGATGGCAAAATACATGTAGTTATCTTTTAACAGATAGGTAGATAAAGACAGTCAATTTTCTATTTTATCCCCTTTTTTCACATGGTAATACACACACACACTAACAAACATGTCATCTTCCTTGATATGAATTTATATTAAAGACAAACAAACAAGCAAATAGAATATTTTGAAATTTCATGAAATGTGGGGATAGCATCTCAAACAATACAGAAGGAAACCTCAGATTTATATTATTCAGTAGTAGCCAATCTAGTCATACAATAGCACTGACCAGTTGTATTGCTAAATGGTGATATTTCTCTTATTAGATATCATAAACAATTGTATAAACAGTATTGACCTCAATTTAGTGCTACTATATAGGGATATTCATACTGTTATTCCTACTTGGTTTTATGTTAGTTGCTTTTGAGCAACTCTTAAAATTTTCAAGCCTTGTTTACTGAAATTTTGAACCACATTTAGTTGACAAATAATTTAGTTAATTAATCTCATGAATAACTTACTTACAATTCTAATGATTAAAGTCTTTTTATATATAGAATACCAATTCCACTTCATTCCAGTCAAGGTCAAGTGTTTAGAAATTCCATAGTTAGAATGATGGCTTGAACAATACACAATACCTAAGGTCCTGCTTTAATAAAGAACTTACAAATCTCAATGGTGCATGTTTGTCATAGAATCCACTGCAGTTGTGTAAACTACACATAGTTGAAACAACTATATAAACTGGTGGGATGTGTTAACCCTACCTCAAACATCTTACATAATAGTCTTTTAACTTCAAATAGACTCAGGTTTACATTATATATAACATCTTCCAGAACTCCCAACAAATTCTTGATTAATTTAAAAAGCATATATATATGAAAAATTTGAATGCAGTTATTCAACTTAATAATAGATATTTCTTGGTTTTATCAGCTTATTATATATATATATATATATATATATGTCTGTGATTTAAGTGTTTTATGTGGCTTAAAATAACATTTAATTGCCAAGCACCTTCATTTGAGCCAACTAATCAGAATGGTGCAACAAAATCTTACCTTAGTTTATATATATATATATAATATTATATATATTTTTTTATTATTATTATTATATATATCTGTATGTGTGTGTGTGTGTGTGTGTGTGTGTGTGTGTTGTTCAGTCATGGTTAGGAATGCAATATTGCTTTACCAGATCAGAATCACAGGTTTGCAAAAGTACATGATCAGTTACATTCATGGCAAAAATGTTTACTCAATGTATTAGTTATGTAATAAGCATGAAGTAAGGAAAAGCAGACATATTTAAACAATGAAAAGATGTGTATAAGAAATCTAGAGCAGCATGAAGGTGAATAAGATCAAAATATAAGTTAGAAGCTAGGTATACAGAAATTACACTACAAATCCTAAAGCTTACTTTATCATAGCCTGCACAGACAAAGAGGTCACAGCCACATTTGTTATTAAATCTAGCCTATCACTGCACAAAGCAAACCCTGCATATCCACACATTCCTAGTTTATTAGATATGTTAACTCTTGGAAAAGTTGTCTACTACTTTATATAGTTTCCACTGAACTATGAGTTCTGTACTACATCTTGATTAATCTTGGGATTAGAGAGAAAGAGACCTGGGTGTTTGGGTAAGTTAGTGTTGCTAATATTCACTTTTTATTCACCAAACAAAGAATATATGAAAACGCCAAACTTTTCAATAGTCAGAGCGACTATCTTCAAATAATAAAAGTAAAAGCAAAACAGTAAAAAAGCTCCTATTTATACTATATATTGCATTCCTGCACACGTTGCGTTTATAGCTGGCATGTGTTCATGGGTGGAGCTGCTTCACATGATCATAGTGTGAGGTAAGTACTGAATAAATAAATAGAAGTTACATAATTGAATTTTAATTTGTCTATACAATGCAAAATCTAGAAATGATAACTCTTCATTTGAAAAAATAGGTTAGTAAAGATATTTCAAAGAATCAAATGATCAACAAGTACAGTGTAACAGTTGTTGTTAGAGATGTTAGGAGACTACAGAGAGAGAGAAGAGAGCAAAAGGGTATTAATGTTAGTTCACACAGTTGTGATCTTAGATTCTTTCAAAAATTGGCAAAGTTTATAAGATTGAATTGATTGAATTACATGCAAATTGCCATGCATAGAAACTACAACCCCTGTTTCTTCAATTCGAACGACTATACTCAACAATTAATATAGATGTTATAACATTTTAATAGAAGAAAATTTGTTTTAATCTTACCGCTTACAACAATATTCATTTGTCCAATAATTTATCGACACACCTTTTATAATAACTGCTCGTGATATTAATATTGACCAAATACAACTAGACCCATCAGTTAGTGCCACTATCATGGGTAACCACCTTGGAGCAGCTGGATGGACCTCGGAAGACGTTGACAGAGAAATAAAAGAAGCTGTAGGGACAATTAATAGAGAAATACAACATGTGCTTCAAGAAAATGGGGAGAAATTCTTTAGAAAGTAAGCGCTATACTATGTGTGTGTGTGTGTATTATGTATATATAATGATGAGATTCACAGCCCATACATTTTGAATGGGAGGGTCGGTTCCATATAACTCATATAGACCTCGTAGCAGTTTAAAATTTAAAATATTGTACCTGACAGGTTAAATAACTAGTTCCTTTTTTCATAAACAGCTAAGCGGCAGGCTTATATGGACCTTGTGACAAGCTTTATTAGTTCTATCATTACCGACAGATCTATAAGCATTTCAAGCCTCCCAACATGACAATTTAAAAGACTATTGCTCAAAGGCCACATGCTATATTATTAGCTTGACATTGTTGACCTGGGGACATATACATATAGAACTTGTACAGCCTGCAAAAATCTTGCAGGACACGGAAATGCCTTATGAACTTAAGAGGTTCTCCTTTTCACTTTATACCTATTCCAAGAAGTTCATTATGGCTAATAAAGTCCTTAAATCTCTTCAAAACTCTGCTCTAAAGCAATACACTACACAAGGTAGTACTAGTTAGCGCTAGTTAGTAAACCTGTTTTGAAAGGTCATCACCACAACCAGTGCATATCATAACAGCTGATTTTAGTAGATTTATGTAACACATATTGACCTTTAATATATAATGTAAGTATGCATTCAAAAAGAAATGTATCTATTAAAGGGCCTATTCTAAAATTCAAGAGAACTGGAGAAAAAAAGAAGAACAGCTTAAAAGGTATGAACAATTAACAGAAGCATCATCACTGATTTGCACGAGTGACCCAATTAGCACAATTGTCTTCACTATATACACTGTCATTTTGTAGGGAGAATGAACAGCTCAAATCTCAAATAGATGAGTGAGTGTACTGAATATTGTTAGATTTCCAATCCATCACTTTAAATTTTCTAGATTGAATAAAGCACTAAAACATGAAAAGGAAACACTTCAAAAGTAAGTAAATGTATTTTTCTTTATTTATATATTATTGAAAACAGGGAAAGAGAGAACTTGAAAAAGGAGAAAGAAGAAATTTTAAAGTAATGAAAATTGATAAAAGTTGAAATATTGATGACTTTTATATAATTATTAAGACTTAGTTCACCATCTTATCAAGCTCGAAAAATGTACGGTGATGTAACTCCCGGTGGAAAGACTCATAAAGATGTAACAGGTGATTTTATCCAGTTCTTTAAGCGTTGGTTGCACCATCTACCAAAAGAAAATGAGGATGCTGACAGCGACAACATCCAGCAAGCACTGTCTTCATTGTTTCTGGTAGAATGATAATTCCTTTGTATAAGAATTAATTTATTGTTTTCTAGGATACTTATAACAAAACATGTGATGGAGTTATTAACATTTTGTCTAATCAATTGAGAGAGTTGCTTCAAGATCCATCTACTGATGTTCAAAAGGAAACAGAAGTTGATATCTCAGTACAAGAAAGACGTAAAGATATCTCCACAGCTTTTTCTTTACTTCTTTATCATTCCCAAAAAAATCCTGAAGAGTTTTACCAAAGTTTTCTTGAAAAGGCAAGCTTCATAGCTGTACCAATCTACCTATAATAATCATTAAAATTGCAATGTCTATATACATCTCGTTCTTTACATGTAGTGTAGTACCTTAGATTCAGTACATATGACAGCTGGAGAAAACAAGATTTATATGCCAAAAGAAACTCGTGAAGATTTGTCACGAATTACCTTAAGTATGGTTACACAGGTCCCACCTATGATATGCAGTGAGCCTATAAAGTTTAATGAAAAATTCCATGATATTAAAGAGTCCAAATGGCAAGACAATATCAGTGATTATGAACTAGTTTATTATCGACCAGTTCTTTTTTATGGTATACATGGTGCTGTGGCTGCTCAAGGTCAAGTTGGAAATCGTGCATGTCCTATAGAGACAATGACTAATTTTCAATCAACTGCAGTTGAGTCTGAGTTTGAAGATGAGCACGATAAACGTTTAACCAATGAAATAAACTTGTCAAAACATGCTAATAGAGTAGCTGCTATAACAGAGCTAGAAAATGTTGAAAATACATTACAAGGAAGAATTGAAGTTTGCCTCCAGGAAAATGAAGAGTCTCGCGAAGATGAGAGGGAAAAGGAAGTTAGCAATAATTCAAGTAATGAGAAGTCACAGAATATCTGTCAAATTAATGAAAATGATAGAGACCGATTACCAGAACATGATAAGACAAGTGAAGGCTCATTGAATAACATCAACAAAAACGGTCAGTTGGATGAAGGCAAAGACAATACTCAATCATTAAAACTAGAAAAAATACCAGATGTCAGTGATGATGACAAAGTAAAGAATAAAATATCAGAAAGCATTGTAAATGAATTACATGAAGAAACTGATGTTGATGATTGAGAAGCTAGTCGTGTTAACAAAGGCACAGAGAATGACGAAGAAAAAGCAGAAGCAATGCATGGCAACAATTTTATATAATGTGTTGTTTTTATTATGCTTTATAAAAATAACTATAATTTTAACTTTGTGATAGTAATTTTTTTCAAATACAATTTAGAGATTTAGTATATTAGCAAGTTATAAGGTTTTTCATTTTCTATTATTGACTTTGAAATTGAAAATAAAAATGATAGACTATTTTTCAGGTAGAAAGGTGTCCTTTCAAAACTAACACCAAATTGTTACAATACATTGCTTCTGCTTTAGTCATCCTAATTCTTCATTCACGTTTTCTTGCCTTAACAGGTTTGCTACTGGTGGTCCAATGCAACTTTATGCTATCTTATTTGTGTTGTAGTAGTAGAGGTTCCAAGAGGAGAAAGGCTAGACGACACAGTTATCTCAAGGTTTCAGTGGGACTCATGTTCTAATATGTTCTGTTTGTTGATTGTATAATATTAGTTTTAGGAACATTTTTTACTTTAGATAAATCAAATGTATTGACATATACTTATTACAAGACAAATTCCTCAGTTTGCCTGATTCAATAATACATTCAGGTCTTGTTGAAGACCAGTGAAATCAGTGATGTGATCTGCTTTAGGCACTTTCTGTGATCACCTAAGAGCAATAGGGTGGAAGGAGTAAGCGATGCTGAGAGGGAGATAGCTGAAAAATATAAGGAAGAACACTGGACCAACAATATATCTCTGGGGTACTTCAGAAAAAATAGATGTAGTTGACATGTCTTTCCAGAGATGGAAACACAGTGTGCATTCAACAAAAGTAATCTTGAAACCACTTCCACAGGCTATCAGTGTTACTTATTGTGACATCTGGATAATAGAAGAGTCATATTATTGTATCGATGTAATTGACCATTACTTTAACAAACTTAATAGTGAAAGCAATGACATAACAATAATGCCAGATAATTAAAAACTAAATTTAATCTATACTGAGTAGTTTCTATAACAACTATTACCAGGTCAAATCTTACTGTGTACAATTTAATTGACAGCAATTATAATAACAACTATTAATAACAATTCCTAGAAAGTTGTAGCAATTGCTCATTCATTTTTTCTGGGAAATAAAAATTTTACCCATTAAATCTCCTGATACAGTCTTGTTGGAATTATGTATACTCTTTCAAAATGTATGACATAACCACGCCTTTTAATACTGTTCTTTTAGATATGCTGTATAAAAGAGAACCAATTGTCATTATTTCATTTGATAATAGGAAAGCAGACTGGCAACATAATAGCATGCTGAAGCTCATGTGATCCTAATATATTAATATTGGTTAATGGTTAATAGAGTTATTTATACAATTTAATTTAAACTGATTTATGAAAGCATGTCAAGTTTTATGAGAGGAGTTCAGCATTATTACACTTTAAAATCAATGATTTGGGAACGTTTAAGTGTTGTGTACATGTAGATTTGATTACTAAAACATGTACCATCTAGTTTGTTAAGTAAAGCAAGGTGAGGGTGCAGTTGGGTCAGTGTGGTGGTGCTTGGTTCTATTTGTAAATATTGTGATACCATGTGTGTTTCTTTGATTCCATCAAGCCTCTCTCTAATGTTTCCCTTTTCATCATCATTGGCACATCTAGCCTAAATGTATATTGAATATATACAGTAATAGGCACACAAGAAGGAAGTGAATAACTTACCTCAAAACATTTTTCTCTTATGTCCTACTTTTTTCTATCTAGAAGATTCCAATCACAATGAACGCCTCTCGTAACACATGACATGCTTTCTCTGAGCAGTTTGTTAAATTGTGTAAGTTAGGTTTAATTATTTCTAACTATTAACTATAACAATTATTAATGTTAGCATCATGTGACTCCACATTCGTTGTGTGGTGAATTGAAGGGGATTTATTTATTTAATTTACTGTGACACATTTTCGTAATGGCCAGTGGAGGATTTATTGACGTAGAGCAGTTACACGTAGTCAATCTAGTGGGAGTCTGTGTTAAACCAAAGGAGCCTGTATCAAGAGCTAGTAAAGTAACTCGTTCCGTCTCGGGATATAGAACAACCAACAACAACATAGCAGCAATTGACTTTGGGACTACTTCTGTGACATTGTCTTACACTACTCTTGGTGACAAAGAAATTAGTACTCTGACATTAGACGAGGCGAATAAAGATACACGAGTTCCAAACTCAATTTTACTCCGTAAAAACGACAAAATCTTTTCAATAGCTTCGTTTGGTAACAATGCTAGAGATATCTACACAAAGATGCGTACCACTGACAAAGAAAAGCACGTATACTTTGAAAGGATCAAGATGCTTATGAAAAAAGAACAGGTATAATAAATATAACATACATTATATGCATTTTATTTATACATGTTATATATAGACAATTGATCGTCAAAGTGTAGTTGAGTCATTGACTGGAGAAAAATTTTACCTTTTAGAAGTAGTTGCTTTTATCTTAAAGTATTTACGAGATTGTTTAATTGACCACTTTGCTCGAACTGCTAAACCACTCAAGACTTCAGACTTTGACTGGGTCATCACTGTACCTGCCATATGGGATGCACGAGGAAAGAGAATGATGAGGGAAGCTGCTTATATGGTAAGACCTCTTATTTTTAATTTGTCTAATTAAATTTTTATTGTGTAATTACATATAGGCTGGACTATTAACAGAGTCTTTAGGAATAACTCAACTAACACAAGTGGGTTATGAGCTACCTTGTCCAGTAGAAGTTAATCCTGATAAATTATCACTTGCCCTTGAGCCTGAGGTAGCAGCTATTTATAGTCAGCAGGTAACAGCAAAAGAAGTGGTGGAAGCAGGAACGTCATCATTTCTGAAGCCAAACGGGAATTATATGGTTGTTGACATTGGAGGAGGAACAGTTGATATAACTGCTCAAGGTGTGGTAGATGGTGGTATTGAAATTCTTACTATTCCTGTGGGAAATGATTGGGGTGGTACACAAGTGAATGAACAATTTTCTACTTTTTTGGCAAAACTTGTACAAGATCCAAATTTTTCTTCTTTTCTCTCTTCTGATAATCAAATACAACACAGAGCTATTATAAACAAGCTTCTTTACCATGAGTTTGAATTACAGAAATATCAATTTGGCAACAGAACCCTGCATGATGACGAAATGATTATAGATATTCCCAACGATATCATTAAGTTTTATGGTGCAACAAAATTGAGAGAGAGAGCAGAGTCTGTCCCTGGTGTTGAATTTGACAATGACAGTCTTTACATTAAGAAAGAAGTCATTGAGGAAACATTTTTTGGTCCACCAGTAAACGGAATTGTTAGCTTCATGATGACTATCCTGGACAATTATGACCATCATATTGACACAATGTATCTCGTAGGTGGATTTGGAGGTTGTAAATATCTTTATAAAACATTGAGAAGGGAAATTCATAAAAAATTTAGTAGAACTATCTGTAGTATTATTGTACCAACATCACCTAAACTAGCTGTTGCTGTAGGAGCTGTGATGTGGAGAAAAAATCCAGATCTAATCAAAGCCCGAAAAGTTGATGCTACCTATGGCATTGATATTGTAACTCCATTTAATGATGACAAACATGATCGCCACTATCGTTTCTACAATGAGGAGCAGCAATGCTATAAATGTGAAAATATTTTTAAAGTTTTTGTACAAAATGGTGAAAGAGTACAATTTGATGAGGTTTTCACAACAGCTTTAACACCAGGTTACCAGGCTAAAACCAAAGCGAAAATAGATATCTGGTCTACGCCACTTCTAGGTGTTGAATATATAAAAGATAAAGATGGAAAAATGAACGTTACAAAAATTGGTGAACTTGTTATGGATATTCCAAATCCAGACAACCTTCCTCAAGAAAAACGAGTTATTGATGTTACTATGGACTTCAGTGGTACTGAGATACAAGCCAAAGCCAAGTATTGTGTTAATGGGAATGAAGTGAAAACTGTTTGCGACTTTTTGTCTGCTCAAATAAAATGATTGCTTGTTTATTTTTATACTTGCACATTAATATCTTGTTTCCTTACCTTTTTGTTAGAGCTCTTTTATTCAAAAGCTGGATGTTTAACCACCAATGTAATTTGTATAATATCAATTTTGCTGAGACCATTGTTTATTCTGAACTCCTAACAATAAATAACTGTGTTTGAATTACTGGTTCAATCAATTAACAATGAATGAATATATCTTTTAAAAATTTTAGCTTTTTCAAAAAACTACAATTGTATCACTGCGAAATCTACCACTTGTACATACACCTGAAAAATTGTGTACATTCTTAGCTCTGTACCTCTATATTAAAAACTTTCATTATTTCTAGTCCCTATAGTGTTGTTTACATATTGTTAATGCTTATTAGACAGATGCATAAAAAGTTAACATGCAAACTAATGTAAAATTAGATTGAATTATTAGTATACCTGCTAATTCATAGTATTCAAAAATTTCCAAGAATTCTTTACATTCAATGTAGCATGCAATTAACTTATTATGAATGTATGATTAAACCAGGCTAAAATATCCTTTCTAGGAATTAATATATGTGAAATGAATATCTTTACACATATGCGATGAATGTCTTCATGTTACTCATTTCTTCTTAAGATCTAGTGGTCATATCAACAAATCAAATGCCATGAATATTTAGGCTAATTAATATAAAATTCTAAGTCATTATGTTATATTAAATTAGTGCCAAGATAACATCCAGAAAAGACTATCTTGACTGTACTCCTCTATGTGCTTCGTGAACAGACAATTCAGAATGTTTAACATTATTGTTATCTGCAATATTCCTATAGTTATACACATCAGTCAGATTATATCATGATATATTATACATTGTATCTGTTACTTCAGTGAAATAAAGTGTTCATATGACTGGTGAGAGATAGAAGCAGGCAGCAATTCTACCTTGCTCTGGACCCCTTTCCATCTCTCGACAGCCCTATGAACATCACTTTATTCCACTGAACTAACACATACAATGTGTAATAAATATAACATGATGTAATCTGACTGATGTGTTTATTCCAGGCAGTTTAGCTGCATTGACATTTTGTGAGATATAACTACAGTTGCTGCAACTCATTAAAAGACTTGAAAGTATTAATTGATATTAACAGTGATTTCTTGTCATAATAAACATTACAACTCACAATTCAAGATATTAATTTATCATAATAAACATGGTACTCATTTCTAAGAAATTTGTACAATTAATTTATTCATTTATTAGCCACGCCTCTCGCTATACTCAACTTTGAACTTTCAAATTTACGGGAAACGGTTGGGTAAAGATCTCTGTTAAGGAAAGTTATTGTATTATCAACTGCCTTACGACTTTTTAGGATAACCCTTGAGCAGACAGTCATGGAAAAGAATAAGTAAGTCAATTAGCACACTCTCCTTCAGCTTTTATCCCAGTTCAATGTGTGAATGTGAATCTGGTATCATGTTATATTCTCTAAAAGCTACCTTGTATAAGTGTAGTTTGGATTAAGACAACATCCTCAATGTTAACTAATTAAGGAAGAACTTGCTAAATCAGTAAGGACAAGTTGTAATACTTCTTTATCTACTAGTGCTTCTACTTCTAAAGTTGAAGATGCTAAACCTCATACAAGTCACAAACCACCCTCATTGATACCAGTGTTACCAGATACAACACCAACCTCAATTAGTCACCCTAAACAGGAAACTCCACATTGTTCCACATACTCTGTAGATTATCATGAGAAACAAACCCCATTTCATTATTTAACCAGTAGAACCTCACCAACTGATAGAGACTTAGTGAATAAGACACACTTTTCCAAGACACACACTTCTAAAGTTGAAGATTCTAATTCTAATACAAGTCACAAACTACCCTCACCGATACCTGCGTTACCAGGTACAACACCAACCTCAACTGGTCACCCTAAACAGGAAACTCCACATTGTTCCACACACGCTACAGATTATCATGAGAAACAAACCCCAATTCATTATTTAACCAGTAGAACCTCACTAACTGATAGAGACTTAGCAAACAAGACACACCTTCCCAAGACACACACTTCTAAAGTTGAAGATCCTAAACCTCATAAAAAATCAGCTATACTTGTTACAAGTCACAAACCACCCTCACCAATACATGCATTACAAGATACAACACCAACCTCAATTAGTCACCCTAAACAGGAAACTCCACATTGTTCCACACACTCTATAGATTATCATGGGAAACAAACCAGCAGAACCTCATCAACTGATAATGACTTAGTGAACAAGACATACTCCCCAAATTCCTTAAACATTTCAGAAAGACAGTTTCTACCTTCTGTTCTAACACAAAGTTTAATTATTCCAAACCTACCTATTTCAAAGAGTACAGTGCCCTCTGTTGCATCACAAAGTTTGTCTGTTCCACCACCTGCTATTTCAAACATTGTCCCTTTAGCTACATCACAGAGTTTAACTCTTCCACACCCACCTATTTCAAACAATCCAATACCATCAGTTACATTACAACTTCCATACCAAGCTACTAATGTAATACCATCAAATAAATCGCAGCAAGGACATGCAAGTCATCCATTTACAACTACCTCATCTATACCTCCTCCACACTTAGCTTCAAAGCGTCCAGATTATATTGAATCTGGCAGAATAAAACGTTACGGGAAATCTTCAAGTCAATCGCCACCATTTCCTAACAAAAAATCACCAGTGATGAAAGAAGTGTTAAGTCCACCAAAAGCTGACAGCAAAAGGAATGACTTTCTCAGTACTCCTGTTACTAAAGAATCTCATTCCACTAAGATGAATGCTGTTTCTAAAGAACGTGTTTCTAATCCTGAACCACAAAAGCGTACAGATTCAAAAACCATTAGCTCTGGTATTAAACCATTGTTAAGAGCTGATTTTTCTGAAAATAGCTCTTCCCATGTTACTCATACTCCAACTTCATCTCCTATGAGTGTAACTTCTGTTTCTAGAGAAATTTGTTTACCTAACAAACAATATGTCCATTTTAGCATGAAGCAGAACCAAAAAAAATCACCTACCAGACAAAGAGTATCTCAATCACAATTTCGAAGTATAAATCAACAACAATCTGTTAGTAAAAATGCGTCACTACATCATCCAAGTTTTATAAAAGAGAGAACCCATAATATGACACTGAGATCTACAAGTAAGAAAAAACCACCCCCTTTATCTCTATATCAAAAAGGTAAGATTCTTATAATTGTATAAACGTTTAATAAAGGACTTTACTATAAAAGGCATACAGTATATGTACAAATTGTCCATGTATAGTCTGACCACCTAAAAATCAAATATTATTAAGATCATGTAGTAAAATTATAGATTATTTTAATGTCATCATTACTCTTTTTATCATTTGCTCAAATGTAGAGAAATAGTTAATTGACACAAAAAAAACATTTTATAAGAAGTATACAGTGATTGTTAATAATTATGTGGTCATAGTTAGTGTGGCTTACAAACATCTTAAAAACTTATTTATATTATTTTATCTTACTTTTATTTTTCTATTTAGAACAAGTTCATCAATCATCATGTGGATCATATCGTATGTAAAGAATAATGCACTTATATAATACAATTACTGTCTTGATAAAGTTTTTTACTTTATTAATGGTCATGTCTAATTATGAGCAATGTTATTGCTTTAATGTGACTTTTTGGTAAAAGAAATTTAATGTTGTTTGATTACATCTATGTTTGTCAAGTAACCAGCTCTAACATCAAAAAATGTAATAGTAAATAAGAGGATTGTATACTGTAAAATTGTAATCAAGTATACAGTAGTGAGTATGATTAAGTAATCCTAGCTACTAAAGGAAATAATAAACACAACACTTTATGCTATTCTAAAATTAGTGCTCATAATATTATCTTCATAATTGTGAATGCATCAAGTAGAAATGGAAGATTTGGTGCACCCCCCACAAAACACTTTTATTATTGCATGTTGGTGTACAACTCTGAATGTTTTTTCACAAAATTTGAACAATTTTCATTGGACAGTTTAGCAGATAATGCACTCAACATAACCATAGGTAAACAGATGATACATAAACAAATCAAATCAACAGTCCACAATATTATCAAAATTTAATACACAGTTACTAGACTGTCACTGCATTATTGTTGGATCATGCCTTTCTTGTGGGATGAAGTTGTGTACATTTGTAGTAGATGGCCAAGCTTTGTGCTACTAATTTGTCTTAGCCGATTAGTGTTCTCATATGTTTCCTCACGGGAGGGAATGACATTTTCTTCGGGTGTGTGACCTTTAACAATATGAATCTTAGCATTTTCCAGGGTACCTTTAAAACACATCCCACGGGTTTTAGCCAACACCTTTCCTGACACTGAACACTTCACAAACAAGAGGTCCTGCTTTTCTCTGATTCGTGGAAATTTGGAATATTTTGCAAGGTTGGTTCTCCACTGTCGTACAACATTACCCTTGTCAATTACTACTGTAGAGTATTGACTGGCTATCTCTGCCAGCTCAGTTGTAGAAAATACATCACTTCTAGTGAATGCCGGTGAAAGTTTCTTTGTAATGACTAACAGGAAAACACTTGTTACAAATACCAGATTCCTTATTACTAATATCCAGAGAGGTAGAGCTACACTGCTCAACTGCTTGAGAATCAATCCCCTCAAGACTTGTCTCTAGAGTAGATTTATGCTGGTATAGTAGATGATATTTTCCAGCCAAATATTTCTCTCTTCTTGCTTGTTTGCGTTTCTCACGGTACGAGCTCGTTCACTTTCGCATGCTAACTGAGGGGACTCTGTTTTGTTGTGTACAAAATTCAGTCTTTGTAAGCAGAAAACTAGCTAGCTGTACCTTCCCTTTTGCTTATTCCAAATAACGCACATCGATGACGTCATAATTAGTTACCATAGCAACGCATTTTACATCATTGTAGATGACACATACACAATATCAACTTCCTGCTATGAGGTCATACTATTGAAATATATTTTTAACTTTAACCTCTCATTGCTAAAAATAGATAAGTGCACCATTTCTACTTGATGCATTCACATATAGAATGTGTTTTATTTTAAAATTCATTAAACAAAATTCACTGTACACAATATTATAACCTTTGCCAGTATACTAACTACTTCATTGAATTGTACAGCCTATAAAAATCTTGCACAGCATGGAAATGTCTCATGCACTTATGAGCTCCACCTTTTCACTTAATACCTATTTCAAGTGAGTTGACAATAGCTAATAAAGTCCTTAAAGGTACTCAAAACTCTGCTCTAAAGCAGTACATGACACAAGGCAGCACAAGTTAGTTAAAGTTAGTTAAAAGCTTCTATTCAAAAGGTCATCACCACAACTAGTGCATATCATAACAGCTGCTTTGCATTTTCACTCTCTTTTTAACATGTGTTCAAGTATAAGAATTCTGTACTATATCTTGATTAATCTTGGGATTGTAACCACTATAGCTTCCATGAACTATGAAAAATAGGCTAGTAAAGACAAGTCAAATTTCAAAGAATCAAATGATCAGCAAGTACAGTGTAACAGTTGTTGTTAGAGATGTTAGGAGACTGCAGAGAGAGAAGAGAGCAAAAAGGTATTAATATTAGTTCACACAGTTGTGATCTTAGATTCTTTCAAAAATTGGCAAAGTCTATAAGATTGAATTGATTGAATTACATGCAAATTGTCATGCATAGAAACTACAACCCCTGTTTCTTCAATTCGAACAACTATACTCAACAATTAATATAGATGTTATAATATTTTAATAGAAGAAAATTTGTTTTAATCTTACCGCTACAACAATATTCATTTGTCCAATAATTTATTGACACACCTTATAATAACTGCTCGTGATATTAATATTGACCAAGTACAACTAGACCCATCAGTTAGTGTCACTATTATGGGTAACCACCTTGGAGCAGCTGGATGGACCTCGGAAGACGTTGACAGAGAAATAAAAGAAGCTGTAGGGACAATTAATAGAGAAATACAACATGTGCTTACAGAAAATGGGGAGAAATTCTTTAGAAAGTAAGCGCTATACTATGTGTGTGTGGATTATGTATATATATATATATATATATATATATATATATATATATATATATATATAAATGATGAGATTCACAACCCATACATTTTGAATGGGAGGGTCGGTTCTATATAACTTATATAGACCTCGTAGCAGTTTAAAATTTAAAATATTGTATCTGACAGGTTAAATAACTAGTTCCTTTTTTCATAAACAGCTAAGTGGCAGGCTTATATGGAGCTTATGACAAGCTTTATTAGTTCTATCATTACAAACAGGTCCATAAGCATGCATTTCAAACCTGCCGACATGACAATTTAAAAGACTATTGCTCAAAGGCCACATGCTATATTATTAGCTTGACATTGTTGACCTGGGGACATATACATATAGAACTTGTACAGCCTGCAAAAATCTTGCAGGACACGGAAATGCCTTATGAACTTAAAAGGTTCTCCTTTTCACTTTATACCTATTCCAAGGAGTTGATTATGGCTAATAAAGTCCTTAAATCTCTTCAAAACTCTGCTCTAAAGCAATACACTACACAAGGTAGTACTAGTTAGCACTAGTTAGTAAAACTGTTTTGAAAGGTCATCACCACAACTAGTGCATATCATAACAGCTGATTTTAGTAGATTTATATAACACATATTGACCTCTAATATATAATGTAAGTATGCATTCAAAAAAGAAATGTATCTATTAAAGGGCCTATTCTAAAATTCAAGAGAACTGGAAAAAAAAAGAAGAACAGCTTAAAAGGTATGAACAACTAACAGAAGCATCATCACTGATTTGCATTAGTGACCCAATTAGCACAATTGTCTTCACTATATACACTGTCATTTTGTAGAGAGAATAAACAGCTCAAATCTCAAATAGATGAGTGAGTGTACTGAATATTGTTAAATTTCCAATCAATTACTTTAAATTTTCTAGATTGAAGAAAGCACTAAAACATGAAAAGGAAACACTTCAAAAGTAAGTAAATGTATTTTTCTTTATTTATATATTATTGAAAACAGGGAAAGAGAAAACTTGGAAAAGGAGAAAGAAGAAATTTTAAAGTAATGAAAATTGATAAAAGTTGAAATATTGCTGACTTTTATATAATATTAAGACTTAGTTCACCATCGTATCAAGCTCGAAAAATGTATGGTGATGTAACTCCTGGTGGAAAGACTCATAAAGATGTAAGAGGTGATTTTATCCAGTTCTTTAAGCGTTGGTTGCACCATCTACCAAAAGAAAACAAAGATGCTGACAACGCCAGCATCCAGCAAGCACTGTCTCCATTGTTTCTGGTAGAATGATAATTCCTTTGTATTAGAATTAATTTATTGTTTTCTAGGACACTTATAACAAAACATGTGATGGAGTTAACATTTTATCTAATCAATTGAGAGAGTTGCTTCGAGATCCATCTACTGATGTTCAAAAGGAAACAGAAGTTGATATCTCAGTTCAAGAAAAACATAGAGATATCTCCACAGCTTTTTCTTTACTGCTTTATCATGCCCAAAAAAATCCTGAAGAGTTTTACCAAAGTTTTCTTGAAAAGGCTAGCTTCATAGCTGTACCAATCTACCTATAATAATCATTAAAATTGCAATGTCTATATACATCTCATTCTTTACATGTAGTGTAGTACCTTAGATTCAGTACATGTGACAGCTGGAGAAAACAAGATTTATATGCCAAAGGAAGCTCTTGAAGATTTGTCACGAATTACCTTAAGTATGGTTACACAAGTCCCACCTATGATATGCAGTGAGCCTATAAAGTTTAGCGAAAAATTCCATGATATTAAAGAGTCCAAATGGCAAGACAATATCAGTCATTATGAACTAGTTTATTATCGACCAGTTCTCTTTTATGATATACATGGTGCTGTGGCTGCTCAAGGTCAAGTTGGAAATCGTGCATGTCCTATAGAGACAATGACTAATTTTCAATCAACTGCAGTTGAGTCTGAGTTTGAAGATGAGCACGATAAACGTTCAACCAATGAAATAAACTTGTCAAAACATGCTAATGGAGTAGCTGCTATAACAGAGCTAGAAGATGTTGAAAATACATTAGAAGGAAGAATTGAAGTTTGCCTCAAGGAAAATGAAGAGTCTTGTGAAGATGAGAGGGAAAAGGAAGTTAGCAATAATTCAAGTAATGAGAAGTCACAGAATATCTGTCAAATTAATGAAAATGATAGAGACCGATTACCAGAACATGATAAGACAAGTGAAGGCTCATTGAATAACATCAACAAAAACGGTCAGTTGGATGAAGGCAAAGACGATATTCGATCATTAAAACTAGAAAAAATACCAGATGTCAGTGATGATGACAAAGTAAAGAATAAAATATCAGAAAGCATTGTAAATGAATTACATGAAGAAACTGATGTTGATGATCGAGAAGCTAGTCGTGTTAACAAAGGCACAGAGAATGACGAAGAAAAAGCAGAAGCAGTGCATGGCAACAATTTTATATAATGTGTTGTTTTTATTATGCTTTATAAAAATAAATAATAGTAATTTTTTTCAAATACAATTTAGAGATTTAGTATATTAGCAAGTTATAAGGTTTTTCATTTTGTATTATTGACTTTGAAATTGAAAATAAAAATGATAGACTATTTTTCAGGTAGAAAGGTGTCCTTTCAAAACTAACACCAAATTGTTACAATACATTGCTTCTGCTTTAGTCATCCTCATTCTTCATTCACGTTTTCTTGCCTTAACAGGTTTGCTACTGGTGGTCCAATGCAACTTTATGCTATCTTATTTGTGTTGTAGTAGTAGAGGTTCCAAGAGGAGAAAGGCTAGACGACACAGTTATCTCAAGGTTTCAGTGGGACTCATGTTCTAATATGTTCTGTTTGTTGATTGTATAATATTGGTTTTAGGAACTTTTTTTTACTTTAGATAAATGAAATGTATTGACATATACTTATTACAAGAGAAATTCCTTAGTTCGCCTGATTCAATAATACCATTCAGGTCTTGTTGAAGGCCAGTGAAATCAGAGATGTGATCTGCTTTAGGCACTTTCTGTGATCACCAAAGAGCAATAGGGTGGATGGAGTGAGCGATGCTGAGAGGGAGATAGCTGAAAAATATAAGGAAGAACACTTGACCAACGATATATCTCTGGGGTACTTCAAAAAAAATAGATGGTAGTTGACATGTCTTTCCAGAGATGGAAACACAGTGTGCATTCAACAAAAGTAATCTTGAAACCACTTCCACAGGCTATCATGTTACTTATTGTGACAATTGGATAATAGAAGAGTCATATTATTGTATTGATGTAATTGACCATTACTTTAACAAACTTAATAGTGAAAGCAATGACATAACAATAATACCAGAAATTAAAAACTAAATTTAATCTATACTGAGTATTTTCTATAACAACTAATACCAGGTCAAATTTTACTGTGTACAATTTAATTGACAGCAATTATAATAACAACTATTAATAATAATTCCTAGAAAGTTGTAGCAATTGCTCATTCATTTTTCTGGGAAATAAAAATTTTAGCCATTAACCCTCCTGATACAGTCTTGTTGGGATTATGTATACTCTTTCAAAATGTATGACATAACCACGCCTTTTAATATTGTTCTTTTAGATATGTTGTATAAAAGAGAACCAATTGTCATTATTTCATTTGATAATAGGAAAGCAGACTGGCAACATAATAGCATGCTGAAGCTCATGTGATCCTAATATATTAATATTGGTTAATGGTTAATAAAGTTATTAACTGATCTGTGAAAGCATGTGAAGTTTTATGAGAGGAGTTCAGCATTATTACACTTTAGAATCAATGATTTGGGAACTTTTAAGTGTTGTGTACATGTAGATTTGACGACTAAAAGATGTACCATCTAGTTCATTAAGTAAAGCAAGGTGAGGGTGCAGTTGAATCAGTGTGGTGGTGCCTGGTTCTATTTGTAAATATTGTGATACCATGTGTGCTTCTTTGATTCCATCAAGCCTCTCTCTGATGTTTCCCTTTTCATCATCATTGGCACATCTAGCCCAAATGTATATTGAATATATACAGTAATAGGCACACAAGAAGGAAGTGAATAACTTACCTCAAAACATTTTTCTCTTATATCCTACTTTTTTCTATCTAGAAGATTCCAATCACAATGAACGCCTCTCGTAACACATGACATGCTTTCTCTGAGCAGTTTGTTAAATTGTGTAAGTTAGGTTTAATTATTTCTAACTATTAACTATAACAATTATTAATGTTAGCATCATGTGACTCCACATTTGTTGTGTGGTGAATTGAAGGGGATTTATTTATTTAATTTACTGTGACACATTTTCGTAATGGCCAGTGGAGGATTTATTGACGTAGAGCAGTTACGTGTAGTCAATCTAGAGGGAGTCTGTGTTAAACCAAAGGAGCCTGTATCAAGAGCTAGTAAAGTAACTCGTTCCGTCTCGGGATATAGAACAACCAACAACAACATAGCAGCAATTGACTTTGGGACTACTTCTGTGACATTGTCTTACACTACTCTTGGTGACAAAGAAATTAGTACTCTGACATTAGACGAGGCGAATAAAGATACACGAGTTCCAAACTCAATTTTACTCCGTAAAAACGACAAAACCTTTTCAATAGCTTCGTTTGGTAACAATGCTAGAGATATCTACACAAAGATGCGTACCACTGACAAAGAAAAGCACGTATACTTTGAAAGGATCAAGATGCTTATAAAAAAAGAACAGGTATAATAAATAAAACATACATTATATGCATTTTGTTTATACATGTTATATATAGACAATTCATCGTTAAAGTGTAGTTGAGTCATTGACTGAAGAAAAATTTTACCTTTTAGAAGTAGTTGCTTTTATCTTAAAGTATTTACGAGATTGTTTAATTGACCACTTTGCTCGAACTGCTAAACCACTCAAGACTTCAGACTTTGACTGGGTCATCACTGTACCTGCCATATGGGATGCATGAGGAAAGAGAATGCTGAGGGAAGCTGCTTACCTGGTAAGACCTCTTATTTTTAATTTGTCTAATTAAATTTTTATTGTGTAATTAAATATAGGCTGGACTATTAACAGAGTCTTTAGGAATAACTCAACTAACACAAGTGGGTTATGAGCTACCTTGTCCAGTAGAAGTTAATCCTGATAAATTATCACTTGCCCTTGAGCCTGAGGTAGCAGCTATTTATAGTCAGCAGGTAACAGCAAAATAAGTGGTGGAAGCAGGAACGTCATCATTTCTGAAGCCAAACGAGAATTATATGGTTCTTGACATTGGAGGAGGAACAGTTGATATAACTGCTCAAGGTGTGGTAGATGGTGGTATTGAAATTCTTACTATTCCTGTGGGAAATGATTGGGGTGGTACACAAGTGAATGAACAATTTTCTACTTTTTTGGCAAAACTTGTACAAGATCCAAATTTTTCTTCTTTTCTTTCTTCTGATAATCAAATACAACACAGAGCTATTATAAACAAGCTTCTTTACCATGAGTTTGAATTACAGAAATATCAATTTGGCAACAGAACCCTGCATGATGACGAAATGATTATAGATATTCCCAACGATATCATTAAATTTTATGGTGCAACGAAATTGAGAGAGAGAGCAGAGTCTGTCCCTGGTGTTGAATTTGACAATGACAGTCTTTACATTCAGAAAGAAGTAATTGAGGAAACATTGTTTGGTCCACCAGTAAATGGAATTGTTAGCTTCATGATGACTATCCTGGACAATTATGACCATCATATTGACACAATGTATCTCATAGGTGGATTTGGAGGTTGTAAATATCTCTATGAAACTTTGAGAAGGGAAATTCATAAAAATTTAGTAGAACTATTTGTAGTATTATTGTACCAACATCACCTAAACTACTTGTTGCTGTAGGAGCTGTGATGTGGAGAAAAAATCCAGATCTAATCAAAGCCCGAAAAGTTGATGCTACCTATGGCATTGGTATTGTAATTCCATTTAATGATGACAAACATGATCGCCACTATCGTTTCTACAATGAGATACAGCAATGCTATAAATGTAACAATATTTTTAAAGTTTTTGTACAAAAAGGTGAAAGAGTACAATCTGACGAGGTGTTTACAACAGATTTAACACCAGGTTACCAGTCTGAAACCAAAATGAATTTGAATATCTTGTCTACACCACTTGTAGGTGTTGAATATGTAAAAGATAAAGAAGGAAAAATGAACGTTACAAAGATTGGTGAACTTGTTATAGATATTCCAAATCCAGACAACCTTCCTCGAGAGAAACGAGTTGTTGATGTTACTATGGACTTCAGTGGTACTGAGATACAAGCCAAAGCCAAGTATTGTGTTAATGGGAATGAAATTAAAACTGTTTGTGACTTTTTGTCTGCTCAAATAAAATGATTGCTTGTTTGTTTTTGTTCATGCACATTAATATCTTGTTTTTTAATCTTTATGTTAGAGCTTTTATATTTAAAAGCTGGATATATAACCAACGTAATTTTTATAATATCAATTGTTGAGACCACTATTTATTAGGAATAAAATTAAGTAAGACATGTCTGAACTTCTAACAATAAGTAGCTGCGTTTGAGTTACTGATTCAATCAATTACAATGAATAAATATATATCTTTCAAAAATTTTTGCTTCTTCAAAATATAAAAAAAATATTTTTTTACTTACTTATGCTATACTCCTGGAAAAAATACAATTGTCTCACTGTGAAATCTATCACTTTGTACATACACCTGAAAATTCTGTACATTCTTTGCTCTGTAGCTCTATATTTAAAACTTTCATTATTTCTAATCCCTATAGTGTTGTTTATATATATATAACTTGTTAACATGCTTATTGGACACATGCATACAAAGTTAACATGAAACTGATGTAAGATTAGATTGAATTATTGGTATACCTGTGTGTTATGCATCATCAAGTTCTCGTGTGGGATTGTACAAAGTAATGTTAACCTTACTGATACTATAATTGCCAAGTCCATATTTGCTATATTTGTTAAACTGCCTTTTGTATTTACGATTTTCTATCTCCTCAAATGCTTTTCATATAGATCATGTATGTGATGATGCACACTGACTGTCTGTATCCTATAAATCAAACAATTACATATGTATTCTCAGGACCTCACATTTACTAAAAGTATTCATAAAATCTAACAACAATCCTTTCAGCTATGAATTTTCTTAGCAATTATTTTGATGAATTATTTATATCTAAATAATTTCTAAGAAATGTTTACTTCACTCAAGAGGATTGTATGTTATGAATATTTTTATCAACTATACAGTATAAGTAATGATTAAGTAATCCTAGCTACTAATAGAAATAGTAAACACAACACTTTATACCATTCTATTTAGCGCTCATAATATCTTCTTCGTATAGAATGTTTTTTACTTCAGAGCTCATCAAACACCACTCATTGTACATATTACCATCTTTGCCAGTATACTTACTAACTACTTCATAGAACTTCACTGTAATTTATTAATAATATTGTGTATACACAAAGTTATCACCCACTTTTTCCAGTATATTACTTCATAGAACTATTATGTTTAGAAAATTCAGAATGTAGGTAAATTTAAATTCCTTGCTACCAGCCAATATTGGCTGGTAGCAAGAAATTCAAATTTACCTACATACTTGAGGTATGGATTTCATAGACTATGAAACAGAAATTTAGATAATTTCAATTTTTTAATAACAAGGATTTTTCAACACTGACAGTTATTGATTGCTTTCATTGACTCACCTTTCTTATTGCTTTTAAATATGTGCAGTTCTCAAAACTTACTTATATAACTGTTCACGACTGTTACTCACTGTAATTTGATCATTACAGAAGACAAAGAAAAGGCAAGTTAAAATGCACTCTTATTAACATATTAATTAAGTAATAACAGGTCGTGTTATAATTACTGTTGATGATATGTCCTTGTATAAGAAAAATTGTTCCACAAAAAATGATTAAAAAATATTGAATCAACTGAAAGAAGCACACCATAGCTTACTACTTGGTACTAAATGTGCTGGAATTCCAGGATTCGAATGACTTCAGTAAATAATGTTGCATTTATTCTTAAAAAGTGATAGTATTCAAAAGTTTCCAAGAATTGTTTACATTCAATGTAGCATGCAATTAACTTATTATAAATGTATGATTAAACCAGGCTAAAATATCCTTTCTAGGAATTAATATATGTGAAATGAATATCTTTACACATGTGTAATGAATGTCTTCATATTACTCCTTACTTTTTTAGATCTAGTGGTCATATCAACAAATCAAATGCCATGGATATTTAGGTTAATCAATATGGAATTCTATATTACGTTATATTAAATTAGTGCCAGGATGACATCCAGAAAAGACTATCTTGACTGTACTCCTCTATGTGCTTCATGAACAGACAATTCAGAATGTTTAACATTATCATTATCTGCAATATTCCTATAGTTATACACATCAGTCATATTATATTATGATATATTATACATTGTATCTGTTACTTCAGTGAAATAAAGTGTTCATATGACTGGTGAGAGATAGAAGCAGGCAGCAATTCTACATTGCTCTGGACCCCTTTCCATCTTTCAACAGCCCTATGAACATCACTTTATTCCACTGAACTAACACATACAATGTGTAACAAATATATCACGATATAATCTGACTGATGTGTTTATTCCAAGCAGTTTAGCTGCATTGACATTTTGTGAGATATAACTACAGTTGCAGCAACTCATTAAAAGACTTGAAAGTATTAATTGATATTAACAGTGATTTTTTGTCATAATAAACATTACAACTCACAATTCAAGATATTAATTTATCATAATAAACATGGCACTCATTTCTAAGAAATTTGTACAATTAATTTATTCATTTATTAGCCACGCCTCTCGCTATACTCAACTTTGAACTTTCAAATTTACGGGAAACGGCTGGGTGAAAATCTCTGTTAAGGATACTTATTGTATTATTGCCTTACGACTTTTTAGGATAACTCTTGAGCAGACAGTCATGGAAAAGAATAAGTAAGTCAATTAGCACACTCTCCTTCAGCTTTATCCCAGTTCAATGTGTGAATATGAATCTGGTATCATGTTGTATTCTCTAAAAGCAACCTTGTATAAGTGTAGTTTACATTAAGACAACATCCTCAATGTTAACTAATTAAGGAAGAACTTGCTAAATCAGTAAGGACAAGTTGTAATACTTCTTTATCTACTAGTGCTTCTACTTCTAAAGTTGAAGATGCTAAACCTCATCCAAGTTACAAACCAGCCTCACCGATACCCGTGTTACCAGATACAACACCAACCTCAATTAGTCACCCTAAACAGGAAACTCCACATTGTTCCACATACTCTATAGATTATCATGAGAAACAAACCCCAACTCATTATACAACCAGCAGAACCTCACCAACTGATAGAGACTTAGTGAATAAGACACACTTTTCCAAGGCACACACTTCTAAAGTTGAAGATTCTAAACCTCATACAAGTCACAAACCACCCTCACCAATACCTGCGTTATCAGGTACAACACCAACCTCAACTGGTCACCCTAAACAGGAAACATCACATTGTTCCACACACTCTACAGATTATCATGAGAAACAAACCCCAATTCATTATTTAAGCAGTAGAACCTCACCAACTGATAGAGACTTAGTGAACAAGATACACACTTCTAAAGTTGAAGATCCTAAACCTCATAAAAAATCAGCTATATTTGTTACAAGTCACAAACCACCCTCACCAATACATGCATTACAAGATACAACACCAACCTCAATTAGGCAACCTAAACAGGAAACATCACATTGTTCCACACACTCTACAGATTATCATGAGAAACAAACCCCAATTCATTATTTAAGCAGTAGAACCTCACCAACTGATAGAGACTTAGTGAACAAGATACACACTTCTAAAGTTGAAGATCCTAAACCTCATAAAAAATCAGCTATATTTGTTACAAGTCACAAACCACCCTCACCAATACATGCATTACAATATACAACACCAACCTCAATTAGGCAACCTAAACAGGAAACATCACATTGTTCCACATACTCTATAGATTATCATGGGAAACAAACCAGCAGAACCTCATTAACTGATAATGACTTAGTGAACAAGACATACTCCCCAAATTCCTTAAACATTTCAGAAAGACAGTTTGTACCTTCTGTTCTAACACAAAGTTTAATTATTCCAAACCTACCTACTTTGAAGAGTACAGTGCCCTCTGTTGTATCACAAAATTTGTCTGTTCCACCACCTGCTATTTCAAACATTGTCCCTTTAGCTACATCACAGAATTTAACTCTTCCACACCCACCTATTTCAAACAATCCGATACCATCAGTTACATTACAACTTCCATACCAAGCTACTAATGTAATACCATCAAATAAATCACAGCAAGGACATGCAAGTCATCCATTCACAACTACCTCATCTATACCTCCTCCACCCTTAGCTTCAAAGCGTCCAGATTTTAGTGAGTCTGGGAGAATAAAACATTACAATGAATCTTTAAGTCAATCGCCACTATCTCCTAACAAAAAATCACTAGTGATGAAAGAAGTGTTAAGTCCACCACAAGCTGACAACAAAAGGAATGACTTTCTCTATACTCCTGTTACTAAAGAATTTCATTCCCTCAAGATTAATGTAGTTTCTAAAGAATGTTGTTCTAATCCTGGACCACAACGTTTAAGTATTCCATGCCGACCTCCTCCACCCTTAGGTTCAAAGCATCCAGATTTTAGTGAGTCTGGGAGAACAAAACGTTACAAGAAATCTTCAAGTCAATCCCTACCATCTCCTAACAAAGAATCACCAGTGATGAAAGAATTGTTAAGTCCATCACAAGCTGATAGTATAATGAATGAGTTTCTCAGTACTCCTGTTACAAAAGAATCTCGTTCCACTAAGATGAATGCTGTTTCTAAAGAACGTGTTTCTAATCCTGAACCACAAAAGTGTACAAATCCAAAAACCATTAGCCCTGGTATTAAACCATTGTTAAGAGCTGATTTTTCTGAAAATAGCTCTTCCCATGTTACTCATACTCCAACTTTATCTCCTATGAGTGTAACTTCTGTTTCTAGAGAAATTTTTTTATCTAACAAACAATATGTCCATTTTAGCATGAAGCAGAACCAAAAAAAATCACCTACCAGACAAAGAGTATCTCAATCACAATTTCAAAGTGTAAATCAACAACAATCTGTTAGTAAAAATGCGTTACTACATCATCCAAGTTTTATAAAAGAGAGAACCCATCATATGACACTGAGATCTACAAGTAAGAAAAAACCATCCCCTTTATCTCTATATCAAAAAGGTAAGATTGTTATAATTGTATAAATGTTTAATAAAGGACTTTACTATAAAAGACATACAGTATATGTACATATTGTCCGTGTATAGTCTGACCACCTAAAAATCAAATATTTTTAAGATCATGTAGTAAAATTATAGATTATTTTAATGTCATCATTACTCTCTTTATCACTTGCTCAAATGTTAGGGAAATAGTTAATTGACACACAAAAAAACATTTTATAAGAAGTATACAGTGATTGTTAATAATTATGTGGTCATAGTTAGTGTGGCTTACAAACATCTTAAAAACTTATTTATATTATTTTATCTTTCTTTTATTTTTCTATTTAGAACGAGTTCATCAATCATCATGTGGACCATATCGTACATAAAGAATAGTGTACTTATATAATACAATTACTGTATTGATAAAGTTTAACTTTACTTTATTAATGATTATGTTTAATTATGAGTAATGTTATTGCTTTAATGTGACTTTTTGGTAAAAGAAATTTAATGTTGTTTGATTACATCTATGTTTGTCAAGTAAC
Organism: Xestospongia muta; assembly: GCA_963693285.1. Lineage (NCBI taxonomy): Eukaryota > Metazoa > Porifera > Demospongiae > Haplosclerida > Petrosiidae > Xestospongia > Xestospongia muta. The sequence goes on from OY848917.1 coordinate 5,980,435, forward strand.
CAGCTCTAACATCAAAAAATGTAATAGTAAATAAGAGGATTGTATACTGTAAAATTTTAATCAAGTATACAGTAGTGAGTATGATTAAATAATCCTAGCTACTAAAGGAAATAATAAACACAGCACTTTATGCCATTCTAAAATTAGTGCTCATAATATTATCTTCATAATTGTGAATGCATCAAGTAGAAATGGAAGATTTGGTGCACCCCCCACAAAACACTTTTATTATTGCATGTTGGTGTACAACTCTTTGAATGTTTTTTCACAAAATTTAAACAATTTTCATTGGACAGTTTAGCAGATAATGCACTCAACGTAACCATAGGTAAACAGATGATACATAAACAAATTAAATCAACAGTCCACAATATTATCAAAATTTAATACACAGTTACTGTCACTGCATTATTGTTGGATCACGCCTTTCTTGTGGGATGAAGTTTGTGTACATTTGTTGTAGATGGCCAAACTTTGTGCTACTAATTTTTCTTAGCTGATTAGTGTTCTCAAATGTTTCCTCACGGGAGGGAATGACATTTTCTTCAGGTGTGTGACCTTTAACAATATGAATCTTAGCATTTTCCAGGGTACCTTTAAAACACATTCCACAGATTTTAGCCAACACCTTTCCTGACACTGAACACTTCACAAATAAGAAGTCATGCTTTTCTCTGATTCCTGGAAATTTGGAATATTTTGCAAAATTGGTTCTCCACTGTCGTACAACATTACCCTTGTCAATTACTACTGTAGAGTATCAACTGGCTATCTCTGCTAGCTCAGTTGTAGAAAATACATCACTTCTAGTGAATGCCGGTGAAAGTTTCTTTGTAATGACTAAGAACAGGAAAACACTTCTTACAAATACCAGATTCCTTATTACTAATATCCAGAGAGGTAGAGCTACACTGCTCAACTGGTTGAGAATCAATCCCCTCAAGATTTGTCTCTAGAGTAGATTTATGCTGGTATGGTAGATGTGATTTTCCAGCCAAATAGTTCTCTCTTCTTGATTGTTTGCGTTTCTCACGGTACGAGGTCGTTCACTTTGGCATGCTAACTGAAGGGACTCTGTTTTGTTGTATACAAAATTCAGTCTTTGTAAGCAGAAAACTAGCTAGCTGTACCTTCCCTTTTGCTTATTCCAAATAACGCACATCGATGACGTCACAATTAGTTACCATAGCAACGCATTTTTACATCATTGTAGATGACACATACACAATATCAACTTCCTGCTAGAGGTCATACTATAGAAATATATTTTTAACTTTAACCTCTCATTGCTAAAAATAGATAAGTCCACCAAATCTTCCATTTCTACTTGATGCATTCACATATAGAATGTGTTTTATTTTAAAATTCATCAAACAGAATTCACTGTACACAATATTATAACCTTTGCCAGTATACTAACTACTTCATTGAATTGTACAGCCTATAAAAATCTTGCACGCCATGGAAATGCCTCATGCACTTATGAGCTCCTCCTTTTCACTTAATACCTATTTCAAGTGAGCTGACAATGGCTAATAAAGTCCTTAAAGGTGCTCAAAACTTTGCTCTAAAGCAGTACATGACACAAGGCAGCACTAGGTAGTTAAAGTTAGTTAAATGCTTTTATTCTAAAGGTCATCACCACAACTAGCGCATATCATAACAGCTGTTTTGCATTTTCACTCTCTTTTTAATATGTGTTCAAGTATAAGAATTCTGTACTACATCTTGATTAATCTTGGGATTGTAACCACTATAGCTTCCATGAACTATGAAAAATAGGCTAGTAAAGATATTTCAAATTTGTCAAAGAATCAAATGATCAACAAGTACAGTGTAACAGTTGTTGTTAAAGATGTTAGGAGACTACAGAGAGAGAGAAGAGAGCAAAAGGCCATTAATGTTAGTTCACACAGTTGTGATCTTAGATTCTTTCAAAAATTGGCAAAGTTTATAAGATTGAATTGATTGAATTAGATGCAAATTGCCATGCATACAAACTACAACCCCTGTTTCTTCAATTCGAACGACTATACTCAACAATTAATATAGATGTTATAACATTTTAATAGAAGAAAATTTGTTTTAATCTTACCGCTACAACAATATTCATTTGTCCAAGAATTTATTGACACACCTTATAATAACTGCTCGTGATATTAATATTGACTAAATACAACTAGACCCATCAGTTAGTGGCACTATTATGGGTAACCACCTTGGAGCAGCTGGATGGACCTCGGAAGACGTTGACAGAGAAATAAAAGAAACTGTAGAGACAATTAATGGAGAAATACAACGTGCGCTTACAGAAAATGGGGAGAAATTCTTTAGAAAGTAAGCGCTATACTATGTGTGTGTGTGTGTGTGTGTGTGTATTATATATATATAATGATGAGATTCACAACCCATACATTTTGAATGGGAGGGTCGGTTCTATATAACTCATATAGACCTCGTAGCAGTTTAAAATTTAAAATATTGTATCTGACAGATTAAATAACTAGTTCCTTTTTTCATAAACAGCTAAGTGGCAGGCTTATATGGAGCTTATGACAAGCTTTATTAGTTCTATCATTACAAACAAGTCCATAAGCATTTCAAACCTGCCGACATGACAATTTAAAAGACTATTGCTCAAAGGCCACATGCTATATTATTAGCTTGACATTGTTGACCTGGGGACATATACATATAGAACTTGTACAGCCTGCAAAAATCTTGCAGGACACGGAAATGCCTTATGAACTTAAAAGGTTCTCCTTTTCACTTTATAACTATTCCAAGGAGTTGATTATGGCTAATAAAGTCCTTAAATCTCTTCAAAACTCTGCTCTAAAGCAATACACTACACAAGGTAGTACTAGTTAGCACTAGTTAGTAAAACTGTTTTGAAAGGTCATCACCACAACCAGTGCATATCATAACAGCTGATTTTAGTAGATTTATATAACACATATTGACCTCTAATATATAATGTAAGTATGCATTCAAAAAGAAATGTATCTATTAAAGGGCCTATTCTAAAATTCAAGAGAACTGGAGAAAAAAAGAAGAACAGCTTAAAAGGTATGAACAACTAACAGAAGCATTATCACTGATTTGCATTAGTGACCTAATTAGCACAATTGTCTTCACTATATACACTGTCATTTTGTAGAGAGAATAAACAGCTCAAGTCTCAAATAGATGAGTGAGTGTACTGAATATTGTTAAATTTCCAATCAATTACTTTAAATTTTCTAGATTGAAGAAAGCACTAAAAAATGAAAAGGAAACACTTCAAAAGTAAGTAAATGTATTTTTCTTTATTTATATATTATTGAAAACAGGGAAAGAGAAAACTTGGAAAAGGAGAAAGAAGAAATTTTAAAGTAATGAAAATTGATGAAAGTTGAAATATTGATGACTTTTATATGATTATTAAGACTTAGTTCACCATCGTATCAAGCTCGAAAAATGTATGGTGATGTAACTCCCGGTGGAAAGACTCATAAAGATGTAAGAGGTGATTTTATCCAGTTCTTTAAGCATTGGTTGAAACATCTACCAAAAGAAAACAAAGATGCTGACAGTGACAGCATCCAGCAAGCACTGTCTCCATTGTTTCTGGTAGAATGATAATTCCTTTGTATTAGAATTAATTTATTGTTTTCTAGGACACTTATAACAAAACATGTGATGGAGTTATTAACATTTTATCTAATCAACTGAGAGAGTTGCTTCGAGATCCATCTACTGATGTTCAAAAGGAAACAGAAGTTGATATCTCAGTTCAAGAAAAACATAGAGATATCTCCACAGCTTTTTCTTTACTGCTTTATCATGCCCAAAAAAATCCTGAAGAGTTTTACCAAAGTTTTCTTGAAAAGGCAAGCTTCATAGCTGTACCAATCTACCTATAATAATCACTTAAATTGCAATGTCTATATACATCTCGCTCTTTACATGTAGTGTAGTACCTTAGATTCAGTACATGTGACAGCTGGAGAAAACAAGATTTATATGCCAAAGGAAGCTCTTGAAGATTTGTCACGAATTACCTTAAGTATGGTTACACAAGTCCCACCTATGATATGCAGTGAGCCTATAAAGTTTAACGAAAAATTCCATGCTATTAAAGAGTCCAAATGGCAAGACAATATCAGTGATTATGAACTAGTTTATTATCGACCAGTTCTTTTTTATGGTATACATGGTGCTGTGGCTGCTCAAGGTCAAGTTGGAAATCGTGCATGTCCTATAGAGACAATGACTAATTTTCAATCAACTGCAGTTGAGTCTGAGTTTGAAGATGAGCACGATAAAAGCTTAACCAATGAAATAAACTTGTCAAAACATGCTAATGGAGTAGCTGCTATAACAGAGCTAGAAGATGTTGAAAATACATTAGAAGGAAGAATTGAAGTTTGCCTCCAGGAAAATGAAGAGTCTCGTGAAGATGAAAGGGAAAAGGAAGTTAGCAATAATTCAAGTAATGAGAAGTCACAGAATACCTGTCAAATTAATGAAAATGATAGAGACCGATTACCAGAACATGATAAGACAAGTGAAGGCTCATTGAATAACATCAACAAAAACGGTCAGTTGGATGAAGGCAAAGACGATATTCGATCATTAAAACTAGAAAAAATACCAGATGTCAGTGATGATGACAAAGTAAAGAATAAAATAACAGAAAGCATTGTAAATGAATTACATGAAGAAACTGATGTTGATGATCGAGAAGCTAGTCGTGTTAACAAAGGCACAGAGAATGACAAAGAAAAGGCAGAAGCAGTGCATGGCAACAATTTTATATAATGTGTTGTTTTTATTATGCTTTATAAAAATAACTATAATTTTAACTTTGTGATAGTAATTTTTTTCAAATACAATTTAGAGATTTAGTATATTAGCAAGTTATAAGGTTTTTCATTTTGTATTATTGACTTTAAAATTGAAAATGAAAATGATAGACTATTTTTCAGGTAGAAAGGTGTTTTTTCAAAACTAGCACCAAAATTGTTACAATACATTGCTTCTGCTTTAGTCATCCTCATTTTTCATTCACATGTTTTCTTGCTTTAACAGGTTTGCTACTGGTGGTCCAATACAACTTTATGCTATCTTATTTGTGTTGTAGTAGTAGAGGTTCCAAGAGGAGAAAGGCTAGACGACACAGTTATCTCAAGTTTTCAGTGGGACTCATGTTCTAATATGTTCTGTTTGATGATTGTATAATATTGGTTTTAGGAACATCTTTTACTTTAGATAAATAAAATGTATTGACATATACTTATTACAAGACAAATTCCTTAGTTCACCTGATTCAATAATACCATTCAGGTCTTGTTGAAGACCAGTGAAATCAGAGATGTGATCTGCTTTAGGCACTTTCTGTGATCACCAAAGAGCAATAGGGTGGATGGAGTGAGCGATGCTTAGAGGGAGATAGCTGAAAAATATAAGGAAGAACACTTGACCAACGATATATCTCTGGGGTACTTCAGAAAAAATAGATGGTAGTTGACATGTCTTTCCAGAGATGGAAACACAGTGTCCATTCAACAAAAGTAATCTTGAAACCACTTCCACAGGCTATCAGTGTTACTTATTGTGACAATTGGATAATAGAAGAGTCATATTATTGTATTGATGTAATTGACCATTACTTTAACAAACTTAATAGTGAAAGCAATGACATAACAATAATGCCAGATAATTAAAAACTATATTTAATCTATACTGAGTAGTTTCTATAACAACTATTACCAGGTCAAATCTTACTGTGTACAATTTAATTGACAGCAATTATAATAACAACTATTAATAACAATTCCTAGAAAATTGTAGCAATTGCTCATTCATTTTTCTGGGAAATAAAAATTTTAGCCATTAACCCTCCTGATATAGTCTTGGATTATGTATATTCTTTCAAAATGTATGACATAACAACAACTTTTAGTATTGTTCTTTTAGATATGCTGTATAAAAGAAAACCAATCGTCATTATTTCATTTGATAATAGGAAAGCAGACTGGCAATATAATAGCATGCTGAAGCTCATGTGATCCTAATATATTAATATTGGTTAATGGTTAATAGAGTTATTTATACAATTTAATTTAAACTGATCTGTGAAAGCATGTCAAGTTTTATGAGAGGAGTTCAGCATTATTACACTTTAGAATCAATGATTTGGGAACTTTTAAATGTTGTGTACATGTAGATTTGATTATTAAAACATGTACCATCTAGTTCATTAAGTAAAGCAAGGTGAGGGTGCAGTTAGGTCAGTGTGGTGGTGCTTGGTTCTATTTGTAAATATTGTGATACCATGTGTGCTTCTTTGATTTCATCAAACCTCTCTCTGATGTTTCTCTTTTCATCATCATTGGCACATCTAGCCCAAATGTATATTGAATATATACAGTAATAGGCACACAAGAAGGAAGTAAATAACTTACCTCAAAACATTTTTCTCTTATATCCTACTTTTTTCTATCTAGAAGATTCCAATCGCAATGAACGCCTCTCGTAACACATGACATGCTTTCTCTGAGCAGTTTGTTAAATTGTGTAAGTTAGGTTTAATTATTTCTAACTATTAACTTTAACAATTATTAATGTTAGCGTCATGTGACTCCACATTCGTTGTGTTGTGAACTGATGAGGATTTATTTATTTAATTTACTGTGGCACATTTTCGTAATGGCCAGTGGAGGATTTATTGATGTAGAGCAGTTACGTGTAGTCGATCTAGTGGGAGTCTGTGTTAAACCAAAGGAGCCTCTATCAAGAGCTAATAAAGTAACTCGTTCCGTCTCGGGATATAGAACAACCAACAACAACATAGCAGCAATTGACTTTGGGACTACTTCTGTGACATTGTCTTACACTACTCTTGGTGACAAAGAAATTAGTACTCTGACATTGGACGAGGCGAATAAAGATACACGAGTCCCAAACTCAATTTTACTCCGTAAAAATGACAAAATCTTTTCAATAGCTTCGTTTGGTAACAATGCTAGAGATATCTACACAAAGATGCGTACCACTGACAAAGAAAAGCACGTATACTTTGAAAGGATCAAGATGCTTATGAAAAAAGAACAGGTATAATAAATAAAACATACATTATATACATTTTATTTATACATGTTATATATAGACAATTGATCGTCAAAGTGTAGTTGAGTCATTGACTGGAGAAAAATTTTACCTTTTAGAAGTAGTTGCTTTTATCTTAAAGTATTTACGAGATTGTTTAATTGACCACTTTGCTCGAACTGCTAAACCACTCAAGACTTCAGACTTTGACTGGGTCATCACTGTACCTGCCATATGGGATGCACGAGGAAAGAGAATGATGAGGGAAGCTGCTTACCTGGTAAGACCTCTTATTTTTAATTTGTCTAATTAAATTTTTATTGTGTAATTAAATATAGGCTGGACTATTAACAGAGTCTTTAGGAATAACTCAACTAACACAAGTGGGTTATGAGCTACCTTGTCCAGTAGAAGTTAATCCTGATAAATTATCACTTGCCCTTGAGCCTGAGGTAGCAGCTATTTATAGTCAGCAGGTAACAGCAAAAGAAGTGGTGGAAGCAGGAACGTCATCATTTCTGAAGCCAAACGGGAATTATATGGTTGTTGACATTGGAGGAGGAACAGTTGATATAACTGCTCAAGGTGTGGTAGATGGTGGTATTGAAATTCTTACTATTCCTGTGGGAAATGATTGGGGTGGTACACAAGTGAATGAACAATTTTCTACTTTTTTGGCGAAACTTGTACAAGATCCAAATTTTTCTTCTTTTCTCTCTTCTGATAATCAAATACAACACAGAGCTATTATAAACAAGCTTCTTTACCATGAGTTTGAATTACAGAAATATCAATTTGGCAATAGAAACCTGCATGATGATGAAATGATTATAGATATTCCCAATGATATCATTAAGTTTTATGGTGCAAGGAAATTGAGAGAAAGAGCAGAGTCTGTCCCTGGTGTTGAATTTGACAATGACAGTCTTTACATTAAGAAAGAAGTCATTGAAGAAACATTTTTTGGTCCACCAGTAAACGGAATTGTTAGCTTCATGATGACTATCCTGGACAATTATGACCATCATATTGACACAATGTATCTCGTAGGTGGATTTGGAGGTTGTAAATATCTCTATGAAACTTTGAAAAGGGAAATTCATAAAAAATTTAGTAGAACTATCTGTAGTATTATTGTACCAACATCACCTAAACTAGCTGTTGCTGTAGGAGCTGTGATGTGGAGAAAAAATCCAGATCTAATCAAAGCCCGAAAAGTTGATGCTACCTATGGCATTGGTATTGCAATTCCATTTAATGATGACAAACATGATCGCCACTATCGTTTCTACAATGAGGAGCAGCAATGCCATAAATGTGATAATATTTTTAAAGCTTTTGTACAAAAAGATGAAAGAGTACAATCTGATGAGGTCTTTACAACAGCTTTAACACCAGGTTATCAGTCTGAAACCAAAATGAAAATGGATATCTTGTCTACACCACTTGTAGGTGTTGAATATACAAAAGATAAAGAAGGAAAAATGAACGTTACAAAGATTGGTGAACTTGTTATAGATATTCCAAATCCAGACAACCTTCCTAGAGAGCAACGATTTGTTGATGTTACTATGGACTTCAGTGGTACTGAGATACAAGCCAAAGCAAAGTATTGTGTTAATGGGAATGAAGTGAAAACTGTTTGTGATTTTTTGGCTGCTCAAATAAAATGATTGCTTGTTTATTTTTGTACATGCACATTAATATCTTGTTTCTTTACCTTTATGTTAGAGCTTTTATATTTAAAAGCTGGATGTATAACCAATGTAATTTGTATAATATCAATTGTTGAGACCACTGTTTATTAGGAATATAATTAAGTAAGACTTGTCTGGACTCCTAACAATACGTAGCTGCGTTTGAGTTACTGGTTCAATCAATTAACGATGAATAAATATATATCTTTCAAAAATTTTTGCTTCTTCAAAATACAAAAAAATATTTTTTTACTTACTTATACTATACTCCTGGAAAAAATACAATTGTCTCACTGCGAAATCTATCACTTTGTACATACACCTGAAAATTGTGTACATTCTTTGCTCTGTAGCTCTATATTTAAAACTTTTATTATTTCTAATCCTTATAGTGTTGTTTATATATATATAACTTGTTAACATGCTTATTGGACACATGCATACAAAGTTAACATGAAAGTGATGTAAGATTAGATTGAATTATTGTATACCTGTGTGTTATGCGTCATCAAGTTCTCGTGTGGGATTGTACAAAGTAATGTTAACCTTACTGATACTATAATTGCCAAGTCCATATTTCCAATATTTGTTAAACTGCCTTTTGTATTTACGATTTTCTATCTCCTCAAATGCTTTTCATATAGTTCATTTATGTGATGATGCACACTGACTGTCTGTATACATACCAGTATCCTATAAATCAAGCAATTGCATACATATTATCAGGACCTCACATTCACTAAAAGTATTTATAAAATCTAACAACAATCCTTTCAGCTATGAACTTTCTTAGTCAATTATTTTGATGAATTATTATATCTAAATAATTTCTAAGTATTGTTTACTTTGCTCAAGAGGATTGTATGTTGTGAATATTTTTATCAACTATACAGTATAAGTAATGATTAAGTAATCCTAGCTACTAATGGAAATAATAAACACAGCACTTTATACCATTCTATTTAGTGCTCATAATATCTTCTTCGTATAGAATGTTTTTTACTTCAGAGCTCATCAAATACCACTCACTGTACATATTACCATCTTTGACAGTATACTTACTAACTACTTCATAGAACTTCACTGTAATTTATTAATAATATTGTGTATACACAAAGTTATCACCCACCTTTCCCAGTATATTACTTCATAGAACTATTATGTTTAGAAAATTCAAAATTAGCTGGTAACAAGGAATTCAAATTTACCTACATACTTGAGGTATGGATTTCATAGACCATGAAACAGAAATTTAGATAATTTCAATTTTTCAATAACAAGGATTTTTGCAACACTGACAGTTATTGATTGCTTTCATTGACTCACCTTTCTTATTGCTTTTAAATATGTGCAGTTCTCAAAACTGACTTATATAACTGTTCACGACTGTTTGTACTCACTGTAATTTGAATATTACAGAAAACAAAGAAAAGGCAAGTTAAAATGCACTCTTATTAACATATTAATTAAGTAATAACAGGTCATGTTATAATTACTGTTGATGATATGTCCTTGTATAAGAATTGTTCCACAAAAATGATTAAAAATATTGAATCAACTGAAAGAAACACACCATAGCTTACTACTTGGTACTAAAAGTGCTGGAATTCCAGGAAAGACTATTATGTTGCTTTTATTCTTAAAAAGTAATAGGATTCAAACATTTCGATTTAATGATTAGTCAATGGTCAAAATTGTAAAAGACTTTCGTCTTAAGAGTGGCAAGTTTGATATTAGTAAAGTTCCTGATATTTATGACTGTATTAAGTATGATTTACAACACAACAGGTAATCATTATACTCCATGTTTAATAAATTATTTCTTATTATTAAAGTGAATTAAATCTTCAATGTGGTCTACATTTATATAAAAGTGTTATCCATTTAGCAGACATTGTCATACCTCAGGTAACTTAATTAATATAATATTTATTATTATTATTTCTTATTACAGGAGTATGGTATTACTGTGGATGAAAAAATGACTATTAGTAAAAAGATATGTAATTTACTATTACATAATATTAGAGCTAATTTCAAGCGTACATCATCAAATGCAGATCCTGATTTCCTCCATCGTCTTGATCCAGAGTAAGTTATATATAATAACAGATAATGATATAGGGAGTTATATTGTCAAGAATTGTTTACATTCAATGTAGCATGCAATTAACTATCATGAATGTATGATTAAACCAGGCTAAAATATCCTTTCTAGGAATTAATATATGTGAAATGAATATCTTTACAAATGTGTAATGAATGTCTTCATATTACTCCTTTCTTTTTAAGATCTAGTGGTCATATCAACAAACCAAATGCCATGAATATTTAGGCTAATTAATATGGAATTCTATATTATGTTATATTAAATTAATGCCAGGATGACATCCAGAAAAGACTATCTTGACTATACTCCTCTATGTGCTTCATGCACAGACAATTCAGAATGTTTAATATTATCATTATCTGCAATATTCCTATAGTTATACACATCAGTCAGATTATATCATGATATGTTATACATTGTATGTGTTACTTCAGTGAAATAAAGTGTTCATAGGGCTGCTGAGAGATGGAAGCAGGCAGCAATTCTACCTTCCCCTGGACCCCTTTCTATCTCTCAACAGCCCTATAAACACCACTTTATTCCACTGAAGTAATACATACAATATATAATATATCATGATATAATCTGACTAATGTATTTATTCCAGGCATGAGAAGTTTAGCTGCATTGACATTTTGTGAGATATAACTACAGTTGCAGCAACTTATTAAAAGACTTGAAAGTATTAATTGATATTAACAGTGATTCTTTGTGATAATAAACATTACAACTCACAATTCAAGTTATTAATTTATCATAATAAACATGGTCTAAGAAATTTGTACAATTAATTTATTCATTAATTAGCCACGCCTCTCGCTATACTCAACTTTCAAATTTACGGTTAACTCAGGAAACAGCTGGGTAAAGATCTCTGTTAAGGAAAGTTATTGTATTATCAACGACCTTACGACTTTTTAGGATAACCCTTGAGCAGACAGTCATGGAAAAGAATAAATACGTCAATTAGCACACTCTCCTCAGCTTTATATTAAATGTCCCAGTTCAATGTGTAAATGTAAATCTGGTATCATGATATATTCTCTAAAAGCTACCTTGTATAAGTGTAGTTTGCCTTAAGACAACATCCTCAATATCAACTAAATAAGGAAGAACTTACTAAATCAGTAAGGACAAATTGTAATACGTCTTTACCTACTAGTGCTACTACTTCTAAAGTTGAAGATGCTAAACCTCATACAAGTCACAAACCACCCTCACCGATACCCATGTTACCAGATACAACACCAACCTCAATTAGTCACCCTAAACAGGAAACTCCACATTGTTCCACATACTCTATAGATTATCATGGGAAACAAACCAGCAGAACCTCATCAACTGATAATGACTTAGTGAACAAGACATACCCCCCAAATTCCTTAAACATTTCAGAAAGACAGTTTGTACCTTCTGTTCTAACACAAAGTTTAATTCTTCCAAACCTACCTACTTTGAAGAGTACAGTGCCTTCTGTTGCATCACAAAGTTTATCTGTTCCACCACCTGCTATTTCAAACATTGTCCCTTTAGCAACATCACAAAGTTTAACTCTTCCACATCCACCTATTTCAAACAATCCGATACCATCAGTTACATTACAACCTCCATACCAAGCTACTAATGTAATACCATCAAATAAATCGCAGCGAGAACATGCAAGTTATCCATTTACCACTACCTCATCTATACCTCCTCAGAGCGACTATATTCCTCAGTGGCTCAAATAATAAAAGTAAAAGCAAAACAGTAAAAAAGCTCCTATTTATACTATATATTGCATTCCTGCACACGTTGCGTGGGTGGACCGCTACACGTGCGGTGCTCTGATGTGTTCATAGCTGGCATGTGTTCATGGGTGGGGCTGCTTCACATGCATATTAGATCGTAGTGTGAGGTAAGTACTGAATAAATAATAAATAGAAGTTACATAATTTAATTTTAATTTGTCTATACAATGCAAAATCTAGAGATGATAACTCTTCATTTGAAAAAATAGGCTAGTAAAGACATTTCAAAGAATAAAATGATCAACAAGTACAGTGTAACAGTTGTTGTTAGAGATGTTAGGAGACTGCAGAGAGAGAAAAAAGAGCAAAAGGTATTAATGTTAGTTCACACAGTTGTGATCTTAGATTCTTTCAAAAATTGGCAAAGTTTATAAGATTGAATTGATTGAATTACATGCAAATTGCCATGCATAGAAACTACAACCCCTGTTTTATGAATTCGAACAACTATACTCAACAATTAATATAGATGTTATAACGTTTTAATAGAAGAAAATTTGTTTTAATCTTACCGCTACAGCAATATTCATTTGTCCAAGAATTTATCGACACATCTTTTATAATAACTGCTCGTGATATTAATATTGACCAAATACAACTAGACCCATCAGTTAGTGGCACTATCATGGGTAACCACCTTGGAGCAGCTGGATGGACCTCGGAAGACGTTGACAGAGAAATAAAAGAAGCTGTAGGGACAATTAATAGAGAAATACAACAAGTGCTCCAAGAAAATGGGGAGAAATTCTTTAGAAAGTAAGCGCTATACTGTGTTTGTGTGTGTGTGTATTATATATATATAATGATGAGATTCACAGCCCATACATTTTGAATGGGAGGGTCGGTTCCATATAACTCATATAGACCTCGTAGCAGTTTAAAATTTAAAATATTGTACCTGACAGGTTAAATAACTAGTTCCTTTTTTCATAAACAGCTAAGTGGCAGGCTTATATGGACCTTGTGACAAGCTTTATTAGTTCTATCATTACCAACAGGTCTATAAGCATTTCAAGGCTGCCAACATGACAATTTAAAAGACTATTGCTCAAAGGCCACATGCTATATTATTAGCTTGACATTGTTGACCTGGGGACATATACATATAGAACTTGTACAGCCTGCAAAAATCTTACGGGACACAGAAATGCCTTATGAACTTAAGAGGTTCTCCTTTTCACTTTATACCTATTCCAAGGAGTTCATTATGGCTAATAAAGTCCATAAATCTCTTCAAAACTCTGCTCTAAAGCACTACACTACACAAGGTGGCATTAGTTAGCACTAGTTAGTAAACCTGTTTTGAAAGGTCATCACCACAACCAGTGCATATCATAACAGCCGATTTTAGTAGATTTATATAACACATATTGACCTCTAATATATAATGTAAGTATGCATTCAAAAAGAAATGTATCTATTAAAGGGCCTATTCTAAAATTCAAGAGAACTGGAGAAAAAAAGAACAGCTTAAAAGGTATGAACAACTAACAAAAGCATCATCACTGATTTGCATTAGTGACACAATTAGCACAATTGTCTTCACTATATACACTGTCATTTTGTAGAGAGAATGAACAGCTCAAGTCTCAAATAGATGAGTGAGTGTACTGAATATTGTTAGATTTCCAATCCATCACTTCAAATTTTCTAGCTTGAAGAAAGCACTAAAACATGGAAAAGAAACACTTCAAAAGTAAGTAAATGTATTTTTCTTTATTTATATATTATTGAAAACAGGGAAAGAGAGAACTTGGAGAAGGAGAAAGAAGAAATTTTAAAGTAATGAAAATTGATAAAAGTTGAAATATTGGTGACTTTTATAGAATTATTAAGACTATCACTTAGGGAAATATTGGCATGGGCATCATATGTACTGTGCTACTTGTGGTGGATTGGTTCAAAGTCTTGATCAGTTCAGGTTTTATTATAATTATACATATTGTATGAATTGTTTATACAATGTTTACAACAAACCTACTGAAAATGAGGTAAAATGGTTTACAAATACATACATGAATTTTATTTAAAGTCTAATGCAGTGGTGACTGAAATAGGCAAGTTGTACATGTCCTGCTTTCAAATGTCATAGATGTCATCAATATGATTATAAAATGTTGAATGTGAATAATGAGTTTTTGAGTCAACATTGCTACAACCAGTTAAACTATTAACATGTAAGCAAAAAAGATGTTATTGACTATAAAGATAAATTAATATTCCCTTTAGACAAAAAGATCTACATCCAAGGAACAATATATATATATATATATATATGTACATAATTACATATGCAGAATATGAGTTTTTGGTAGTTTATAGTTTAATGTAATGGAATAACTACATGATTTATCACTATAAAATAAATTGATTGTTTTAACTGATTTGTTGGCATTTTGGTTGCATCCATTCATGCAAAAAACATTGAAATGTATATATGATTTCATATAGTACCAGCCCTGTTCCAACTTATTTTTTGTCTTAGAATAAGCAAGTAATCATAGTTCTAACAATTAACTACATGAACAGTCAATTCCATAGTACATTTAGTATATAAGCAGTCTAAACAGTAGTACTATAATATATATAGGTTAATTACATTAAGTTTTACATTGAATTATATAATGTTGACGTTCTGAGTTATTTCAGCAAGCAACCTAATTTAATTTAATATCAAAATAAGACTGAAAGTCCTACACAAGTGTATTAAATATTTACATTTAATTGAATTAATATTTTATTCATCTGATACACATACATGCATATGTGCATGTGTGTACATATATGTAGACAGTTTTAATTGACAATTAAAAACAAAAAGGCCAAATGTTTTTGAAAAAATAAATAAATATAATAACCATTACCAGAATGCTGTCTGTGTTTAAATGTGAATTAAAAAATATAGGTTAATTTATCATTAGCAATGATATCTGTTGCTGACCCTTTATTAAGCTATATTGCTAGAATAAAACATAATTAATCATGAAGTCAAAACACTCCAGATAAGTATATGACTGTTAAAATAGATTGATTGTTTAAACTTTTTATGGCCACTAGTACGCATATATATCATTAATTTCATTGTTGATAACATATACTGTTTTGATTGCTAATTACTATGAAATTGACAGTTCGTGTACTTCAGTAAATGACAACTTAGAAAAACATGGTCTATGTAGGAATGTTAAATTATAAATTCCATAGTGACAGCCCACAGACATAGGCCCAACACATCCTAGAATTGTCCTATATTTATGAATATCAATTTTGTCGTACAAAGTTCTTCTTAGTCCTTCTATTTTCATACCTAGCAACAATGTTTTATTTCATTTTATACAAAATGACTGGTTGTGTATTTGCTTAAAACAACTTAAGTCGTATTTTCAGTCAGTGAGTTAATTAAATTTCATACAGGAAATGAATCTGGAGAATATTAATAATCTAGCGACAATATTTCTATCTGTATTATCGTAGTCCTAAGTGAGTTTGATAACTTCATATTACTTTTAACTTGTCTTTGTTACAGGCAGCTTCAGACATTTTATATATTTAAAGAACTAAAAAGGAGAAGCAAGTGAGTTGAATATGAACTTAGCTATGACCTTTGCTATATCTCTAGAGAGCTAGACGCCGACCATCAAAAATACTGTAGCTTTCACGATGACCAGAAGAGGTAAATAGTTATATTCAAAGACTGTTTTGCAGTGCACTATTCATAGAAAAAATCAAGAACTGAAACTCTCACTTGAGGAAATAAAGAGGTGCTAATTTATTAGGAAGTGTCTAGATTGTTGACATTGAAACTCTGTATGTTTAATGTAACCTTAACTTCAGTCATCACTGCATTAGACTTAAACTTAGGGTCTATAGTGAGCCATTTGTTTCAAAATTATTCAACGAATATTCTACCGTAGAATATGGACTGTTGGCATTTACAGTTTGTATATAGTAGTAAAGTATATAGAGTAAAACACTAAAAAAACACCACCATACACCAAATGTTTTCTGTATACTCTACTGTATACAAATTGTAAATACCAATAGTCCATCTACTATAGCAAAGTACTCATAGAATAAATTTGATACAATCACTTCACCATAAGGGTATAGAGTATAGTCACATAGAAGCACAATGTTTTATATCACTGGCACTTAGACATCAAACGCTGCCTATATATTAGTCAAATTACACTGTGATCTTGTTGTCAGGTTATTAAAAGATGTCCAGAAAAGAAAAACTACTTTGTTACAAGAAAGGTTTGTGTCTGCATGCCAACATTCTTGTCTCTAGTCTATAACATCATATATACAGGACACAATTTGTCAAAAAAGAAAACACCATGAATTAAAAATGAAACGTGAAAACATTTTTCATCAAGTCTTTGCACACATAACAGAGGTAAATATATGCTGAATTAAAAAGAACTTAACTTTTGTATACAACTAGAAAATATATGTAAGAGAAATAAAGATGATTTTGGAAACAAAGGTCAGTAATAATCTGAGAAGCCTTTTAACTTCCACTGCTCAAAAATCATCTGAGCTTGATCAAAGCTAAACATACAAAATTTATGGTTTACTGCTTAGTGCTTTTAAGATAAAAGAAGATGAAAAGAAAGTGAGTTTTTATATGGTGTTTAATAGTATGAAAAGTTACATTTTTTAAGGATGCTAGTTACAAGGAAGAAATGGTGTATAAAGCAAAGGCATGATATTATTGCTGCAGCACGTTTAACAGGATGGAAGAATTTACCCTGTATGCCAGACACATTAAATCTAATTGTACAAGAGTCTATTGAAGGAATAGAAGACTTAGCTCTTCTTCGAAGGAAATGCCATAGTTACTTACTTCAAGCAGAGTTTTAAAGCAAAGGATAAACTAGAAGAAATTCAAAAACAAATAATGTAGAAATACAAGAAAGTTGATTCAAGATGTTACAAGACATTGGAATTCTTATTATTATAATTATGTTTCAGAGATTAATTAATGAGTATCAAGCAGTGAACACTACGCTTTGTATGATGGGTCATAGTGAGTTGTGTCTATCCTCACATGAGATTCAGAGCTTAAAAGAGGCTGTTTTATTACTTAAACCTTTTGACGAGGTGACTAAAGAGCTATCATCTGACAAGTACCTTTAGCTAGAGGTTTACAACGTCTAACTGTAGAATGTGTATCAACCCACCAGTTAAAACAAGAACTTGTAGCAAATACAAGAAGGAGATTCTTGAGTATAGAAGAGAATTACAACTTTGCTGCAAGTACACTTTTAGACCCAAGGTTCAAAAAGTTTGGTTAGCAACTTGCAACCAAGCAGTTCAAAGAATGACCACAGAACTTGCTGCTACCATTCAGACTCAACAGACTGGTGACGTTTCTTCACCTAAGCAAGCTGAAGAGTTACAATTAGAACATAGGGAACCTACAAACATTTGGAGTATGATTGACGAAAGAGTAGCAGCTTCAATTTCAACACGTCCACCTACATCCAACTCAATAGTGACTCTACGTACTAACTTGGAGCAACCAAACATCAAAAGAATAGAAAACCCTTTGATGTGGTGGAAAAACAACACTACTATATTTCCTTTTTTTTCTAAATTTGCCAAAAAAACATGAGCATTCCAGGTACTTCAGTTCCTGCTGAAAGAGTCTTCTCCAAAGCAAGTGAACTTATTTCACAAAGAAGTACGATAAAACCAAAACGTGTAAATATGATGTTGTTCTTAAATACAAATTAATTGGAAAAATGTAATCACAAAGTAATCGATACTACTGATACTTATACTAAAGTAATCAGTAATCATATCGCACCACCACACTGACCCAACTGCACCCTCACCTTGCTTTACTTAATGAACTAGATGGTACATGTTTTAATAATCAAATCTACATGTACACAACACTTAAAAGTTCCCAAATCATAGAATCTAAAGTGTAATAATGCTGAACTCCTCTCATAAAACTTGACATGCTTTCACAAATCAGTTTAAATTAAATTGTATAAATAACTTTATTAACCATTAACCAATATTAATATATTAGGATCACATGAACATCATAAGTAAAAGATGTTCCTAAAACTAATATTATACAATCAACTAACAGAACATATTAGAACATGAGTCCCACTGAAACTTCGAGATAACTGTGTCGTCTAGCCTTTCTTCTCTTAGAACCTCTATTACTACAACACAAATAAGATAGCATAAAGTTGTATTGGACCACCAGTAGCAAACCTGTCAAGGCAAGAAAACATGTGAATGAAGAATGAGGATGACAAAAGCAGAAGCAATGCATGGCAACAATTTTGGTGTTAGTTTTGAAGGAACACTTCTCTACCTGAAAAATATTTTTATTTTCAATTTCAAAGTCAATAATACAAAATGAAAAACCTTATAACTTGCTAATATACTAAATCTTTAAATTGTAATTGAAAAAAATTACTATCATAAAGTTAAAATTATAGTTATTTTTATAAAGCATAATAAAAACAACACATTATATTAAATTGTTGCCATGCACTGCTTCTGCTTTTTCTTCGTCATTCTCTGTGCCTTTGTTAACACGACTAGCTTCTCGATCATCAACATCAGTTTCTTCATGTAATTTGTTTACAATGCTTTCTGATATTTTATTCTTTACTTTGTCATCATCACTGACATCTGGTATTTTTTCTAATTTTAATGATTGAATATCATCTTTGCCTTCATCCAACTGACTGTTTTTGTTGATGTTATTCAATGAGCCTTCACTTGTCTTATCAGGCTCTGGTAATCGGTCTCCATCATTTTCAATAATTTGACAGATATTCTGTGACTTCTCATTACTTAAATTATTGCTAACTTCCTTTTTCCTCTCATCTTCACGAGACTCTTCATTTTCCTGGAGACAAACTTCAATTCTTCCTTCTAATGTATTTTCAACATTTTCTAGCTCTGTTATAGCAGCTACTCCATTAGCATGTTTTGACAAGTTTATTTCATTGGTTAAGCTTTTATCATGCTCATCTTCAAACTTGGACTCAACTGCAGTTGAGTGAAAATTAGTCATTGTCTCTATAGGACATGCACGACTTCCAACTTGACCTTGAGCAGCCACAGCACCATGTATACCATAAAAAAGAACTGGTCGATAATAAACTAGTTCATAATCACTGATATTGTCTTGCCATTTGGACTCTTTAATATCATGGAATTTTCGTTAAACTTTATAGGCTCACTGCATATCATAGGTGGGACCTGTGTAACCATACTTAAGGTAATTCGTGACAAATCTTCAAGAGTTTTCTTTGGCATATAAATCTTGTTTTCTCCAGCTGTCACATGTACTGAATCTAAGGTACTACACTACATGTAAAGAACGAGATGTATATAGACATTGCAATTTAAGTGATTATTATAGGTAGATTGGTACAGCTATGAAGCTTGCCTTTTCAAGAAAACTTTGGTAAAACTCTTCAGGATTTTTTTGGGCATGATAAAGAAGTAAAGAAAAAGCTGTGGAGATATCTTTACGTCTTTCTTGTACTGAGATATCAACTTCTGTTTCCTTTTGAACATCAGTAGATGGATCTCGAAGCAACTCTCTCAGTTGATTAGACAAAATGTTAATAACTCCACACATGTTTTATTATAAGTGTCCTAGAAAACAATAAATTAATTCTAATACAAAGGAATTATCATTCTACCAGAAACAATGGAGACAGTGCTTGCTGGATGCTGTCGCTGTCAGCATCTTTGTTTTCTTTTGGTAGATGTTTCAACCAACGCTTAAAGAACTGGATAAAATCAATACTTACATCTTTATGAGTCTTTCCACCGGGAGTTACATCACCATACATTTTTCGAGCTTGATAAGATGGTGAACTGATACTGAGGTACTACTTCTTTAGATCTACAAACCATAATTTGTTAATTAATTTTTCGTTATATTATGCAAGTTTACTTTTCTTTGACCTTTCCTTTATAAGCAGGACATATCTTTTCTTTAACACTTTCATCTATTAATTAAGAAGTAAATAATTTAAATCAATTCACAAAATTTTAATTACCAGTAGGTATTAGTTTCTTCTCAGTTTTTGGCAGTTGTACTTTTTTCATTATCTCCCCAGTTTTGATAAAGCTTATGTAATTATTAGGATCTAGATTCATTATAACATCAAATACTCAGTCAAATACATCATTGTGATGGCTCTCTTTATGAACAACCTGAATAGTGCATAATTTAAGCTATTATATAAATTTTACCAATTTAAAACATACCTGTTCTTTGATTATTTCCCAGTCTTCTTTCTTCATGTCATTAATTAACATTTTGAAGGCTCTGTGGAGATCTATTGTTTCTTCGGTAAGATAGTCAATTTTATCAGTAAGTGCTTTCTCAAGACAATTTACCATAGTAGTGATCACCATTTCTCTGTTTTTTTTCAAAAGATGTCTATATGAAGACAACAAGTTATGATATCATAGTTTGGTTTCTATGTGAAGGCCATGATGAATTTAAGGATGTATTCAATCAATGGTGTTGAGTTAATATGTTAAACTTGTTCAATGATAGACTTTTCAGTGTCCATGGCTTAATATGTTTAGTCAATTCAAGATGTACATATACACTGTAAAAATTGATTTGTTGATTTAACCAATATATTGCTTATACAGGTTATATGTAATAAACTTAATATAATGTAAAAGTAAACATAACACTGTTTATGTTTACTTTATATCATATTATGTTTGCTACATGTAACCTGTATAAACAATATTTTAGTTAAATCAACAAATCAATTTTTACAGTGTGACATTAAGGTGTGGTTTATTTAGCTACATTCACCTCTGCTATATCAGCACACATCTGCCAAACTTTATATTTGTTGTGTTTCGGCAGTACTTTAGGCATGTTACGAAAAGCATCTCTAAAATGGTTAGTATATTGTAAGACGACATCTTGATGAGTAATATTTCCAGGAGTCACATCACCATACATTTTACGTGCATCTTGAGAAGAGCTTTTTAGTCTATCATTTTGTAAAAAGGCTATGTGAAAAATGGTAGTACCTGTCCTGGCTCTCCACTTCTTCTAGCTGTTGAATCTCACTAATACATGAAAATAATATGAGCACTCACTAGTTATTAAGCTTTTGTGTATATATACCTCTGTAATTTAGAAAACTCTTCATTCAGTTTTTTGTGTTGACTAAAGGTAAATGTCACTACAACATATATATGACCCAATATTAATTATCTTACTAACTTTCTAGGTGTTCTTTTTCCTTCTCGAGTGTTTTTATATCACATATACATAGCATATAGGTAAAATGTGACATCATTATATGTTGAATAACTAACTTCTTAGCTTTTTCAACTTCCTTGATACGCTTTTGCATCTTTTCTTCTACAATTTCTGGGGAAGCAGTTGTAGCCATAATTAGCGTCAGCAGTAATAATAGCCTCGTACCCAGGCGTTCTAGTAAAGAGTTTAGCCTGGGTACAAGGCTACAGAAATAACTACTCTCAGGGTTGTAGGCACTAGCGTGTATTATACTACTTGTTCATGTGATTCAAAATATTGCTTATAATACATTACTGCACGAAAGTAGCTTATGCCCTTACCAATGGTGTAGCTGAGGTAGGGCCTGAGGGGGCCTAGGCCCTACCGTCATTTTTGTTTTATAATTATATTCATTGTTTAATGTTTATACAATAACTATTGGGGTGGCTATTCAATACATTATGGGGGTGGCTTTTGGAAACCACATGTAGTAAAATATGAGTAGGCAGCTGTCACTGTTTAACTGTATCAATAAGTCTTCAACCTCAGCTGTTAATAAAGGAAGTGACAATACCAAAAGGAGAAGGTATGAGAGCACTGATGCCACTGATACTGATGACTACCATAATCAAGAGAGAAATGAAAATGATTAGAAGAAACCATGCACTGACGTACACTTACATACCTTATCATATTAGAGTATTTGTATGAGCCTATAGAAGTATCTGAGAAAGAGGGAGACTGTTGCTGATGTAATGCCGACAGCAAACGAACTGACTCCAGCACTTCATCTATAACTGTAAGCAGTTGTATTATTAACTTCCTAGACTCATCTCTTCTTTCTTTGCTGGCTTCATTGTATAACATTTGTACTGAGCAGCTTCCAACTGAATGCTTATTAGCTAAACCGGTTCTTAAAGACAAGGACACTGAAACTCTGTTTGACACATACACTCATTTTTTTGCCATTGCAGCTGCTTTTCCCACCATCAACAAACTCATGCATGTTGCCTTGACATTGGTGGTGAGTACGGCCCAGTGTGAAAGGAGTTTTTCAACACTAGGCAGGATCAAAACTCATTTGAGAAGTACAATGTCCAACAACAGACTTGCTGATATTTCCTTGCTATCACTGGAGAGAGACCTCTGTTCCGTTCCAACCTTTATTGAAGAGACTATTCAAGAATTCGAAGGGATCGACAAAAACAGAACTATCAGACTGTCTTAATACTGTTAATAGTTAATAAAACAAATTGGACACAGCCTCTACTAATAACTAGAAATTATTAAAAAAAATAGTTAATTAACATGGTTATTATTATTAAGGCCCCACCATCAAATAGGGCCCAGCTACGCCACTGGCCCTTACAATCGCCAGTGGATCGTTTTTCTGTTAGTATGGTTCCAATGCAGGCTATAGAAGCAACATCCAAGCACAAAGAACCATTCATAAGGTCGGAGAGGATTGCTCGAACTGACTCGGGATATCGTGTTAGTGAAGGAAACATCGCTGCAATCGACTTTGGTACAACATCAGTTTCTTTGGCGTATACAACACAAGGAGATAGTCTCAAAGAAGGAGTTAACACTCTGAAATTGGATTCAGACACGATGTCTGCTCGTGTCGCAAATGCCATTCTTCTTCGTGACGAAGGGCAATCGTTGAAAGTTGTTGCAATTGGTGGAACTGCCCAAAGTAGCTTCATGAGATTGCGACAAAACAATTATGCCCGACATATATATTTTGAACGTATCAAGATGTTGATGAAAAGAGATCAGGTAATCTCTATTAAGGCAATTTGCCTGATGCATATGTTTGGCATAAGCGGCGTTAGATTTGGGCAATGCCATGCAGAATTTAGAACTGATTACACTTACTGCTTTCTCAAATAGTTCGTCCTTTAGTGTAGCTTGCAGACTTTGACTCTCCTTTTTGTTGATGCGCTAAAAGCTTCTAGCAAAGATTACAGTTGATTTTATATCAAATTCCACTAAATTCTTGGTAGTGTAGAACATGTCAGAAAACAATCTTACCTTTTGTGTCCCCAATAAGGAATGTGGCGCAGGTGTTGGTATGCAATTGGAGGTAGTGTGAAATATGAATATTATCAAATACAAAAGTCAGACCAGACCTACTTTAGCTTGCAAGTAGGTCTGGGATGAGACTATATTAAGGTAAGACTGTTTTCTGACACGCACTGAAAGGCAAGATCGTTGAATGTGGGTGTCTGCATACAGCTTTCTCATTTTCACTAATTGTAATTAATTAAAGTTATCTCTTTTTGCTAGTCTCTTCTTACACGCATTGCAAAGTTAAAAGAAGACTCTATTTAGAGCTTCAGAAACAATGCTAGCTTCATCTATCATAATGATGGGTGTGACAAAACTTGTTAAATCTGATAGTTCCACTTAGTTCGATTTGTTAAAAGTAGTCAAATGCTACATTAGCTGATCTGCATATCTTGGACTTAAATATACAGCATGGTTTCCTGGCCAACTTAAACTCAATCTAACACATATGCAATAGTATATTGACATTCTACATACATTATTTAGTGATATAAATGATGTGATTTGTGCATGCTTTCAGATATCTAAAAGTTCATTCAAGTTATAATAAAAAATCATTTATTTCCATAATTATAGACAATTAATCTTCAAACAATAGTGGAGTCATTCTCTGGAAAAAAGTTTTATTTGGTTGAAGTTATTGCTTTCATACTGAAAGTTTTAAAAGACACTCTCATTGACCATCTATCTCGTACATGGAAACCTCTTAAAACTACAGACCTTGACTGGGTCATCACTGTACCTGCTATATGGAATGCACGAGGAAAAAGGATGATGAGAGAAGCTGCTTATCTGGTAAGAATTATGCCAATTGTTGTAAAATTTAAATCCTTAGTACATGATTTTTAGGCAGAACTGTTAACTGATGGTAGTGGAATAACAAAATTTACTCCTGTGTCAGATTGTTACTTACCACGCCCAATCGAAATGAACCCAGAGAAATTGTCACTTGCACTTGAGCCTGAAGCTGCAGCTATTTACAGCCAAAACGTGACGTGTCAAGAAGTAGCAGCTGCAAAATCAATTGCTGTGATCTCAAAGACACGATACATGGTTTTAGATATAGGAGGAGGAACTGTGGACATAACAGCTCATAATGAAGTCAATGGTGGTATAAATGTAGTTAGTATACCAACAGGCAATTCGTGGGGTGGAACAAAAGTAAATGAACAGTTCTCTATAATGCTAGAAAAAATAGTTGGTGATAAAGACTTTCGCTCTTTTTTGGGAACTGGAGATCAATCACAACAAATGGCAATTATAAACAATTTGCTATTCAAGGAATTTGAGGATCAGAAAATCTTATTTGGAAAGAAGAAGGCAGATGATATGGAAAATGAAATGATAATCAAAATACCAAACAAACTTCTATCGTTTTATAAAGCAAGTAAGATCGAAGAAGCTGTGGAGAACCTAGAGGGAATTGAATTTGATGATGATACATTGTATATTGAGAAAGAAGTAGTAGAGAAGAAATTGTTTGGTCCTGCTTTGAAAGGAATCGTTGATGTGATGCTAGAAGCACTTAATGATATTGAATGTCAAATCGATACAATATACCTAGTTGGTGGATTTGGGGGTTGCAAGTATGTGTATGAAAAGATCAAACAACCAATTATTGAACTGTACTCTTCTAAGGATTTACAATGTGAGATTATTATACCAACTACACCAAATCTTGCTGTAGCCCAAGGAGCAGTTCTTTGGAGAAAACATCCTGAAGTTATAAAAGCCAGACGCGCTGATGCAACCTATGGAACAGCAGTGTCTTTGCCTTTTGATGAAAGCAAACATGATCAGCATTATAGATGTTACATAGAGGAACATGATGAGTATCGCTGTAAAGACGTCTTTTGTGTTTTCCTACAAAAGGGAGAAATTGCAAATGCAGATGAAATATTTACAACAGACATGATGCCAATACATGATGACAGTACAACTGTGACTATCAAGTTATATTCAACCCCACGACTTGGAGTCCAATACATAGTGGACACAAATGGTGATGAACTTGCTACCAAAATAGGCCAATTGGTTATTGATATACCAAATCCAGACAATCTTTCAAGAGAACAACGAATTGTTGACCTATCAATGGATTTCAGTGGCACAGAAATACAAGCTAAAGCAAAATATCGTGAAACTGGCAAAGAAGTGAAGACTGTGTGTGACTTTTTTTCTGCACAGCACTAAGCAATCTTTTTCTTTTTAGAATGCATTGTGATTTTTGCTTTATTTTACTAACATACAAAGTTAAGTTTAACTAACTAGATTATAGAAAAATTAACAATGTTATCAAAGTTGAGAGTAAAAGTGGTCATTGTTTAGTGATTAATTACTAGAGCGATATCTTATTGTTTAGTGATTAATTATTACTAGAGTGATATCTTATATGAAAACTTTA
This sequence comes from Xestospongia muta, assembly GCA_963693285.1. Lineage (NCBI taxonomy): Eukaryota > Metazoa > Porifera > Demospongiae > Haplosclerida > Petrosiidae > Xestospongia > Xestospongia muta. The sequence goes on from OY848917.1 coordinate 6,006,869, forward strand.
TTTGGTATATATGGAGTGGATGGAAGATAACATGAGTTCATATATTTTAAGTTGTAGTATTTAATGTACATGATAAACGTAAGTCAAAGTAGATTTAATAATCCTTTCTCTCTTTTTACATAGGCACTACTCTTTCTCTATGATAGTTTAACATGTGGTAAAGCATTCAATGTTCTTCATAAAGTGTTGTTAAACATAATGATAATTAAAATATCTGAACAACATTTTGGTAATTTCATATCAATTATAGATGTATAACTGCTAGGTTAATTGCACAAGCATGCAAGCATACTTGGTTACTGTGGTCCCCACATCATATGTGTGATCATATCATTTTTCTTTGTTTCAGATTATGAGTTAGTAGCATTATTAGAACATGACAATGATATAAAATTTCTGGTACTAGGTGTCTGGTGACTTAAGTCCAATTCCTTTGGATATAACACAACTTTAAACTAACTTAAAAGACAATAAAGTCGTAACTTTAAAGACAATACTACAACAGAACTAACTGAAATACTAACAAAAACATGAATTTAAATACAAAAACAAAACCGGAAATTACATCATAAATCAAACCACAATAAATAAAACACATGAATTAAACATTAATACATTCCTCCCCACTAGAAATAAGAACATGTAAAACATAATGAACTGTCAATGACTCACAACAGGTTCAGTAAATTGCCTTGGTCGCCGATCACGACGAGGATAACGATTACCAATAAGTAACGGATCATTTGGTGTCCGACTAGTCTTAGGAGTGTTGTGCTCAATTGGTTCTTCAACTGCTGTGGTTGACATAGTGGAAGTAACTGCTGGTATCAACTCTACATCTGATACAGTTACTGGTATATCTGAGTACAATTCAACTCCATTTTCTTGAGTATCTCTTGGTCTTAACTGGTCTTGGTGACATCGTCTATGGCGACCATCGGCTAAGTCAACATGAAATGAAACAGGACCCATCTGTTTGATAATTCGCCCTGGCAGCCATTTGTTTCCAACACCATGGTTGTAATAATATATCTTGTCTCCGATCTTAAACTTTCTGTCCTTAGCTCTTAGATCACGATGTTGCTTCTGCTTCTGTTGTTTGACTTCTACTCTATCAGCTGTGTGGGCTTTCAAAAATCCAATACTGTCCTTGGTCTCCTTCCTAATAGTAACTCTGATGGTGACACACCTGTTGTTGTGTGTGGTGTAATCCTGTAAGATAGCAATACTTTTGCCAGGCACTCTTTAATTGATCCTTTTGAAACTTTCTTCAACCTTTTCTTTATCACTTGCACTGCTCTTTCAGCAAGGCCATTTGAAGCTGGGTGGTGAAGAGCTGAGGTAACATGTCTAATTCCATTCTTTTCTAAGAAAACCTTAAACTCTTGACTAACAAATCCAGTATCATTGTCTGTCACAATCATTTCTGGAATACCAAATCATGCAAACACTGAACGAAGCTCTTTGATGACTAAAGCTGAGGATGTTGAGTGTGTGCAAACAGCCTCTATCCATTTAGAGTGTGCATCAATCATGATTAGAAATAGTTTTCCTTCAAATGGTCCAGCAAAGTCAAGATGGAGTCTCGCCCAAGGCCCCGTAGGCCACTTCCATGGGTTCAGTGGTGCTGATGGTGGTACTGCCATCACCTCTTGACATTTAACACAACCATGTAACAACTTTTTTATGTCTTTGTCCAGACCTGGCCACCACACATACATTCTCGCAAGTGACTTCATTCTCAAGATACCAGGATGTCCCTGATGAAGCTCTTGTAACATTGCTTCCCTCCCCCGGTCAGGTATCACAACTCTCATTCCCCACAATATACATCCCTCATGTACTGACAACTCTGCTCGTTTAGAGTGGAATCGATTCAGTTGTGTATCAACTTCTTCTGGCCATCCTTGCCAAATATACTGTAAAACTCTAGCTAATTCAAGGTCCCTTCTAGTCCATACTTGAATATCATGTGCTGTTACTGGAGAGTTCTCCAAGTGCTCTGTTAAAAATACTAATTCTGGTGGAACATCTACTTTCTTTGGTACTACTGGCAATGGTAGTCTGCTCAATGCATCTGCGTTACCATGATCAGTTGTTCTCCTGAATTTAAGTGTATATTCATATCCAGGCAAAATAATGACCATCTTTTAATGCGAGCTGATGCTTGTTGTGATGTTCCTTTGTCCTCTTTAAATAGACCTAATAGTGGTTTGTGGTCTGTCAGCAACTCAAACAAGTGTCCAAATAAGTAATCATGAAATTTTTGTACCCCAAATATACAAGCAAGACCTTCCTTTTCCAACTGAGAGTAATTACATTCAGCTTTAGTCAATGTACGAGAGGTGTATCCAATAGGTTTTTTCAGTATCGTCTTCCATGCGGTGTGCTAGCACTGCTCCTATCCCGTACTCTGATGCATCACATGCCAGGGTCAACTTGAGATTCGGGTCAAAATGGGTTACAAATCGATCTGATGTTAATAGTTTCTTCGATGCTTCAAATGCTTTCTGCTGTTCAATCCCCCACTTCCATGGACAACTCTTCCTTAGCAATTTGTACAATGGGTACAGTGTTGTTGATAAGTTTGGTAGGAACTTGCTATAATATGAGAGTAATCCTAAGTAAGCCTTCAGCTAGTGTACTAATTTTGGTGTTGGTGCTTCTTTCACAGCTTTCTCTTTATCTTTGAGTGGGTGTAACCTGGCTGCATCTATCCTGTGTCCCAGGTATTCGACCAATGTCTGTAGAAACATGCACTTTTCTCGTTTCACTCTGAGACCAGCTTCACTTAGATGTTCTAGTACTTCATCCAACGTTTTTAAATGTTCTGCTCTGAAATTAAAATATCATCTAAATATACAACAGCACCTTTTATACCTTGTAATAAACTTTCGATAACTCTTTGAAATATTCCTGGGGCTGAGGAAATTCTGAACGGCAACCTCGTATACTGAAACAGTCCCCTGTGCGTATTGATAACAACATACTTTTTCGATTCTTCGTCTAATGGAATTTGTTGGTATGCTTGACTCAAATCAAGCTTTGTGAAATGTTTCCCTTTTTCTAATTTAGAGAAGAAATCTTTAACTTTGGGGATCGGCTACTTGTCCAACCTTGAAACTGGGTTGACTGTCAACCGAAAATCACCACAAATACAAACACTAGTCTTATCACTTTTAAGCACTGGAACAATTGGTGTGGCCCAATCTGCCCATTCAACTGGCTCTATTGTACCTTCCTCTAATAAACGTGTTATCTCTGCTTCAACTTTACTTCTCAATGCATATGGTACTGATCTTGCTCGGCAAAACTTTGGACGTGCTGCTGGATCGACGTACATTCTTGCTTTAAATCCAACCAGTGTACCTAATCCTTCAGCAAAGACGTTTGGATATCTAGACAACACAGTTTGTAATGATTCATCATGTACCTTATTAATTTCCAGCATCTCTTTCCAGTTTAACTTAATGAAGGTCAGCCACTCTCTTCTAAATAGACAAGGGCCAGACCCTGCTACTATAATTAAAGGCAGCTATGTAAACTCCAACCCCTTGTATACAACGTTTACATAGCAGCAACCCACAACGAACACAGCCTCACCTCTGTGGCTTGTAGAAACTTCCCAGGCCACAACCTTTTGAATAGGTTCTCAGACATCAAAGAAGCAGACGCTCCAGTGTCAATTTCCATGGAGACGTTATGGCCATCTATGGTAAGGCCAACTAGTATTGGTGGTACTCTTGTACTATTAGCTTGAAACACAACATCTGTATACTGTTCTTCATCACTTTCTTCATGCACCTGACACACAGCTTGTACTTTCTTGCAAACTGTCCTTTTGACTGGGCTATTCCTTTGTTCACTCCGACACGCTTTTTGTAAATGTCCCGATTTACCACAACGATGACATATAACTTCTTTATTTACCTTGCGTTTAGCTACAATGTGTCCCCTGTTTCCACATCAATAACAGACTTTACGCACTCTCACTAGCTCTGTTTTCTTCTTAAACATTTTATGAACATCTACAACTTCGTCTTTCTTAGTCTTCAAGTCTTTCATATTTTGCACGGCCATTTCTAAACTCTGTGCGAGCTCTACCGCCTTCTTGTACGTCAGATCTTGTTCGGCTAGTAGCCTCCTCTGGATACCGTCATCATTTATGCCACACACTAGCCTGTCTCTTATCATCACCTCCAAAGTGTCTCTGAAATTGCAATATTCCAAAAGGGAATGCAGCTCTGCTACGAATGTTGAAACAGATTCTCCCTGCTTCCTAAAACAACTGTGAAATTTAAACTGTTCCACTATCTCCGAAGGAGTGGGTTTAAAATGCTTCGCCAAAACTTCCACATTTTCTCTGTACGTATGGTCACCCGGCTTCCTTGGTGCTAAAAGGTTCCTGAGTATATTAAACGTTGCCGGTCCTACTACTGCCAAGAAGATTTCCTTCTTCTTGCCATCTTCTGTTATATCATTTAACTCATCTCCTTTTTCTTACTTTCTTCAGCAACAAATGGTTTTGTTACACCTTCAGAATCATCTTTAACCTTCACATTTTCATAACCTTCACTTTCTTTATCCTTTGTTTCATCATATTTAAGCTCTTCCTTATCCTCCTCATTGTTTTCAGGTATAACAAGATTTAGTGCAGACTCAGTAGCACATTTCTCATTTCCAACTTGTCCTTGAGCTGCTACAGCACTATGTTTACCATAAAACAGGACTGGATGCATGTACACTAGCTCATATGGACCATCATTGACTTGCCAGTTACATTGTTTAACTTCATGAAGATATTCACTGCAAATTCATGGTTCACTGCACATTATTGAAGAGACTTGTGTGTCCATGCCCTAGACAATTTCTGATCCTTTTTGTATGGCCTTGTCTAGAAACGTAATCTTTTGGTCATTGACTTGCTTTCAAATGTGTCTGTTGTCTAGATTGAACAAAAAAGTACAAAAATTAAACAATATAATAGTAGTCTAGTTTAACCTATTGAATGCATGTAATATTTTCACAACTCTCACAAGTTTGGTTACAGTGGATCATAACTAATGCATGACATGACTCAACAGCTAACACTTACCACACAACTGTACCTTGTCTTTCAGGAAGGTAATATTAAGCATTGCTGCTATAGTTTTATGATATGTTGGTATAGTACTCACAGGATCGTTAGCTGTGTGATTCTGTCAAGAAAGGAACATGCTGTAGCTCAAACAAGGGAATTGGAAGCTAGGAAAATTGTTGTTCGCAGCAAGGACATGCAAGTCATCCATTCACAACTACCTCATCTATACCTCCTCCAGCCTTAGGTTCAAAGCATCCAGATTTTAGTGAGTCTGGGAGAATAAAATGTTACAGGAAATCTTTAAGTCCAACTCCACCATCTCCTAATGAAACTTACCAGTGACGAAAGAAGTGTTAAGTCCATCAAAAGCTGACAGCAAAATAAATGACCTTTTCAGTGCTCCTGTTACTAAAGAATCTTATTCCCTCAAGATTAATGTAGTTTTTAAAGGATGTTGTTCTAATCCTAGACCACAAGGTTTAACTCTTCCACACCCACCTGTTTCAAACAATCTGATACCATCAGTTACATCACAACCTCCATACCAAGTTGCTATTGTAATATCATCGAATAAATCACAGCAAATACATGCAAGTCATCCATTGACACCTAACTTACCTATATACTCATTACAACTCAAACAAAATGTTAACAGTGCTCTACATCATGCAAATACTAACATTGCACCTATACCTCCTCTGCTATTAGGTTCAAAGCATCCAGATTTTAGTGAGTCTGGGAGAACAAAACGTTACAAGAAATCTTCAAGTCAATCCATCTCCAAACGAAAAATCACCAGTGATGAAAAAAGTGTTAAGTCCACCACAAGCTGATAGGAAATGAATGACTTTCTCAGTACTCCTGTTACTAAATAATCTCATTCCACTAAGATGAATACTGTTTATAAAAAACGTCTTTCTAATCCTGAACCACAAAAGCGTACAGATTCAAAAACCATTAGCCCTTGTATTAAATCATCATTAAGAGCTGATTTTTCGGAAAATAGTTATTTCCTGGTTACTCATTCTCCAAGTTTTCTCCTATGAGTGTAATTTCTGCTGCTTCTAGAGTAATTTTATTACCTAACAAACAACATCTCCATTCTAGAATGAAGCAGAATCAAATAAAATCAATTACCAGACAAAGAGTATCTCAATCACAATTTCAAAGTATAAATCAACAATAATCTGTTAGTAGCAATGTGTCACGATGTCATCCAAGTTCTATGGTAGAGAGAACCCATCATATGACACAGAGATCAACAAGTAAGAAAACACCACCCCTTTCATCTCTATTAAAAAAGGTAAAATTGTTATAAATGTATAAACGTTTAATAAAGGACTTTACTATAAAAGACATACAGTATATGTACAAATCGTCCGTGTACAGTCTGACCACCTAAAAATCAAATATTATTAAGATCACTTAGCAAAGGTATATATTATTTTAATGTTATCATTGCTCTCTTTTATCGCTTGCTCAAACGTTAGGGAAATAGTTAGTTGACACAAAAAGACGTTTTATAGGAAGTGTACAATGATTATTTGTTAATAATTATGTGGTCATAGTTAGTATGGCTTACAAACATCTTAAGAAGTTATTTATACTATTTTATCTTTTTTTTGTTTTTCTATTTAGAGCGAGTTCATCAATCATCATGTGGACCATATCGTACATAAAGAATAATGCACTTATATAATACAATTACTGTATTGATAAAGTTTAACTTTACTTTATTAATGCTCATGTTTAATTATGAGTAATGTTATTGCTTTAATGTGACTTTTTGGTAAAAGAAATTTAATGTGGTTTGATTACATCCATGTCTGTCATATAACCAGCTCTAACATTTAAAAATGTAATAGTAAGAGGATTACATATTGTGAAACTTTTATCAAGTATACAGTAGTGAGTATAAGTAAGTAATCCTAACTACTAAATGAAATAATAAACACAACACTTTATGCCATTCTAAAATTAGTGCTCATAATATCATCTTCATATAGAATGTGTTTTACTTTAAAGTTCATCAAACAGAATTCACTGTACACAATATTATAACCTTTGCCAGTGTACTAACTACTTCATTGAACTATTGATACTGTTTAGAAAATTCAGAATTGGCTAGTAACAAGGAATTCAAATTTGCCTACATACTTGAGGTATGGATTTCATAGACTATGACAGAGAAATTTAGATGATTTAAAAATTTTCAATAAAACGTATTTTGTAACACTGACAGTTATTAATTATTTCATTGATTGCAGCCTCACCTTTGCTATTGCTTCTAAGTATGTGAACTTCTTAAAATTACCTATATAACTGTTCACAACTGAGTACACTCAGTTGTTATTGATCATTACAAAATACAAAAAGAGGCTAAGTTAAAATACTTCCTTATAAACATATTAATAAATTAATAACAGTACATGTTATAATTAGTGTTAATGATGTGTTCTTGTATAAGACGAATTGTCCCACAAAAAGAATCAACTGAGAAAAGCACAGCATAGATTACTATTTCTGTATTCACTCATTTCCAAGAATTGTTTACATTCAACATAGCATGCAGTTGAATTATTATGTATCATGAATCTATGATTAATACAGGTAAAAATAGCTTTTCTAGGAACTAATAAAGGACAAATTCATGATGGAAATACATATGCAATGAATGTCTTTATACTACTAATTTCTTCTTAAAATCTAGTGGTCACGTCAATGAATCAAATAACATGTATATTTAGGCTAATTAATATAGAATTCCAAATAGTTAATTTATAATGCTAGGATGACATGTGGAAAAGACTATTTTGACTGTACCTCTCTATATGCTTCATGTACAGACAATTGAAAATGTTAACATTATCGTTATCTGCAATATTCCTATAGTTATACACATCAGTCAGATTATATCATGATATATTATACGTTGTATCTGTTACTTAAGTGAAACAAAGTGGTATTCACTGAGGTGGAGGGAGGTGGCAATTCTGACATCTTTAAGAAGCTCTGTGAATACCACTTTATTTCACTGAAATAACACATTCAATGTCTAATATATCATGACGTGATCTGACTGATGTGTATATTCCAGACAGTTTTAGCACTATTAACATTTTGCGAGATAACCAGGAAGTTTGTACTGTTTATTTATTATTCATAATACCTCAGCCACGCCTCTCACTATACTCAACTTTCAAATTTACGGCTAACTGGAAACAGCTGGGTTAAGAGCTCTGTTAATGAAGCTAATATATTATCAACTGCCTTACGATTTTTTAGGATAACGCTTGAGCAGATAGTCATGGAAACGAAAAAGTAAGTCAATTAGTGAAGTAGTCACTTAATTAGTACAGTCCTGTACTTTATAATAACTGCCCCAGTTCGGTGTATGAATGTCAATCTGGTATTATGCTATATATATGTCAATGAAAGTTACCTTGATAAGCGTAGTTTGCCTTAAGACAACATCCTCAATGTTATTTAAAGAAGGAGGAACTTGCTAAACCAAGAATAATGTTATGTGTGCACACATTTTGTGACTAAATATCATAATACTTTAGCTAATCTAGTTAAGTATCATAGGCGTAGGAACCGGGGAGGCTGGGGGGGCTATAGCCGCCTCAATATTCTTGGTCGTTTATTTATTGTCTTGCGAAAACTACGCATGCACGAGATTTACGTAAACCTTGAACCTTACACGTGTGTAAACAGGCTGAGTGATGAAACGGGTCAGCGACACACAAACATCTCTCCTTAGCCTTGGCTTTAAGAGGAAAAGAAAAGGAGACGACACTTCCAGCTCTTCTGATTTTACCGAGCCTGAAAACGCTGACCAACACAGGGATGACGATTGCGAAGACTACAATATTTTGGAAAACTTAAAACATGATTTTTTATTTACTGTGTAAACTAACATTGAGTTACATATTATACATGTGCATATATTTTCACAGCCTCCCCCCCCCCCCCAATGTCAAAGAGCTTCCTACACCTATGAGTATGATGGTACACACTTTAGTTTTAGAACATAGCATACACTCATTCAATGTATAATAGACCAGCACAAAGCAAATGAAATTAATTTTTAATAAATAACAAACTGAGACCACGCCTACTATATCAATATGTCTACAGTCTTGTCCTCAGCCCAGTATACCCCAATTAAAAGTAATACAGACCATTGTAGGACACTGCTTAGCTCTGACCTGTTTTGACTCTGTGCATAAATGTAGAGCAAATAACAATTTAACATTTATTATGGACCTGACAAATTTCATAAATGTACCTTTCTTGAGTATCGTTTTCAAAAAGCTTCTGGTCTCGAGTACAGAGAAACTTGACAATTTATTGTTACATTACGTTGAAGAACTAAACTGTTAACTCACAATGGCTCATTTTAAGGATGTTTGAGTTGTAATTGTTCAGTCTGTGATTCTCAAGACTACTAGGATAATTGGTCTAGCTAGAATAACATTTGATTATTCTGTGACATTGCAATCTGGAATTTAGGATGGCCAATGACAACAATACTATTGCAATAAAGGCATGGTGAACTAAATAATGGCAAAAATTGGATTAAATGTGGCTTCTTAATACAATATTCAAACTTGATTTTTCCAAGCTATTGTTGTCAATCATAAGGTGTATATATGACTACACAGAAATCACTTAATTAAGTGATTGTATATGTATCTAGTCATAGAAAAAACGTCTTGTATGCTAATACTTGATCTTGTATTAGCTAGTCACTGTATTACTAGCTGGGAAAGCAAGGATGTGATTCTTACACATTAATTAACGTTTTTTGATAGTCAAATTTCAGATGTGCTTATTTGTTATCATATAGGTCTTTTTTGACTAGGAAAATTGATGATCTAAAGTTAATGAAAAGAGTTTTAGAAGAGAGATTAAACCACAAGTAGGTTTAAATAATACATAGTACCACTAACAGTGTATTTGCAGCCAGCTGACTACTTGTTATGCTAGTAATAGCACAATCTAGTACATGTATGAGACTTAGTACTGTAGTACATGTATGAGACTTAGTACTGTAGTACATATATGAGACTTAGTACTGTAGTAGATGTATGAGACTTAGTACTGTAGTACATATATGAGACTTAGTACTGTAGTACATGTATGAGACTTAGTACTGTAGTACATGTATGAGGCTTAGTACTGTAGTACATGTATGAGACTTAGTACTGTAGTACATATATGAGACTTAGTACTGTAGTAGATGTATGAGACTTAGTACTGTAGTACATATATGAGACTTAGTACTGTAGTAGATGTATGAGACTTAGTACTGTAGTACATGTATGAGACTTATTACTGTAGTACATATATGAGACTTAGTACTGTAGTACATATATGAGACTTAGTACTGTAGTACATGTATGAGACTTAGTACTGTAGTACGTGTATGAGACTTAGTACTGTAGTACGTGTATGAGGCTTAGTACTGTAGTACATGTATGAGACTTAGTCAATTAATGTATAATAATTTCATGTTACAGATCTTGTCCAGTGTCTTGTAATCAAGTCAGCGATCACAGTAGTCCATTATATAAAATATTGTCAAAAAGATCTTCAATAACATCACAACAAAAAGGCCTCTCTGATTTACAGGTACTTGTTTTTCATGTTACAATTATAATAACAATGTTATAATCAAGAATGAATTGTTATGCTAAATATACTCATAGATCATCTAGTTGAGTACATGTACATTTAGTTTATAACAAAAATGTTACTAATGAAAAAGCACTAAAATACAGAATCATTTGTTGCTAATGAGTTATAGTGATCTCTTGGACAGAATGTTTTCTTTTGCTTTCTCATTTCCAAGCACCCAGTTGTTTTGACAAATGCAAACACATACAAGCTAATGATCACATGATCTTCATGTTAGCCAAGTAGGTGTGGCCACAATTTTCTTTTGTGAAACTGAACAAGATAAGCAAATTGCCATAACTTCAGAAAGAGATAGTTTTATGAAAGTTCTCATTTTCTTGAATTCATAGATAATTGTATTTTATAGAGACTGGACCTTTATTGCAGTGATTAACACTTTTATTTTCCCTGTGCTTTTTGAAGGGACTTTTCAAGCCTTAGTTTTCTGCAGCAACCTTTTAGCTAGAATGAATCCATAGTGGTGAGCATTTGAGATTTGTCTTTGAGCATTCAAACCAGTACACTGACATTGTTAAGTTAAAGTAGTTTAAAGTGCATTGGCCAGAGACAGGGGAGGGTTAGTAATGTCCTTTTTTCTTTTATATGCTAATATAATTGGTATTGTTAATGTCATAAAATATCTAAAGTTCTGTGATCACAATGTATATACCTGTATCTTATTTGTAGGGGGCATATAATCAATGTATTGATGTTGTGCTGAATAGTATGAAGGACAAACTACGAGAATTTCTGACTGGACCAGATAAGATTGATACCAGTGGTAATACTACCTCTGAAACTAAACAGAAGGAACAGTACAAATCATATGGACTACTATTGAGTGCTTGTAAAATTAGAGATAAGAAAGAAACTGCTATGGATCAAGCAAAGAAAACGGTCAGTAATAGTAGTAGATAGTCAGTATATATAGTAAAATTAACTAACTTATGATGAACTGGTTGATTCAAAAACTTAAGCAGAATAAACCATAGTCTTGTGCTTTGTGATTCCAGCCTTCACATCTACACATATGTGTTATATAACTAATTTCAAATTATACATATACTTATAATGTGTTGATATATCAAAAGATACCAAATAGCATTTATACAGTATAAACCACAATATGCAACATAAAAGGCACCGTCTAAATACCAGTAAAATCAGTTAGAAAACAAGGTTTTGGATGAGTAAATGATTATATAACTTGACAATTCTCAAAATTTTATCCTCCAATATTATTCAGGGTGTGATAGTAGTAGGTGGAGCAAGTAGTGACCACATTGTTTTTTAGCTATCTTCAACCATATAATATAAGAATTGCAAAGTTCCTCATATCTTCTGTCTGATATTATAACTATTATCACCAATAGTAATCCTACTTGCAAGATCAAAGATCTTATCCTTCCTTATAATACATGATGTGTAGTTTCATTTTGTGAAATGAACAATCTCTGTTTAGTCTGTACTCAATTTCAGAGCATTAGCATTTCCAAAATGTTTAGATTTAGACATCAAATGAGCTCACAAAGGTTGTGTCATGTTTTCATTTTTGGGTAGTATTCCTGGAGTGGATTTCATACAATGAAGCAATACACTTTGAGAGTTAGTAGACAATGGTTTCATCACAGTGTCCATATATTTATTAGGATGTGGTCAAAAGGAATCGTTACAATCTCCATGGACCATACTATATTCAATATTTTTTCTCTTAATCTTACCAATTAACGTTTTGCTCACAAGACAACAAATGTTATTATTTTTAAATCATGTTTGCACTCCTCAATGCCATTTTAAAATCATTAGTTGTCATTACTAATAACAGCAATGTCCTATAACAAAGTTCATTTATGTATATTAATATTACACTGAGGGTTCATGGCCTTACATAATTACAATATCATAAGCTGCTATAATTCATTTTGACTACATTAGTATCATTGAATTAATAATAATAACTTGTTATTACCATTTTTAGTACATGTATATATTTTTCTTTTGTAGGTCCTGACAGGTATAGTGGGAAAATATTCTTTGTCTCCTGCAAGTCAGGATACAGTTGATGAATATGTCTTGAAAGCAGTAAAATTAACTAGAACAATGCTCACATTACTACCACCTCCTGTGGTTGTTATACCTCAGTATTATGATGACTCGTTACAAGATACTAATCGTGCTACTTGGAATGAAAATAAAGTAGGACCTGATGTTAAAATAACTCATTATCGTCCTGTCTTGCTCTATGGCAATCATGCTCATGTGGCTGTGAAGGGACTGGTTGGCAATTATAAACTAGAGAGTGAAAGGACAAGTTGTAATACTTCTTTACCTACTAGTGCTAGTACTTCTAAAGTTGAAGATTCTAAATCTCATAAAAAATCAGCTATACTTGTTACAAGTCACAAACCACCCTCACCAATACATGCATTACAAGATACAGCACAAACCTCAATTAGGCAATCTAAACAGGAAATTCCACATTGTTCCTCGTACTCTGCAGATTACCATGGGGAACAAACCCCAATTTATTATGCAACCAGCAGAATCACACCAACTGATAGAGATTTAGTGAACAAGACACACTTTCCCAAGGCACACAGTTCTAAAGTTGAAGATCCTAAACCTCATAAAAAATCAGCTATACTTGTTACAAGTCACAAACCACCCTCACCAATACATGCATTACAAGATACAGCACAAACCTCAATTAGGCAATCTAAACAGGAAATTCCACATTGTTCCTCGTACTCTGCAGATTACCATGGGGAACAATCCCCAATTTATTATGCAACCAGCAGAATCACACCAACTGATAGAGATTTAGTGAATAAGACACACACTTCTAAAGTTGAAGATCTTAAAACTCATAAAAAATCAACTATACCTGTTACAAGTCACAAACCACCCTCACCAATACAAGATACAACAACAACATCAATTAGGCAATCTAAACGGGAAACTCCACGTTGTTCCACTTACTCTGAAGATTACCATAGGCAACAAACCCCAATTTATTATGCAACCAGCAGAATCACACCAACTGATAGAGATTTAGTGAACGAGACACACTTTCCCAAGGCACACAGTTCTAAAGTTGAAGATCCTAAACCTCATAAAAAATCAGCTATACTTGTTACAAGTCACAAACCACCCTCACCAATACATGTATTACAAGATACAGCACAAACCTCAATTAGACAATCTAAACAAGAAACTCCACATTGTTCCTCGTACTCTGCAGATTATCATGGGGAACAACTGCCAACTCATTACACAACCAGCAGAATCATACCAACTGATAGAGATTTAGTGAATAAGACACACACTTCTAAAGTTGAAGATCTTAAAACTCATAAAAAGTCAGCTATACTTGTTACAAGTCACAAACCACCCTCACCAATACAAGATACAACACCAACATCAATTAGGCAATCTAAACGGGAAACTCCACGTTGTTCCCCACACTCTGCAGGTTACTATGGGGAACAAACCTCAATTTATTATGCAACCAGCAGAATCACACCAACTGATAGAGATTTAATGAACAAGACACACTTTCCCAAGGCACACAGTAATAATGTTGAAGATCCTAAACCTCCTAAACAATCAGCTATACCAAATACCAACGTTGTACAGATACCTTCTCCACCCCCAGGTTCAAGGCGTCCAGATTTTATTGAATCTGGGAGAATGAAACGTTACAGAATACCTTCAAGTCAATCGCCACCATCTCCTAACAAAAAATCACCAGTGACAAAAGAAGTGTTAAGTCCACCACAAGCTGACAACAAAATGAATCATTTTCTCAGTACTCCTGTCACTAAAGAATCTCATTCCCCCAGGGTGAATGCTGTTTCTAAAGAACGTTTTTCTAATCCTGAACCACAAAAGCGTACAGATCCAAAAATCATTAGCCCCGGTACTAAACCATTGTTAAAAGCTGATTATTCTAAAAATAGTTCTGTTTACACTACTCATACTCAAAGTTTATCTTCCACATCAAGGTCACAGGATAAACCAATTAAAAAAAGAATTAATGCTGCTGTTTCTAAAGATATTTTACCTGATAAACTACCGCGTGTAAATCTCCATTCTAGCGTGAAGCAGAACCAAAAAACATCACCTTCTAGACAAAGACAATCACAACTTCAAAGTATAAATCAACAACAATCTGTTATTAATAATGCATCACAACGTCATCAAAGTTCAACAAAAGAGAGAACCCATCGTATGACATTGAGATCTACAAGTAAGACAAGGACACCACCTTTATCTCCATATCAAAAAGGTAGGATTATTTTAATTGTTTAAATTTCTATGTCAGAATTTTCCTGTAAAAATATTTGTATGACTTATCTGCGCGTAGTCTGACCACCTAAAAATCAAGTATCGCTTGATGAAATTATATGATATTTTAATGTCATCATTGCTGTCTTTTCTCTTTTATTTATGGTATTGTTTGCTAAAGTGTAAGGCAAATAGTTAATTGACAAGATATGGCATTTTTATTTTGAGTGTTTATAATTATGTGGTCATAGTTAGTGTCTCTTGTAATATCTTTAAAAAACTATGTATATTTTAAATTGCTTTAACCTTCTTTTATTTTTCTATTTAGAGCGAGTTTGTGAGTCATCACGTGGACAATATCGTACGTAAAGAATAATGCATTTATATAATTCAATTACTGTAGGTATAAAGTTTTAAAGTACTTTAGTAATGATCATGTTTAATTAATTTAATTATGAGTAATGTTTTTGCTTTAATATGACCTTTTGGTAAAGAAATTTAATGTGGTTTGATTACGTCTATGTTTGTCATATAATGAGGTCTTAGCTCTAACATTGAAAAAGTGTGATAGTAAAAATTAATATTTGAAACCAAACACACTTCTCAATTATTATTTTTACACTGACTTATCTTAGATATTTAGTACTCCCAGTATAATTATCTAGATACAGGATATGTCAATGTATTTACTAGAATTACTGGTATCTACATCACTGATACTAATTTTATGTTATATCATACATGTGCTATCATGATCATTAATTTTGTTCTAAAGTTGAAAAGACTAAACACCAGTTATCTGGCACTATAGCTTTTAGGAAACTCATTAGGAATATCTTGACAGTAGGTACATCTGAGCTAACTCTACTAGTCTGAGAACACAAAGACACATGTTTATTGCCTACATCTAATTCCAGGTGGGCTTAGTTAAAGAATCGCCATATAGGACAACACAGACTTAGTTTTTCATGTACACCACACTACCTGATGTGTTCTTTAATTTTGTTACAATAGTTATTGCGAATGGGCGTGTTTTAAAACAATTATAGATGGGAGTGGCTCATCCATGTGCGTGATTGTCATTCCTTGTTTCATACTTCCATTGTTTGTATTAGTAATGGCTAGGAGATCGAGATTAATATATGTGCTGTTGTTTGTTACTTTAATATATGTATTAGCTATGGTGTTTGGTGTAGAGTGGACTTATAAAGAGAAACTAAAACAAGACGATAGAGTGAAAGGTCTTTCTGGTAGGTCATCATTTTTACACAGTCGCCATGTGAACTTGTCCAACGTTGTTGTACAACCTAAAGTAAATCATGATACTCAACAAATAGACAAAACAGTGACTAATAGCAGAAGATCCATTTTAGATGAGCTCGAATCTCATTTCAATAAATCGCATCTGTACAAAGTACTAAGAAATAGAAAAATCAAGGAACTTCGTGTGGACAAAAGTATGAGAGAATTATGGTGGTATTCTCGTAAACGTATGGAGACTTTGATGGAGCTATTACGTAAAGGTAATGATGATGTTATAAATGATACTTTGAGGACAATAAGACAACATTATCTTGCTTTGAGATGGAGACATGATCAGCTACAAGACAGTGACGAGTTGTCCTTGAAATTTAACTCTACAAACAACTTGAAGCCATTACAATTGAATTGGCAATATTGGCAGTATAATATATCAGTAGAACTGACTAGGTTAATGGAAAAAAGATTGACCTATTTACAAAATCCAAGTAACTGTCAAACAGCAAAGAAGTTGTTATGTGAAGTTGGAAAGTACTGTGGATTCGGCTGTGAGATACATCATGTTGCATACTGTTTTATCATGGCCTATGCTACTAAGCGTGTTTTAGTTCTAGACTCTAAACATTGGCAATACACGAACAAAGGCTGGAATGCTGTCTTTCAACCTGTCAGTTCTACATGTACACCAAATGTTACAAGTAAGTAAACATAACAATAAATTGGTAGATATTACAACTTTCTCCTAAGGATTTTATTTATCCTCTAAAGTTAGCACACAATTATAATCTATAGTAAATGGAGATGTTTTTATCTAGTTAACTTAATATAAGACTGTTAGTGTCGTCTTTGTTTTTATTGGTACAAAATGTTTCTATGATGATGATGATAAATTTAAATTCCTTTAAGTTTGTGGAATCATAGTAATTTAAAATATGCCTTATCAGGATATTCATAGATGTATCTCTCATTCTTAAAATACAAATGGTAAGTCAACAATTTGGTGATGTTTTTAATTCTCATTTTACAGTGATTTTTTTTATTTTCTCTTCTAGACACTACTCTTTTTAGACTAGACTCTAGGGATGATACTGTTTTCCTTCCTGTAATAGATAACTTCTTTTTAAAACCTGTTCAAGCACCCATGGCTATACCACGTGACCTTGCTGATAGGTACGTACATACTATAGAAACAAGGATGTTATATTGTGCTTTTTTAAGAAAGGTATATTATAACCAGTTTACCTGCAATAGCGTTTGATATGTAATAATTATGATTTTAATATCTATGATATAACTATAATAATAAGTTATAATTATTGCAATGAACCAATGAAATCTGCTCTTTTGAACATGCCAGATATTAAAGTAACACACAATCCATATATTTTTGTATCATGATGTGTGTTGGATCATGATGTGTCTTGTCTGGTTGCACCATTTTATTCTGTTTTACTATGTGACATTGGAAAATGACCAATTAAATTAAACCACGTACTTCAACTGTCAGTTCACAAAGCTTATTAAGCCTCTACTATGAGCACTATAACATGTAGATATGACTTAGTATTAGGGATTGGCAATATTTTAATTACTGTGATAATTGTCATTAAAAGTTGTCTGATTGTCACATTATGGTCACAATAGTGATGCATTTTGGACCATAAATTATGTTTAAACATTGTTCACTCAAACAAATAAAGACAGTGGTACAGTTAATTTGAGCAAAGCTTATAGCAGAATAAAATTTAGATGGGGAGATACTATTTACAAACACCATGATATCTACATTGACAATAATTTTCAACTTACATTGTAATCACCCTCCCTATTCATACTTCAAAGCTTTTATTTTTCATGACTTTTGCTTCATAAATAGCAGCCATTGAGATTATTTATGAACATTGACCTACATGTAAGCTGTTGCACTTTTAATATACTTTTAGAAGCATATAGCTTTACTATAATTAGCATGACTTGTTAATTACATGTATTGGTATTTATTGCTTTATTAC
The DNA here is from genome assembly GCA_963693285.1 of Xestospongia muta. Classification (NCBI taxonomy): domain Eukaryota; kingdom Metazoa; phylum Porifera; class Demospongiae; order Haplosclerida; family Petrosiidae; genus Xestospongia; species Xestospongia muta. The sequence continues at coordinate 6,025,190 of OY848917.1, forward strand.
ATGATATTAAAACATAACTTAATAGCATTGATTGTAAAATGTTTAAAGAAGTTTGAAGATGTTGAGTTTGACCTTTGTCTAGCTCTTGTAATTTTGCCAATTATTCCAATTATTTGCCAAGCACCTTAACATGAGACACCCTAGTCTGAACAATGCATTAAAATTTCCCCTTAGTTTGTATGTGTGTGTGTGTGTGGTTCAATCACACACACACGTGTGGTTAGGATTGAGATAATTGTTTTACCAGAACCTGGAACCACAGGTATATAAAAGTATGTGATCAGTTATGTTCACACTGCAAATGTTTACTCCATGTTTAGCAATGCAACAAGCTTGAAGAAAGGAAAAAGCAGACATATTTGAAACAATTAAAAGATATGTATAAGACGTCTAGAGCACCCTGAACTGAATAAGAACAAAGACTAAGTTAGAAGCTAGGTATTATTGCTACAAACAGTCAGTTTATTGTTATTCTGATATCAAAGCCATATTTGTCATTTAATCTAGTCTGTTACTGCATGAGGCAAATCCTGCATATTCACATATTCCTGGTAAACTTTAATTTCCTTAAAGTCATATACTAATTATGAAGCCACAAAATAGAAAAGGTCATGAAAAATTGTTATATGAAGCCATAAAATGAGATACAAGGTCAAAGTTAATATAAACATATAGACACATTAATAATGTACATTGTTATTTCTTGTAGGATGATGTCTTTTCATGGCTATCCTTTTATTTGGTTTATTGCTCAGTTTCTTAAATATTTGATGAGACCTTCAACCAAGCTAAAGGATTATTTAATGGAAAAAAGAAAAGCTCTTGGAATTGTAGACAAAGATTCACCTATTATTGGGTAGGTTACTATTTTAATATATACATATTGTATTTGCAAATTCATTAAATTAGTATACAAGACCATATGTCATGTGTACTATAGTATACTATACGTCATGTGTACTATAGTATACTATATGTCATGTGTACTATAGTATACTATATGTCACGTGTACTATATTATACTATATGTCACGTGTACTATAGTATACTATATGTCACGTGTACTATAGTATACTATATGTCTCGTGTACTATATTATACTATATGTCATTTATACTATAGTATACTATATGTCACGTGTACTATAGTATACTATATGTCACGTGTACTATATTATACTATATATCACATGTACTATAGTATACTGTATGTCACGTGTACTATAGTATACTATATGTCATGATGTGTTTACAATTGAGACTTCCTGGAGTAATTGTATGACTTCAATAATCAAATACACCATGTCATTGTAAACATTACATAGCTTGTACTGCTATTGTTGTTAGACTACCTGTTGATACATGCCCATGTGTGTTAATGTCTGTTTGTAATGTGTTATTCTGTTTACTGTGCTACTTGTTTACTATTAGTGTGCACATACCATTATCATTTGTAATGATGCTGTTTTGATTTTGGATTTTGTCAATTACATTAATATGGTAATTATATGTCATACTCACACTTGTTGCCATTAGCTATATAAACATTTCAAAGACTTTTCTGGAGTTTAAAAGTGCAAAACTCAGAGTCTTGGCATAATTCATGATGTTCATAGTAAGAGTTATTATGTTGCATAATAATGTGAGTAGATATACAAATATATTAATAATATGTAGCTCAAAACAATCATAAGACTGTCTGGCATGTAATGTTTCCATGTTTAATGTGATGTTTCATGTTTGTAATGTTTGCCAGGTGTAGCATACTATGAGAGAATTGTAGTTGAATATTTAGCATTGATAGGTACTATAAAATTTGTTTAATGTCACTGTGTTTCTTATAGAGTACACGTGCGACGTTCAGACAAGTCAGCTGAAGCCAGGTATCATGACATCAAGGAGTATATGAAACAAGTAAGAATACGCAAACTGGTTTGTCATTTGACTATTAGTTGCACAAGTACTTATTATTAATTTTTCCTAATTTTAAAATGATCATATTACAGGTCACACGAGTTCATACACAGCTATATATTTACATAATGTTAAGTCTGCCCTTTTTATGAAGTTACATTCATTATTTTGGTGTTTATATCACATAATACATGGCAAAGCGAGTTACCTGGTTGATCCTGCCAGTAGTCATATGCTTGTTTCAAAGACTAACCCATGCATGTGCAAGTATAAACGCTTGAACTGTGAGCCTGTGAATGGCTTATAAAATCAGTTATAGTTTATTTGATGGTGTTCCTACTACAAGGATAACCATGGTAACATAAAGCTAATACATGTCAAAGGCATCGATACCGTCCTCACGGGGAAGAGGCGTATTTATTAGTTCTGTTTAGTATAATAAATACAATAAAAAGTACATGTATACAAGTTTTATGACATTGCAAAATTGCTCTAGATGCTATTATTACATGTTTTCTATACCAATTTATATTTGTACATTTCCTTATACTCTAGGTTGAAGAATGGTATGACTGGTATGAATTGTCTAATGGTGTTCAAGGCAAAATAAAGAGAAAAATTTACATTGCCACTGATGAACCAACTGTTATAAAAGAAGCAAAAGACAGGTAAAAATGTAACTTGAAACAAATAATCACAAAACTGTAGCTCAAGTACACAAGTTGAATTAACTACATGTGTGTAATGACCGAACCAATTATTAAAAGAGTTGTGTTAGTAAGTCAAGCTGTAACTCTTTGACCAGGTTGCTTTGTCAATGTTTTAACCTTTCTGATACTTAGCAGTCAGAGATAAAGAATACAGTCTTTGAATTATATATTGAGACCAAAATCACAGTTATCAGAGGCCAGAAAAGGACCAAATACACGTAGCAAAACAACTGATTAAGTAATTAAGGGGCAGTGCCCAATTGTAATACTGTTAAACTGTTTCAGAAATTTCAAGTCATACAACTGGAGTCTAAATACTGTATAATTTTTATCTTCTGTATCCTTAGAAAATCATGAAAAGCTTCATTCAAAATTAGTGTTTTTTTACTTTTTAGCCCTTGAGCAATGTTTATAGTTAGTTATAATTTGTTTTTTTTACATTATAAATGTTTTAGTTACTGTAGACAAAGTCCTGGGCAGCATCACTTAACTAATACTATGTATCTAATAGATTATTCAGTTTCTTGTAGACTATAGACCAAGTTACACTGTGTAGTGAATAAAGTAATTCTTATCACATATGCTGGTGGAAGTAGACATTAATTGAATGAAGTATAATGAATGTAATACTAAAAGAAAACCTTGAACAAAAACTGGTTTGTATATTTGTCTAGATATTACAATTTACTATACCAACAATCCATTTATCTACAATAACTAAAACCTAATTATATTATGCCTTTATGCTTCAATGTCATATAAATTTATTTTCACTGCTCTATACAAAACTACCTCGACATTTCTTGTGGTGTGTTTTTACCATGAAGCAATGTCATACATAAAAGCAATTGTTTATATGATTTCCTGTCCTAGAATAATAGCGTAATTTCTCACATTTGTACCGCTCTTTTCAGTGGAAACTGGAGTTCAGAAAACATTGAAGTTTAAATGACACAGAATATTTACATGAAAAACCATCAAAGTTTCTTTATCATGTATTTATCAAAGCTTTTCTCTTTATTTCATAGGTATCCTCACTACAATGTCTATAATGATCAGAGTGTTGCTTATACAGCCAATAGACTTACTTCACGATACAGTCTACAGGGATTGTTTGGCTTGATATTTGATGTTACAATGCTTTCAGAATGTGACTTCATTGTATGCACGTTTTCGTCTCAGGTATGTCTTTTAAATGGAATAGTGTTATAACTTAAGCTAACAACTAAATTAAAAGGAAACTTAACTTTAAAAACAAAGAAACAAACTTAAGAATTCAATTGTAATACACATGTAACAAATATTTTAGTGAGCTGTAAGTTTTGTTTGGTTGGTTGGTTGTAACAATGAACTCTTTTCCTAGAGTATTTTACTTTGTGTTATAACCACTCTATTACGTGACATACATGATAGATCAAGATGTTGTGCAAACACTCTTTTTCATTGTGATTATAATCTTATTAGGTTGACTATTTTGTATTTCAAGGATAGTTAGTTTTCTATTCGAGTTGCTTTTATAGTGTTGTGCTTCTTGCCAATCTATGTATCCAAGCTGTTGTATAATCTTGTATCATAAACACAGCAATGTAGTAAATAATTCTATTTTAAAATATTATTTGAATTTTATTACGTATTTTATTTTCATCCAGGTATGTCGATTAGCATATGAATTAATGCAAAATAATCACATTGATGCTTCAAGGAAGTTCTACAGTCTAGATGATGTTTACTATTTCGGTGGACAACAACCACACAATGTTGTGGCCATTCAAAGCCATAAATTTACCAAACCACAAAAACAACACACCAAAAAAGAACTACCCGATGTCTCATTTAAAGAAGGAGATCTCCTTGGTATCGCAGGCAATGAGAAAGATGGCTACAGTGTTGGCGTGCACAGAAAAAGTCAACTAAAAGGAAAGTATCCATCATACAAAGTAGAGGAACAGGTTCTTGTTGCTGACTTTCCTTCATTTGATGAAGTTAAATGATTTTTTGAACTGTCTTAGTTTAATACAATTTTATTACAGTAGTTGAAATTATGAGAATATCAACTGTAAATTGAGATGATCTATGTGATTAAAAAAGGGTTTCCTATTGGTCTGTTAAGAAATCTACTTCATGGTATATCATTCATATTCAAAAAAGCTTTCCTTTAAAATAACATTAAATGGAAGTGTTTATACGGGTGATTGTAGAAGAATGTTAGCAAAAAAATAACAATACAATAATCATCAGTATGGGCACTACTATGTGTGGAAGTAAGGTGACATGAGCTAATTCACATCCCTAGATACACTATACACAATATATTTTCAGTTACAAACTACCCATGACTATCACAGAAATAACAAAATGGTTGATTTAACCAATCCATGGTCCCTCACATTGCAGGATAAGACACTGAGAAGAAGTAAACACTACAATGTCTAATTAAATAATACATTATTTAATTGACACATTTAGCAGTCATGTAGTTAATTTATGTGACGTCATTTCACAGTTGAAGTACGTGAACCATCAATTCCATAGTAATTAGTAATTACGACAATATCTATCTATCTATCAAATCTATCCATCCATCCATCCATCTATCTAATTATATGTTAGCATGCTTACAATATGTGACTTTAGATAGAATATTATATTATAGGCATGTATGAAAGCTAAGTGACCATGTATCACAATATTGTCATATAGGTATATACAGCTCTGGCATAGTAGCTAATTCAAGTAACAATTAATAGCATACTTGTTACTTGAATTAGCTATTGCTGGATTGATATCACACCTTATGACATATCAATAATCATTATTAATTACGGTAATTCTCTGCTCTGTTATAAAGTATATGTTGAATACACTTGACCAAAATGTGATAATACATAAGAAAACACCAAACTGTGATAATATATTCCAAAAAAACATTTTGAATATGTTATAGTTAATTATAATTCATAACACAAACAATAAAATAAAATAAATTTAAAAAGATATATACAGATTTAATGTAGGGATGGTGGTAAAAACATAAAAAACCACCAAAGTAGGAATGGTAGCATGAATATTGTAGCTACACCAAATTATTTGAACACAAAGTAATTCAAAACCTACATTTTGATATGTTCTGAGAAACATAGCAATATATCAGTTATGTACACAGCGAAAACGTTTAGCAATAAACTCAAATAAGATGAATAAGATCAAAGATTTAGAAGCTAGTTACACAATAATTGTGCTACAAATGCTGTCTTACTTTATCCTGGACAGACTAAAGAAAAAGATCAAAGCTGCATTATCATTAAAATTAACATATCACTGCGCGAGACAAAGCCTGGGTATCCCTCATAATCATAGTATTTATAATACATGATTAACTATTCAATATCAATTGTATATGCTATATACTATAACTCATAATCATAGTATTTATAATACATGACTAACTATTCAATATCAATTGTATATGCTATATACTATAACTCATAATCATAGTATTTATAATACATGACTAACTATTCAATATCAATTGTATATGCTATATACTATAACTCATAATCATAGTATTTATAATACATGACTAACTATTCAATATCAATTGTATATGCTATATACTATAACTCATAATCATAGTATTTATAATACATGACTAACTATTCAATATCAATTGTATATGCTATATACTATAAACAGAAATATAACTAACTACCATACATGTATATAGTTGTTAATGTTCAGTGGAATAGGTGGGAATTTGTTATAAGTGATATGAACCTTTTCTGTAGAGATTAAGTAAGGTCTAACCACAAGGACAGCGATTCATACAATCAAAGTGAACAGATACAACAAAGTTGATGTTCTTTCTTACTCTTTTAACAGCTCTTGTATCGTTATTTTCTTATTGACCGAAATATTATAATACAGTGAATAACAAGGTGGACGTCATTCATGTCGATTCAAACTTTGACATATCCTGTTCTTTTTTCTCTCTCTCTAAAAAAATTTACTAAAAAAAATGATGCACTGATAATTGGATCAGCTGTCGGTATTGGTAAAAATTGATCAAAATTCCACTGATGATACATGTGTACAGTCTGCCGAAAAATTGTAGGCCATTTTAAACACTCACTATTGGTGTCTACACAGCTTAAACAGATCCAGGAAAGTCTTGGACTCCCAACTCATAATCTTAAACAGGATGAACCTACAAGGTGGAATTCCACCTTACACATGCTAAAAAGCATACTAGAATAGAAAATGGCACTTGGTGCCTACAATACTGAGCACAACCTTGTCCAGTTGACATCAAATCAATTGGATATCATTGCCAAAAGTATAGCTCTCCTTTGTCCTATTGAAGAAATTACCAATTCCATTTCAACTGAACAAGCTTCTGTCTCTCTGATAATTCCATTCATCATTTAAAGATCCTAGAGAATCATGACAATGACCTTGGCATTAGAACTGTGAAGGAATAGATGCTCACATCCTCCAAATGTCCTAAGACAGATGTGTTGAAGTGCTTTTCAGATATTCTGGAAGAAGCAGGTGTCATGTTGACAACACATACGACTCAGTGGTAGATAAGTATCTCTCTGAACCTCTAATCACATTCCACAGAGGAAACTCATTCACTTGGTGGGAAGACAACAACATCCGTTTTCCACTTCTATCTAAGTTGGCACAACAGTATCTGTCAGCTCTTCCAATTTCTGTTCCTTCAGAGAGGCTTTTTTCTAGAACAGGGGACATTTATGATGAAATAAGAAATTGTCTTGCCCCTGAACAAGCAGACACTCTTCTGTTTATTAAGAATAGTTTCAACATAGGTTCTACCTACTAACATTTGTCTCTCTGATCTTCTAATTCTCATCTAGTAATATTCTACACATATTTACTGTAATAATCAAAATCAAGTGGTTTGTTATAATTTTTCATATTTTAGTTTTTCTTGTTACCCTTATTTACTTTAAATATTAATTGAAATGGAATTGAAGAGAAGCAAAAATATCAGATCAGTTATCAGTCTCAGCAGATATTTGTTATTAATAATAAGAAAAGTGGCTGTAATACATACTTGTGTGTCACTAATAGTACACAATTTACAAATTTTGGTAACCTGTGTAGTGTTCTGATGGAAAGACACTCATTATCTTTGAACCAGCACTTGCTGGAAGAGTTACTGTTACTGTTCGTCCAAAGCATTGAAACACACATCAAACAATTCTTTATTAACATATAATACATTGGTATACTCACTCATGTGCATTTCTTTCATTAGACGTTAGAGCTCAAGACATAATGTTGACAAAATGTGAACACCCATACGTTCAAACAAACACCATCAAGTCTAGGAATATGAACAGCTATCATATTTTTATATAGTAATATAAAGTGCAGAGAAACATACCAGCTCAGATTTGAAAGCCTCTCGAGATTCTTTTCTACAGATCTGTCATTATCATTGCTGCCATTTGATATAATATCTTCCATTGTTTCATAAAGGTATGGTTGTCTTCCACCATCCAGGCTATCATCATAATTACTGTTATTGTCATCTTTGAATTCTAAATAATACGATAAGTCCAAACAGGAAGTTTCAGAATCAGAAGCACTTCCTTGTTCGACAGTGTAGCATCCCTTTAAATTAGAAACAAGTAATTTGTCTTTTTTACATAAAATATAAGGACACTCACACACACTTTATCAATTTTCTTTCATTTTTATGTATGTCTATGACAGTAGGTTTGTGAATGATAATGAATGATAATGGATTGTCAAGAAAAAAAGTTATGTGGAAAAGTAAGTTCCTATTGGCCAATCATGATTGAATTTTTCCTGTACATTGTAACTTGGATGACATTATGAACATGCATTAGAGCATCTTCTAGAAGGGAATCTCTGCTAGATACTAACAGCATAGTGTTTTCATAATCATCAGAAGACAAGTCGGGATTCATCCATTGTCAAGTTGTAACTTCTTTCAAATGCCAAAATTTAATCACAAGAAGACGTTAAGGGTAAGTATGGGTAAGTTTTTTAACTAGGTCTAATAATAGAAAATATTTCATATGTGATACATACATCAATGTTGACAGTTAAGATTGTTTGATTTTAGGTTGTTTTTGGCTTTGTTCTACTAGTATATGGTATATTGGTGAGCTTCGCAGCAAGTTTTGGAAACATACTGTATTGGTGAAGAGTGCAAGATATTTTATGAAAATATACCAGCATTGCAGTGTCCGAAATAATTTTTTTGCACCATTGGCCATATGGCTGAATGTAACAGATATTTACTGGCCATATTTAAAAAGTGCTGCCCATTATTTTGCAGGGCTGTAATCTAGTCATAATCATTATATTATCACAATAAATTTTTATAACAACAAAATATTAATTTTTGAAAAATATATTAGAAAAACAAATGAATTGTCTTGTAGTTGGCTATGTGATTAGTTTATCCTATTCAGTGAGCAAGTTACAAGCCTCACTCTCACTCGATTCTGAGTCTTAATTGGAGTCTATAATGGTTACTAAATTTAATGGTTGGGATATCATACAACACTTTTGCTTTTTGTATGGTTGTCTAGTTTTGGCACTCCACCACCAGGGCCATAGCCACCTGTATGGTTGGTATGGTTTTAACCTGACCACTTTTTTCGAATGAGTTAATAAAACTTATTAGGTCTCGGTCATGCCTGGCTGCCAGTGGGTGGAAACGATGTGAGAACGATGTTGACACTACGATTTAGCCATGTGTCAAAATCAATTTGTGATCGATGAACCGTACTATATCAATGGCAGCAACCACTTTGAAAGATTGTCTTCCCAGCCTTCCAGAAAAACCTCATCAGCCCCGAAATTTCTTGTTTCCTAAACAAAGTTTTGGAAAGGGAAAGTGCTCTGCTCGGCCCTAGTGGTTTAAATCTTGGCCGTTTCTCCACTACGACAAGTGTCAAGGTGTGGTTTTCAGTTGCAGCTGTGATCAAAGAAAGATTTTGTTCAGCAACAATATTTCTAATGCGTCTGTAAGCTTTATAAACATTTATTATTCAATTATTTTAAATTCAGTTATTGGTGAAGTGTGTACTCATGTAGAAATTTGTCTAATAAAGCTTCTAAATAGAATGTTTACATTGTTTCATTATTTTGTTCATGTATAGCTGTCATTATGTCATTTTATACTGAAAATCATTGCAAATACTGTAAATAATTTTTTAATAATGAAATTAAAAAGGCCTACTTAGAGGCTCTGACTTCTCCAGAGAACCAAAACAAAATGTTAGAGCCAATGGCTTATCATGCTCTGAGAAAGATTTTAGAGAATATCCACAGTTCTCCTTTCATAGCAGTCATGGTTGATGAATCAACAGACAAGTCAAATAAAGAACAGTTGACCTTAGTCTGGAGATGGATCAGTGAAAACGTTGTTGTGTCTGAAGAGTTTGTAGGCCTGTATTATCTTTCAGCAATTGATGCACAGAGTATTGTGGAGGTCATGAAGGATGCCTTCATAAGATTCCAGATTCCTCTGACAAAGATTCGTGGGCAGTGAGTGCTATGATGGATGCAGCACTATGGCTGGAGCAAAAGCGGATGTAGACACCATAATACAGGAGCTAGAAACCAGATCAGTGTTCCTACATTGTTATGGGCATGCCCTCAACCTGGCTGTAAGTGACACAATCAAGCAGTCACATCCTATGAAGGAATGCCTAGACACATGTTATGAAATTATTAAATTAATCAAGTTGTCTGCAAAGAAAGAAGGCCACTACAAGACATGAAAGAAGAGAGTAGCAATGATGCTTCTGGTTTACACACCTTATGTCCAATACAATGGACAGTCCATGCAGAGTCACTTGTCAGCATAATCAAATAGCAGAATAATCACAAAGGCAACTTGTCCAGGTTTGTCAACCGTTACCACTCCTCAGGTTAAACGGCCTTCCAGACAGCACAAACAATCCACCACTTGCCTCATTTGTTGTGAGACTGTTGAGGACACTATAGGCAAGAAGAAGGGTCATGACGCCATATTTTGTGACAAGGACTGCCAGGACTGGATACACTGCAAATGTGCAGGGTTGTCGAAGTCTGCCTTCAAGGTAGCTGCTGCCAAGGTAGACTCTTCCTTTCACTGTCCTCGCTGCGGTCTCCCTCAGCAATCCTGAGATTGCTGAGTTAAAAGTAAAACCTGCGTCAATGACCAAGGAACTCGCTTGCCTTAATGATGTTGTCACACAGAAGGACTCACGTGCAATAGTCAGTGATGTTGACGATATTCACAGTTCTAGCACCATCAATGATCATGTTGAGTCTTCCATCCACTAATACCAGCCCACTTCCACCAACAAAAAACCAAATCTCATCTTTTTTGGAATCCCACAACGAAAGGATGGAGCATGACTATAAAGCCATATTTACCAGCATTGAACCTGTAGTTGGCAATGCCATTTGCACTCCAATATTCGAGACTGCATATACTTAGGCAAGTATAAAGGTTCCAATCTACGCCCCTGTCCTATTTTGTTAGTTTTAATAGTAACAAAGTCATACCTCTATACTTTGGAACAGTTGTCAACTACCCTCTACTATTTCTGTTAAGTGTGACTTGTCTAAAGAAGAAAGACGATGCAAATCATTCTTCATTAGAGAAGAGGGAATATCTAGGAGTGCCATCAGATACAAGGGGAAATCACTGTATGTTAACGATAGACTATATGGGAAGTAGGAGTTGATAGCTTTGTCATTTCTCTTTCAATTGTGAATTAGCATCTTCCCTAGTGTCTCTGTCCTCTAATAGTGCAAAAGTCCTCCCCTTTCAAATACTACTCCTGTGTATAATCATTTACCTCACACTGATTCTCCCATAAATGAGTCTCCCCCAACACACATCCCAGGCTGCTGTCAATAATTGACTTTGTCCTTCCTCAATGCTCGTAGCCTGACAAACAAATTTGATTCTCTTCAGTCTCTAGTGTATTCTTCTTGCCCTTCTGTCCTTGCTGTAGCAGAAACCTGGCTATTAGACTTATACTTCAACAATGAGTTTTTACCTAGTGGTTACTCCATCTTACAGAAAGATTGCCCTTCCCGAGGTGGCAGAGTTCTGATTGCAACAGCCTTTCATATTCCTTCATATTTATTGTACTCTCAATCGGACCCTGACATCCTCACAGTTAAATTATATTTACCTTTCCCAGTTATCTCTGTGTTATATACATTCCTCCCTCATCTAGTGATAGCTCCTGGTCATCTCTGTTGGACTACCTTACTCACCCTTTCACCTCTGTTGATCTCCATGTTGTTGTTAGCGACTTCAATTGCCCACATATCTACTGGGCACTCCTCTACTCACGACTTTGTGATCTAGTATTTGACCTTAACCTCTATCAGTGTGTAGACCAACCAACACACTTCAAAAGGTAACATATTGGATCTGATTATTACTAATTCAATAGATAGGATCTCTGGTGTTACTGTTCATTAGTAACCTTTTTCTTCCTCTGATTACCTACCTATCTCCTTTTCTTTACTGGATATCAACCTATCTCCTTTTCTTTACTGGATATCAAGACTTACACTTCTCCTCAACCTCGCCCACACAATTTTTTCAACTATGCGAAGGCAGATTATCATGGTATGTGTGATCTCCTTCGGGACTGGGATTTTAGTATCTGTTTTGACTCTTTGGATGTTGAGGTTACGCCCATCTCTAAATGTGTTCCCTTTGTCACAACTTCTCGTCGACACTCACACCTTCCCAAGTGGTTTGATAGTAACATCTGTCACAACCTAAAACATATAATCCATCTCCTCACAGTCGCAAGAAATTCTCTGATCTTGAATCTGTACTCAAGGATAAAATTACTAAGGCCAAGTCCGCTTATGAATCTAATCTCATTCTCAACTATATTAAAAAGAAACCATCTACACTGTATGCCCACATTAAGACTGTTATAGACAAGTCTTCTTGGGCCAAACCCTAGCAATAACTGATGAAGAGAAAGCTAATCTTTTTAATGAATATTTTTTCTTGGTTGATTCCCATAGCTCATCTTATCCCTCTATTCCCCCTACCTCCACTATTCCCTTGTTGTTCCCTTCCCTTGTGATTGACTTTTCTCCCTCTAATGTATACTGTGCTCTATCTGGCTTAGACCCTTTTAAGACCAAGGGAGCTGATGGTATAGGCCCTCAGATCCTTAAATACTGCACTCTAGCTTTCAGAATGGCGTCTTCACTGTATTTCACCAATCTATAAATCAGGGGACAAAGCTATGGCGTCAAACTACAGGCCCGTCTCTCTTCTCTGGAAGATCTTATCTATGACAGAATCACACTGTGGTTTGGTTTTATTCATGGAAGATCAATTTTCTTAAACGATACCCTCACAAATATAGACAACAGGGCATACTTGTCCTCAAGATTCCAATGCATTGCTATTAATGGGATTCATTTTGAGTTACATCCTGTCACCTATCCTTGGTCCACTACTGTTCCGTGTATTCATTAATGACATTCCTTTCCTTGAAAAAGCTATCAAGATACTAAATGCTTTTCTATCCAATATCTCTTTCAACAAGGTCAAATCATTTCTTCTCCACTTTACTCTCAATTCATCTCCTATCCCAATTAATTACTTCATTGATGGTCAGCAAGTTTAAGTTGTGCTAATATATGTAGATAACTCTAAATTTCTTTAGTCCGTTCTCAACTAACTTATTACTGTCCAGTTTGGCATCCACACTTAATAAAGGACATTTTATTGCTGAAGATTATGATATATCACTCTTTCTTGTAATAAGCTAAACACAGGTTCTCCCGAACTAATCCCTCAAGACATTTTACTTCTCTCGTCTTCCCTGCATTTGGAACTCATTACTGTCTTTAGACCTTATTAACCTCTCTCTTCCTCATGCGGTTGCATCACTTCAGGTCCCATTTCATCTTTAATTTTGATAGCTCAGACCCTTTTCATACCTATTCATGTGCCTTTGCAGCAATCGTATTTTGTCTTCTTCTCATTTCTAAATCTTCCATTAAATCTGTTACATATAACTTGGGGGCCAGTGTTTTTACTGGCTTACCATCAGCTCTACACATTGAGCCACAACTACTACCTCGGAGAAGGAAAGCTCATTTGAAGAAGGCAGTGGTACAACTGAGTTTCCTTTATCTGTTGAAGATGAATATTGTCATGAAGTATTTTGAAGCAATTGATCTCTTTGTGATGAGCATTCATAATATACTTGACCAAAAAGGCTTCCAAACATGTACAGGGCAGTGTTTCAAAGAAGAATCAGATTCAGTGTGTTCTTTCTTTTTTTGATGACTTTGATATAGATCTCATGTGCAACATATATTCCGAAAATACTCAGTTTACTTATTATTAGAAAAAACATTTATATAGTCATGACAGGTTTATCTGGGCTGGTTAGTTGTCTGTCTGGATCCGAAAAGGAGCTTGTACAATATTTGATCCACCGAACCGGATTCGTATCCACCACAGTTAGTTATCTCCCATTGACTATAGCCCCTTTTCGAAACTCGTTTGGATAATTATTCCGTCTACCTTGTGACTCAGCCGCAACAGTTGCCTGTCAACTATCAGTATGTCGGAACTTGAAAAAAGGATTTCTCCACTACCGAAGAAGAGAGGTGTTACACATTCCTCAATCACCCGTGCTAAGACTTGCTTGAGAGATCTGGAAGCCAAGACAAACAGAATGGATACGCAAGACCATGCCCAGCGCAAGTTGCATTGATTGAACTTATCAATGATGAAGAAACTCTCGAGAAGGAGCAAGAAAATCTAGATTAACACGACAACGAAATCGCTGAATTAGTTGTGTCTTATAAGCAATTGTTGTCTGTCTGTGCAGTGTCCTTGGATGTGGATGATCAAAACACTATTTCTCGTAAGATGAAACATCTACACAAGGATTTGTCTATAGTGAAAGACTCTATCATTAAGCATCCTGATTTGTATGTGTTGCATCAGCATGAAGAAGATTTGCGTGATTACAAGGAAGAACTTAGTGATGTTAGAAACGACTTACTATCCTTGGAATTAAAGGAAGAAGACGAACTGAGCGTCCAGTTGTCTGCGTTGGAACACACTATGTTTGATTGCTGCCTTGAGGTACGCAAATAAATAAGTGATAGTGATCATGATGCTCCCAGGAATAGTAAGGGAGTGAAACTACTGAAATTAAAATACATTTGATGGTAATATTATTCACTGGAAATCATTCTGGGAACAGTTTTGCAGCACTCTTTGAAAGATGGCTCAGCTAAGGATACTATCAAAGGTCTGTCTCATTCAGGGGATCATTATGTTGAAGCTATTGAGTGTTTGAAGTCACGATACAACAGACGTCGCCTCATACATCAAACTCATGTACGCAAGATCCTCGACACTCCTCGCATCGGAAAACACCTACGAGCATTAAAGGCTATGGACTATGACCTATCAAGTCCATTCATCACCTTACTCCTTGAACTGAAACTAGATTAAACTTCCATGTTTGAGTGGCAAAGACATACACAAACAATTGATGATGTGCCCTATTATCAGGAACTTCTGGACTTTTTAAACCTATGTGCACAAACATCTGAGACATCTATTTCTGATTTGGCTAAATGAGCCGAGAATGATTTTGTTCCTATGAAGAAACATCCAATAGCCAACAAGCCAACTACTTCATTTGTTGCCAATACTTCAGAAAAATCAAATTCCAATTGCGTATTATGTAAAACTGAAAACCATCCTTTATACGTCTGTTCAAAATTCAAGACTCTTCCTCATAGACACATGGTGTCTATCTTGAGAGATAACGACCTGTGTTTGAATTGTCTTAAGCCTGGCCACTTCGTGAGACAGTGCAAATCACTCTACCGCTGTAGGAAATGCCAAAAACCCCATCACACTTTGTTACATACGATAATAGCACACCCTCGACAGCCCTATCACTTGCTGCCTCAGATATGAAGACCAACTCTCTCCTCATGACTTATCGTGTCATTGTGAGCGCTCCAAATGGTCTATACTTGCAGGCCAGAGCCATCCTCGATTCTGCATCATCTGCGTCGTTCTTCTCTGAGCGACTAGCTTATACCCTACATCTACCGTTTACTCATCATGTAACCAGTATTGTTGCTGGTTTAACATGTGAATCCACTACTCATTCAGTAACTACCGTTTCTGTTTCTGCTGTTTCATCGTTAAGTAATCAAATCACTATACCTGCAGTTGTCATACCAAAGGTCACTTATGATCTCTATGTCAACCCTGTTCCACGTGATTCCTGTTGGAAACATATCGAGGGAATCCAACTAGCTGACCCTGAATTCGGCAAACCCGGTAGAGTTGATATCCTTTTGGGTGTTGATGTGTTTGTGAATGTTCTATGACATGACTGGTGGATTGGGCCCTCTGGATCACCTCTTGCTCCTTCAAAGCAAATTCGGATGGGTGTTGGCTGGCAACACTGACCCTACCAGTAATCTCACAATTGTAACTCACCTCACTTCAGTTATGACTGGAGATGAGCTGATACTAAAGTTTTGGGAACTTGAAGAAGTTCTGGGCGAATCCCGGTCTCAAGCAGTTAGGAGATTTCTCTTTTTAGAATGATCATTACATTCTAGGAATTTGGTACTGTCATTGAAGAATATTTTCATTTGGGACATGCAAAAATGGTTCCCATTTCGGAATTGCACAAGTCACATCGATTAGTCTACTATTTTCCAATACATGTAGTCACCAAGGAGTCCAGCTCTACAACTAAGATCAGGGCTTTATTTGATGCGCGTCGGCTAAGTCCTTGACTGGTGTCTCCTTAAATGATACCCTGTTGGTTGGACCCACTGTACATCCTCCTCTTGTTATTGTGTTTCTGGAAGATGCACAGAAACTACAGCAACAGTACAGGATCTCTTTGCCTGTGGTGGTTTCCTATTACATAATTGGAATTGTATCGAACCTTTTGTGATAGAGCACCTACCACCTAATTTATGAGATTCTTCATCCTCACAAGACATTCCAGATCACGATCAATTCATCAAAACCTTGGGCATGCAGTGGTATTCTAGTACTGACCATTTCTGCTTAACCGTGGCAAAACTACCTTCTGGGGAAAATATCACCAAGCGTGCTCTGATATCTGACGTGGCTAAGACTTATGATGTTTTAAGGGTGGTTTTCACCAACTATGATCAAGGTTAAGATCCTGTTCCAACAACTCTGGGAATTGAATGTTGGTTGGGACGATACTGTACTTTGAGAGGTCTCTACTCTTCTGAACTTTTACAACACACCTTGTGGTGGGATGGCCCTGAATGGCTACAAGAGAAGCAACTGAGTGGCCTAAGCAATTTGACAGGCCACAGGTTAGCGTTCCTGAGGAGGAAAGAGAGGTATGTCATATCGTGATCGAAGATTATCAGGAACCACTGAACGCTACTGTAGTATATGAATATTTAATAATGTGTGTGGGTGCATCTTTTTGTTTTCTGAGCATGCTCAGTAGTAGAGCACATGTTTGTCTGTTAAGTCTTTATCTTATTTGTGTTGAGTTATCATTTATAATCACCTATCTCGGTCAACTACATATATTACATTGGCGACGAGGATGTCTACAGTGCCTATTAGTACGTTTGGACGAATAGAACAGTTCGATCCAGAGCTCGAGTCATTTGCTACCTATGAAGAGAGAATATGATTGTTCTTTGAAGCAAATGATATAGCGGAAGAGAAAAAGGTACCCATTTTTCTAAGTATAATTGGGACAAGAAGCTACTCTTTGCTTCGTGATTTGTTACTCCCGGACAAACCGAGAGACAAAGACCTCAAAACACTCATGGAAGTCTTAAAGGCACATTACGAGCCCACACCATCGGTTATAGTGGAGAGATTTAACTTTTATCGTAGAGACCAGAAGATAGGTGAATCAGTGGAAGAGTTCAAGGCAGAATTAAAGAAGCTGTCTACACATTGCTCGTTTGGGACTCATCTCGATGATGCGCTCAGAGATAGATTCGTCTGTGGATTGAGAAGTACCATAATTCAGAAGAAATTACTTGCAGAGAAAAATTTAACGTTCGCTGGAGCAGTAGAAATTGCTAGTAATATGCAACGTGTGGAAAGTCAGGCACGTACTATGAACAGTTCTGGGGACTCCTGCACAACCCCTAGTATTCAGAAAGTGACCCCTCATCATGGGCAACAGTCTTGTATTCATTGTGGAAAGTCTAACCACACTTCAGGTCAGTGTCGTTATAAGGACACACTATGTTTCAATTGTGGCAAAAGAGGTCACATTAAAGCTGTATGTCGATTTCGGAGGTCAACCCCATTTTCAGGGCAATCCTCGTACTCTAAACCTTTAAGAGGTAGAGTAGAGAAGACGTCAAGGCAGACAACGTCAAGAAAGAACGAAATGGATAGAAGAAGTCGAGGAAGACACAGGTGTTAAAACTGAAGAATTCTCAATGTTTGTACTTCGTAGTCAAGTGTCTCCACCCATCACTGTCGAGTTAATCATAAATGGGAAGGAAATAGAGATAGAAGTTGATACAGGGGCAGCTGTTTCTATAATGGGAGAAAAGACTGTTCAGGAGATGTTTCCAGAGGTACAGTTAAAGAAATCAGATATTGTGCTGAAAACGTACACTGCTGAAAGTATGGAGGTTGTTGGTGAAATTGATGTGGAGGTTGAGTATCAAGATCAATCAGAGAAGTTAGTATTAGTTGTGGTTTCCGGTAATGGACCAACGTTGCTCAGTAGAAACTGGTTACAAGTTATTAAACTTAATTGGAATCAAATCCCTCATACCAGATTGGATCAAGTGAAGTGCTTAGACGCTCTCCTAGCTAAATTCTCGGATGTTATTTCAGACAAGTTGTAAGGCAAGGCCAGTACCATTCGCGGTGCAACAACAAATTGAAGAGGAATTGAACAGACTTCAGTCTCAAGGAATAATCGAACCAGTGAGTCACAGTGAGTGGGCAACTCCAGTAGTTCCGGTTCCTAAGAAGAATGGAAAATTGAGGTTGTGTGGTGATTTTAAAGTTACTCTGAATCCAGTTCTTGATGTCGATAAATACCCACTTCCTCGTATTGATGATCTACTCGCTACTCTGTCAGGTGGTAAAAAGTTCACCAAAATCAATTTAGCTCATGCATATCAACAGATGTTACTCGATGACCAGTCAAAAGAATTGGTTACAATCAACATGCACAAAGGCTTGTATAGATACACTAGATTACCGTTTGGGGTAGCTTCAGCGCCGGCAATGTTCCAGAGGACCATGGACGTTATCCTCCAAGGAATCCCTCGAGTTATATGTTATATCGATGATATTTTAATTACAGGTGCTAATGAGGAAGAGCACTACCAAAACCTTGAAGAAGTATTTAGAAGACTTCAATACAATGGAGTTACTGTAAGTAAAAGTAAATGTAACTTTTTATGTGACTCTGTCGAGTATTTGGGATATCGAATTAGCAGTGAAGGTTTGCATGCCACTGAAGACAAGTTAAAAGCCATATTGGATGCACCAAAGCCTACAACAATTAAGATCCTTTTTGGGACTTGTACACTATTATAGTAAATTTATCCCCAACCTAGCCTCATTACTAGCATTAACCAGTACACTATGACCCTTGTCTACCAATAAAGCTTACTACAGATGCCTCCTCCTATGGACTAGGTGCAGTTATATCACATGTATACCCTGATAATTCTGAACGACCTATAGCATTTGCATCTAGAACCTTATCTACAGCAGAGCGAAACTATGCCCAAATTGAAAAAGAAGCTTTATCATTAGTGTTTGGTGTTCGCAAATTCAATCAATATCTATATGCTAGAAAATTTACCCTAGTTACAGATCATAAGCCGTTAACATCTATATTGTGTCCAAAAACTGGTATCCCACCTTTAGCAGCTGCTAGACTACAGCAATGGGCTATATTGTTATCAGCATATCAATACGACATAGTTTATCGTGACACTAAGTCTCATGCCAACGCTGATGCTCTATCAAGATTACCACTTCATTGTTTAGAAGAGCATACTAGTTGCGTAGGAGCCTCATACATATTTAATATGACTCAAATTGAGAGCCTACCTATAACATCATCTCAGTTAGAGAATGCTACACGATATGATCCTATTCTTGGTAAAGTGTTACACTATACTCGTTATGGATGGCCTGATATAGTCCCTTCTGAATTACAACCCTATTTCAACAGACGCAATGAATTAACCATCGAATCTAATTGTATTCTTTGGGGTATCAGAGTAGTAATACCAAACAAGTTTCATAAGAAAGTATTGAATGAGTTACATGAAAGCCATATGGGCATTTGTAAAATGAAATCTCTTGCTCGTAGTCATGTTTGGTGGCCAGCAATAGATCGAGAAATCGAATCTCTTATTAAATCATGTGAATACACCAGTCCCTGCACCATTACATCCATGGGCATGGCCCCAAAGACCTTGGCAGCATATCCACATAGATTTTGCAGGTCCAATATTTGGCTAGACATATCTCTTGATCATTGACGCTCATTCTAAATGGCCTGAGATATGGGAAGTATCGCCAATGTCAAGTTTTAAGACTATTGAAATTTTGCGCCATGTATTTTCAGTGTTTGGATTACCTGAACAAATAGTATCGGATAATGGGCCTCAATTTATTTCTAGTAAATTCTCGAAAAAGAATGGCATTAAACACATACACTCAGCTCCTTATCATCCCTCAACAAATGGAGCTATCGAAAGATTTGTTCAAACATTTAAAAGAGCATTAAAGTCAGGACGAAAGGAAGGAAGACAGACATTTCAGATTATCTCAAATTTCTTGTTAAAGTATAGATCTACTCCTCATAGTGTCACTGGAGTGTCTCCATGTTCTTTAATGTTAAAAAGAGAAGTAAGGACAGTGTTATCTCTTTTAAGACCAACTCAAGATCAAAAAGTTGCTAGTCGACAAGCTGATCAAAAAGCTAACCATGACAAGTCAAGCAGGTTAAGAACCTTTACTATTGGTCAAGAAGTAATGGTCAGAAGTTATCGTAATAAAGAGGAGAAATGGGTCTCAGGTATAATTGTTAGTAAAAGTGGAAATCTTACTTATCTAGTGGAACTGTCGGATGGAACACAATGTAAAATGCACATTGACCAACTATCTAGTAGAGAAGTAGTTAATGTACAAGAAGAGTCTATTGATACGTATGATTTTACTACCACTCAAAGTGATGATACACCACAAGATGGCAATAGTGATAGTAATTTACCTAGTTCTGAGAACAACCCAAATGAAACTAACACAAGTGAAAATTTGTCAAGTATTCCTACCGATAATGATACACCCAATAATGTTCGTTCTTCTCCATATCCTCAACGAAATCGTAGACCTCCCGTGAGGTATTCAGAACAGTATTGGTAACATGTATTGTATGGTTGATTATTTTTTGTTGTTATGTCTTAATTTGTTTTGTGTAGGTGGGGAGGAATGTAGTATATGAATATTTAATAATGTGTGTGGGTGCATCTTTTTGTTTTCTGAGCATGCTCAGTAGTAGAGCACATGAGTAGGAACAATTGCAGTACAAAGGTGAATGATAACTTGACCAATAACTTGACCAACCAGTCTCCATCACTATTTGTTGGTGAGTTGACATCTGCTGAAAACTATTGGGTGTCAATTATTCAGAAAGACCACTTCAGTAAAGAAGTCACGTAGGTTACCTAATAATAGTTGTCTGATACCTCTTCATCCATTTTTAGATCCAGCAGGCCTACTGCATGTAAGTGGCTGAGAGCAAAACTCTAAATTGTCTTATGCAAATATGCACCCAATCATACTACAAGGAAAACACGCTATAACCTGTGCCTGTTGCATCCTGGTCCTGTATTATTGTCGTCATCTTTGTGACGTTGTTTTCACATTGTTGGGGGACGGAAAATAGTTCAAACTGTCACCCAAGGTTGTATTGTCTGCAGACGTCAATCTGCCAGACCTACTCTGCAGATAATGGATAGACTACCAGTTGAAAGAGTAACCCCTGGACCAATATTTGATAAGGTTGGTGTGGACTTTTCTGGTCCACTAGTAGTCAAGTATGGTCATGTCTGAAGACCTACGCTTACCAAAGCCTATGTTTGTGTGTTTGTATCTCTTTCTGTCAAAGCTGTTCATTTGGAACCAGTCACTGGCTTGACAAGTGACACCTTCATAGTGTGTTTTAGGCGTTTTGTCTCTCGCAGGTGGAAACCAAGTTTGATTCTTAGTGACCATGGAACAAATTTTGTGGGAGCTAAAAGGGAGCTTCAAGAATTTGTGAAATTTTTAGAAGAGCAGAAGACCCAAAAGGCAATATCAGAATTTAGCTTAACACAGAAGATTCAATGGCATTTTATTCCTGAGTGTGCTCCATATTTCAGAGGTTTGTGGGAGGCTGCTGTAAAAAGCTTTAAGATTCATCTACGAAAGGTTGCGATGAATGTGAAGCTCACCTTTGAAGAACTTGCCACCCACTCTTTGACACAAATTGAGGCTGTATTAAACAGCAGACCTTTAGTACCTTTACCTTCTGATGATGATGGAATTGAAGCCTTATCACCCGGTCATTTTCTAATTGGTTGACCGCTAGAATCTATTCCTGACCCCTCATCCTCGTATGGTTCCCTATCAATCCTAAGACGTTGGCACTTCGTTCAAGCTCTGGTGTGTCACTTTTGGAAGAGGTGGTCCACTGAATACCTTGTGGCCCTCAGGAAATGCAATAAATGCCATAGTAGACACAGAAACGTTTGCATCGGGGACATTGTAGCTGTGTGGGAAGACAATTTGATTCCATCTAAATGGCCTTTGGCATGAGTAACTCAAGTTCATGTTGGCCCAGATGGTGTAATACGAGTCGTGGTTATCAAGACCGCCCAAGGTACACATACCAGGCCCGTTAACAGGTTGAGGTGCTGGTGCCTATGAACGAACATTGAATTGAACATTGAACATTTATTGTTTGTATACTATTATCTATCTGAAGACCGTTGGTCTTGGCCTGCGGTATGTCAATGATTGTTGTATATGATTGTTGTATAGATCTCATGTACAATATATATTCCGAAAATACTCAATTTACTTATTATTAGAAAAAAAATTTATATAGTCATGATCAGGTTTATTTGGACTTGTTAGTTGTCTGTCTGGATCCGAAAAGGAGCTTGTACATCAACTCTATTCTTTAGTTGTAGTTGAAGAAATGGCATCAATTGATAGCATTAAAACAGCACTGTTAAGCCTCTCCAATATAGCTAATTCTAATTCTAGACAACATATCCAAAATATCCAAATTATTTGCTCTTCAAACGGCCCTTTTAGTCCAGGAGCAGCTATGCTTACTTATGCTCCATCAGTTCCCATGCAAACGAGCTTCTTGCAGCTGACTGAATCAATTGACTGTACACCACGTTTCTGTAAGGATGCTTTAACTACATCAAAAAAATCTTGTGCATTCATAGTTTGAGGTCTAATGACACTCAAATAAATTATCCTGGTATGAATTTTCTTGTTGTTTCCATCAATGTCCCACCAAATGACCAATACAAGTTCATTGTGGACTGCCTGAACTACTTGTTGTTGCTTGGCTTCAGCAATGTAATGGATGAAAGTTCTTCCAGCATGCTCGTTAAGGTAGCTTGTCCCAATATCAACACCATGGTATTTCTCTAGCTCATAAATACAATGATACTTTAAGAATGACAATTTTTCTATTGCTACAAAAATTTGTATCAAAACTTTTTTCGCTCGTCTTCAGGCAAGGTATGTAATGCTTGTACAATGAGTGCATATGAACATGGACCTTGTCCATCAGCTTAGTGCTCAATAGACATATAACCTGGAATGTTGGTCACTTACATTGCTTGTACAGACAGATTCAGCACCAACAATCCACTTAATCACTGAAGTATTTATTACTAACCAATCTGGTTCTGAATTTCACACACACCTTGCATTAAGCCAATCAACAAATTTCTTGACTTTTTCAGTAGAAGAGTCACAGTCTAGCCTCACCAGCATCTGGCAATCTTTATCAAGATTGCACTGCCAATT
The DNA here is from genome assembly GCA_963693285.1 of Xestospongia muta. Classification (NCBI taxonomy): domain Eukaryota; kingdom Metazoa; phylum Porifera; class Demospongiae; order Haplosclerida; family Petrosiidae; genus Xestospongia; species Xestospongia muta. Next base: position 6,048,946 of record OY848917.1, read on the forward strand.
TCTGAAAGAGTTGTAGGATATTTTTCATCTCTTACTCATTAAATCCAAGTCTTGACATCTTTTCATCACAAAGAACACTTGTGCCAAAGTACACAAAATGCAAGTAAACAAATTTTAAAAGGTGTTGGTCCCTTGACTGAATATAAGCCGTTTTAACCAGCCATTCTAATTATTCACTTGGAAAATGGCCAATGACCAGTAGTAATTTCAGACAATGAGCATTGCAAGTAAGTGAAGTGCATAAAGGGATGAGTTTTTTTCTGGCACATTCGGATGTGGATTGGCATGTCAATTTTCCAAGAAGGCCATGGTTTTCCTGTACTGTTGCCAAGATTGTATCAATACATGCTCAGCAGAGACACAACAATTTACATAAATGGCAAAGCAATTACAGATCAATCAGTCAAGTGCTTGGTAGCAGAGGTATGTGCACAGAATGGATAACAATCCATAATCCATCCATGCCAATTCTGTTAGATCTCTGCTGTATTTGACAACCAATCTCTACCAAGTGTCTTGAGCCAAGAAGGACACCTTGCACTCTTGTTGGCAACAGGTTACAACAAACCAATCACTGCAATAACTCTTGCTGATCGTAATGGGGTGGTTCTTGGTGTAACTTGAGTGTGATGACATCATAATGAAATGATACATAGTGATGTCATCATATATGATGACATCACATAAACCCTAAACCAAACCTAACATTATTAACTCTATGACATAATATTGATGTCATCATAGGACAGGTTGTTACATCATCAGTTACACCCCAAAATGTCATATCTGATGTTTTAAAAGGTATCACTGTGTGATCAAAGGAAATGCTGAAATGGATGGGCCCAAGTTGTTAAAAATTGACAAATATATTTCCATACAATTTTACAGATTACATCAAGATGCTGCGAAAACCAGAGTTTTCATGTGGTGGGTATTTGTACACTAAGGAGAGGTGTGACTGAGAGGAGGCCACCTATTTGTTCTTCTTAAGATTTCTCAATGAATACTAAGGAAGATAATTTTTCTTAATGGCCATTTTTTCATTTAGAAGGCTCTTTTCCACTATCTTTGGAGGATATGTTTGTGTTCTTTACAGGCTCTGATAGAAAATAAGTTACTGGTTACAGTAAAGCACCAAGGCTGTTATTTTCCAGTGACACAGGTCTAGCTACTTCATCTATTTGTGACTTCTCTCTCTCTCAAATTATAATGGATTTAAGGACAGTCTGGTATTGTCTTTAAAAGGACACAACAATTAACCATTAATCAAAAATTGATTTTGCTTCATTAGGTATTATGTAAATAACAATGGACTGTATACCAATTGGAATCTGTTCTCTGTGATGTTATCTATTTGGAAACTGTGTGGCGAGCAATAGAGTTGATTGCATAAGCTCTTTAGACAATAGAAAACAATCACATATCAATGAGCAGGTCAATTCTCAAATTAAAAATGAAAAAAAGATCAAGGTAAGAAGAGAGGGCCTGTTAAAATAAGTTCACGGCCTAAAGTACCTTGTTTGTTAAGGAATGGCATTTAGTAGTCATAAAGAGAATTTACACCAGCTAGTGATCATGTGGTCCAATTTGATAGTGACATAAAAAGGTGGACGTCTGAAAACAAATACCTAAGTCATTTAAAATGATGGGCACGAGTTTACTCTGTGTGATACTAGAGAATATTCGCAAGAGTACACCTTGGTAGTACTCACTGATAGGAGACAAAGCAAGAGATGTTGCTTACAGAGAGCAGTTTAATCTGTCAATAAGATGGGTGGAAGATGGGTGGATAACAATTATCAAATTCATAAAGATCCTTTAGGGCTGTTTGCCTTCCCAACATCACTGCAGATACACTGTTTAAACTAGTCAAAGATATCCTTGTTCATTGTTTGCTTCCCTTGTTACTTTGTAACAAAATCAAAAATGTAGAGGTAAAGAATTCCATGTTTTCACAGATCACAAACCACTGATGTTGGCCTAGAATACTTGCTCTGACATCACTCACCTCGTCAAGCACGACAACTAGATTACATCTCACAGTTCACTTTCAACATCCGACATATCCAGGTAGCACTCTCCCGCATTGAGACAAATGTTCTGTTGTCAGGACAACCCCCACACTGCTATGGCCGAGACTCAGTCCACTGATCCCCAGATTCGAGCTCTTCAGTCGTCTCCAGAGTCTCCATTAGTAGTTGAAGCCGTTCCACTCACCAACTCGTCCCATCCACTTTACTGTGATACCTCTATACCTCTACTGGCACACAACGTCCCCTAGTTCCAAAGCACAAACCAACACAGACTTGTGGATGGAGGCCCTGCCACTTGTTTTGCTCGGAATTCGAACTGCCCTCAAAGAGGACATTTCATCTACAGCCGCTGAATGGTGTATGGCACAACTCTCCGCTTACCTGGAGAATACTTCACTCCTATCACAAATACCACACACAACTAAAAGCTCATATGCAACGTATCCACTTGTCACCACCATGGTAACATCCCTAAACGCTTAGCCACTGCCACCCACGTATTCATCCACCAAGATGCAGTACGTAAACTATTTCAGCCACTGTATGATGGTCCATTTTTAGTCGTGAAAAGAATGGATAAACACTACACCATTGATATCAATGGCCAAAAAGATACAGTTTCCATTGACTGGCTCAAGCCAGCACACCTTGATGACTACCCTCCACCTATCACTCACAAGTCAACCACCCAACCTCCCACTCATACCACTTGCTCTGGACAACGAGTTCATTTTCCAAACTGTTTCACATCATACATGTCATAGTGAGCTGTTAATTATTAATAACCTTTATTATGCTACTGGAAGTATCCAGAACATTGGAAAACACGTGTTGTCACTATTATATAGTTTTGTACTTAGTCACTTTGTCAGTTTGTTTAAAAAGAAAACGTGTTATATAAATTTAGCAAGTACACTAAAATGTAGCATTTTGACTCTGTCTGCCTGCACACCATGCTCATAATGTCTACTTTCCTCACAATTACTACTTTTTACCTATATCGTTTGATTCAGTTTTTGGTTACTCTTCTATTAGAGTGGACTATTGGTATAGCCAAAAATGGTTGGTAAATAGTCAGGTGCGAGTAAAGATAGAGAGACACTTTCAAAAAGAAAGATCAGTTGCTACTATAGTATACAGTGGAACACCTGTGACTTACTGATAATATCCTGGGGACAGATTCCATCCAGTACTCTCTGTGTACGTAATTTCTTCCTGAATTATGTATCCTTCATAATACAAAATGCGGACGCTTTTTCTGGAACATTTGTGTACAACATAAGCTTCGGTCTCAGAAACAGACATTGGGAGTGGTCACAGAAACTGCAGGATTAATAATTCCTGATTATAATCATTTATAATTCCACAAATCAAAGTACTATACTGGAATTGTTAATATATTTCACATGGTGATCTTCTCGGGATAGATAATGGTGGACAGCCTACCACCATGGCTGTTTCCCGTTCACTACTGCTATAGAACTATTTTCTTCACATCTCATCATTTGTCACGGGTGTCCATATATCTTTATGGGATGAAATCGTCTTATGTAAGATCTTGTTTCTACTGACATCATATAGTTTCGAGCATGTGACAACATGTAACGTGCCAGTTGACAACGCATGTCAGCTGGTAAATATGTTGAAGAGTAAAAGGAATAATTTGAGTCTTACACAAACATATGATGTTGTTCAAGTGCCTACCAAGAATCCAAAGGTTAGCATTAGGAAGCTCGCCCTCGATTTTAAGTGCAGAAAAACTCAAATTGCCCAAATACTGAAGAAGAAAAACCAAATCATGGCATTGTATCGCGAGGAAAATGCTTCATGTGACTTGAAACACCTCAGCAAATGACCGTCTCAGTATGGTCAGATCAGTGAAGCTTTATATAAATGGTACGAAGTTGCTTGTTCTAAAAATGTGTTCCCTGATGGAAGCCAATTGATGGCAAAGGCAAAGCAAATTGCTGATGTAATGGACAAGCCTGAACTTAAGACTTTGAATGGATGGTTTGATTGTTGGAAGAAGCAGTACAACATAAGAGAGAAGGTTGCATGTGGAGAGTCTGGAGACGTAGGAGGAGAAACGGTAGATTCCTGGAATGAAACGTTGCCAGAACTGGTTCAAAGGTATCAACCAGAGGACATTTGGATTAAACTAAATGGATTGCCAGACAAAGGTTTTGGAAATCCATGTTGTTTCAAGATCAGCAAAAGCCAGTTACTGGTCACCTACTTTAGTCAAGAAAGGCATGAATGTCTAGGGAGATTATGGATGAAATTGAGGAAAAAAATCATCAGCTTGTCACTAAAGGACAGTCAATACTGCTATTTATGGACAATGCTGGATGCCATCCTGAAACACTAAAGGATAAATATAGCAACATAAAAATAATCTTATTGCGAGCACCAGCAAACATGACAAGTGTATTGCAGCCACTCGACCTGTACATAGTACAAGCATTCAAAATTAAGTATCACATAATGCTATTGTCATATGTGCTCGGAAAAATTGACAGTGTGATACTGCATCTGAAATAGTCAAGTCTGTGAATGTACTTTGTGCAAACTTCAACTGTGAGCATCTTATCTACTAAGCAGACAGCTATAGATGAATATTTATATGACTATGCATGAGTCTTAATTGTTTGTTCATTTAAATATCATTATTATTATACTCATTTAAGTCAATAAAATTCTTTTGCTAAGATTATCTTAGAAAATACATACAGTATTAAACTGAATGAATTGGTGGATACCTTCAAAAGTAAATGGGGTGTACCACAATGTGTGGGAGCAATTGATGATAGTGATATTCCTGTTGCATTCCCAGCCATGAAATGTACACACTACTATAACAGGAAAAGGTGGTACTCCGTCATATTGGTCATATTAATGTGGGGTGGCCAGGAAGCCTGTGTTTTATTCTCATTCAAAGATATACAAAAGGATGAATGATGGCAGTTTACTTCCAAATTGAACAATTACTGTGAATGGAGTAAATATACCTATACCTCTTTATCTAATTGGAGATTCCACATACCCTCTTATGGAGTGATTGATGAAACCCTTTACGCATAGCACTGCTTTAACAGGCCAGGAAAAGACATAATTATAGGATATCCAAGGCTCATATAGTGCTGGAAAGATGGAACAGGCTTATGAAAAGAAACGTTATGAGTATAGATAACATTCCCACTGCAATCACAGCTGCATGCATTCTACACAACATCTGCAAAGCATAACCTGAAGAGCATTCGAGAAACACTGCCTACTTGTACCCAAGTCTTTACAGTGAAAGTGGTGATGTGCTTTTTACATGCAGGTGTTCCTATTTCCTTTGATCTTTTGCTGTTATTATTTCTAGCATTATTAGATTGAGGTTGAGAAAAGTGGAATTTGCTTGTATCTTTCTGAGCCATGAATCGTTGAAAGACTCCATGCATCTTGTAAGAGCTTCAGCTATATCAACCTCTGGAGTTGCTTTTTCTTGTAGCCTCTCTTTCCCTTTCTCGTGCTTCTTTAAACGAATGTGATTGGTAATAACTATGCTCTTAAAGTTGAGTTCTTCATGATAACTGATACAAAATATTTACCATTTGATGGTTCATTGCTGTACTCTCTCACTCTGTCGGCTGTATTGATGCCTTTTGGTTCACTGCTGGATGAGCTTCATCAAGCAGTAGTGCTTTTACATAGTCCATGTGGAGGGTTGCCCTTTCTCTTCCTTATCTGTGTGCCAGCCCTGAAGGCTATGGATACTTTTGCCTATCCAAAGCAGAAAAAACTGAGGTAGAACTTCATCCTCTGTCAAATTCAAACACATACTGCTAGTACTAGCTTCACTCTGTAGCTCAGTTTCCAGTGTCACTTGTTCTATATATTCAGACAGTGGAGTACAACAAGTATGTGACAACGAAGAGATGAGTGTTCCATTTATAATAACCTTTCTTTGGTCAGAATAACACAGTAAATAGTTGTCATCACCTTTACTTATTACTAGCAACATGGTCCTTTGTATCTCATGTGAGTAAGAGACTATTTTCAAACCATAAATTGCAAACATGCCAACTCACACGCATTTTGCGTGAGACACACGCTTTTGGGCAATCACTAACAACACAGCTTTTGGACATGTGCCTTACATCAGGTATAACTGAAGTTCTTAGGTGTTTTTTCATTCTGTTTACAAAATATTTCTGTAATATGTATACTCTGTAGGACCTGAATCTGGTACTGCTGCATCAGTTTTCACAAAAATGAATGAAGTACTCACTACCAACAAGATCTCATGTTTATTTTATGGGATGCCCTTGCCATATAGTGCATAATACAGCAATGAAAGCTTCAGAAAGTTTCACTAAGGTATCATAATAGTATAAAGTATTAAACATATTTTAATTTAGCAACTCATAGGTCACAAACTTTGATGTCGAGGAGCTACTAATCGACAACTATTACTATTTTGACAAGAGTAGTAAAAGAAAGAGTGAATTAGCTGAGTTTTGCTCTTTCTGTGACCAAGAATATCGAAAAGTTCTAAAGCATGTCTCAGTGAGATGGCTCAGTCTCGAGATGGGTATAGAGCGATTGCTTAAGCAGTATCCTTCACTGAAATCTTATTTTGTTTCTCAAGGTTCGTGCATGGCTGTACAGTGTACATGTGTGCACTCAGTGCTATAATGTGTATAACATTGTAATTTAAAAATTGCAGAGGGTGCAGGCACTCGGTTTCAACGGCTACAGGCAGTCTATTCTGATCCATTATCAGAGGTGTACTTGATGTTTTATCAATCTGTTCTCCAGCTGTTTGTGCACTTCAATAAGCTATTACAACGAGAGGATCCCATCATTTATATGTTATCGGATGAAATCAACCATTTTTTTAAAAAACTCCTTGGGAAATTTGTTTCTGTTCCCGCCATTAAAGGAGCATCATCTATATCTCAAGTAGACTACCATAATAAAGCTCAACGGTTGCCAGGTAAAATACACCATACATGTGTTACTACCATCGACAAGGAGCTATAAAAACAATTTTTTTTGATTTTTTTTTTTGACTATTATAGATTCAGAACTTGATATTGGACTTATGACCAGGCAGTTACTGAACAAGCTAGAAGATGAGGGTGACATAACTCATCGAGAGGTTAGAGTATTCCACAATGCAGTTCGCGACTTCTTAACAACAGCAGCAGATTACGCACTCAGTAACTTACCTATCAAAGATAAATTATTACAAAATGCAGGGTTTCTGAATTTTGAAAAAAAAGAGATGTCATCTTTTTCACAGGTGGAATATTTCGTTCACAGGTAGGCAATTAAAGCAGTTTATCTGTTTAATTGAAGTGCTTGCCATAATGCAGGTACCCAAATGTGTTGCCTTTTCAGTCTGTCATTGAGTTGAGTGCCCTGGAGGAAGAATTCTTAGACTATCAATTGATGGAATCCACCGAAATCCCTTCAAGTGTATGGGAATCAGCTGCAACTGTCACCAAAAGTGATCATGCTACTTACAAGATAGATAGTCTTTGGTCTTACCTTGTTGGTATGAGGAGAGGAGATGGTACATACAGATTCGAAAAGCTACGTAAAATAGCAATGCTGGTACTCATACTTCCTCACTCAAATGCACTAGAAGAGAGGGTTTTCAGTATGGTTTCCAAGAATAAAACCAAGTTTCGGCCTAATTTACAACTCGATGGCACACTATCAAGCATTATTTGTGTGAAACTTGGAAATACAGAGCCCTGTAGCAGTTATAATCCTCCAAAAGATGTTCTTGAAAATGCCAAGAAAGCAACTAAGGAATACAACAAACTATATTCATCTAAAAAATAACTTGACACGTATACAAGGCCACTCATGTTTTCCAGTTTTTGTAATTTTTTGCAATTATTGTTTAAAGAATTTTTTTCCACATCTCACTCATTTTCATCCTGTCTCACTCATTTTTTGGGAGCCTCTCACTCAATTGCTAAGTCAGGGGTTGGCATGTCTGAAATTGAATCATTTTTTATAGTTTAAACGAGTGCACGTGTATACTCTAATTAATGCCCACAATGTAATACCAGGAAACTATAAAAGCAAGCTCTTGATACTGCTGTCCAATTGCATGCTCAGGAGTGTCTCACTATTTGGAGACATAATATAAAATTTACCTGTGAACAGAATGTCCCTTTCTCTTACTAATACATAGCATATATGATTTGAGATATCATAATTATTCTAAAATTTCATTATACAAACATTAAAGGGTAAAACTATTAATAGCTCCCAGCTAAAGAAATTAATTTGGATGAAATTAGAGAGATTTGTATGTTAAGAATATTGTTAGAGGCTATCAAATTTACAAAGTTGATTACATCCTGAGGTTTGAGACATGTTTCAGAGAGAAAGAAATTAATAGTCATAATAGATACACAGTAGTGATCACAGTAAATAGAAGTATAGTAGGGCATGTGCTAGAGTGGTGATTGGTCAACTGGAAGGATTAGAGATTCCTTGTGTGTACAAGTATCCTTGGAACAAGAGGCATATTAAAAAAATTAATTGCTGAACAAAGTTAAGTGTCATTTGTATATTTGACAGGGATCAGTTTAGACTACTCAAACTTTGCAAGGAAAATTTTAGATCGTAACATTCATAGATATCAACATATTGATGAAAGAATACATTTCTAGTTCACAAAAAATTCAGCTCTTCCCTGTGCAATTGGTAATCCAACTATATGGACCATTAACAAATTTGACCTACAGCCCTCAATTTGTTAAAGTTTCAATTAATGAGCATTCTACATTCATCATGTGAGAGCAACCAAAACAATATGAGAAACAAATATCAAAGTTAAATAATAACGTGGTAATTAATTTTCATTAGAGAAAGTGATAGCATTGGTCTACAGCCTCAAACAGAGTTTCAATTAACGAACACAGATGTGGTTAATAACTAATTATGGCTAAAATCATCGAAAAACATTTCTTTTTGTACAAATGAAAGATTGTGCTATGTTTTCATCAAGCCAATATCGTCGGTTTCCTCTTTGTACACATTAAGTAGCATAGCGATTTAATCTTTCTTGAGACATTGTTGATCATAAATAAGTCTTTATTCTGTATAAAGTTATAAAGGATCTTTCTGACAAAGTATTTGTTGCTGGCATTACCATGATTACTTTTAATAGAGTGACAACCTTGCTATCAGTTTTGGCAACTTTTTCACATGCAAATCTGAACTTTGTGCAAAAAAATCTTATTTTATCTGACATTAACATACAATTATCTGAATATATACCTGACCATGCTAAAAGTCACTCAGTACAATGTTTATTCATTTCTCATTAGCAACCTGGAGGCTCTTAAAAAGTGATTTTGTGGTGGAAACTTGTAGCAATCATACTTGATGTTGGTCTTGATACAAAGTAGTGCATTCATCATTTTAGTACTAAGTCTATTGGTGTGCTTTGACTTACTCAAGTTATACTGAGAAAAGAGAAGCTCTGAATCTATATAACTATGGAAAAATATGAACAGTGCCTTAGCCGGTTTACTAAGCAAAGGGAATTTGGCAAGATTCTTGATCACTGATACATTTGTCAAGAATAATGTCACTGTCATTATTGATGGAAGTGCACTGGTATTCTATACATTCTCTTTTTAATGGTGCAATCTCAGCTGTTTGAACAACATTAGGCAAACATTTATTATCTGCTCAGTAATAGCAATTGATCTTGATACTGCCTGTGGTTCTAGCCACTTTAAATTTTGATTAATGTATTATCAAAAGGAAGTCATTTCCTTGTTTGACAAGCAGCTTCAATCCAAAACTCAACACAGATCCCACAAACTTGTTAGATTTCTCTCTCAGATACATATCTTCTCTCTTCTTCATGTCTCTCACCTTTAACTAACTCTTGATGAAGACATTCTTCAAGGTCTTTTAACAAGCCTTGAGAAACTAGAACTACAACATCATGTATGAGAAAAGCCATCAAGATCTTTTCATACAGCATCCTTACCTCTATTCCTTGCTGCAGACTCATTATCCACTGGTGTGGGTGGTGTCATCTTCCATTGATATCCTGACAATACTAATCGAGTGATAGCTCATGCCTCAAAAACCCTAACACCAGAGAAAAATTATTCACAGATAGAGCATGAAGTACTCTCCATCATTTATAGAATAAAGAAGTTGTACCAATACCTATGGGGTCACAACATTAAACAATTCAAACGGATCCCAAACCATTGATAACAATTCTTGGTGGAAAGAAATGTATTCCAACAACTACTGCAAGCTGTATTCAACACTGGTCAATTCTTCTCATTGGCTACTCGCTACTTATTTGACATTAAATACAAAAGTACCCAACAGATTGGAAATGCTGATGGCCTTTCATGTTTGCTAGCTGGTCCTGACAAAGTTTTGATTCTCTAGATCCTGGAAGGATTTGTGTAGTACAAAACATACACGAACAGCAAATACAGGATCTTCCTTTGAAGGCTAGTGACATGGCATGGGAGACAACCAAGGATCCTATAGAGATCAGTGAAATATCACACACTCAATGGCTGGCCTAATCAAATCCAGAGTGAGGCCTTGCAACCGTATTTCCACAGAAGACATGAACTTATGGGTGGTTCTTGGTGTAACTTGACTATGATGACATCACTTAAACCAAACTTAACATTATTAACTCTATGACACATGTGATATCATCATAGGACATGTTGTTACATCATCAGTCAAGTTACACCAAGAAGCACCTGAGCTTACAGTACTAAATGAATAATGGCTGCTTAGCCTGCCTTCTTTGGGGAATGTGAGTAGTTATTCCAAAGAGTCATCAACCATCACTATTACAAGAAATCCATGAAATGCATTTGGGAAAAGTAAAAATGAAGATACTAGCACGTTCACATTTCTCGTGGGCAAAACTGGATGGTGAAATTGAAGAAACTAGCAACAATTGCAAAGAACGCTAAGAATTGTCAAGAGATCCTGCTAAAATTGCACTTCATCATTGGTACTATCCACAGAGACCTTGGCAATGTGTACATATTGACTATGCTCGCCCATTTCATGACATGATGTGGTCCATCATCATTGATGCACACTCAAAATGGCCAATAGTTATCCCTACAAAGAAAACAAATGCTGAAGAAGCTACTGAGGAGATGATGCTGATGTTTAGTTTTACTACACATGGACTATGTGAGCAAATTATATCAGATAATGGTCCACGATTCACCTCTCAAGAATTTGAAGATTTTTGCAAGTCAAGAGGTATCAATCACATGTTTCTCCTCTGTATCATCTACAGTCAAATGGGGAAGCTGAGAGATTCGTTCAAACTTTCAAATCTGCAATGCAGAAAGCTAAGCTAGGAGGAAAAGCAGTGAAACCAGCACTTAGAAATTTTCTGCACAGGTACAGCATCACACTTCACTGTACAATAGGAATACCACCATCTAAACGTTTGATGAAATTTGACTTACCTTCTACAATCAATCACCAAACCAAACAGTACAACAAGCAAAGGTTGATCAGAAAAAGTGTTATGACCTGCACTCAAGTAAAAGAAATTTTAGTGATGGAAACCAAGTACTCATAAGGAACTACCGTAGCCAATCTAAACGGATTTCTGGCTAAATTACTGGACAGATTGGAGCAGTTACCTATTTAGTCCAGGTCAAGCATGAAGTTAGGAAATGACATGCAAATCAGCTTAGAATAAATAAGAGCAATGACTAGGATTACGAGCACAAAGACTCTGATTTACCTTCAACATCTGAAAACATGCCTATGTCAAATCAAGAGACACTTGCACAAGATGAAAGTCAAAGATATCCTATACATGAAAGACACCCACCTGATTGCTATAAATTCTAAGCAATCACTTTCTAGGAGAATCTGTACAGAGTATGTTGACCATGCTGGACTTTCAGCCCATACTCACCAGTCGCTCAATTGCCATAGATAAACTTCCTGGGGTTTGCCCCATAGGAGTTGGAGAGGTTGTTAGACGTATCATAGGAAAGGCGATACTGACGATAGTAAGAGAGGATGTCCTCAATGATACTGGTATCAATCGATTAATTATATGCTGGTCTACGGGGAGGCTGCGAGGCAGCCATACATGCGGTTTGAGATATGTTCGATTCCTTGGACTGCAAAGCCATCATTCTCATTGATGCTAGAAATGCATTTAATTCACTGAACAGAACATTAGTCTGCCCCTCAATTGCCATCATCTTAACAAACTGCTATCACTCTGAAATACCATTGTTTATTGATGGGGATATTATCCTTTCCTCAGAGGGAACTACTCAGGGAGACCCCCTGGCCATAGTGATGTATGCATTGGGAGTATTGCCTCTAATATACCAATTAAATCAACATTCTGTTTCACAAGTGTGGTATGCTGATGACGCTGCTGCTCTTTGTACAATCCAGCATCTCCGAAAGTGGTGGGATGAACTTATGGTGAGAGGTCCACAATTTGGATACTTTGCTAAGTCTTGGATCATAGTCAAACAAAACCTTCTGGAAAAGGCAAAATCCTCTTTTGATGATGTCGTCATTAATTTAATATCATTTCAGAAGGTCACGGATACTTAGGGAGCCCCATTGGTACTAAGAAATTTATCTCTGACTTTGTTCAATGTATGATTAATGCTAATGACTGCTCTAAACAATTGGAAAAGCTCTCCTTAATAGCTTGTACTCAACCACATGCTGCATATTCCTCGTTTATTCACGGCTTTTTCAACAAACTAATTTTCCTCTTCTGCATCACACCGGATGTCTCTGTTCACATTCAGTCTCTCAAAGAAATTATTCATCATAAACTGATTCCTGCTGTAACAGGCATTTTGACCATCAACAATCCTTTAGAGATCTATTCTCCCTCCCTACCTGGGTGGAATGGGCATTGCCTTCCCCCTGTTTGAGGCCAAGAAACATCATGATTCCATCCATATTTTGTCTCCACTAATAAAAAGTATTATTAACCAGTCTCCACCCTTTTCCTTGTCAATTGTCTCTCAAGAAAAAAAGGAAATCTCTGCTACTTGTCACACATTACTTAATACCAAGTCATCTGAGCTTAAAGAATCTCTTGCTGAAGATGACTCCCTTCTACACTGCCTTGAAGTGGCAAGCGAGAAGGGAGCCCCTTTGTGGATAACTGCCAGACCAATCAAAGAACACAGGTTTGCACTTCGTAAAGGTGCTTTTATAGATGCTATCGACCTTAGATATGGCTTGAGGCCTCCAACATTACCCCCCAATTGTGTCTGTGGAAGCAACTTCATGATCAAGCATGCTCTCAACTGTAAATGTGGAGGTTTCCCCTCTATTAGACATAATGAGCTACGCAATATTACTACTGACTTGCTAACAGGAACTTCCTCTGATGTAATGATGGAACCTCCACTTCAGCCTCTCTTAGGTAAAGTGTTCAAATATCGTACCACCATTACAGATGACAACGCAAGAGCAGATATTGCAGTGTCCAACTTTTGGTCTCCCTGTCTACATTCCTTCTTTGATGTATGTGTCTTTAATCCATTCAGCTCAACATATAATAAATGCTCTCTGAAGACATGTCAAAAGAAGAATGAAATGGAGAAGACAATATGAAGAAAGAATAAGAATAGTCGAACACGGGTCATTCACACCCTTGGTATTTATCAAATGCTTAGAGGAGCTCGGTTGTCATAAACTTGTTTAAATCTATGGATCATGCTCTTTCTGATGGAGAGTTTCCTCCTAACTTTCTCACCCACGTTTTGCTTCCTGACTTTTTCTTTCTTTTTTGCTGTAACTGCTACTCTTTTGACTTTACTATTATCATCAAGTGCGTTATATGTAAACATAATTTAGACTTTTATTCAATTTATCATTGTCATTTCGCTAAAATTTTAGAATTGTGATATATGGTTTTAATCAATTTTGTCAAATGATCAACAGCTATTATAGCTATATGGTGCTCAGCAATAAACATTGTAACAAGAATCTCTCCTCATCAACATCATGTTGATTTATTAAAGAAGTGAGTGAGGTAGATGAAAGAATTGATTTTTCATTTTGTTTATGTGCTTTTTTGTCAAAGAATGCTTTTTTAATTCATTACTACCAGCTTTGATGTTTAGACTTAGAGAAATATGTACACCAAGCATAGTGCTTACCTTCTGCTGGATATGGTTTACTTCGTGGATAGGATTTCTTCCATGCATCATTATATGCACATCCAATTCTCTTCCTTTTAGTGGGGGGTGTAATTCGTACTTTAGTTTCAGGATCATTAGTTCAAGTTGTCTCTTCACACGACTCATCACTAGCTTCACTGCTATAAGTAGTATCAAAATATTGCTCCTCTTGCTCTGCCATCTGTGTTTCTATTAATTTTCTAATTATCAGAAAGTAATTTTAAAAATCTGACTTTAGGTATAAACTGTCTGACCATTTGACAGATGGTAACAAAATCTAAAAAAGTTAGACAAAATCTGACTAGTTGGCAACACTGTTCACTATATAGTGACATTTGAGATACATATACAGACTTAAAAAAGCAATGATGTCCTTCAATCTATTGCCACTTGTGAAATTCGTGCCAAATACTTCCAGTTGAATTCTAATCATTTAGCATCAAAATAAAAGTTGACTATATCAGGTAACAGACTGCAGTAGTCTTTACAACTGGCTGCATTGGAAAGCAACCTCTCCAATTCTTTGTATATTTAGTTATGTCTCAAGAAACTCAATAACTAAATTAACGAATAACCAATAAACAATAAATGACAACAACGGTTCTAAGTCTGAGAAAATAACTGAGACAAAATGACAAACGATCGAGAGCGTGATGCTCTTGAGTAGGACATGAGACGGAGTAGACTAACGGGAAAATACAGAGGGCGTACCACTACAGTACTCCCCCCCCCAGTGAGGAAAGGAACGGTCACATGTCAAGTCTGTTGGGGAACCTAGCATGGCGCCCAAAGCGAGTAACCCTAGAGGGTGAGGGAGAGATAACGGGATGCAGGGGTAGGTGTAGAGGAGGGTTTGGCACAATCAATTGGTTGACTATCATCAGGATTCATATGGTCAAGGTATGCTGGTTTCAATCGATCAACAGAAACAACTTCGTTCTTTCCTTTGATTGTAATGGTGAAATGCTTGTCAGTGCGCTTGAGAACCTTATATGGCCCATGATAAGGTGGTTGCAACGGCTTACGTACAGTATCATGGTGTAGAAAAACATGACTTGTTGTCATGAGGTCTTTATGGACAAACACTCTCTGGTTGTGAAGATGAGGCGAATCTGGTTTGAGATCCCGGAAAATGTCTTTGAATTTGGTAACATAGTTGGCAGGATTATCTGTGATGGAAGCATTTGTTAAAGAGGCAAAAAATGCTCCTGGAATGCGAAGAGTGGTTCCATATACCAGTTCTGCTGCACAAGCACCAATGTCTTCCTTGAGAGCAGTACGCACACCAAGTAAAATAAGAGGTAGCAAGTCAACCCAGTTAGAAGATGAATCTGTACGGAGGGATTTCAGTTGTTGGTGAAACTGCTCTACTCTACCAAGCCATTTGCACATGGATGATAGGCAGTAGTTTGGATACAAGTGGATCCTAACACTTGCATCAGTTCTTTTCATAACATGGACTCAAACTGTCTACCACGATCTGTGGTGACCTTTGAAGGAATGGCAAAGCGAGAAATCCAGTGTGTGACAAAAGCTCTGGCAACAGTATCTGCAAGCATGTCTGGCAGTGGAACAGCTTCAGGCCAACGTGTGAAACGATCTACCTGATCAATAAGTATGAGTATCCTTTGCATTTGGGTAGTGGACCAACAAGATCAATATGAACATGGTCAAAACGAATGTCTGGAGGGAGGAAGGTGGTGTCGGTGAATTTTTGATCGTTGGCAATGTAAGCAGGCTTGTGTCCATGCACAAACATCGGAGTTGATGTTAGGCCAAACATATTGAGCAGTAATTGGGCATTGAGTTGCCCGAATTCCAAGGTGGGAAAGAGCATGAAGGATGTTGAATATGTTACGGATGGAAATGGGAGGAATGGACAGGGTACTCCAGTTGAAATGTCACAGATGATGGAAATATTGGAGAACATATTGGAATTGATTCAAGTTTCAAGGAGGAATCTACTGCTTGATGTTTCGCCAGTGTAGGGTCACTCTTCTGAGCTTCAGCAATCTATTTGAAATCAATATTAGGGATCTGAAGAAGAGAAGTGGTGTTTATATCAATCCACGAAAGAGCATCTACAACACTGTTGTGGGAGCCTTTGATATAGTGGATGTCAATAGTAAATTGAGAAATAAAGCCAAGGTGATGAATCTGGTGTGGTGAATGATGATCAGAAACAGACAGTAGGCCATACGTTAATGGTTTGTGATCCGTGAAAATATGAAAGGTTCAACCTTCCACAAAATGGCAAAAATGTTTGATGGCTAAATAGATAGACAAAAGTTCATGATCGAAAGTACTATACTTTTGCTCGACAGGTTGGAGTTTTTTGGAAAATTAGGCTATGGGTTTCCAATGTTGCTCCATTTTCTGTTGTAACAGTGCTTCGACTGCTGTGTCTGAGGCATCAGGTAGGAGCTCCAGATTTAGGATGGAAAAGGAGATTGGTATTGGCTAAAGCTTCCTTACTAGTCTGGAATGCTTTGATAGTTTGTTCACTCCATTGTAGTTCTTTGCGTGGACTGGAAGTGGTTTTTAGCAAGTCATTGAGAGGTTGAAGTAAGTGGGCACAGCCTGGAATAAACCGATGATAGAAATTAATAAGGCCTAAGAACTCTCTTAACTGTTGTTTAGTGATGGGTAGAGGAAAACGTTGGATTGCTGATTGCTTCAACCTTCACTTGTAATGGGCCAACTCCATTAGCATCAATGAGGTGGCTATGATATTTCAATTTGTGCACACCAAATCTACTCTTGGTTGGGTTGATGATGATGCCATATTCCTTGAAATGTTCGAGCACTAATCGGAGATGGGCCAAATGTTCTGTGGAAGTAGCACTTGCAATCTAGACATCATCGATGTAGGCATAACAAAATGAAAAACCATGGAGTACTTTATTGATAAAGGGTTGAAATGTCTGAGTGGCATTACGAAGGCCGAATGGCATATGAATGAACTCAAAAAGGCCAAATGGAGTAGTAATGGCTGTTTTCAGAATATCAGATGGTTCCACTGGTATTTAATGGTAAGCTCTGACCAGGTCGATCTTAGAGAAAATAGTAGAGCCCCATATAGATGTTGAAAAATCCTGTACATGGGGAATGGGGTAACGGTCAGGAGTGGTAACTGAGTTCAGAGCTCGTTAATTTCCACACGGTCTCCAATCTCCAGATTTCTTTGGGACCATGTGTAATGGAGACGACCAGGAACTTGATGACGGATGTATGATGCCGAGGTGAATAATATGATCAAATTTACATCGGACAACTTTCAGACGTTCAGGTGAGAGATGTCGAGTACGAGCATGTACTGGTGGTCCAGCTGTAACAATATGATGTGTTATGTCATGTTTTGGGATTTGTTGGTTAGTAAATGGCTGAACCACAGTTGGAAAATCATGGAGAATTTTGTCATACGGTGAAGTAGCTGTCTTGGGCAGAAGAGTGGGGCTTATGGAGAGTTCGTTTGACACAATTCCTTGAACGCGTAGATTGGTCACTGTGTCAATCAAACGTTTGTGTGCCATATCCATCAGGAGACCAAAATAGCGTAAGAAATCTGCACCCAGAATTGGAGTTTTAACCTCAGTGATGACAAATACCCAGTGGAATGTATGACGGAGTCCAAGGTTGAGTTTCAGTGAACGGGTACCGAAGTTTGAGATGGTGAATTATTGACGGCTTGGAGTGTAAGGTGGCAACGGTTGTTCTTATCGGCAGATGTTGATGGTATGATACTCACTTCTGCACCTGTATCAATGAGAAAAGGTAAGTTTAAGATACATCTACAATATAAAATAGGCGACTGTGATGATTAAGGCCAGTGACACCCGTTGCCACTAGCAACAGGCTTGGGTGTTTCTTCCTGAGAGCAAGGTGGTTTACACTTTTTGGCAGATTCTCCAAACTTCTGATGATACCAGCACAAATCTGAATTAGGGGTGGGAGGAGACGAATGAGTTGATGCTGGACTGTCTGCTCATCTATGAGGAGTACTGTGGTAAGACTTGAGAAGATGTTTAACTTGTGCAATTTCGGCTTTCAGTTCACTAATCTCAGCAACCAGTGAGTCAGGGGATGAAACACTAGCCACGGTGGGTGTGGCAACTTCCATCACCTTGTCTGCCAGATTAGCTAATTCCTATAAAACTATCGACTCTGCAGTCGATGGCAAAACCAGCCTGACGTTTGTAGGAAGATGTTGGAGAAATAGTTCACGCAAAAATGATGGATCGAGTCCAGTGGCTTTATCACCCAAGAGCTGCTGCATGCGTCGAAGGAGTTGTGTCGGCTTGTGATCTCCGAACTCTTCAGTTTGAAGAGTTGTTGTAAACGTTGTTGTTCTGATACTGCTTTTCTCTGGACCAAGGCATCTTTCAAGGCTTTGAAGAGCTCGTCCTCGGGAGGTAAAAGAACAAGATCTTGTACCTCGGTGGCGTATTTAGGGGAGAGAGCAGCTATGACATGGTCAAACTTGGTCTTTGAGACAGTAATATTCCGGGTGGCAAACTGTACCTCTACCTGGGCGAACCAAAGGATCGGCGGGCCAGAAAGGTGGAATCTTTATACTGAGAGCATTAATAGCCATTATTCGTAGTCGGGGTCACCAATTTTAGTTATGTCTCAAGAAACTCAATAACTAAATTAAGACAGCATTAATAGCCATTGTTCATAGTCGGGGTCACCAATTTTAGTGGACTGTGTGTCATATTGAAAGAGAAGTTATTTTTTAAACTGACTGAATTAAATGCTAAATTAAACTAACATTAGAACATTATTGTTGAATGGTCTTAGACGGAGGGGTAATAGATATGAAAGGACAATTCAGACTTCATATTTGTCTGGACAACCAATACTAAAAATCAGTAAACAAAACCAAACTATATACACAATACAACAACCAATTAAAATACGTCTAAGGAGTCCATAGCAACAGCCAATGAGTTAGCTGGAATGGAGTCCTTGACAGATCACAATTGGTTGAAGTGAGCAAGGTTGTTTAGATCTTCTAAACGGAGATCTCATCAGCAGACACACACAAAGTCCTAGATTATTATTCACCCTCCAGTAAGCTACTGAGATAGAGTGTCCCACTGGTAAAATAACCATGACAGCACATCTATGGTAGCCAGAAGTAGCCACGCCTATCCATATCTAGCTACTTAGCTTTCCTTCCAATAATTTTTGAAGGGGTAATAGATATGAAAGGACATTTTCAGACTTTTTATTTGTCTGGACAACCAATACTAAAAGTCAATAGAACAAACCAAGCTATATATACAATACAATCCTTGCAGTTTGTACATTCATGTCCTTGCAATTAGAACATTATGTAGTATATATATAATAAAATATCTCTTCAGTAATCATGTTTAAAAGTTGACTGATACTTTAGGTCCTACAAATAAAAATAAAAGACTTAAATATCAAGTTGAACTATAACTTAGTTTTCACTTACATTCTTGCACACTCCTTCTTTTCACAACACTGCTTTTCTGTACCAGATCCTCCATTCTTTTTCATGTTCGTGTCATTTGGACAAACCTTGCAATCTTGTTATGTGCATGCCACACATTCACCACACCTTTGTTTGTGACTAAATGTAGCTAAATTATGGAGATATAATCATTCAACATATAAAGATCCCTTATTGATATACCTTGGTTTGCTTGACTAGCTATAGGATTCACTTGGATTTCATGTTCTGTTCTGACTGCCTCCACCTATTTGAATAAAAATATTCAGAAGCAGAAATAATTGTGGTAACAATTACAAAACTATAGCACATACCATTTTAGAAGTTAGATGGTTTTCCATTTTTTGTACAATCTACAATAAAAGTTACAGTTTGTAAAACTACATGATTGTATAAAAGTACATACGGGTATATTCAATGTACATACAGGTACCTACATACATACATACATACATACATACATACATACATACATACCACACACGCACGCGCACGCACACACACACGCACACATGCACACACACACACACACACACACACACACACATACCAGGGTTGTTGTGATTACAGGATAAAAATAATGATTATAATTACTGATTACTTTCAATGGATAGTAAAAGTAATGATTAAATTACTGATTTTTTTGAAGAAATGATTACAGTTGCAATTACTTTTCCCTTTCCTGGATGTAGCCATGTCATTTGATTCACACAGTATGACTGCAATTGATACAGCGATACAGCTGCATTCAGTGACAAATCATATGTAGTGTTGTCAGTCATGTGACTGCTTAGTGCACAATGCACAATTACACATTGCACAATATGTAAAGAATGTCAAACTCACATTTACACACTTACTTTGATTTATTGTCCAGCAAAAAATGCTGACATATTTAAGATATTAAACTATAAGGCACTGAATTACTAATTGATTACAATTACTTAGTGTAATTACAATTACAGTAAAATTACTTCTCCTATAGAAAATTCTGATTACAATTACATTACAATTACTTGAGATACTATAATCATTAACAATCATTACAATTACATTTACTGATTACAACAACCCTGATACATACATACATACATACATACATATATACATACATACATACATGCATGCATACATAGCTTATCAGATGTTGGATGCACTTTGTCTTTCATTCCAGTAATGGTTGTGCAACCTGAACAATTGCAGTTGGGGTAAAACTCTAAAACTCTAGAAATACATAATTATTAGTGATGGGCGATGTTAAAAATTTTCGGTTGATACAATATTTATGGATATTTATAAAAAAGTGACATCCTCGATATTATTTTTGATATGATATTGGGCCACACTTACATTTTTATTATTTTTTTCATAGCAATAGTGATGACTGATGAGGCAAATAATGTTCTGTTCACTAGTTTTTGTTTAAGAAGAGATACGAATCGACGTTTTTAGGTTTGAGTCTATTGCGTCTTGCAGAGATTACTCTCCAGCTTTACTGAATAGTCTCTCGCGCGGCTGGTACTGATGTGGCCACTGTACAAAGATACTTCCGAACACTGTCAGTGAGTGTTGTGTAGACGTGGGAATTGGCTTTCCATTATTGAATAGGATCAGTGGCTCAAGGTATGACCACAGTCTTTATGAAGTGCTGCAGTTCTGTATAAGCAGTAGTCCCAGAACTTCTTTGTGAAGTGACACTAGCTACTTGCTAGTCAAAATATTGCCACAATTGTTTTTCACTTACATGCTGTTGTGGCGAGCACTGTACTGCTTCATCAGTGGCTCAATTGTTGGTGACTTGTGTTGATGATATGTCTGAAATAATCACCCTCATCACTCTATCTGCTGCCTCTTTGTCTGCAAAGGGTAGTTTTTAAACCATGGATCTAATAATGTGGCTGGCGCAAGTAGCTTGTTTCCTCTATGTTAAGAAATATTGTTTTCATCTCTGCTATCAGATGTAGAGTTATTAATCTTGGTATTGTCTCCTTTTGCACTGACATTAACCCTTGTAAAGAGTTGGAGATAGGTATGACTTTTGATGCTGATGTGTACTTATCACTTGACATCTCTCTTTTTACTGCCTCAAATGGCTCTAAAATGCCCTCAATCTCTTTGAGTACAGCATTTTTCTCACTTGGGATGATTAACTCTTTTTCCCAGAAGGCACAGGGGTGTTTCTAATGGCTTCCTGTTGCTCCAGGTACCTTTCCACCTTGTAGTATGCTGAATTCCAGTGAGTTTCAACTTGCTGAATTAACTTGTGGTTTGAAATGTTTAGACAATTTGATTAACATGTAAGTTATCTGATGCTTTTGCAAGAAGAAAGAGACAATGTTCTTTACTTTTTTAACTAGGTCAGAAACTTCAGGATCACTTTCAATGGAGGCGGAAACTATAAGATTGATGGTATAAGCAAAACAAGCCATCTGATTCCATCTGTTGAGTTTCACAGCATGTGTTATATGGCTGACACTGTCAGATGTTGCACAGTGCACTTTCTCTGTGATTCCCCAATGGTCTGTTACATCCTTTAGAGCAGTAGCCAAGTTTTCATATAACAGATTTCAACTCCCAGTCATTGGTAATATAGTGACATGTGATTGTAATGTACCCCTCTGTAGCAAGAGATGTCCATCAGTCAGTTGTGATCAAACAGAATTTGGCATTCTTTAGCTCCTCTTTCAGTTCATGGTACTTGGACTCATAGAGTTTTGGTAGCTTTACTTGCATAATTGTTTGATGAGTAGGAGGTATATATTTGGGGTCAATAACTTTTATGAATTCGTTGAAGCCTTTGTCCACAACTATACTAGCTGGTTGTAAGTCCTGCATCAACATATTTACTAGTGCTATGTCAGTAGCAGCTTGACGAAGTGAGGTCTCTGAAATTGTAATGGTTACCAATAAGTTGCCATTAAGTAATGACTTAATGAGCTTACTACTGTAGCCTTGCATCCTCTCAATGCTAGCCTGCATGGTGAGTTGACCCCCTTTTTGTTTTTTTGCAGCTTCCTCTTGTTCAGCTGCTTGCTGGTCCTGGATTTTTTTTGTGTTCACTTGGATAATGTTTCTTCAGATGCTATAAAAGTAATTACAAGTATAAAGAATTGTTTAATATTGATAGTTAACAAGGCCACTTTACCATCATCAAGTTAGTAGTATTTTCTGATGTTTGCACTTCTCCTTAAACGTCACAAGCAGCTATTTTTCCTTTTATCTAATTTGTTGAAATATTAGACTCCTTTTCCTTTTCGCAGGATTACTATAGTGAAGACTCAGTGAAAAAGAGGAAGCTGGAATGATGGCTTCAGCACTCTGGGACTCCACTGAAGTGCTGGTGGTGGCATGGGTGAAAGATGAGTCACTGAGAGAACTATCTGTAGTACTTATATTACTGGTTGATTGGTCAACAACAGCCTCATATGATGAGGAAGATGCTGAGTCAGCAGAGAGACACAGACTTCACTCACTTGTACACTCACTGAAAATTCATTTAATTCAAATATTCAAGTAGAAGTATCAACTGTCTGTGGCACAGCTGTTGCATAATGGATGGTGATTGGTCAATTCAAACAGCTGTGAAGTGTTGCTGTGCAGTGTGTGTATTGTGCAAGCCAGTGCGAATACATGTTGCATGTATGCATTATGTATTATTGCATTGATTATATTTAATTAACTGGTGTTTAATCAACTATTATTAATGTTATCTGGGTGTGGTTATCATATCGAATTGCCGTTCTGACTACTTCAATATTGATATCATCAATAACCAAAAATATCGCTAAGATATCGTTTGTTTCGATATATCGCCCATCATACTATTTCAAATTATACTTTTTGTAATTTGAGATGCTTTTGGTCTCTCGTTTCCAGTAATCCTGTGTGGCCTGGGCCTACATGCATATACATGTTAAATAATATTATGAATCTTTAACAAAAATTTCTGTATGTATATGCATGAAATGAGTAGAAAATTACCTTTCATAGAACAGATGCTTTTCTTCTGACAGGATTTCTATATGCAGCATCCAATCGTTTAGGACCTCATTTTGTTCCTAATTGTAAAGAACTGTACTTTTCTGTAATTTCATTGGCTCTCTTAATGTGAGACTTTAGCTTGGCCCTTTGAGCTATTGCTATTCTTACTATGGTGCTTTCTGAAGATGCAATCTGCTGTTTCAGCTCAATTAAAGCCTCCTCAAGTCAATGATTCAAGTCATGGAGAACATTACCATAACTCTCCCATTAAAATCTAAATTTGAGCAGCATTTAAGAACAAAGAGACATTGTGAATTTGCTGCCGGCCTTCAGCTTTTATCTTCAGAAGATATGGTGTTTGGTGATCAAATTGAGTATCTGGACTGTTCTGTATGTTACAGTAGTTACAATACTAATAACCCTTTTATTACACTATGAAATATTTCGCCTTGTTTTAGGTTGTGTAGGCATGTTGGACTTAATAATTTTGACACAGATTACACCCCATAGGATGTTACTACTAGTATTGTTAATTAAGTAAGTACCCATTAAGCCTGTTGGAGGGAGTTGAGTGATTTTGTACAATAAAAATATAATATGTGGTGAGCTCTGAATAAGTAGATTATACTTTATGTTGTATGAATTTGTTAATGAATCAACTGTTTTTGCATGTAACAGTGTCATTTAACTGACAATAAATATATCGTTCCAAATCTTACCAAATTGGCTCACTGAATGTAACTGATGACAGAATTGTTTTCACTTTGCCTACATCTAATTATGCCTACTCTCAGAATTCTGAAATTGCTGGATCAAACTTTCAAATCATTTGATCATTCCAATTGACTTCCTTTTTTGAGGATGGGTTCTTCCTGACCTCTAGTATTAAGCTACAATATAGTGAACTGGGTGGCAGATAGTTCTTGTTGCAATTTTCTTATGAGTTCAAATAGATAAGGATGTAGTTTACCAACAATCCTGTTCAGATGATAGTGCATCTTTGAAGATGGTTGTTAGTGTGGGATCCAATGGCTTGGTATAAATTCAACTATTGAATTGGAAATATTCCTGCTATCCAGTGTCCTCCATGTAATGAATAAAGTTGTTCATGTGTAGAATGTCTGGTATTTTCCTTTGAGACCCTCCCATGTAGGTCTAACAAACTTTGCTGGAACAAAAGGTAGAACTACGAAATTTCAAATAAATTTCTTCACATTTTAATCTTGGTAAATACCTTTTATATCTAATAAATTAAATTTATTAGATATAAAAAGTATTTACCAATATATATATATATATATATATAGATAGATAGATAGATAGATAGATAGATAGATATAGATATAGTTTATAGATATAGATATCTAGATATAGATATCTATATCTATATATATATATATATTATATATATATATATATATATATATATATATATATATATATATATATAACCGATCACTTCAAGATAAATCACACCAATATATTTGATAATCCAAAATGGCCTGGATATAAGAAACACAGATTGGCTGTTTCCAAAACTTCGATATATGTGACCAAATTTGCATTAACGGACCACTTCTAGCAAAGGTAACAGTGTTAAATGATCTCATAAAACAATTTTGTATACATACAGCTAGTGTATATTTATGCAACTATATATAGTCATGGTAACTGTATGTATACAGAAATGATCCTAACCTTTTTTTGACAAACAACTTAAATTAAATGATCAATAATCATTAATTTTAGGATCACAGCGAGATATAGCATAACTCCTTAATAATATTCATAACCTGCCCCACAAGAGCAGTATATATGGATAATTATATATATATATATAAAACCTTAAAGATTTATATATACATATGCATACATACTCCTCTTGCGGGGCATGTTATGAATATTATTAACGATATTAATAATTATAATATTTAATATTATAATTTATAATTATATATTGATTGATCTATAAAGATATATATATATATATATATATATATATATATATATATATATATATCGATCGATTGATCGATATATATATATATATATCGATCAATCGATATATATATATACATATATATACACACATATATATATATATATATATATATATATATCGATTGATCGATCGATCGATATATATATATATATATATATATATATATATATATATATATAATTATATATATATATATATATATTATATATATATATAAATATATTATATATATATATATATATATATATATATATGTATATAGATCGATCTTTTGAAAGTGACATGCTTATTGAGGTGTTGTCTCTTTACAGGAAAACATACAGTTTTATGGATGGTAATTTCAAACTTCCATCATGTTTTCGTAGGTACAACACGATCAATGTCATGAGCAGGGTTTACTATTCAACTAAACATGATTCTAAACCAAACTTGTATCTTGCTCAAGATGTAACTAATCAGTGTCGACCAGTCATTGTGAAATACTTTGCATCACACAATTTCACCCATGATGGAAAATTGTATAATCACATTTTAGCCAATGTTAAAAGGCTGAAGTGTCATCCAAAGACATATGAGGTGGGGGAAACCACTTGAAGTGTGGTATATGGATGACTTTGATTTAGATGGACCAACACAGTCACTTTATACATCTATGTACCCTCTGTGCTTCATGTGTATATTTATGTACATCCATTCCTATTTAATTTTTTCAATCATATATTATTAGTATACTTTTGTACACATTTCAAATTCAAAGATTTGACCCGAAATTTGATAGATGAAATACTCTATACATTTTTATTCTAAATTTCCTAAAAATTTAAGTGACATGAAAT